>CM074769.1:991543-1591543 GCA_037355855.1 Pseudo-nitzschia pungens
CAATCAATATGTACGGATAAGATGCAAAAGAATTTGGTTCGAAGAAGTTGACAACCACGACCCGGTACATGTAACTCTATTCCTCGGTCATGAATGTCATTGACGCACCTCCGCGCCTCCCGCCCAATCATAGGTATCCCCGTGGCATTGGGAGTTTTGTTCATTGTTGGTTCCATTGTTTGTTTTTTGTTGTTAGATTTGTCGTGCGGGCCCGCAGCACCATGACAACAATAATACTACCGGTTTTTTGTTAAGCTCTTTCTGGTTCCAAGAATTTCATTCGTCGGAGGCAGCTTTTTCAAAAAACTTCGTACGCGAGTCAGCGTATCTCAAAAAACAACTGATACTAATACCATAAAGTTTTTGAAGTAGACGGCGGAGGATACGATTACCTGAAAGCTACGAGTATCGTACTCGTACAAAACCTACAGCAGCTCCGCTAAGATTCAATATTGTCGCTTATTGAGACTGACAACTGCACAAGTACGAATATTACCATGTTGAAAATACGCAAAAAAATACCGCAAAAGGCTTTTTCTCCCGTTTTTCTTACGCAGAAAACATCGATGACGACATAGGTGCAATAATCTCGACTCATAATTTCGGTAGAAATCATACCGATTTCCAAACTTCCTTGTTCTACTTCCCACCACCTTCCCTTCTAAAACTCATATCGGATAGGCACCGGTTGAGGGAGCTGGACGATTTCTTCACGCGCACAATCAACGCAACGAGCACGCTCAGAAAATCCTGCAACTGTACCGTAGCAATAATCGACAAAAAGCAAATCGAATCACCCGCTGTTGGCATCTCCGAAAAAAAAAAACACCGGCAAACATTCCTATCGAACAAAGAACACCGAAACACGCGAAACGATGACGGACACCAGCGATCTAGATCTCCCACCCACCACGGACGTCTCGGCGAACGGTTCCGATGCCGATGCACCAACACCGGAAACGGAATCCAAGGTGGCCTACGACGAAAACGGAACCACCAGCACGACCAGCAGCGACGACGACGAGATGATTCCCGTCGGCACCGAGGCTCCGACCGATTCGGGTGTCGCCGAACAACCCACGGACGAAGAACGATCCTCTTCCCAAGGGGGCAGCGACCATTGGCCCGACGACGAGGTCCCAAACCGAGCCGCCGACGAACCCGATTCGACCAACGAGACACCGCAAACGACGGAGGACCCTCCCGCCAGCGAGGACGCGAGCCCCGATGCCACCGACGCGCAAGAGGAAACACCCGACCCGAAACGAGAGAACGGAATCGTCGCCCGGGAAGAACAAGCGGACCCGGAGGAAGTTGCCGAAGCAGAGTCCGTCCCAGAAGAAGAGGAAGAACCAGAAGCAACCGCAGACACCGAGGACGCTGCTGCAGAGGCCGCAGCTGACCAGGGGTCTGTCCCCGAAGGAGTGGAATCGCAGGAACAACAACAAACGCAAGTGGAGGAAGGCAACGCAGCTGCTGTAGATGCTACCGAGGCAGAGACAGATCCGAAATTGGAAGATTCGAAGCCTTCGACGGAAGATCTTTTAGATGCAACTTCTCCTCCTCCTTCGGTACGACCGGGCTTGGCCGAGGCTCCTACCGACGAGATCAATCCTCCATTCGGCACACAGAACGTGGATATCCCCAATGATGGCACAGAGAAGGCTTCCAACGTCGACAACAGTTTCTCCGAACTCGAGGATCCACAAGACACCTCCCCTAGCGACCAGGAAGACGAACCCAGGCCACCAACCTCCCCGGCGGAACCTCTTCTTAGTCCCAAACCCGAACCAGTTCCCTCGAAAGCAACTACTCCCCGAAGCGGCGGACTGTCGTTTGCTGAAGCCTTCGGTGGAAAGCCGAAACGAACGACTCCCAGGGTCACCCAGTCACCTTCACTGGTGGCACTCAAATCGCCGGGCGATCTCTCTGTATCCAGTCTTTCCGAAAGCCAAACGTCGCTGTCCATTCCGGAACTGGGGCACACTGCTTCTTCCCACAGTGCCCTCAGTGCATCCAGGAACAAGAAAGCCTCGGGGTTGATCTCCAAATACCAGGAAAAGGTGGCGCACGAACCGAAACCCGGAGATTCCATGCCGATCAGGAGCTCGAGCACCCACAGCCGGAGCGGTTCCTTTTCGATGCATTCGGCACACTCCTCGGCACCCGAGCGGGTCATGAAGCAATCGATCGACACCGAGAGTGTCGAATCCGAGCACCTCCCGGACATGAAGTCGGTCCGCGCCATGTTCGAGAAAACCTCCCAGAACAGCACCAAAAACTTTGAATTCGGCGAGTCCTTTCGGCAAAAGCAGCGGTTCGATCTACTCAGCGACAAGCAACGAGGGGAGGAGGCCAAGGTATTGATGCGTGGGTTCAACGAAAAAGACTTGAACGAGGGCAGAACCGCATCGGCCGAGATCGATACGTCTCACCTGCCCAAGTCCTTCACCTTCGAAATGTGCTCCCCTACGGGCATTGTGCCCAATGACGGAGTGTGCAGGGTGGACTACAAGGCGGCAGACTATTTCGCCAAGGTGTTTGTCTTGCACAAAACCAAGGGCATGCTGTTGCTTCGAACCAAAACACCAAGACCAAGCTCCAAGGGTGGCTCAGCGCGCAAGACAAAAACGGTTCCGGGTGGCTTGATTCGGGAAGAAGAATTTCTTGACGCTGCAAAGAAAAGCGGCAGCGCATCGGTCCAGCTCCAGATTGCGGCGAGGGAAGCCGCTGCTCGGGAACTGTACGAAACAACGGGATTGGACGTTCGCCAACAAGCAGACCGTTTCAAACCCGCCGTCTTGTGTGCCAATCCGAAGACAAAAACTGCGAGAGGATTCCAATACCTTCGGAACGAAAACGACAACAAGCTGTACTACTTCCTCCAGGTGGACGACGACGATTTCGAACAATTGAAGAAAGCACACGCCGCCGATGCGAGTGGATCGACCACAAAGCTGACGAGACCTACGGTAGATTCCGGCGATGATTCGGAACAACCCGAAACATCCAAGTCCAAAAAGAAATCGAAGAAGAGACGATCACAAGATGCGGGAGATGATCCGTTGGAACTGAGGCTTTCTAGCGATTACAGTAGCTTCGAATTCATCCAAGACCCATCGATTGCTAGCAAGGTCTTGAAGAAAGATAAGAGCGACGCATCCACGGCTTTGCACATGATCATGAATTCGGCATCGCAGGAAATGAAAAGCAGTTCTGATCTTTCTTCTGCCGCGGACGTTCCAGATGCCAAGGCAACGGTTCATCTTCGAAAGAGCAGCACCGATGACGACGAAAACGATGAGATCTTGCCCAACGATGGCAGAGTTCGGACGGTAGGCATCCCCGAAGACAATAAGGACGCAACGACGTCGACCGGGGTAGAAGGTAAGTCGACAGACGCCAAGATTGAAAATGCGAATGCATTTTACAACGAAGAAGCCAAACTGAAAACAAAAACTTCCAATGATACAGCGGACAACGTTGTTGCCGTCAGCTGTTGCTGCTCATTCTGGTAGAGGCATAATGCAATATTCTAGTCAGTTAGTAGGATCGGGTTGCTTGGGTCTGGACAGTTGTTTCTGTTCTTATGTATATTACGCTGCAGGCATGCGAGTAGAAAAAAGTGTGTCGAATTAGAATCAAGGAAGACCTGGATGAAACAGCACCATTCGCAATTCTATCCAGATCAACATTATGTAGCATGGGCTTTCAATTTATGGTTAATTTTGCTTTCTAATGTCGTCTATAGGCTTGCTCCCATTTTAGGTTCCCTAAAGCGCTATGATGCTGCTTGCTCCCGTTTCCACTCATCGTATTGCTTTAACAAAGATTTGGAAACGGATTTCGTGGCTTGGTCGATGGCCACATCGAAATCTTGGCGCTGAATGGGTCGGATATCGCTGGGCTTGGCAGCTTGGATGGCGTCTATACCACCTAGCGATCGAATCGGGCCGAAGGATGCCTCAGACGCAATGCTAGAAATATCCGACCCACTAAAGCCACTCAACCGTTTCACAAGAACCTTCACATCTTCCTTCGACAGATCCGTGTCCCCAGCTTTTTCCAAAAGGTTTGTCAGAAGAGCCTTGCGGGTGGTCGAATCCGGCAAGGGTACATATATTCTACGGGGAAACCGTCTTAGGACGGCCGAGTCAATGTCCCAAGGGCAATTCGTGGCAGCAATGACCAGCAGGTGCTTCCCGTTATCATCTCCGCTGTTCTTGACAATCCCATCAATGTTCGTCATGAACTCCGTTTTGAAACGACGGCTTGCCTCGTGTTCCCCCTCGGATTTCCGGCTGCTAAGGAGCGCATCCATCTCGTCAACGAATATTATCGACGGGGCAGCGGCTCGGGCCACCTCGAAGAGGGTCCTCAGAAGCTTTTCTCCCTCGCCATGCCATTTACTGGTCATTGCACTCGCCGTGCAAACAAACAGCACGCAAGAGGACTCGTGTGCCACTGCCTTCACCAACAGAGTCTTCCCCGTTCCAGGTGGACCGTACAAAAGAATGTTCCGCGGCTTCCGCAAACCCGAAAAAAGATCGGGTCGCATCAGAGGCAAAATAGCAGCCTCTTGGAGAGCCTGTTTTGCTTCTTTGAGACCCGCAATGTCATTCCACGTTGTGTTGTGCAATTTCGACGGATCGATGTAGAGTTCTGATTTGATGGTTTGGACCAGTGGATCTTGGCTGTTGGCAAAGGGGGATGGTGCTCCCACTGCGGTTTTGTTTTGCGAGTTAGTAGCTTTGTATTTGGTATTGCGCGGTTTTGGTTTGCTGATTGTGCGGGCTCCCGGTATTCGATTGCTAGCGTTCGCTGCTATTTTAATCCCTTTTGCATTTGGATCATTGCGCGGTGATAATGACTTCATCTTCACACTGGACTCGTTCAGTAATTTGGAAAGCGAGTCGACGATCGTTGATTGCTGCTTCATCCGCTGCGGTTGTTTCTTGCTTTTGTCGGTGTTGCTGGTTGTAACGTTCCCACTCAACTCCGATTTCATGGCTTCGGCCAGCGTCAGAGCATGCTGGATTCGAATCCCAACAGCCTCGCGACTCAGTCCGGGGACATCGAGTTTGCTTGGATCCGACTTCAGATACTCAATTAATAATTCAATGGACATTTCACTGATTTCGAGTGCCTCCCTTTTCCGTCCCATTTGTCGAAGCGACACCGCTTTGTCCAATCCCTGTAGTCCCAAGCGAACATTGGCTTCGGTGAGTTCGTTGCGATTTCGCTTCTGTTGCTGTTGTTGTTGTTGCTGCTGCTGCTGCTGCCTGCGCATGTCCATCCCTTTTCGCATCAATTTGGCTTGCTCGAGATCGTGCTGGAACCGATCCACGACAAATTTCTCGTCCACCAGAGGAACAATATTTGGATTTTTCATGTTGTCCGCATTTGTTTGTGTTTTGCTGTTTTTGCTGCTACCCAAGGAAATTCTCTTCAAACTCTTCTTTGGAGTTGTGGTGTTTCGTTTCTCGGATTTCCCCATTGTGGTGCTCGAGCTGCCGCCCGTAAGGTTAGAAAAGGGCCACGGGAAGCCGGAGGAGGAGGACTTTTCGGAACACTGGCTGTCTTCCGTGTTGCTGGCGTTGATCACAAGGTCTTCCATAAAATCCATTTTTCCCTACCTTCGAAATTGAATAGATATAGATACAGATCACGCAAACATTCTTCGATGTTGGTAGGATATTGTTCTGGTTGTCTTATGACAAGTTCAAGGTCTTGTCAGTATTGCACTCGAAAGGCCGTGCTGATTGTCGAGGAACTGAATTGTTAGTGACAGAGTCAAATGCCCGAATCATCTCAAATGCTTCGTCCTCATGAATCGTACATCCATACTTTTGGTTCGTACACGCACCAAGACCTTAGGGGTAAGCTAATCTTACCGGTACCTGTACCAGACCGCCGATAGAGACACCAGAGAAGACGCATTGCATAAAGATGAAAATTGAAAATGCCGTTGCGTTGAAATGAAAACAACTACGAAGCTCTGTACTTCGTACGTAAAAGCAAACACTAAGATTACTAGGCACATGCAAAATTGACGGGAACGATTGCGTAAGATCTTACGGTAAACCTTATTCGTACGACTACAAGTAAGGTGTAGCCTACTCGCAGACGAAACAAATACGAAGAAATGATACTAACACGACCAGAAACGTAACGGCACCGTTAGAAAGCTCGGAAGTCTAGATCGTGTTTGAAAAAACTCTCAACAACACGACTTCTTCCGCACCGCGTAACCTTACCTGTACTCGTAACGAAAGAACTGCTGCTGTAAGGTTCATTATCCTTCGATACAGGTGTTCAAAAAGGTAGGCACCATGTGTTCTTACCGGTAGATGCAAGCAGGGGTCAAGTAGTACGAATTTCGTTCCGGTCTCGTACAAGTAGTAAAAGATGATCAGAAACATGATATTACCCCGCATTAGAGTAATATTGATGATACTACGAGTAATCTTACGAAGTAAGCCTTCCGGAGTAAGGTTACGAAGTATTCAATCAAAATACTCCGTGTGGTACTAATAATTTTGAGATACCGATAACTTACTGTGTAACCTTACTTCGAAGTACCAGGTAATTACCAGACGGTACCAGATACGTTCGGTAAGGTTACTGTTAAGATGTAGGGAAAATACTAGTCCGTGCATACGAATACGTCATCTGGTTCCATAGGTAGCGGTCCGAATGAGTTGGTAAGGTTGCGGCGAAACTCACTTTTTCTTGAAATGAGGGCAAGAATCTCACAAACACCCAAAAACTCGTTAGTTTACCGGTAACTGGTCGGTTAACTGCATACTTCATCAGTACTAGCATTCCCAAGTTGTGGTGCAAACAGGGCAACTACATCTGCGTCTACGATATATTTGATTGAGCCAACTATAATAATAGAACGAAACAGAATGATGGGTGTCTTCCCCTTATCAACTACGATCAGAACTGCCGTGATCGTTGCGGCAAGCTGTCTCGCTGTCGGCGAAGCCTTTCGGCAACCCGCTCCGACAACGAGTGCTGCCTCTCGTTTGCCGCGACAGAACGACGATCTGTTGCGTCGAGACGCCCTTTTTGGATTCGGAGCGACGGCCGAAAAAACTACCAACTTGTTCAAAAATTCCGAGCCCCTCGTGGAAAAAGCCGAATATTTTGTCGACAATCAGTCCGGATTTTACAGCACCTCCGATCCGGACGTCTTTGCGGAGGACTTTGTCTTTCGGGGCCCCTTTATCGGTCCGCTCAATAAAAAGGACTATCTAGAAACGATGGAAGCCTTTGGTATCCCCAATGCTATCCCAGATATCAGTGCTAATGCCTGGGGATTTTCGATCGATCCGGAGGACCAAAACCGCGTTTGGTTCATGGTCCGGAACACGGGAACCTTTGAAGGAGGAGATAATTTGGCGCCAGGTGCACTTAACGTCAAACCCACCGGTGATAAGATTCAAGGAGCGCCAGAAACATTTAGCATTATCTTCGATGAGGAACAAAAAGTAAAATACTTGTCGGTAGGATACGTAGCCGATCGCTTCGACGGAAACACCAATGGAAAGGGTGCGGCGGTTGGTATTTTCAACGTCATTGGAATCCCGTTCCCTCCCATCGGCCCACTGTTCAGATTCTCTGTTTGGTTGGGTTCTGTGATTGGCAAACCACCACTTGCCTTCTCAACTGACGTTCCAGAATGGTACCTCAAAGAAAAAGGGACAGATATATGCGCTGATGGATACATCTAGTAGCAGAACAGCACATCGAGCACCAACATATACTTTTTCCTCGAGGCAGTTAAGGAGTTAAGGTCTTCTGCAAGTCATTGTTTTTGACAGAAAAGTAAAACTTGTGTGTTACGTTCTTAAAGACTACGGAAGTCATAAACTACACATAAATCAACAAAGGCAAAAATCCATGAACCCATGGCTGAATGAGGCTTCTTGTCCACAAGAAGACGATCACCCCCAAAAATATAGAAATGGGAAGGGCCGGTAGAGCTTTTCCCCGGATCGCTAGAATCACCAGAGTTGCTGCCAGTCCCCATAGAACTACCAACAAACATGTGGCAAATGCTGTGAAAGAATACTGTGCTGCCTTGGATACCAAGACACTGTAAAAGATGAAATCCCCAAGGCCCAGCTTGATGGTGCTATTGTCAGCCTCATTGTTTGTTTCGTTGCCATTCTCTGGCGAAGATTCCCGCCGCACAACTTCCATAACGGCGCCCTCCGGCGTGACAACGAATTTCCGCTTTTGATTCCCCCTGCGATCGTACACTATGTAGGCTGTACCAACGTCGTATGTTTGATCGCGAGATGGAGCCCTGACTATCTTTCCACCTCTTGGAGGAAAGAGACAAGTCACCTCCGTCCCTAATTGTTGCTCTGTCAAATTCATTGATCGGATTTCTTCTGCCGTGAAAATGACCGGATCCCGCCGTTGCCAAAGATCATTCGTGCCGCTGTTATCCTCGTCCTCAATCCTATTGTTTCTATCTTGTTGCGCGATAGATCGCCGCCCCAAAACACCACCTACATCCCAAACCGTTAGGGTATACATTTTTGCGAGTGCTAGTGGAACTTGGCCATGGTACGACAAATTCACCGAATTCTCGATTCCTGAAGAGTGCCGACGCGTTGTTTGTCCCCTTCCCAACGCAGGTTCTCCTCTCGCATCGATTTCTTTTTCTGCTTGCTTTTCACTCTGTCGATTTCCCTCCTTTTGATGCGGCTCTGAAAATGGTTGATCCTTCCGCAACTTGATCGGGGCTTTGTTGTCATTCCGATGCTCTGCAACATTTCTCATTGAGGGTGCATTCCCCGAGGCACTTGCAGTAGCATCGCTGTTATCACTGTTCTCGATGCCGCCATGATTCGGGAAAGATTCATTTCCGTGTTCTTCCGATCCATTGTCCTCCCCCGACCGCATCGCCTCTTTCCTTCGCCGCTTGTTCTTCCTATCTGACTTGGACACGCCACTCGGCAAAGTTGCCTCGTACAAGAGGCCCGGCAATGCAGGGGATCCCTCCTTCGAGACCAATTCTGCTAGGGCCTTGAGCGGTCCGTACGGAGAGAGGACCGCAAAGAGATCGTACAGAGCAAGCATCACCAATAGGGTCCAGGCCATCCAGGAACCGAAATAGGAGAGCTGCCAAGCCAAGCAGACACTGCTAGCGATCAAATATCCCTGTGTGACCCATTGCGGAATTCCTCTCGGAAGAAAGATCGCAACCGTCCCGACGACCGCGTAGTTGTACATTAAAAACGCAAAGGTCAGTTTGTCGGTGCTCATCCAGGGGTAGATTGACATGGCAACCAAGAGAATGTTGCCAGTAAAATAACCCAACAAAGACGCCATAGCTATGACCATGTATGCGTAAAATATTTTCATGCACCGGAATTTGTAAAACAGAACCACCACAAATGTCATGACGCAAATCACGGATACCATTACCAGTGTGTTCACCAAAGAGCGCCCAAGCTTTTGAAGGGAAGATAATGCCTCATCGTCTCCGACGTCATAGACTTGATATATGTTGGCATAAGCCTTTTCCCCGGCGGCAATCGTTTCGTCCGTGTTTACAAAGACCACCGTCAAAGCCGACACCACCATAGTGATTGTTACCGGAATCACGACTGCCCCGAAGGATTCAACTGAGTAAAGAATATCCGATTCCGACATGACAAAGTGACCATTGCTATCTTCGTCAACAGCACTGTCACCATTGCCTGAGTTGTTTTCGTCGTTTTCATTGTTCCGAGAACGTCCAGCCCGCATTGTGACTACAAGTATCGTTTTTTGACTTCGATTTTTTGTTGAATCCAGTAGTTCGTCTACGAAAACCTCAAAGAGCACAATTAACTCTGTTGGTTAGATACAAGTATTTAAACTATGAGTAATGGATCTTGGATCGGTGCTTTGTTGTTATCCATTGGATGCATTCAGCCACCTCAGGATGACTCGACTACGTCATTCTTACTTGTGATGAATGACTGTCATCATCCTCATACCGTCCATACATATGTATATGTGTTATTTGATAATTGTGCCAATGGAACGGCACATTCCCAACACACTCCTGCCATTTGTAGGCACTTTCGTGTGTCTGCAAATAGGTACTATTACTGTGCCTTTCGCTTGGCATAAGCATCTTGGTAAGCAATGTAGTCAGCTTCACTGACTCCCATTACCATATTTCTAAATTTCCTAAACAGGGATCCCTGTAATGGCTTTGTGAAGTAGTCGGCTAGCATCTCCTCTGTTGGACAATACTGGATCGAAATCTCCCCTTTCTTCACTCTGTCTGTGATTAGAAAGTACCGGATATTGATGTGACGAGTCCGCTTGGTGCTAGATGACTTTCCGTTCATTTCTAGTTTCATTGAGCTGGTATTGTCTTGGTTTAAGATGTTCTTCTCCCCAATGTACTTCTTGGCTTTTTCTCTGTCGATGAATTCATGCTCGACTCGCGCGGTGTATCCCTGCCATTCAAGGTAATAATGGCACCATAGATTGTAGGGGAGAGTATCATCCACTCCAACCAGCTCTGCTTCTGTTGAACTCTTTGTATTGAGCTTCTGTTTTGTTGATACTGCAAGCACGGCGCCTTGCCCGAATGTGAGAACCCCTCCGGTGTGACTCTTCATATCCGAGTGGACCGCAAATGATGCGTCCACATACCAGTAAGCGTTTCCGGTGGTGTCCCATCCCAGTACGAGTGGTAAGAATACAGTTCCCCGCACATATCCGAGCACGCGCTTGAGTTTCTTCCAGTCGTCCCTATCTGGGCTCGCCACCCGAGTACATAGGAATGCGATTGCGGTCTGTATGTCCGGTCGTGCCCGTTTGCTTGCAAATAGTAGCTGAGCCACGTGTTTGTGGAACGTCTCAGCATCTTCCTTGTTGAGCTTGTCGCCGTCTTGATTAGTTTTGAATAGGTGGTCCGATGCTGGTGTTGGAATCACCCTCTGCTCCAGCAATGTCGATGGCAGGTCACTCAAGATTCCCTCCAGGTAGTCAAACATGCTGAATTTCACCTTTCCTTCCTCCGTATAATCGATGGTCATGCCCACATAGTCATGCACCCGACCCCGGGTTACGGTGAGTGGTGACTCAACGCCGAACACTTTGTTAAGGTCATCCAACACGCCGGTAACCACCGATGGATCCTTGTGTGAGATCTTCAGGTCGTCAACATGCCACACTATTGTGCACTGTTGCCCATTGATCATCTTGTTGGCGGTACATGTGTCATATGGGTTCAGTTTGAAACCCCATTTGATGAGTTGTCCTGAGAGGCGCTCCCAGAACAGGAGAGCAGCTCTTAGGGTGCCATATATGGCCTTGTCGGCTTGCGTGTACAATACCTTGTGCCCTTTTCGCTCCAGCATATGCTTTCGATACACTCCAGGGTCGATTCTAGCCAACAGCTCGGCCATTGGGCCATCAAATCGAATGTGCACGATCTCTCCTTCTGGCATTGGTGTCTGCAGAAATGCCCCCGGTATGTCGGCTGTCGCTACGTCGCGTCCCTCAATGGCATCAATTAAACACGTTAACATGAGGCCATGGAGAGATACAGTGGGTGAGTAGGTGTCCTCACGAGATATGAAGTCTCGTTGCGTTCGGCCATCGGCACAGCCTCGGGCCTTAATTTTACCACAGCGCTTCCGCTTAAGAAACATCAAGTACGGCAACGCTCGCTTTATCTCTTCACGAGTCATGTCTTTTATACTAACCGGGTGAACAACTTTTCTCTCGTGTAGCTGTTTCAGTTCAGTCAGCACTGCTTCTACACCGGCCGTTCCAAACAGCTTCAGTCCGGCCTTGACCCCGTATTGTTTTGTAACAAGGGACGCATCAATATTGTTGTATGCTGCAATTGCGTTGGAGATGAACACATAGTGCGCGTGTTGTGTTTCGAGGCGCTTGATTGCCCGCCCGAGTCCTCCGGTGAACATGTTGGAGTGGTGGGAAACGTGCGCCCGGTGGTGGACACTTGTTGCATAACCATCGCTGGCGTTGTATTTGTTGTGTCCCCTGGTTACTCGTGGTCTGAGTGTCATTGTGGTGCTGCTCTCGTCTTCATTGTTGCTGTTGCTGTTATTATGGTTGGCAGCGTCCACACTCCTATTGTCCTCCTCCTCCTGTAGTTCCTCGTTATCCTGTGCGGAATCGTGTTGGAGGTCATCTTCCTCGTGGGACTGGTCGTCTGCCGCTCCTTGTTCCTCGTTAAACGACATGTCACACGCGTTGCCACATGCATTGGTGTCGTTTTCTGTCTCTTTGTTATCGCCCGTCGACCCAGCGCGCTCGCTTGAGCGGTCCACGCTCTGGGACTCGACCGTTGAGTCGTCGTCCACCGAATGGTCTTCTTCTGGTGGTGGGGAGTTAGGTTCACTGTCAGTCTCACTTTCCCCATTGCTAACTTCGTGTGTGATGGATTCCCCACCATGGTGGTCTTCATCTCCGTTCGCTTCTTCTACATCGTCGGCGAGGGTCCCGGTACTGGCGTCTTCCTCGGGATCACTTAATTCGGCTTCGTCCACGAACCCGGTAAGTTCTGTATCCACTGTCGAGTCGTCAGGTGTGAAAGAACGGTCGGAGGCGCCATCGTCACTGCCGATTGATTCTGTGTCGATGTCTAATATGGTTGTCTCACCATGACTGTCCCCGAATATTACGCCAATGGGCGCATTCTGTTCGGCGGCAATTTGCTCCACTCTAGAAATGACCATATCGGTCATATGTGCGGCAGTTGCCGTCTGCCGGCGAATTCGGCGACCGGTCTTCAGATCGAACAAATACATTGCTCCACTTCTGTCACCTGTTGGTCGGAGGTAAATTGTGTCACGCGCTCGAGGGTTCATTGTGTTGTCGTTGGCGTCCTCGTGTGCGAGCACATAGTCCCCGAACTGGAACTTGCAGTGTTTTGTTGCATCAAGCCGTACGCCGGTTAGGAGTTGCCTTGGAGAGATTGTTGCTGACACTCCTACTTTGTTGCACCAATTGTTCAACCAAAAGATTGCAGCGGCAACCATGTCGATTGTGATCCGACGTGGAAGGCGCTTAAATGGTATCGAAGCAAACAAGCAACGGATTCTCTCTTTGCAAGTGCGATTGTCCCGTTCGACATAGGGCTCATGTTGGTTCCGGGCAACACCTTCAAACTGTACCGGTGGGTTCCGGTTGAGTAGGCTCTCACTGAGGCAATTGAACTCGTTGTCGCCGGATATGCATGTGACTATGAATCCTCGCCCGGCATACAGACCAATGATTGCCCCAATAGTTTTGTTGAGGGTGGCTTGGGATGCGTCCTCGATAGCTGACACAGTCCGAAAGTATAGATGCCGCGAGACGCTTCGGAAGAACTTGATTCCGTTGACCGTAAATATGTCGACGCTCACGGTGACATGTCGGTAGCGATCGAGTATCTCGAATGGTACTGGAGTGGTGTCCTCGCGCACGTGTGCCGGCTGCTGTCGGACTGACTTCCCTTTGACAATGTTGGTGTTTGGCCCGAAGATATCTTCGGCGATAATAACGTCCCGCCGGGCAACCGGGCAACTCAACAGCATGTTGTTGTCAATCATCCTAAGGAACTCCTTGACGCTTGGAAAACCGAGTGTCTCCTGCAGTTTCCGAGCCCTGGTGGCCCGGCGAACGTCCAGGTCTGAGTAGAGTTTCTTCTGTCCTTCAACCGAGGTTATCGCGAGCATTGTTCCATCGGTTTCGCGCAGGTCACAGTAGTACAGCCCACTGTCTGCTCGTGTAAATCTTCGTGTGCTGCCATCTGGCTTGTGCACGAAGAACGATTGGGTGATTGCAGTGTCAAGTGTGACGCGGTATGTGTCAGACACAAGGCTGAGTGATAGGATATTTGCCATTCCACCTTCCTGATACCACACAGTTCCAAACCCGGGCAAGTGTCCAATTTTGTCGACCACCACCACTCCTGCGTTGCAGTGGATTCGGATCTTGTTTCCATTCGGGTGGATCTGAATATCCCGGAGCAGCTTGGGGTTGCTTACACAATTGCATGTGGCCTGGCTGTCAAGGAGCAGCCAGTATGGGTCGATGTTGTTGGATCTTCCTTGAGAGAACATGTATTCTGTTGCGCCCCCAAGTTGGTGATGTGTCACCCGTGAGTCCTCACTCCTGGCTTTTTCGATGGTATGGGATTGTACGAAACAAAGCTCATCTAATGCGTCATCGTCGTCGATCGCTGCCATGAGGACTTGGGTTGCTTCCTTGATGGTGGGTCCCTTGGCTGTTGCCACCGACGAGTCATCATCGTCAGAGCTCTCGGTGGACTCTGTTTCGATAGCGTTGGATACAAGAGTGGTTCCATCGGTGGTGTCGCCTTGTTTGTCTCCTGACTTCTTGTTCTTTCCTTGTCCTTGGGTGTTGGACCGGGTTGATTTGTATTGACTCATTAGCTCAAGAGCTTTTGGTTGCGTCATGGGGTATACGTCGCTTCCTAGACTGTAGTTGTCTTTGAGGACACCGGCAAGATTGCGGTGTAGCTTGTTGTTGCTTCCGTTGACGATTACGACGGAGAGCAACATTTCTTCCATGGCCAAGTGTATTTTGGATTGGTTGTTGGCGTCCATCTCTGTGTATTGTTCGTAGGTTGTGTCTGGGAATGATTTCTTTAACGTCAGCTTGATCATGGCCTTGGATCGAATGGTGATTCCTGCAGAGGTGAGTACATCGAAGCGGGCCTTGGTTTCTTCTGCATAAGTTGCGGCGTCTTTGTTGATGTCTTGTCTGCAGGAGAAGAACTTATAAATTTTGTTGATGGTGTCTACCATTGGGTGTACTTTGGTGGCACTGTCACGATAGCAATATTCTCTGAGGAGGGTGAGCAGTTGTATGGTGTCCTGGTTGGTTTCGGCGTCGGCCCATTCCTCGCATGTTTTCAGCTGCTGTTTCACTCCTGGGCTCAGCTGTCCCTCGATGGTTGAAAAGAGGCTTTTGAGATCTTCACAATACTGATCATACTTCTTTGCTGCTCGTTCACCTTTCTTCACCCAGAGCTCCTCCAACAGCCGCTTCTTATCTTCGTTTACGGTGCAGGAGCCATCTGCGTTCACGGTTGTGTATTTTGCAGCGTCCGGCATCGGTGGAAGGAAGTTGTCTTCTTCGAGTTTAGTTAGATCGATCAATGTGGTCTTCACCTTGGAGTTCTTTTTCCCGGCCACGATTTTGAGTCCTTCAAACAGCTTGTCATATTGTCCGGATTTCGATCCATCTATGACTATTCCTTTCAGTTCATCTTGGTCCAACCCATGGAATTTTCGTTCAGTTGTGGATGGCTTGCGTTCAGTTGTGGGTGCGCTTCCGGTGTTACTATTGTTTCGACGGCTTCGGTTGCGCGATCGTCCGTTGCTGTTGTTGCCATTGTTGTTGCCATTGTTATTGTCATTGTTGCCGTGCGACCCTCCATTGGAGCTCTTCGGCGTGTTGAGTTGTTCCATGCTGGAGGATGATGTTATCGACTACAACAGCTGGATGTAGCGCTCGGAGGATGTATATCTACTCAACGTGCGCTATCGAAACGCTATGGTGGTCTCGAGAACCGGTAGTTTAAATACTTGTATGTTGAATCCAGTAGTTCGTCTACGAAAACCTCAAAGAGCACAATTAACTCTGTTGGTTAGATACAAGTATTTAAACTATGAGTAATGGATCTTGGATCGGTGCTTTGTTGTTATCCATTGGATGCATTCAGCCACCTCAGGATGACTCGACTACGTCATTCTTACTTGTGATGAATGACTGTCATCATCCTCATACCGTCCATACATATGTATATGTGTTATTTGATAATTGTGCCAATGGAACGGCACATTCCCAACATTTTTATCTTATTTTTCAGGATGGAAGAAGCAAAACATGGCGGTGGAAAAAGTTTGTGGTACAGTAATCTTTTTTAAAAGTTACTGTAGTCCGTGATCTTACCGGTACTTCACACAACCAAAAAAGCAACACTCTTCACTTTTCACAAACGGATACATTGCGAAATTTCAAAAGCCCTCGGGGTGAGTCCCATTCCGGTGAAGCGGTTAGTGAACTGAAAGTAAGTATTACTTCGTCATTCTATTCACGTGCGATAGTACCGGTAAGTTTCTCGTATTCAATTCGTTCAAATTGTATTTTTTGAAATAATGATTAAAAACAAAAAAATACACATAAAAAAGAGTACGTAAAAGTAAGGTTGCGTGTATGCATCAACAATCACTTCTTTATTCATACTACCAAAAAGAAAATACGAAGTCGTACTAGTACTTGTTTGAATCATTCCATCAATCAAACAACACCAACATGGTACTGATATCCCGTACGCTCTACTGGGATTGTTCATCGGATTTCGTGTTGTAACGAAGTAGAGTGAGCGCTTTCTCTCATGTTTATAACAGCACCACTAGTACTAGTACTACTACTCTACTAGTACAAGTACTAGGAGTAACTTGAGTTACAGCAGCTGCTGGCAGACGAGCGATAGACGTAATTCAGGACATTTTTGAGTTGTTAGTAGTACTGCTGTACTGGTACTTGTATGGTGAATGCTAGTAGAAGAAGAATGAGGAGGAGTGCTACTAGTAGTAGTACTTATCCCTAAGTGTAAGGAACGAAATTGCGCGAAAGAAGAAGCAGCAAGAACGCTAATCAAATATGAAGTAATACTTCATGACAGCCATGCCCGCATGATTGCTGGAGTGGACGCTTGATTCTAATCCACCCTCAGAATTTCTAAAGCATAATCTCTACTACTAGTGTACAATTTTCTTCAGAAACAACCCCCAAGTAAAGGAAGACATCATCAATTGAAAAGCTGAATGCTATTGCATTATGGTTAACATTGTTTTAAATTATACAGCAAGTGGAAGGGGGCAGAACCGTTTCCAACACATTAAATGCTTTCATCAATGGTTTCGAAATGCACAAGGAACCTTTCGGGAGCCACGGATTAGCCGACGATGCATAGATCGACCAACCAGTCTCATTCTTTGGTGGTTAGACATAGTAGGGCTTGAGCAGAATGCATTCTACCCATGGCTGGACCAAGAAGCGCGTCACGATATAAAAGAAAATTCCCAGGCAGATGGAAATGGGAAGAGCTGGAAGAGCATGGTGGAATACACTGAGAAGGATAAGTGTTCCGCCAAGTCCGGCCAAGATAACAAGCATGCATACTACAAACGTAGTGAAACTGTACTCTGCCGCCTTCGCGACCAGCACACTATAAAAGATGAAATCTCCCAGACCCAATCGGATGGTGTTTCTACCCATATCCTCCTCCTCTTGGTCATCCTCGCCATAGCTACTCGACTCAGCAAAAACACGTCCCTGACGATCAACCCACAAAATTCGTTTTGGTTCGCCGTGTCTATTTCGTTCCAGGAAGACGGTTTTGCCCTTTCTTCGAATTCGTTCAATGCGACCTCCGTTGACTGGTAGCTCGACGACAATATCGGCTTTAAGCTGTTTCTTCGAAGGACTTTCTGGAATTTCGAACGGTTGACTCTCATCGGTTCCATCCAGCAGTGGTTGGTCGCTACCATTGCTTTGCAGCGAACCACTGAAAAGGGGTCTCGACTGCAGTGGTACGTCAACCACAGGCAAGTTATAGACTTGTGCGACAGCTAAGGGTAATTCGATTCGGAGTTCTCCACCAGAAGTTGATGTGGCGGCGCTGCTCTCGGCTTCGGATCGAGCACTGTGCACGGTTTCCGTGCTGCTGCGAGTACTGTTGGAACCACCATAGTTTTGGCTCGTCGAAGGAACACCTGGTCGACGTGCTTCAGGAGGCAACTCGGCTTCGTAGAGAAGTCCAGGCATTTCCGGGGCATCTTCTTTGGACATTAATTCAACGAGCGCTTTCAGTGGACCACATGGCGTCAGAACAGCGCAAAGATCATACAAGGCGAGCATGAACAACAAAGACCAAGCCATCACGTCGTCGAAGAAACTCAAGTGCCATGCAAGGATGACAGATGTGCAAACCAAGTAGCCTTGTGTGACGTACTTGGGAACACCTTTTCCATAAAAGATGGCCAGAACTCCTACAGCTGCGAAATTCCAAAGAACCAAAACATATGTGATTTTGTCAACCGGTAAATCGTAAATTTGGATGGCAACCATCCAAATATGACCTCCCAGGAATCCCAAGAGACTCGTTGAAGCAAACATCATGTATCCAATCAAGCACCACATACAGTTGTACTTGTACAAAAGCACTATTACAAACGTCATTGCACCAATGCCTGTCACCAAGATTAGTCCATTGACCAAACTCAAAAGTAACGCACTTAGCGCAGAGGAGTTTGACGTATCAAAATATTGATAGGCTTGTGCCATGCTTGCAGCGCCTTCTTCCAATGTAGCTTCGTTGTTGATGAAAACAACAGCAAGCGCTGAAAGCACCATTGTAATGGAAACTGAATAAAAAGTACAAGAGGTATGATCATTGCCAAAGCCTTGGATGAGATTCCATTCGATTTGGTGAAAACTTCTGGTGCCAGGCACCCTTTGCTGCATACGGCACCGCAACGCACTCGACCTTTTACTCACCAGGAACGACAATCGCATAGAAGGACGACGAACTATACATCAATTCCTGCAGTGACATTTCTCGTTCTTCATATGAGGCGTCGTCTTGGGCGTCATCTCCATCGGATTCATCTCGGAACATTTCGGGGTGCCGAATAACGGCCCGAGAAGGCGAGAGAGGAACTCGTTCCTCGTCGCCATCATCTTCCATTTCCGCGTAGGCTGTTCCGGCGTCGTCGCCTTCCGGTTCCTGAGGACCGCTTTCTCCTCCACTTGGGTTCATGGTGTTTAGGTTTTGCAATTCAATTTTGCTGTCTTTCTGGCCGCGAACAATCACGTGCTAACTACGGTCTATCTTCTCTGCTACAACCCTCGTCGAACAAACTTCTTGTGGTTTCTTTCAATCAGTCAATTGATTAGATTCAAATTCACAGTTGCGGCAACATTCGGTCAAGCGAACGTGCTGTGTGATGTTGCTACGGATCATCATTATCATGCCGAAAAGTTGTGTCCGACTTGAAAAACCGCGCGCACGGCGGGCATTTCATAACGGCTATTTTACGAAATCGCATACCCAGGTAAGATACCTCTGCACATTCATTATCTATGCTTAGTACTCAGTAGAGGTATGATTAGTAACAGTACTCCGTACGGTACACATACTATGATAGACACTAAACCTTAAGGTTACATGTACCGTAACTTACTTTTGTCAACAGATTAAGATTACAGAGGTTGTGCAAACTATGATCTACGGTAACCTTACCTTTTCGAGTGGGGTTACTGGTAACTTACTTGTTCGCTTTCAGAATCAAATGCGCACGAAGTCGTTGGGTGAAAATCCTTTCTGCATCAACGGAAGCAGCACGGTAGGAGACGCAAAATCTAGAAAAGCGTACGTGACATACTAGAAGGTGAGAAGCTCGTGTTAGATTTCTTTATTAACATCTGTTTCATTATTCTTTGATGCTTTCCACAACCGGAGTTGGTGTCTCTGGAGCGCTAGGAAGAACTTGAGTTTCCGTTGAGTCCTTTGTATCCTCTCCTTGTTTGGCCTCCCCTTCCGCTGTTGTTTCAGCTGGCTTGGGTGGTGCCGGTGGCGGTGCGGGAGGAGCTACCACTTTTCGCACCTTGTCAAACTGCAGTTTTGCGCCCGATCCGTTTCCTAACGACAATTCGAGGGCGCCTCGGACGTAAGGAAATACTATCGTTTTGGTACTGTTCTTCATTTCCTTGGCATTCTCCCGGAGCTTGGCGGCATCGCCCCTCAATCCCGGTGTCATTACGGCACGCTCGTGCGCGTGAAGAATGTTTTTGGTTTCCATCAGGAATTCTTTTTCCAAGGCTTCCCTGAGCTGTGAAAAGATGCCCGGCAGGAGACACCGACGCAATTCGTTGAGACCGGTCAGGCACGCATTTACCAGGCGTCCCAGCGGTGGTAGCGCCATGAGTTTTCGAGGTGGCGGCATCATGATGGTCGAAGAGGAACCACCTTCTTCGGTTTCTTCAGAGTCGGTGCCGGCTGCGCCGGAAACCGTAGTCACTACCGTCGACGAGAACAGGGGCGAGGCCACCCCAGCCTCGCGGCAGATTTTGAGCGTTTCGGCTAGTTGGTTGGTTCCATCTTTCCAGTGACTCGTAACAATGGCGAGCAGTCGCTGTTCGAACAAGGGCGGAAGCTGGGCAGTAAAGTCGGCACCCAATCGTCCCATGCTGCCGGTGAAAAAGATGCAAGCATCCAAGGCATCCCGGAGCGAGCCGGATTCGTCCATGAGTTGGAGTTGCGGAGAAAGAATTTTCAGAAAGGAATGAATCCGCCGGGTTGTCCACATGCTCAACAAGGATATCGAAACTTGGTGGTTTTCGTTGCTGTTGCTACTAGATGACACGGTGCCATTGGAAGTGTATGAGCTTTGTTGGGCGCGAAAGATTGCATTGAACTGGGTCGCGATTTCAAACATTCTGATACCGACATGGATGCGGACGGATTGGAGACAATGTTTCGTTACAGATTTGAAATTATGTATCAAGATGGATATTAAATCAGTATGAAAAAACACAATTCTCGTTCAAATTCCTAACTGCACTCGGATTCAGACAATTTCTCTCACCTGGTTCGATAGCGCTCGATTGTATCCAGCAACTGTTCGGATGTGGAATGCGACAGCACCGCTTTGGAGTTACTTGCATTTCGCGATGTGCTCGTTGCGTAGCTCGCAGCCGACGACACGGCGGTTGTGGGTTGATCCAGCCAAACATCGCGTGCCTCCAAAAAGTCCACCTGCAAGGATAGTTCCATGGCGGCAAACACACGTTCCACGTTGGATTTTTCACCGGATTGGAGCCTCTCTAGGTCGATCGAATTCAGTCGGCGCAGCGCCGTGACAATTTCCAAACACTCTGGCATGGTCACCTGGTTTTTGAGGGAATGCAAAAGGTATCGCCGCAAATCCGACTGCCGGGATCGAACCTGTGCAATGACTTTTAGGACTACCTGATTCTTTTCCGTGTGGCGTCGTTCCAACGTGTTCGCAAACGCGGCGATGCTCAGGGCCTCCTCGTACAGGTTTGATCTCACACACGCATCCATCAGAGACGGTAATTCCAAGAGTTCCAACAAACTCGAATGCTGCAGGAGGGTCCGGCGTCTCACCCGATGTTTTTCCGACAGAGCCGCGAGTGAATTCTCGCGCGCTCGACCTGGACCCTCTTCTTCTTCCTGCTCTAGGGCTTCCTGCGTCGAAGCAACAATAGATTCCACGGATTGCACGGTGGTTAACAGCTCCTCCAGGGATACCTCGAGAGCGCGGCCCCGTCGTTCTACGCTCACGAAAGTCCCGGCGTGGGAAGCGCAGAGCGATTGAAGCTCTTCTTCCGCGGCTTCCAATCCGGCCTTGGCTGCAACGCGTTCGTCGACGTCCGCCATTATTGGTGCGCAATTGGTCAACGGGCAAGTAGGACTTTTGGAATAGTAGTTGCAGTTGTCGTTGTTCCGGTACAGTAGCGACACGTCGTCCAACTAGCTGCGATGGTGTAAGAGCAACTTTTTTTGTCATGCAGGTGGTGCACCCGTTGTTCGAGTATTCCACATTACACTCCGGTGTCTTCGGTCATCGATCCAAATTATTCGTCCTCGAAGGATGAGAGGAGTTGAGAATTGGATATTCGAGAAAGGAGCGCGATTGAAAATTTTGCTACAAATCAGAATTTCCTCTTGACCCCATCTTTTACATTCAAAACAGGTAGACAACTATGAATAACGAGTAAGTTAACCTTAATCTTACCGTAACTTATTTACCTTACGAAGTACGAAGTACATTATTACCATTAAGTTACTTTTACTACATTGTATCGTAACTTTACTCGTAAGATTACTTCGTACTTCGTATTTTGTTTGTGCAAATTGGAAAGACTACTACGGTAAACCTTACGGTAGCAGTACGAGTACAGAACGTAATTCGTGCCGTACTTTCAACTTACATGCGCACACAGTTACTTAGACATGTAAGACAGCATTTATTCATACAATGTGTAGGCATGGAAAGATTTTTCAATGCTCTTACCAACTTCTGGACTTTGAAGTTGCACTAGGAAAAATGAGCCCACAGGAAGAAGTTACGATTCTGGTGGTGCTGATCGATTTCGCAAAAATGATTCTGCCAGCAACACGAACAGGATTGCAGCAAATATTACGGTACCTGCTACAAGTTCCTATTGTTCTTCTGAGCATTGCTTGTTCTGATTTTGATTCATTCCTGGTTATTTTGAATACCGGATTGGTTTCAATCAATCCATCCTTTTTGAAAGTAGGTAAGTTACTTTTTTGTCGCAATTCACATAACTTACCGTGCTTTTTCTTCGGCTCATGATGGCGGCGAGAAGTTTTGCACATTGGGCTTATTCTTTCTGTTTCGGCATTCTTCCGATTCACATTCTCAAATGAATTGCGAATGGGTCGTAAAAGTACTTACAAGGTACGGTAGTAATTTTTTACAGAAAAGGTCAGTCTACTTCAGTTTTTATCGTTCAAAATCGTAATCAGATGCTGTAAAATCATTCATTACGAAGCAACTTACTGTACTTTCTATCACTTGGCTCCGGAACAAAAGAAATACTTCTCTCACTTCGTAATAATAATAACACGATTAAAATTGTTACACAAAAGAAAGGCCACTCACTGGTTCTTATTTCTGTTGAAAAGAAACCCCTTTCTTTTGTCGTGAGTCGATCCGTAGTATTGGATGATATTTTTTCTAATTAATACACTTTCAGTGCATCTGCACGAAACGATAAGTTGATACTTTCAACTTCATGTTTCGCTATCTTCTTTTATATTTTGATTATACAGATCATATAAGTAGATGGTATGGGTACTTATACGTTATGACATTAAGAGATCTACGGAACACGTACTCGTAGAAAAAGTACTGTACGCTTCCGTCCCAGAGAATCTTTCTCGGTTCCAAGTACAGGATCATTGGCTCGATGGAAACGCCATGAGCATCAGGAATGGCGGTTCGTGTCAATCGGGCCATGTTCGCTTGCTGCAGCTGATGCTAACGGTAATCTGAATGAAAGCTTAACTATTGTATTATACGAAGTAATTGCTGAGCACCCACGTATGAGCGCTCGGTTTACAACAGGTTATACTCTCAACAAAACACCATTACTGTTCACCCAATGAATTATATCGGGGTTGACGTCATACGGCAAAAGAATGGCTTCTCCTGCTACCTTGCGTGCTAACCACTTGGTATCTTCTTCCGCCCTCGATCCGAAGCTTAGTAGAAGAGATGCTTGTCGCCAACATGAGGGAAAGTCTCATTGGAACATCGATGTAAATGCTGCACACGGAGCCAATCGCGGCAGCTTTTCACAGATCTATTGCAGTCAGAGAAATGCGGAGAATACCCCGGGGAATGATGATGACACGGAACGAAAGAATGCCGCTTCAGTTTCTCCCGCGACTACCATTTCTTGGAGCAGTGACAGCAACGAAGACTTCGATGATGTGAACCCAATTGATATCAATGACTCGGGCGAGGCCGACCGCAGTCAAGTCATTCCAATGATCAGCGAGCATTCTATCAGAGAAATATCGATCGGTCTTGGAAGTTTTGATGAACTACCATTGAGCAACTCGGGCAAGATTCAAAAACAGGGGAGTTGTGACAGTGCTGCTATCAATGACGGACAAGATTGGGCGAAAAAGATTTCATGCGTTGCAGATAGCAGTGGCAATTTGGTTGAAGATATCGATGGCGACAATTCGTCCACGAGCAGCATAACTACAATTATTGATAGCGAACATAGTTCTCTTGCTGATCCAGTGGATTTGGGTGACGACCTCGATAATCTCTTTGATCCCAAAGTCGAAAGAGATAACTCATCAAATAATGACTATGAATTGAGCAATACGGGCCCTCTTCAAAGAAGAACAAGTGATTTATTCGTGAAAAGTAAGTCGAACATTGTGAACGACAACAACAATGTAACGGGCATTCCATCCAACAAGTCCCAGAAGAGGGGACCCAAAACATCAAAGATCAACCCAATGACGGGAAAAAAAGCATTGACGGATGACATGCAAGAATGGAGGAAATCAATGACCAAGTCGTACAAGAAGAAAAAGGGGAAAACACAACTGTGCCTGCCGCGACGCTGCATTCGTACCCCCTACGAAGGGGGTCCAGTGTCAGAGCCCAGGAAGTGTTAGCAACGACTCTGTTAGACTCAAACTTGAGCGATCCAGGTATCAAAAAATGCCGTTTGCTTCGAGACATTGCACCGTACAATCGTCCCGGAATGAAAAATAATTACGGGTGCGGTTTCGCATTGGTGGAGGACGAGACACGAACTGCAATGCAACAATGACTGGTCGCCAAAAAGGACTGAAACAAAGATAATTTCCCATGACAACGACAGCCATAAAGACCACAGTACAATGAGTGCCACCTAAGGTAGTGAAGAAGAGCAATGCTTCGAAGATAAGGATTGGTGAACTCAAGAAACTAGCATCCCACAACGCCCCAGGGCTAAAAACAATGGACGATAATTTCTTGGGTCGTATCTCACCAAGAGACGTTGAGAATGACCACTGGCATTGTCGCCAAGTAATGAAATTCTTCCCACCGGTGCTGCCGAGCACTCGATGAAACGGTCCAAGCGAAAGAGAAGCCATCCCTTTTGGCCTGATGTGGAACTCACGGAAGTGAAATCGGTTCAGAGTAATAGTTGGAGGAAAGGTATTTATTCCTGCGAACGAGAAGACCGACCGATTGATATTTGAATGTCAATCCGGAATCGGATCATCAGCTACGAGCTCGTCATTGCGGAAGAAAAACATGGAGTATAATCTATCACAATCAAATGTAGCTGGAAGGCGACAAAGGTCGACACAAAAACGATCGAAGAAAGCAAAGACAGTTTCGAAGCAACCGCGTCGTAAACGGAAAGCGGACTGTATTGAAACCCTTTCCATTAGAATAGCGAAGAAGTTCTGGTTCAATCCATCAGGGACGGCAAGGCCGGGAATGGCTGAAAACATATTTTGGGACGGTAGTGAGCAAACGAGAAGTCAGAGCATCCAATGGAACCTCTATATCGCTTGTGGCATGTCGTGTATGATGACGGAGACGAAGAAGACTTTGACGAAGTGGAAGTACCATCGAGCGTTGGATCTATACAAGGATTCAGACGACAACTATGACGTACGAAACACCGATGCAATCGGAAGAGAAACAGATGGATCCAAAGTTGAGTGATGACAAGGAACAACAAAAGAACCCTGAGTTCACTGCCGACTCGAAACAATTGTCCCAATCATCACACGAAACCAAGGAGAACTTGCTACAAATCGATGGGCAATTAACGACTGAGAATGGATCGCTATTTCCGAAAAGAAACAGTGCATGCTGAAATGATAACGAGGAAAAATTCGGATTCTGTGAAGAGAAGATCGGGCAGGAAAATAGATCGCAGACGATCTGCCAAGAGAAAAGTCGATGCGTCAAAGAGACTACAGCATTCGAACGAAACGGAAGAGAATCCGGACAGACCTCAATTTAGGCAACAACCGTGCAACCTTTCTTGTGAAGTGGTCGATCTCGCAAAAGAATCCACAAGCGATGACAGCTCGGTACAAGTTGTAGACGTTGTCGACCTTTCAAGTTAACTACTTCTAGCGCTGAACCACCATCGACCAGAAACGGATCATGAGAAACGCACCGATTTCTCTTCAAACTTTTTCTGCGAGATGTAATTATGCGATTACGAAATACGTACCGGTAGTAACTTACTCGAAGTACAAGAAGTATTTTTTTTCCAAATTCCTGCCGATAAGGTTACTACCGGTAGTACCTAAGGTTACCGCACGTGGTACTCACATGCAGACCCATGATCTTTTTGTTTCGTACAGGGGACGTTGTAACTCACTTTCGCATCATAGATACTCTACATAGATATTAAAAGTATTAATAATGGTTTTGAGAAAAGCCCTTAAAATCGTTCATACGATACCGGTAAGGTTATTGATCCGTCCATCAACCATCATCCGTCATGAAACTTGTTGTATCAAAATCAAAACTAGACTACGAGTTCGGAGACGTACGAAGACAGTGATATCATCATCAATCATCGACCAGTTTTCTTTTCTTCTTTGAAGGAATGCTTCTATCGAATCGGTCGAAGGAAAGTGATAAAGTGCTAGTATCTACTACACATCCGATAAATCTTGGATCAATTGACACGCGTGTAACGAATGAATCAACGACGACTCGGACGGTGCTTGACCGTCTTTTTCAGCGTGGTTCTGGTGTTCGTGAGCTCCCTTTCCAATCTACAGACGAAAAAGCAAAGGCCTCGCATTCCAATACTGCAGTATCACGACGGTTGGGTTTGCGTTAACAAACCGAGTGGGATCACGGTGCACCGAGGACACTGGGACTCCCAAGCACACCGCTGTTCTGACCACGACGGTCAAGCGCCAGCTAGCTCGGAAGGTGTTTCCCGTCCACAGATTGGACCACCGAACTTCGGGCGCGATGCTCTTTGCCTTTGACTCGGCAACGGCCGGCGTGTTGCACGATGCAGCAATCCGAGAGGGCCGAAAGAAATACATCGCGCTGGTTCGCTGGAGAATGGACGAGAGGAAGCGAAGAAAGCGAGCCCTTCTTCATCGTCGACAAGCCGCTCGAGGTCAAGGGGATCACAAAGGATGCGGTCACGAAATTCACGCCGCTGGGGACGACGCGCGGAGAAACGACGAACGATCGGTGCTCGTTGTTGCTGTGCGAACCGCTCACGGGACGGACGCACCAGATACGGCGGCATTTGTTTTCCATCGGCCATCCCATCATCGGGGATTCCCAGCACGGGGACAACGCTTTCAATCGGTGGTGGAGGAAACACCGATCACTGAATCGGCTCGCTCTCCACTGCTGGATCATCGATTTCGAATTGAAGGGGGTCTCGCACGAATGCTTGGCGCCCCTGTCGCCAAATCTCAAGGGCGTGTTGGAGCGCCTTCCCCTGTGGGAAGAATCCCTTCGGAGCGAACCCCGATTGGCATTGGATCCCGTGGACAAAATCGATGGCACCCATGGAAGAAGCTATAAACGGCGACGGGATAGTGAAGGGGATGCGCAAAAGTGAGATAGTGCGAAAAGAGGGAAGCTGCGGAGATCGATGTAGGTGATGGAAAACCGGTGGTCGTTGCGTTCTAAGAATGCAGAAAGCAAGCCTCATGGAAAAGCAAGCACACGGTTTTGATGTTAACACGGAGCTATTGGGTTTCAAAAAGTGCTCAAAAGAGTAGAGAATTGCAATTGGTGTCAGTTCTCAGCGAAACAGAACCAAAAGAAACAAGCTGCAAAAATCCATAGCTGAATGTATTCTTGAAGTTGTTGACTACTACTATCAACGAAAATTGCACAGGAGAATGAAATCTTTAAAAATAATTTTCTACATTGATCTGAGTTGAATGCAATAGTTTAGCATCTAAAGTTGTCGATTTTCTTCATTAAAAAAGTGATTGCTCAAAGTTGAAACAATTGAAAAAATAATAATAAAAGTAGTAACATTGGTGTTTAGTGTCTTCCACACTTCTTGTATTGTTCTTCCATTGTTTGTACTTCTGTTTTCAACTCTGGATCCTTAGTCCCGTTTGGTGTTTTCAATCGTGCCCTCCACTCATTTCACATTCCTTTCACATTAGTCCATCAACCAACGACGTTCTTGACTCGTAACTCCTGAGTTGCGGCAAGGAACGCAGAGTGTAGTACGATCGAGCCTATTTTGACAACTAGTGTCGTCATTTACGTTGCATCGATTCATTATTTGTTTTCCTCTTGAACTTCAGTTCCTCATCTCCGTTGTGCAATAGTGAGGAGTTCATGCCGTATCATCTCATGTACGCGACAGGCTTCTTCCTCCTCGAAGACATAGTGTGGTTCAGATGGCTCTGTGTTTCAACCAACATCCATCGATTGTGTCGATTGCGTCATCGCTAACAATACTATTCCTATGGTGCTGGAAGTTGGTCATTCGAGCAGGGGCGTACGACGCGTCATCGCCCCCTCCCAAAACACAATTCCACAGTTGCGCCGATGCAGTGCTACACGAACGCACAAACGCGAAAACTCTTCATCTGCTCTCGCCGTCGTCCATCAAATGGACCGAGATGGAAAAACTGGATGACATTTTCCCGAGAGCGGAATCCGTCGAGTTTTTGTCGGAAGCACTGGAAAAACGGTTGGGATCTCCTGCAGACCCCAGCGACAAGGACAACCTCGTCTTGCAACTCGGAACCAACGATCCCAACCGGCTGCAAACATGCGTCGAGCACACCGCCAAACTCTACGACAACCTCCGCGAGATCAACCTAAATTGCGGCTGTCCCGCGATCGAATCCGGGGGAGCATCGACCTACGGAGCCAGCCTGATGAAAGATGCCCGATTGACGGGACAGCTGGTGGCATCCGCGCGCAAGGGACTGGAAGGATCCCCCGCAACCGGCGGCATCGGTCCGAGGGTCTCGGTGAAATGCCGCATCGGCGTCTTTGACACCGACAACGACATGAGACCGCTGACCGAGAGCGACCACGAATACCTCACGGACTACATCTCGACCATTCACGAGCAGGGTGCGAACCACGTCATCCTGCACGCGAGACCGGCCGTCTTGTCCGGGTTGAGTCCGGTGAAGAACCGAATCGTACCGACACTGGATCACGGGTTTGTGGAAAGGATTGCGTCGGAGTTCGAGGGCAAGGTGGACATAACACTGAACGGTAGGCATCACGACGCTGGATCGATTGCGTTCCTTCCGAAAACGGCTCCCAAAGCGACGACGCGAGTCCCGATCTCGAGTTACATGGCGGGGCGATGGTGCTTGCGAAGGCCTCTGGACCTGATCGGCGTTAGAAGGCGCTGCTGGCGGGAGAGGAAATGCCGGATTCGTCTTCCTCGTTGATTCGGAATGCAATCGAGCGCTACGTAGACGACGCCATCCGAATCGGAAGCTTCCTCATCGTTTTCGAGGTACAAACCGACCGTCGCAGAGCTGTGCCTGCCGTTGTTTCTGATCACCGAGCAACTCCGTGACGACTACGACTACGACGAGATCGACGACGAGGATCCCATCGCATCAACGACTGCAGCTCCGGTACTCTCCTACGACGAAATGGAATCGGCCTACGACGTGCTGCAGGAAGGAGTCGCGCAGATAGAGGATTTGTTTGGCAAGGGAAAGAAAAAGACGACGAAGAAACCATCCAAAGGCAGTGTAAATTTCAAGCGACTCTCGTCTTCGTTCAAATCGATGGTGGGGACAAAGGTAGCAAACAAGTGGAAGCGCAACAGAGCCGAATTATAGCTATGGTCACAGTCCAATCTATTGGGGGAGTAGTAATCAAGGTCAAAGCCAATGCAGATGAAAAAGGGGTTGTATTCTAGGACTATCATTATTGGATTCAAACATCTCTTTCAGCAATAGCAGGAGCATGAGGATTCCATGAATTTTGGAATCAGCACATTTGTTGAACGTCTGCATCAAGTAGGTACTAGCATTTCCAAGTGTTGACTAACTTGTGAAGACGCACTTGTGTTCAGGCTCCCAACACCATTTAGAATGCGTTCGTCCTGTAATAGCGGCACTAGCAGCCGTGACAGTAATGAACTGGACTACTAAATTGGAAATCCGTGTCAAGCTTTTAAGATTACAGATTACGGTACTTCGTACTTCGTATCAATTACGAAGTAGTACGAAGTACTTCGTAAGATTACTGTACCTGTAACCTTACGCGTATGTCATCGTAGTGATTAATCTCAAACAACATGTAACGTACGGTAACCTTAAAAAAGGTTAAGTCTTACCGGTACATTCTCAATTCGACCATCTCCCGAAAAATCTTTCGAACACTAATTCTGTCTTTCAAAATATCTTTCTGGAGCACATTCGAACATCAAAATAACAAAAACAAAACACTTCCATCATGGTCCGTTGGGGCCATCACATCCACGAGTACAATTACTTGATCTGTACCGTACGTGCAGACTCGTATCGTACCCCGGGTACAGGTAAGATCTTACAACTTTGTACCAGCTGACAGTAAAGAATGACAACTGAATTCCTATCCGTCGCATTCTGATCATCTATTGCGTTCCCCGCGACGATCGATTTGAATGCTGGGTTGGACGAACCTCTGCCGTATCGGATACGGAATTGGATGCTTCTATAGTAGCTACAAAGCAACGCAAACCATGATGAGTGCACCCACCGCCGATACTAGTACTAGCAATCAAAACAAGCGAGTGCTGTCCATCCAATCGCATGTGGTTCATGGATACGTGGGCAACAGGGCCGCCGTCTTTCCCCTCCAGCTCCTGGGATTCGACGTCGATTTCATCAACTCGGTTCACTTTGCCTGCCACACGGGTTACGAACATTTTCCCCACGGACAGGTCATGAACGGAGACGAGCTCCGAACCGTCTTGGAGGGTCTCGAGGCAAACGGTTTGCTCGGAAGCGACGACGAAGACGAGAGCGCCAAGGGAGATGCCATCGGGTCCGTCCTCACGGGATACATCGGAAGCACCTCCTTTTTGGAGGTCGTTCTGGACGTTCTCGCCGGCGGTCCGAAAGCACAATCCCGGTGCGCTATTTGTTTGCGATCCGGTCCTCGGCGACGATGGCCGGTTTTACGTCCCCGCCGAGCTTGCGGAGGTGTACAAGAACGTGGTGATTCCAAAGGCCGACGTGGTGACGCCCAATCAGTTCGAGACGGAGCAGTTGACGGGGATCAAGGTCGAAAGCATTGCCGATGCCCGCAACGCCTGCGAAGCGCTGCACGCAATGGGACCCTCGGTTGTATTCATCACGAGCTGTGGTGTTCGCCGAAGAGGGCCGGGAACCGAGCGGCGAGGGCGAGGGACGGTTCGAACATCACGATCATCGCCTCGAAACAAAGCGGCGATCGGCAGGAACTATGGAGGATCGACTGCCCCAAGATTCCCGGATCGTTCACCGGGACCGGAGACGTGACCGCGTCGCTGTTGTTGGGTCACCTGCAAAACCATCCCGATGACTTGCCGCTGGTTATGGAAAAGGTTATCAATACTATGTATTTGCTGATTCGACGAACTCACGAGGCCAAGGGGAAATCGGTGAGGTCCAAGGAGTTGCGATTGATCCAAAGCAAGGACATTATAGAGAATCCACCATCGGTATATAAAGCCACAAAACTCTAGATTACGGCGTTACAAAAAAAAAATCCAAGGCATTCTTAGCTAAATAAAGCGTTCGATCCTCGTCTCAAACAATTATTCTACTGGTACAAACGATGTCCTCCACCTCTGGTTTTCTAGTTTCCACCAGCGTTGAGTTTTTCGTGCAGCTCCCGAGCCAGGTCGCTGTCGGTCCGCTTCAGGGCGTTCGGCGACAGCGAGAAGAGGACGGGGTCGACATCGGCAAAGTGGTATTTGTCCACCTTGTTCAGCTTGATGCCCTTCTGGAGCTTCTTGTCGCTCGGCACCGATCGGGGCACGGTCTCGAAGAAAACGTTGGAGTTGTCCTTTTCCCACTCCCGCAAGAGGCGTCCCATGTGGGAGCGCAGATCGTTCAGGTCTCCGAGGAGAGCCTGCAGCGCCGGGATCCTGCCGACGTCCGGCACTCCGCGCTTGTCGCTCGACTTCTCTTCGGTTCGGAAGATAGACGGTCGCCTCCGACAGAACGGCAATGGCCAGCCCGTAATCTCCCTGGTCCCATATGCTGCGGGCATAAAAGTAATACGAAAGCGACTTTTGGAGGGTGATCTGAAAGTTGACCAGCGTGAAAAAATCCGGTTCGATGCGCGACATCTGACCAAAGGCATCCTTGCGCATGAGAGCGATGAATTCCTCGAGCTGCTCTTCGACGCCCATGCACAGTTTTGCCAGGAGGCCGTAGTTGGGCGTTCCGGGTTTGATGAGAACCGTGGCAATGGCCATTTGCTGGGCATTGGCCTGGAAGAGGATGCTCAATCCCCCCGCCGTGCTGGTGCAGCATTCGACGGGCAGATCGGCCTCGTTGGTTTTCGTTCCGCGGGCGATCCACTTGGGGAGGTGGTCCTCGGCCAGAAACCCAAAGATTCCGGCGGCCGCCGCGTACTCACGACTGGCGGCGGCAAACTCGCCGGCCATGGAGGCTTCCGTGGCGCAACCGGCCTTGCCCAATCCCTCGCACAGGATGCACATCGTTAGGTCCATCATGATCGCTTCGCTCTTGAAATACCCTCGGTTTGCCTCGACTCCCGACATCCACTCGAAGACGAGCCGTTCGTCCAGGCGGGCCATTTCGGGCTGGAACTTGCAGCTCACCAGGATCTGGTGGATGTAGGGCTGGTAGCGCCGGGCCTCGGCGACGACTCGTTCGTGGCTGATCCTTTCGGACATGAGGGCATCGAGGAGCTTTCTTCGGTTGTCGTCCGCCTTGATCATCACCTTGCGGGTCTTTTCGTGCTTGCCGGTGCTCGCGAAGGAGGTGACGAAGGAAATCCTTCGGTCGGGATTCATTTTGGGCACCCGAAATCGATGGACGGCCGATGCGAGGCGGATGGCGGAATCGGGATGACTCAAATCATCCTTTGGGTTTTCCCAGTCACTCATGATGATGCTTTTAATTCAAATAAAAAAAATCGATGGATGTTTTGTTCTTGGTGCGTTGCGTTGCGTTCCTTCTTCGTGTTGTGTCGTGAATATTGTGTGTGCTCCTCTTTGTGAGCTAACCAATAGAGGAGGAGGAGGATCGAAGATGATGAATTTGAAGGACTTTTTTCCCAGGGTCGTTGATTTTTAGTCCATTATGCCTCATCCGTTGTGTTGATTCGTTCATTCGTGTCAAACAGTATGATACGCGTAGTATTTCTACCAGAATCCTACGGTATTGCACGAAGCATAGTTCGACTTTAGCGAACTACGGGGTGAAAAAATAGCCATGTCGTAAGATTCTACGAGTAGGAAGTACGAGTAAGGTTACTCGTGTTCATCCCGGAGTGTACGTAACCTTGCCGTAATTACGGTATCCTAATGGCGCAAGATTAGATTTGCTGTACTCGTACCGGTATCTCTTCTCTCTCACTTCATGACTGAATCGTGGATAAGATTACTACTCTGCCTCTGTCCAATGAGTCAAACCATCGCAAGGCAGAGGGATCAAAACCGAACCACGAACTCGAGGTTTGAGCAACAAGTTATCACAGTGGAGGACGATTTCAAATCAGCTTTCGAATGTTTTCTACACGTACCGTAGTCATCACAAGGTTCTTGCAGATAAATATCTTCGATTCCATGAAATCTACCGCATCATGTTTGCTGCTGCATGGCTCCAGCAGTACCCATCGTGATCGTTTGGGTTAATCAGTCTGCTTTTAGTTCTTTGTTTATCTACCTGTTGTGGTGATGAGCTTGGTAGTTGGGATGATGCTCATAACCTGCGAAATGCTGTTCTGCTCCTATTGACGTGATCAACGCATGTATTACAATAAGAGTGAGGTTATTCACTAGTTGCTAGGGATTCATTCTCACAGAGAGAGCTAGAAGGAGAAGCAGTAGTACACCTAGTTGCAATCCATTGCACGCTGAACTACTACCTACTACTTGTTGTTGTGCAAAAGCATAGACACGAGTATAATGATTCGATTTTTTTTTGGTTAGATTTTAGTAGTCAACATGCTCGAGCAGCGGTTCGCTCCCGTACAGGAAACTCGCAGAGTTGCGCGTTTTTTTTTTTCTGTGCAATGGGTTGGTTGACGGTGAACTTCTAGTATACTACACGGTTCGCAGGATCGCGTGGTAGGTAGCTGGGTTTGGCGCAACCACGGGCAAAACGAGACGGACAAACCGATCGACACGATACGACACGACACGGAGGATTGCAACAAACGGTGGTGTTACTACACGATTGCCGTGGCGTTGACCGCGCCCATTCCCGGCGGCTCGGACGTCCCCGTCGCGGCCAATGTCGCTGCTGCCAATGTCGCTGCTGCTGCCGCTGTTTCCGCCTCCGTCTCCGGGGGCACCGCCACCAGTACGACCGGCGGTTCGTCGACAACGCGCTGGGAGGTGATCCCCGCATTGATCGACTCGGAGACGACGCTGGCGGCGCTCGTAAAGAGCAACCGGTACTCCAGGGGAATGTTGTACGTCACCGCGTTGACACCGGTCCAGACCCTGGCGTTGGCCGCGAGGAGCGGAGGGAGTTTTTCCCGGATCTGCCCGGGGAGCTTCCGGGGGGACGACCCCCGCAGGAGGGACGTGACCGGAATGTCCCACAGGGAAAAGACCACCGGGGCGACCAGGAATTGTTCGAGCCCGATGTTGATGACCGTCCGAACGGCCTTGGCCCGGAGGGACAGCATGGCGGTGGCGGTCGACGACGCCGTCGCCGACGACGACGAAACCACGGATCCGGCCGCGGCGTCGGTCGCCAACCCGAGCAGTTCGGCGGTGGCGGTGGTGGGTTGCTGCCGCGGGCGGGTGCAGCAGCTGCCCGATGCTTGCGGCAGCGGTGGCGGCGCCGGCGGTGTGCGAGAGGACCGATTCGGTGAGCTCCGCCGACCAGACCTCCGCAAAGTCGTACCACGAGGCCCAAACGATCCCGCTGCCCAGGCCCTTGAAAAAGTAGACGAGGCCTCGCTTTGGATCGTAAAAGCAGCCGTTCGTGTTGGCGGGGTCGCCGCCGAGAGGCATTTGCCGGTCGTCCTCGTTGCTGTTGTTGCTGTTGTTGTTGTTGTTGTTGTTGCTGTTGCCGGAAGCCTCCATGGATTGGGCAATGCCATCGCCCAGCAACGTGAGCACCGCGTTCGTTACGGACTGGGTCGGAAAATAGTGGTGCCTGAGGCAATAGTCGTAGGTCGAGACCAGGTCGGTCGCGGAGAATTCCATCGGAAAGGAAAGTTGCAGCCTCGTACCGGATTCGCGGCGACCAAAGCCGGGTCGCGGACGAGATCGGTGCCGGATTCGTGTGTTCTGTTGCTGATGATTGTGGTGATGATGGTGATGGTTGTGATGATGATGGTGATTGTGATGGTGATTGTGATGGCGATGGTGATGAGTTGTTCCCCTGCTCAACACCAAAGTCCCAAATGCCAATGCTGCCGGTAGGCTATCCGGAACCACCGAGTCGGCGATCAGGAGTACAAGGATGGAGTGAATGGCCCATGGTGTAAATCTTCTTCGTGCCCTCGATGATGATGATGATGATGATGATGATGCAGACATTGAAAAAAACACTTGTTTCTGTTCTCGATCCGATGGTGTTGAGGGTTGTTGTTGTTGTTGCCTATGATTTTCTTATTCTTATTGCTTATACGAACGCGATCGATCTGCGTTTTCTCCGAATCAATAGAGCGTATTGTTTGCGGTACGAGTACTACGGCGGGTGAAATGCTCGTCGGTGTGCGATTCGAAACGTCAATACTGGTACGGTACTTTTGCGAGTAGGAAGAACAACTTGTTTGTCCTCTTCGGTTGACAGTTTGTATCTTATCTGTACCGGTGTCTGCGATAGTATCGTGTATCGTCTCACATCGAACATTCAAAATAGAAGTAATGATGATAGGACACGACCAGAACCCCGATTTCCGATATGCATCTGCGGAGAAGAAAATCGACGGATGCGGTGATGGCATAACCTTACCGGTACACATATATGTTGCGTAGTACTTGTACCTCTCCATCGTCCGAAAACCGACATACTACCCGTACTTCTGTCGGAGAACTCTGAATTTTGGCATGTCCGCAACCGAAAGACATCAGAATTCAGAATTTTGTTTCGTGACAGAAGGTATTTTTTGTTTTTTACGACTACGACTGCCTTGTCGTTTCCTGTTCCTGTTACGCACGATGCTACGCAACCGCACTTTCGGAAAGGATGCGCGCTCACCTCTCCTACCGGTAACTTATTCATACTGTAATTACTATCCTTACGACCACAAAAAAATGCCGCTATTTGAAGTTCTTCGTTCCGAGCGGGAAAGAGAAACTGAGAAGTGGGTTTCGGTGATGGTTTTGGGATTGATGCCATAGGGTTACCGTATGGTAACGTACCGTAGGTACAAGAACCTACAGTTACGAGTCCAAGTAAGGTTAAGATAGTACCATTGTGAGGATGAATCAATCCCGAATTTTTTGGATAAGAAATTATTACTTCACGTAGGTAGGTAACAGTACTTTCATAGATTAGGAATCAAGTACCAACGTGCTATCATCAAAAACCGAAAAATAATGCTACGGTAGAGGACAACCGATGATTCGCGCCACACATTCTTATTTTTTTTTGTTTCCATCCCTCCCTCCTCGGTGGACGATGGGAAAACCCATCATCGCATAAAAATAATTTCACCGGGTAAGGTTAACTTACCGTACATGGTATACTTGAACGGACCGATCAGAGCACGGTACCGATATCATACCTCGGCCCGCTCGAAGAAGAATTGTCTCGCAGCGAAAAACGCCCGGCAACCCACGCGGCAGAACGAAGGAAGAACCAATGGCGGCGGCAGCACCACCGGTTTTCGTTCCCGGAACGGAGGACGCGGTTCTTCCCGGGTACGAGGCGGGAGTCGGGCAATCGGGGGTCGAGCACTCCCGGCGGAAACTCCGCGAATCCGCCGATCGGCTTTCCGCGACCCTGGCCGAGATCGATCGAAAATCGCGCATTCCGCCCGGGTCCGATCGCGGCGAAGAAGAAGAAGAAGAAGAAGAAGACGGGTGCGCGGATCGAGACGCGGATCGAATCCGAATCCGGACCCTGCGGTGCCGCGGCGAGGAGGAAACCTGGACCTATCGATGCCGGTGCAATTTTCAGATCGTGGTGACGGAAGGCTCCCCCGGCCCGGTCTACCGCTACGCGATGCGCAGCAAGGGTCGACCCGTCCTTCTCGGGACCGGAAACGCGTTTCCGATCGCCACCCGACGCATCCAAGCCGCCATGAGCGGATTCATGGGGTATCTGAACGGCACGGAAGGCGGCTTTGGTGGCGGCGGAGACAAAATCCAAGGCAGCCGAAAACGACGACGACGACGACGACGACGAGAAAGCAGACGGCACACCAAATGTGGTGGGCCGTCACCTGACGAGCTGCACCTTTTCTTCCGCCTGGAGGGACACGCCGGACGCGGACTGCATCCTGACACTGCACTACGATCATCCCCTCGAACGCGTCCGGGGTCCCTGGACGGAACAAGCCGGAAAGCTCCGCCACCGACTCGGATTGAGGCAAATGAACGGCCGTTCCAAGGGGACGCTTCTTTCGGTGGCGGTGGGGGGGGGAGTCGAGCGGAACGCCGCCACCGCTGCCGGGGACGAGCGTCGCGGCGGCAGCGGCGGCGACGACGACGACGACGACGAAACCGAATGGTCTATACGGGACACGGTGTATCTCCGGCGGAGGCCTCGCGGCAGCGCGCCCGAAACCGGCGACAACGGCACCGCGCGAGAGGAAGCGGTCGAATGGAGCGTGAGTCTGGAACCGGAATCGGAATCGGAATCGGAACAATCTCCCGCCGGCGCTCCAGCAACCTCCACCCTGCTTCCGATCATTCCGGTCCACTACGACAAGCCCGAGACGGCCTTTTATCACCCCAATCCCAACGCCATGACCAGGGCTCTGGCGTGGATGTTGAATCGACTGGAGAGCATACTATCCCTGCAAAACAGCAACAGCAACAACAACAACAGGCAACGAGGGAAGAAGCTCCGGCTGCTGGAGATGTATTGCGGCTGCGGGGCGCACACGGTCGCCCTGGGTCGGTCGGGATTGGTGCGGAGCATTCTCGCGGTGGAACTCGATCCGCGGTTGGTCCGGGCCTGCGAGCGCAACCTGTCCCGGAACGGTCTGGAGCGGGTGGTGGAGATTCGCAAGGGAGACGCCGGCGGGTGGGCCCGGGAAGAATCCTTCCGGAGGCGGCGAACCGAAATCGCCACCGCGTCGAATCCCGACGACAACGACAACGACAACAACAACAACAACAACAACAACAACAACAGTGACGACGAGGGCCACGGCTACTACGATGTGTTGCTCGTCGATCCACCCCGCCAGGGATTGGACAACGAGGTCTGCCGCATGGCAATGACGGGTCTCGGTGGCGGAGCGCGGGGCGCGACCGGGGATGGCGACGGAGGAGGCGGAAGCCCGAGCTGCTTTCGAAACCTGCTGTACGTCTCGTGCGGACACGAGGCCTTGCTCCGGGACCTCGAGCGTCTCTCGCCCGTCTACGAGGTCGTCGATTGCGCGCAGATGGACCTGTTTCCCCGGACGGACTCGATCGAGACGCTGGTGCACCTCCGGAAGCGGAATCCCCGAGAGTGACATCCGGAGGTTTTTTTTTGTGTGTGCGCCGTCGCAGCTGCGAGCGGCGCGGTGTTGCCGCGACCATCCTCCGAATCGCTTTTCTCGGAATTCCGGTCACGGATCATGCATCCATTCGTAGTATCGTACACTACGCGTGCGGTCTTGGCAAGAATCATCGAACGACTCCTACGAGAAGTGGTGTCAAAACACCGCTGAACGAAGTGTGTCGCGAAACGGAGCGACCATAGGAAATAGCAATCTCTATACCAATGTTTTCCCGTATATATATATATATATATATATATATATCATGGGACAGATCCCATAGCTAGAAACGTTTTCGTACAAAACGATCGACGTATCCGCTCTGTAGTGCCTACTTTACCCAAAATTATTTTTGATGCTCTCGATTGATCCTGGGTATTGAGCTGGAGAGAATCGCGCCTTCGATCTTTTGTACGCTTTGGAAGACTCGACAATACCGGTGCAGCTTGATCCGGGCGCGTCAGTGTGGAGTTGCACGTGTGCGTTGTAGCCCCCAGCTTCCAAACCCGGTGCTAATCGTTTTTCGTGGCTTTGGCAAAATAATCCGACAGTCGTCGTTCCACGGATCCCACCACGGCGGCACCGATCAGTGCCGGCAACGCCAAAAAATACCACGGCAAGAGGCCGTTTTCGTTCAGGATACCGGACGAAGACACGACCTCGACAATATTCAAACCCATAAATCCGTTGGTGCACAAGTGCCACCAGGCAGCGCCGTCAAAAGTTCCGAGGACCGCACCAACCACGATTTGATCGACGGTATGAAGGTTCACCCTGACCCGATAAACCAAGCTGATGGTGGCGTAGCCAATCAGTCCGATTGTGATGGATGGAACCATTTGTGCCAAAAAGGTAAAAATAAAGCCAAGACTCATTGCGTGAGACGATGGCATGCCATTGTCGCTTGGTCTATCGATGGCGGGCACCAAGTTTTTGTCCATGAAGTCTTCGTCCATGTCAACATCGGGGCGCTCGATTTTCAGCAGTTTTTTTAGGACCTTCCCAAAAACTGCATTCGAGATCGCTCCCGCAAAGAAACTGATCATGAGAGCGTCTCGCTTGTAGCAGAGGGCGACGAAAAACGTTCCGGCTACCACCATGGACGTGGTCGAGCCGATTTTTGTGACGATTGCGTCCCAAATCGAAACGGTCGTTGGCGCATTTTCACTGACTCCCTCGTCCGTAGACATACCCGATGGAAAAGTTCTCTTCGACGAAAATTGGCTCTCTGGAGCTATCCGTGGTGTTGACGACCCTATGCTTCGATGGTCACGTGAAACGGAGAGAAAGCGAGTTTCACTCGGCAATGATGTCGATCGAAATGCTTCTACAACCAAATCGATTGCACGAGAAGGAACCAATGCGACAAAGCCTATAACTACGGGTGATATCCCCTGCCTCAATCTCATAATCCGTCGATCAATTGTTCTGCCCTTTTCGGACTTTTATCCCACCCTGCGAATGCGGTTTGCTTCTCACAGAGTTTGAATGCCGGAGTAACGTTCGCGTTTTTGTCGGCAACTGTCGACAACAGTACCGGTAGGTTATGGTACCGCACTCTTGTGAATACGAGTATTATGTGGACATCACTGTGGACTTCACGGTGGACATCACTTTGGACTGACGACTGACGGCTGAAGACAATCATTGTTTCAGATTTCAGACATCCAATTTTTGTGACATTGCATCGTTCGTACCGTACGAACAAAAACTAATACCATACGACTACGTGTAACTGTACTCCGCACCACACTATGTACGGTACGTATTATTGCAACGGTACGGTAACTTACTACTGTATCTCTCAACTAAAGTTTTCCGTGGAAGATCTCAGAAATGAAAATAGATGAAGGGGTCTCAAATAATGGAACAACAACAGTATCAGCAGCTCATGCTGCTTATGCTGGGGGCAAACTACATTATTCCTTTCAGCTGTCAATAATTGCTTTTGCATTACAGAGCTTTTAGAGCAATGGGTTGATCGTTATCAAAGCTGAAGAGGTTGTCATTCTTGTTGAAATGAGATGATCATTGTGCCAATGGCAGCAAGCAAAAAAGGAATGGTGGGCCCTGCTGAATGTCTGGACTATTCTACTATACAGGAAGGAGCTTGATTTTGAGCCCCCATCTGCCATAATTCCACTTTACACAAGAAAATGGTCCCAAGAAATGCATTTTTTACTGTTGGGACCATGGGGTCTTCTTAAAAGAAGCATGTTGAGAGGAGGCAGCAGACAATGTACCATACTTGTACTAGTAATGGAGACAGCAGGCAAAAGATGACAACACTCTAACTGTAGGTTTACGAAGGGCTGAAGGTGAGGGCCAACAAGCTTTACTCAGTTGTACTAGTTGTTGATTTCAAATTTCAGAGTTGCATTCAATACAGTTGACAACCCTGGTGCTGTTCCAAATAATATTCTGGAGGATTTTGATCCAGTAACTCCAAATTGAGCAAATGGATGTTACATTAAGATCAAACCATGCCAATAGCAGCAGCAGCAGCAGCAGCAGCAGGTCCTTCCAGTTCAGTTTTAGATCCTACCAAGAGGATGGGTACAAAGGGGAAGTTAATAGCATACTGACCTCGTGGATGTCTTAGCTTTGAAATCAATAATAGTGTAAGAAGCAAAGAAGGGTCAATGTTTTGAGTTGCACGTGTCCTGCTGCCTTGTTGCTTGGTGCATTTCTTTGTGGACAAAAATTTGTCAAAACCCAGACCACCTAAATTGGATTTGTTCTTTTTTTAAAACAAACAAATGCAATCACTTTTCTTCTTTTCCACAACCTGATGGATGCCTGAGTTGCTTAATTTAAAAGAACTTCTTATCATTCTGTCACAGCGGGGTTCTAAAACTGCAGATATGCGCATTTTTTTGCATCAATCATAACTTCTAAAGTATGCATCCAATAGCAACAAGTAATGGCTTGTTAGAAAGCTCTCACTCTCCTCTTTCCATAGGTATATGGTTCTATAGACTTCAGAGGTGCTCTTGTTGTTGACTGAAGTTTACACATGAATTTTTGGCACATGGGCATATGCGCATTTTTAGGACCACACACATTTATTGGTAATTGGACCACCACGCATTTACTAGTAATGACTAATTGGATTCAAATTTTGTGCCCGCCAAATATTCAATAAGTCACGTTCTCTTTTTTCTCTGAAGGAACGTCTTTCCAAAATTGAGTAAAATTTGACTAGCAGGATCAGTATTCAATAAAAAAGGGTGAAATAGGACTCATCAGATCAAAAATAAACTGAAATTAATAGAAGTAATACAAAATACAGTTGTTAATGAGTGATTCCCGGAAGTACATATCGACATAATACATATAAGCAATCCCGGAATGACATAACACATATAAAAATTGCGCGCCCAACGGAAAACCTAGATCTCTCTCAACGCACGAGGCCTATTTTGGAATTAGGAATCTTGGGAAAAGAAACAAAAATTCCCTTTTAGCTGTCAACCCGCGCCTCTATCGACTACTTCGTATTTTTTTCTGCTGGTGAATCTTCGGTGTTGAATTGAGCAAATAGAAGTTCAAGCTGAAGAAAACAGCAACAGCAGCAACAACAAGGGATAGTTTGTACCTGAGCAGAGCAAGACTTTCAGGTAAACCTACAGAGGTACGGTACATGAAATTTTGTTCCACGAACGTTAACGTTGACATGCGTTGAGTGACTGAAATTTTTGATTCTTAGATTCCATCTAGGTTTATGTCGAGTGGAAGTCGGACAGACGGCCCTTCCACTATATATGTGCTGAAAACCTAAATATATCTCCCCATGTTTTCAGGAACGTTCCCTTACATTTTCTAGGATACATAAGTAATGTGTTATGTACTTCCGGGAATCACTCAATAATAGGAAATTAAATAAGCTTTACTTCGTAATACTACCTCTGGTCCAAAATACTGTATCGATGACTCTCAACGATACACGATTTTTGAACGCTCACACCATAAGAGTCATCGATACGGTATTTGGGACCATAGGTAGTACGAAGTACTTCGTTACCGTAAGTTAGTTAACCAACGAACTACGAAGTAAGGTTACAGTAAATCTCGCATGAACCGGTGTTCGTACCTCACAGTATTTTACGTAGTATTACGTAAGATCTTACCTGCAGCATTTTTTCATAACGTACGAATCGGGAAGATCTCGTGCGAGATTGAGATAAGGTTTACTTCTACTTCGTAGTTGTTCCACACGTTAGTTTGACAGTTCTCTGTTATTATTTTTCTTTTGAAAAAGAAAGCTTCGACACCTCCAAAAGCCCCAGCCCGTACTGATAAATGTCAAAAATGTAATGTTAATTGCTCAAAACTCTATTTCGCTTGAACAAAATACGTAGTAGGTCTCATTTGTAAAACAATCTTCCAGTTTCGATCCAGTGAATTTACGAACCAGCGGACCAATTTTCGGATTCTCCGAAACGCGCTATCAAAATTATTTTTCAATTCTTAATTAGACGCAACAAAAATCGTCTTGCTTGCAAAAAGGACTGACTTAGCCTTGCAAGTGGAGTCTTCACTCGATAATACTTTCAAATTTGTTTACTCGTACTTGATCGACAATATCTTTGGTCGCTTATAATGTACAACTATCAACTAAGCCTTATTCTCCATTCTTCAAATCTCATTGCTTTGAACCATGACACGATCAGTTAAGTAATTTTTGGAAAAAAATGATGTATGACATGTAAGAATAGTTCCTTCATAGTATTGCCTGTCATACTTTCAAATGAGCACAGAAATAAGATTACTGTTGAGTAGGGTAACCACGCGTAATCTTACTTGATTCAACGTGAATAAATGGAGAAGGAAATTCTTTTTCTTTAAAATAGGAATTCTTCATACATTGGGCTCACACTCTTCTTGTGGGTTCGCGATTCTTTTGTCGATAAGTAACATCGGTCAAATTTCTTCTTATTATCATCCTGATTAATTTATTTACAGGTACTCGTGATCGCGTTGGGCATGTCCGTTTTCAGTAATCTGGAACCAAATATAGATTCATATCGATCGTTTCTTACATCATCAGTTGCAATACCGTGTAATGCAAATTACCTAATGCTCTTTACCCTTTTCATAAATGAATAGACTTAATGAGTTATTTGTAGTATACCATTAAAGAAGTTCTTCTTGTCCTTAAAACTTTGCTTTGAAGTTCCTGGTTGGAAACTTACGCGATGGACTAAACTTCAATGAAAAATAGCCTCGCATCGATGAAGACCATCTTATTCCTAGTCTTCCTCCAAATAATATGTTCTGGCAACTTCTCTCACAAAAGTTTCTTTTCAATTATTTTGAATGTTTCATACAGTTCATCACTTGAACACACAAAAACTTACAAGCAATTCCACAATGATCTCTACGAACAACTATATCCAAGGGGCATCTGTCTCTTCATCACTCCCGTCACCATCTCCGAATGCTCTACACCTTACAATAGTAGAATCGATCCTTCAAATCAACAATGACGGGGTGTCGTTGTTGCGCGCAGGGAACAACAAGTCTGCTATGTTTCGACTCGCCCGATGCCTTGCCTTGATGAAGAGCAATCCCATTGAAGGAGACAGACAAGTTTGTTACCAATTCGTTCGCTCTTCGACGGCAATCCATACGAATGGGTCCGTGTCTAGATCGAGCCCGAGATATGTCTTTGGCTCACCAATAGAAGTTATCACCTCCGATAAGACTGATATGGCATGTTCTTCATCGTGCTCTGACATTTACAGCGAGCCACAGACCTGCAAACTCCTGTCCATTATTTTATTCAACCTGAGTCTAGCTCACCACCTTTGGGCACTAGAGCTCAACGAGATGTTCCAACCTAAGGAAGAAATCAAAGAAATCAACGAAAATCACGAAGTGTGTTCTGTCCTCAGCAAAGCTCTTCGACTCTATGAGCTCTGCCATTCATCTTTAATTTTCACGAGTTCCGGCATGCTTTGCGCCGATCTGACAATAGCTGTAGTCGTGACAAACAATGTTGGTGAAGTTCACAAGGAACTCGATTATCAGAGAGAACAACACGAACAACGATTGCGTCCGCCCAGGAATCACGACTACGAATGCAGCAAAACTGCCTTGGCCTGCAGCGAACAACTTGTACAGATATTTATGTTTTTTGCAGCTAATGGTGAAGCCAAGAGGTTAGAGGACTTGGGAGATGTCCTCTCAAATGCAATGGCCACATTGAATGGTTTTCAAGTCCTCGCTCCGGCTGCCTGAAAACAAAGTCTGAAAATGCTAAAGCTAACACGAACACTAACACTAAGAAATGATATGTCCCGAGTGACGTACGCCCACGAAGCATGGCGACGATACGACATAAATAAGAACGCTAATGTAAAATTAAATTGGAATTGTAGCTATTACTACTCATACCTTTAACCAGTCTTGCCACGATGAATCATCTATCATGACCAGACCGTCGGCCATCACTTCCTGATGCAATTAAACACTACCATCTGCATTATTGTGCATGTGCAAGCAAATATTCTATTTTACTTCAATGGAGTATGCTTATTTATTATTCCTGTGAGTGATTTGAAAACCCTGAAATATTTGCAAGTACCGTATCACTGCAGTGGTCAAAAATCTTCTCCAACAATTCGTTGAATCTGGTTTGAATGAGGAAGGTTTGTTTTGTTGATATTATGAACACGTAATGAATACCAGAAAATTTTCAAGAAACATCAACGAAAAGATTTCTTTCATGTCCAATGTTTGTGTTTACAGATTTCAAAACTACTCCGTCTTTGATTGGTTTGAAAAATGTCTTCTACTACTGTAGACAGAACTTGATTTGGTATGGTCAGTTGTGATTTGCTAATAATAGTAAGCAGTAACTCTTACCAATATTTCGAAAGAGATTCCAGTTTATCTTGATGTTCGTATTCTCATCGGGAAACAATATCTTTTAGTTTTGGACTGCAAGTAAGTGTTTCCTATGGGAGTTGTACATTATATTGGTGTGTATGTGCAAAACACGATACAACTCCGTTATGACATCGCTTCACGGGCCGGTGATGGAATTCGACATAAAGTTTGGTATAATTGTACACAAGGATGCTTTACATGTCATCAACTAATGGGATCACGGACTCATTGCGCTTGACTGCCAGTGCCCTTCTCATGCCGAAATTGCCTCAAAAACAATCGAAACGGCTACTGCACCAGGATCAGGCGTTCCTTTGAGTGTTTCTTCCGATAAATAGTTGGATCGACCTGCCGACGCTACTTTCATGTCTGCGGTTCCGTTGGCTCCAACTTTCGCCTTGTTAAATGCATCTACTAGAGAGTTAGTCTTAACCAGGGCTTTCGCCGCCGGAATCAATGCATCCAACATTGTTCGAGACCCAACAGTAGCTCCGCCGTACAAGCTGATAGCGTCGACACCAGCCTGGAAGGCTTCGCTCATCTCCGTAGCACCAATCGATTCGGAACGAGAAAGCGTCGAGGAAATTTTCCGAAACATCAGTTCTAATAAAATTCCAGATGTGCCACCCATGGAGTCCGATACGGCATCTGCCATGGCGGAAAACATAGTGACAGGATGGTCCATGAGAATCACTCCCTTTTCGATTTGTTCTTCAACTTTCGTCGCTCCTCGTTTCATCGTGATCCCGCAATCACCGTCACCAACAATTGTATCATATTTGGTTAGTGTAGCCTCAGCTTCACTCAAGCTCTTCGCGGCCTTCAATACAAGGATTTTTGCAGATTCGCTAAAGGTTGGTATCGTGACATGCGGGAGTCTAACTTGTGGCTTGGAACTATCATTAATCATGACTTCGGGGCGTTCCGTGTCGGAGAGACGAACGTTTTCATCTTCAGCTTTCCACACATCACAAGAACTCCAGGCTGGAGCATCGCAAGGAGCATCCAAAAGCGATACCATTTCGTCACTCGAACACGATAAATTGAGTATTGTCACGGAAGCCCCATGCATATCAAAGGACGTCATAAAACTTCCTACAAGCAGACGCGTAACTTTGCATCCGTTCGCTTCATTTTCGAGGTACTTCACACAAGCGTTGGCCAAAATTGACATTTCAAAATTGGATGTACCACCCAAGTTGTTCACCAGAACACAAAGCCGATCACCATTCTCGAACAGCGGGACGATCGTTCTGTCCTTTCCCATCCGTCCATATTTACGAATAGTGTCAACCATTTCCTTTGCCATTTCATCGGCAGTCAACAAGGGCGATTGCTTCATTCCAGCTTCACCATGAATACCCAACCCAATCTCAATCGTTTCGTCGTCCAAACGGTCGTTGACGGTCTCTGCCCCTGGTATCGTTACCGAATCGAGAGCAATACCTAGAGTTCCCATGCAACCGTTGATATCTTTCACCAAGTCCTCGATTTCGTTCATGCTCTTACCCGCCACGGAAGCTGCACCCGCAATTTTATGCACAAGAACGCAACCCGCGACACCCCTGGCTCCGGTAATTCCCTTGGTGCGTTCCAAGGCGCAATCGTCAGCCACGACCACCATTCGGGCCAAAATACCTTCCTGGTTTGCTTTTTCGCAGGCCATGCCAAAGTTCAGGCGATCTCCGGTATAGTTCTTAACTACCAGTAAAATCCCATTGTTTTCTTTCATAGATGCAGCTGCGGCTCGTATTGCTGCCAGGATGCTAGCAACGCTCGGAGAAGCAAAGATGCCACCACAAATGGCACCTGATAGCATCCCATAGCCGATCCACCCGGCATGACTGGGTTCGTGACCACTGCCTCCCCCAGATAAGAGCTGAATAGCGTTTCCATCACATGGAGGCTTTGATGCCAATATGACATTATGGTTCTGAAGCTTTTGAAGACGGTTGGGATACTGCAATAACAATCCAGAAATGAACTCGTCGACTGATTTTTTTGGGTCGTTGAGAATTTGCTTGGGTTTTGGCATAGTGGAAATTGCTTTAACCTTTGATCTCGATAGGTGGAACTGGAGATATTGCAATCAACTAGAATTGCAATATGGGTAGGAAAGAGTTAGGTATAACTTACTCAATGGATGATGGATGTTTTGTCGTCTACGTTCTATTCCTACAGAACGGCAAATTTTTCGTCTTGCTGAAGGAAAACAATCATGACCTATCCGCAAAGTGTACGTTGCTCTTTTTATCTCCACGTACGAGTACGTACGTCTTTCTAGGTCCTTGTCAGTTGAAAATGTGGGAGAAAGATCTTTTTCTAACGGAAATAGAAAAACGACAAGACGAGAGTCGCGTCGCTTGGATGTGTCGCTACAACATGTTGTTGAAATGCCTCTGCTATTTGGAAATCCTGATTTCGCGTGGTCTCATCAACTTCTTGTAGGGGGCTGGGGTAAAAGATTTTCACTAATATTATTTGTAATTAGGCGCGTAATAAAAAAAATAATACCAAAAAAAGCTATTCGCGCATTTACAAGAGGCTACGGTAAAGTAAAAAGGTGTTGCACGAAATTAATTTCAATTACGCATGTACGGTGATGGTAACTACACAGAATGCAACTAAAAAGAATGAGTACCAGAAAACATGTAGAATTTCTACGTGGGCTCATTTGGCGCGCGCAAAACTCATTTGGTTACAAAAAGAATGAGTACCAGGGAAACACGTACAATCCTACATGGCATTCACTCTCATTCAGATGGGTGTGAGCGATGCCTAAGACCGGTAGAACGCATCACAAAAATATTTGCAATTCGAAAACTAAAAACACCGTGTAAAATCACGTGATAAAATTTGACATCGATTTTTTCTTTAGATGTTATCTGATTTTACTTGACATCTCTTCGGCCAATCTAAAGAGCAGATTCACAGACCGGCAAGGGTAACAACAATAAACTTGAACTTTGAAAACATGCCTTAGCAGCAACAACAGGGGTACTTTCCCTAGCCAATAAAACAAACAGCAACACTAGTAGTACTAGTAGTGAAACACCAGGGTGTTGTTGGTGCAAGGGTGCAAGGATACTACTACTGGTACTACCTAGAGTACTGTCCTGATAGGCGCCAGCATGTATTTCCAGATGTGATTGTTTGTTTGACATACCAGAGCTCACACTTGTTTAGATGTTCTCATTGAGCTATTAGTAGTAGTATGATACAAATACATGAAATGATGCTAGTAATACTAGTAGTAGTAGTAGTAGTACTAAGATGCATACCACCATTGGTATCACCATGCCCATGCTGGAGTGCTATGCTACAAGGGAACAAGATGCTGTCACAAATACAGAGCTGAGCTGAGCTGAGCTAACTCCTTTAAATATAGCACTAAATCATGCCCCCACTATTGACTAATACTATTGTACCTCTAGGGGAGTGTCTTGTAGTATCTGAGCATGTACAATAGCGCTTGAACAGTATCCCCCTGTAGACTCATTGTTTGCCAGCACTCCGTGGGCTGCTGTTATTGCTGTTTCTGTTGTCTTATTCATATCTCTTGCTGATGATCAAATATCAAAGTAGTACTACTAGTAGTACTACTACTAGTAGTAGTAGTACTACCACTACTAGTACTATTACTAGTATTACTACTACTACCACTACCACCACTACTACTACTAATAGAAGTAGTAGTACTAATAGTAACAGTAGCCTTGGCATGGTGTTTTGGTGTTTTGGTGCTTTGTCTTTTTTCGTGAAATAGTGAGCAAACAGTGGATTACAGGGGATTTTGTGAAGCTTTCTGAGAGGCAACTGACAGAAATTTCGATAGACAGGAGTCCTGTCTTTATTAATAATGCAACGAAGGTTGCGCGCCTCCGTGTTAATATACGGAGAAAAAAACTACTGTTCCTGCAATCTTAAGGGGGTCTAGAGAGCAACCGGTACTGTACTCTCAGCCATTATAAACGGTCCCGTACGTCAAAAAATGAGGCGTACTTAGGAACGTACCTATTTGTAGGTACTAAGTAGTAGGAGTTGCACGGGCGCATAGCGCGCGCAACTACGGTTGCATTTTACCGATACGGTAAGGTTACGGCAAGTTATCGTAATTAATTTCTAATTTTGCCAAATAATTAAGGTTACTACGTACGGTATTACGTTGTAAAGAATGAAAACATAAGGTTTATTCCATTATCACCCCTGGTTTATTCCCCATACGGTAAGGTTACTGGTAACTTACTTTTGGGTTCCATACGGTAAGGTTACAGCCAATCCAAGGGGCTATCAGTGCCACTGAAAAGGGTGACTCAGCGCCACTTTTTTTTTTTAAAAAAAAAAGATTGACTCACTCAGCGCTAATCTTACTCTCTAGTTGGGGACATACCGTATGAGAACGATAACTAAGGCCACTTTAAGGGTCTATCAGCTTCACTTCTTGGAGCGCCTCTGGCAATCAGGGTCACTTTTCAAGAGGCCATTATATATACATCTCAATGTCAAGCTTAGGCTTATATATTGTCTTCTTGATTGTTAGGCTTTATTAAATTTTAATACCGCGCCAGATAACTTAATTTCGTAATCTGCTTAATTAAAATTATCTACGTCTAAAATCTATGAAAGTGACTTACCAATCCCAATCGCCATTATATGGCCCAGGTAACAAGCAATACTTGATTACCGCGGGTTATTGAAAATAAGGCAATTTTCGTAGATTTGATCAGGGGTACCTGTAGTTGTCGGAGCACATCATAATAAGACCTTACTATTATCATCAAAATCAATATTTTTTTGTGATGCCTTACAAGCGTTATCAACCGTTACTTTAACGTTAGTCAATCCTCCGTATAAGATGACTGCTTCTGTCACACCCAAACGGGATAGTATCCCTGCTAATGCCAGAGTCATACTTCGTAGTACAAAGGAAAGTGTGACACTACTCAGCAGGTGGATTCGGACACTTTCGCGCGCAGGTCAGCTCCGAACCAAGAACCGAATACAGTATTACTACATAATAATATGACTTCATACGAAGTCCAACTACCAGTGCGAGTACGTACTTGTACAACGTAATCGTTGTGTTGTGTCGTGATTCAATTTTGGTCGTTTAAGTTCTGTGTCCTCTAGTTCTTTGGGTTCGTCAATTCCAATGACCTATTCTTCTTTATATCTTTGTGTATTCTTATTTTTTCCGACGCGTCACGATCTTCATGTATTTGTTCCCTCCACTAATTTGGCAGGAGGTAGTTCGCTCTCGAATAAGGGCGAAGCAGAATTGCAAGCTGTTTCATGTTTTTTGTGGGTTCGAGAGCCGGACAAGGATACCTCTGCCAACCGATAACACTTGGAAACGATCAAACGAGTGATGGGAGGAATTACAAATGTTCAAAAAAATCGAAAGTGATGTTTGAAAAAAATAAACCAACGGCAAGTTTGAACGAACAAAACAACAAACGGTAACAACAACAAAACGTGCAGCAACCACCTCGACGACATTGATCTCACAAGCTGTGCTTAAAAGATATCCTTGCCAAGAAATACAAAGCGTCCTCGCGCATGAACGGACGATCTTTTCGGAGTTCTGGTTCAACGAGTAGCGCGCGTCCTGACCGTCAAAATTCGTTCGTGTAGGAATTCTTTCGTCGAAACACGACAGGACTTGGTGCGGCATCTGAACGCATTAAAGACACAATCGAATAAAATACTGCAGCGTCATCAGTCTCCTTCACTCGATTTCCAAAGATTCAATACAATACGATTTATTAGATAGACCATCGATATGTCACGATTAGCAGTACTTGCAGTCACTATCGGTGCCCTTTCATGGTCCGGAGATGCATTTGTGTCGACAATGCCATCCTCTGAAACAGGAATCACGGAATCCCCGAATCTTCCACGGCACCATTCGTCTTGTGAATGTGATAGCCTCAACTCTGGTCCGAAAAGGAGAGGAAAACCACGAGATGTAACAGTGCATCTGTCACTATTTTCGTCTTCCACACTACATTCCGCAAGCTCCCATAGACGCTCTACTTCGCTCAAGGCGGCATTGCTGCACGACTCATCTTCTTCCGGGCGAGGAAAGCGTAACGGGAGATGGGGGAAACGAGGAACCACTACGAAGAAGAGTTCAGGATGGCACCAAAGGATACTCGGTAAGATTCCATGGCGACGACAAGAGCAGGTACTTCGAGGTGGAGTAGTACCAAAGTACGCATCTTCTTCTTCCCTTCCGTCCGCTTCTGTCGAACACGAAGAGCCGGATGTTCTGACCGAAACCTTTGTAGCCTATAGGGACGACTTTGTGGTTCAGAACTTTGACGCATTGACACCCGAGTCGGTTTTACCCATTGTTCACGTCGACCATCGGAAAGAGAAGTCAACGTCCACAAGGTCATATTCTTCTTCAAAGTTGGAGGTTGGCTCGAAAGTGGAGAGATTGTCACAAAATCTCCCAATGTCACTCGACTCGGAATACATGGATGTGTCTATAAAGCCAGCATCAACCAAGAGGAGTATAAAAAGAATGAATCTAGACGCTTCACCCTCCATCGTCGAACGCAGAAAAAGTAGCAACCCTAAAAATAGCAGGAAGGGGATGATCGGTCGAGTTTTAGAAAACATCTTGACGGAACGGATCGGTCAGCGATGGACCACCGAGAGTCCCGAGGATTTGAGGGTTGATGTTCGGACGTCGGATGACAAGTACAACAACATAGGCCGGTTGTTGTTCAAGGGACTGTATCGCGCCGATGCAACACTTTCGTCCGGAAGGATCGTCTTTCCCAATATTCGATTCTCCAGTGTGCGCCTCCAAATGGAGCAGGTCACGCTTAATCTGATGGGTTTCTTTTCCTCCCATGAAAACAAGGAGAAGAACAACGGCGACAAAAACAGAAATGAAAGCAAAAACAACGACAAGAAGAATCGAGACAACGGACGGGCATCATCGAAGAAACGAAAAGGCCACAAACGAAGGCAAGACCAGGGTCATCACCAATCGACCGACACGGTGCGATACCCCTACCAATTCGACATCCACATCGAGGATCTGACCATGTCTCGGCACGACTTGCTGTTTTCGTCTTGCATCAAAAATGGACTTCGGGGTCTGCTCATCAGGGTTTTGAAAGATCGCGGAGTCCGATCGAACTCAATTCGCATTACGTCTATCGATATACTGGTGAGAACAAATATTTTGAGGTTCTTGGGGTGTATTGTTCGTGGATTGCAGGGCAGACAGTCATTTGTTCGTAGATTGCTCCGTGGTACTAACTCGCCATTCCACTCGTTTCTGTCGTTATTATCGTATTGATAGCCAAATGGGAAAATCTCCTGCATCGGCGAGGCGAAGACACACTTTGCTTCCGCACTACCCGTCCACTTTGAAGTTCGCTCCGGGATTTCCTGTAGCAATCGAGGGCACGTATTGACCTTTCCAGGACTCGAAGTATCGTTGAATCGGGACATTGGGCTCTTCGTCCCGGTCCATCCGACACTCGACCTTGATGTGGGTCACAACACCAAATTCCGCAGCATCGTCATCGACGGTCGCAAAAAGCGCCTGAAGATTGCCGCAAGCGTCACCATTACGCCCGATCGAACACGGTTGCTCACGCAAGATTACGTGCAGTCGAGCGACGCGTTTTCGGCGAGATTCTTTTACGACATTGGCCAGTGGCTGACGCGTCTCGGTAGGTTTACAAAGTAGTAGTAGTCGAGTCCAGAAACGTCACACGGGAATCAAAGCTATACTACCATGATTGGCGAGATGTTTTACCGGCTCCAACAATACACTCCATCATTGTTAGTTCAATGAACAGATCCTGTCCTCATCTCATGAGAGGGCGCAAAACTATGGAAGATTTCGACAAACTAGATCAACAAAGTAGCACTGGCCAGCTCTTGGCTTGTGGCAATTGATCCTTCTTTTCCAAGGCAAAAGACTGCGATTTCAAATTCGACAAAAATGATTTTTATCTAATAAATCGCACCATATACTCTTTTCTCCGCATAAAATACAATTAGAAGTTGAATAGTCTACGTCTGCGGTTTAGAGGTTAGTTTCAGTATTGGAGGCTCATTTTCTATTTTAAAGTTTAACATCATCAATTGAGTTTTCTACATATTACACTACAACAACAAAAGAGTTTTCCAACCCAATATTTAAAGCGAAGCTCGAGTATACTTTTGGATGACCCAGACCCTGTCTCGAAACCATTAATCATTAAATTCAAAATTCTCTCCTCTCTCCCTTTTTTATTTCCTATATATATAATAAGAGCATTTCATCGAATTTCACCGCGGATCAATCACCTCTCATCAATGATGCCTTTCCTTTCAACAAGAACTCAGCCTAACTTTGAACGAACCAATAGCTTACTCTACTACCGGTGACGAATGAGAAGCATCTCATCGCCTCTTCACTGATAATTACAAACACGGTGGCACCTACCTCTTCGATCCATGGATTGGGCGAATGTGGCTGTCGTGTTTGGTGCATACAAACGATTCCTCCTGTTTCCGATTTGATGAACCTAACAACAACGACTGATCGAGTACACGCACTATCGTCTCGTTCCTCGCTTGTTTCCGTTCGGTTCGGTTCGGTTCCACCAATTGCATCGTCGAACACGTCGTTGTTCTCCAATTAATTTTTGTTGAAGAGCCGCGTCAGTGCCCAAAAGTTCAGAAAGATCAAGATTCCCACGGCGGCGTACAAAAATATTTTGTTGTAAAAGGCCTTGCGGCTGAGCTCGGTCAATACAAAACCCGCCTGGTTCACTATTTCCCTCGTCCGGGTCAGGTTGTCCCGGGCACCCTCGAGCTGCTCCCGCTGCTGGTACATTTGTTCCATGGTCGAGTTCCCGATGCGTTCGGTTTCCATAGTGAGCCTGACCAAAGCAGTTTGTTTGTGATGTTCCATTGGATTCCATTCGTGACGATGCGATACGATACGATACGAAACAATACGGTTTGAGTCGGACTCCACACATGGGCAAGTAGAAGGAAACAAAATAATCATACCAAGCGGTAGTAATTGTTTGTTGTCACACAGCCAGAACACCACAAATGACTCCGTACTCACGACAGGGATTCCCGCAGCATGCTTTCGGAGCTACCAATGAGTGATTCCATGTCACCCGAGTTGTATCCATAGTCTCTCCCGTTCACCGCCGGCGCCTGGTAAAACAATTCCTGCCTGCCGCCGTCGGCGTTTCCGAGCGCCCTGGCAACTTCTCTCGACAACGGGAGGACGTCCCGTTCGACCTTTTGGGAGGCCTCCCGAATCTTCATGGGATTTCCCTCGACCTCGGCCAGTCCCTGCATGGCGGTTGCGTGCTGCTTGGCCTGTGCCAGGAGCCGCTCGCACTCCTTCAGGGTTGTCGCGGATCGGGTGCTGGCCGCCAGGAAACTCCGGGTGCGGGAGAGGCAGGCATTGTACTCCTGGGAGAGAAAATCGGTAGATTTGAAAGGAAAAAACAATTAGCAAACGATCGGCGCGTGTTGTTTTTGATGGAAGTGCTGTTCGCAAGCGTGGTTTGGATATTCATATTCTCGCTCTGGCGAGCATCCGAAACTCAAAAGACCACATCCATGAGTGAGTCGGCCAAACTCACCCGTTCGTAGTCCTCGTACGATTCCGACATTGTTTCTTCGTTGTTCTTTCTTTTCTACCCCGACGTTCTCTTGATCCGATCCTTCGTCAAAGTTGATCGTTTGTATTTTGTTGCCGATAACTTGTGCAGCCACCGTGCCAATTCGTTGCGATGATTGTCGTCTTCGAACACGAGTAATACTGAGCTTCTTGCGATCCGGGTCGTTTCTTCTTCTTTTTGATGATTGATCTTGGTGCTTCTAATCCCGTGTTTCATTTTCAAAATAAAAAAAATCAAAACAGCCATCCCAATCATGCGCCAGCTACGAAGGGTGTCAACGGACAGACGGGAGAAGGTAAGTCGACCGCGCTTGCGCGCGCGCAGGCAAAGTTGCAGCAGCAACAACAGCAGCAAGTTCCTCTCCAGCAAAGCGCTAGGAAGCAGTGAGCTCATAAACTTCACTGAAGACCAAGCGCATTGGACTTCTCCCCCTTCCTTGAGTGACTAAGTCAGTGAAAGAATAACCATAGACAGGAAAGCGCGCCCTGATCAGGTTGCAGCCAGCTAAGTCTATTTTCGTTCAGCCGCTGTCCCCGCATCCGCTCCACCATGTCCACTGATCCTTTTGACTTTTCTGTGGCTTTGGGCATCGATCTTCATGCTCCTCCCACTGGGGCGGGGGGCTCTCCCGACGCCACGGGATCCCCTTCTATTGCGGGTAAGTCCGGGGGGGGGTTGTTGTTGTTTAGTTTACGTGTTTTAACACTGTCCGATCCCCAACTCTGTTGGGGTCAGGTCGGTCATAAAGGGCGCTTTTGCGTCTCCACTTCTTGTTCTATTGCCACCCACGCCACTCGCAAGTTCGAGTTCCACTTAGAGCCCAGTTCTCCCAGCAACACCTATGCCTTTGTCGAAATCAAACCCAACGTTATGTCCTCCACCACCTTCATTCCTATCGAGTACTTGGGATCCTCAACCAATGACCTTCTGGTTGTCAACTAAGAGAGCGAGAGCCGTTTCCCTCCCTCCAAAAGTACAACTCAAGTACGAGGCCGCGGTCACGCGAGAGATCAAAGAGAAGGAAATTCAACCCTTGCAACTAATCGAAGCGGGAATAAACGCGGAACGGGAGACCGGTCAATGCCTTAACGGACACATCGGGGAGGCCGGCGCCGCCACAGACAAAGCAACTAAGGCTGACAACGCCGTCGTACCGGTCCATTTATGGGACTCGCGTATAATTCGTGGTTTGGTGGACAAGTATAATTGGAAGCTCGACAATGATGTATTGCTCTTCAGAATTAAGTGGGCCCTGCGGCGGATTAGAAAGGGAAGCCTCAAGTATTGGAAAAACTGTGTCAAGAGGAGCTTTGAGAAGTGGTTTGAGGAAGTGGGGAAGCATCGTGAACATTCGGACAGGATCTGGAGGGACGGGACTAAGGCAGTGAAGAAAGCAGCGGAAGCATCTTGGTGGGCATGGGACAATGGTTCTGCCATCTTCTTTTGGAGGTGGCCGGAGGACTACCAAGAAACTGTCCGGATTGGATTGGCGCCAATGTTCGACCAAGACCCCCCTCAGAACCAAGATAGGCAACCTCCTTATGATTCTCCGGAGACGAGGGATATGGTCAAAGCTAAATTAGATAACGTAATCCAAAAGGGGTATATTGACTTGGTGGATCTTGAGCTGGTGGAAGCCATGATGTTTATGTTCCACGTCCCAAAAGGAGACACTGACATCAGAATGGTGTATGATGGATCCAAGTCAGGACTCAACGAAGCCCTATATGGGCCATGGTTTGCCCTCCCCACTGTTGATAGCATGGTGAGGTGGATTGTGGCTGGGGCCTGGCTTGCGGACAATGACTACGGGGAGCAATTCCTGAACTTCCCTCTACACCCTGATCTCCGGAAGTATTGTGGGGTGGACCTCACGCAGGTCTTTCCAGAGTTCTTGGAAGAAGGAAAGGTAGCAGTCGCAGGGGAGTGGACAAGAAACGCCATGGGTCTCAAAACCTCTCCGTATAATTCTGTACAAGGATCTCTTCGGGCAAAGCGAATCATTTTGGGAAACCCTAAGGACCCAGAAAATCCCTTCCAATGGGACAAGGTGGTGACCAACCTTCCCGGGACCTCCACCTATGATGCATCCAAACCTTGGGTCCAGAAACTACGCAAGGATGGAACCAACGCCGCCGAAGTTATTCAATATGTCGACGATGTCAGAATCGTGGCTCCAACTGAGGACATAGCTTGGGAGTGCAGCAGCAAGATGGGGAAGGGTCTGAGTTATTTAGGCCTCCAAGACGCAGCACGAAAAAGAAGAATGCCCAGTCAAAGGCCCGGAGCTTGGGCGGGAGCTACAGTGACAAGTGACGAGGATCGTGTATGTAAGGGCGTAACGCAGGAGCGTTGGGAGAAAGTCCGGCTGCGCGTCCGTTGGATTGCTCACCAAATTGGGCTATCGGATCGGTTTACACCGGACTCCTTTGGCGAGTTAAACGAGCGAATGGAAGCGAGTGGACCACGCCCACCAGGGCTCATCCATTTCAAAACTACGGAGTCGTTTGTGGGGTTTCTGGTATACGTGGCCATGACTTACACTTCTCTGGTCCCTTACTTAAAGGGGATCTACTTAACAATGAACTCTTGGAGGGAGAACAGAGATGATAGTGGGTGGGCACTGCCTAAATCCCAACAGTCTCCGGTGAAGGCCATTGGGACGAAGGAACCTCCTACTTGGGTGAAACCTGTGCCCCGTTTGGCTGGTGATTTGCGAGCCCTCCTTCGGTTAACGGCGTTCGACGAGCCCCCCAAGCTTCCAGTTAGACCTGCGCATAAGGACGCCACCTACGTTGTAGGAGACGCCTCAGGAACCGGGTTTGGGTCTTCAAGTTGGAAAGCTGGGGACCGGGGAGTCAAGGCAGAATATGGAGTGTGGTCCAAAGAAGTTTCAAAGAAGAGTTCTTCAAATTTCAGAGAATCTGCCAACTTGGTCCGACGGATTCAACGGATGGTACACGAGGGGCTTATCCCTACAAGCTCAGAAGTCTTTGTCTTTACAGACAACGCGGTGGCCGAAAGCACTATGTACAAGGGTTCTGCCAAATCGGAACTTCTTCACGAGTTAGTACTTCTTCTGCGAGAGCTCGAGATGAATGGGGACATCATAGTACGATTTGTTTGGATCTCCGGGGAAAGGATGATATGGCAAGGTAGTGACGGACTCTCTCGGGGAGACTTCACCTCAGGCGTCATGGCTGGAGAGAAATTTCTTAAGTTCCTCCCATTGCATGAGAATGTCTTTGAGAGACTGCCCGAGTTTAAGGACGTAATTTTGAGCTGGGGACCAGGGATGGAAGGGAACCATTGGCGGGTTGCTACAGTGGAGGACTGGTTTCATTCGGTCTTCACTGACCCCTCCGGATGTTGGATTTGGGCCCCTCCTCCTGTCATCGCTAAACTAGCAGTTGAACAGTTGTGCGAAGTCTGTCATGTGTTCCCGGGGACAAGGCATATGTTCGTGTGTCCGTCTATTATGACAGGGGTTTGGAGAAAACAACTGTTGAAAATTGCTGACGCGCATCTATCCCTGCCCAACGGATGCAAATTGTGGCCTAAAAACATGTTCGAACCACTAACAGTTTCTTTGATTGCTCCCCCAATGTCCCACAGACCCTGGAAGACGGGCAGGTGTTCATGGATGGAGAAGTGGAAAGAAGACATGCGGACACTGTCGTGGAACGATCCCGGAGCATTCAGGAATAGTATGCGCAAATTTTGGTTGCAGACGGAACGGCGATGATATCTGTTGGGGAGCCTGGCACGCCAAGTGTTTCCACGAAGGGATACATGACAAATTCCCAGTCTTAACCCTGGAACAGCTCGATGATGCCTTAGTGGAAGACCGATTTCGGTGCGCGAGAGATGGAGACCACTTGCTTACCCCTTTTCAATGTGAAAACTGTCACTTCCACAACCTACTGGGTAGAGGTCGGATCACGGGGTTGAAAACTGACGACTTGTTGGCACTTTGCATCAGGAGAGCTACCCTAGACAGTTTTTGGAGCAGAGAACGGTCCACAATTGCTTCAAACCTAAGAGAATTCAAGCGATTCTTGGGACACCAGGGAACTCTGGGTCTGAAACATTGCGCTCTCCCTGCACGAGGGCCATTTCCACATAGTGATACATGGGGGCTCAATGTGGCTTGTGGGATGTTGATTAGATCCTTAGACACCGGGAAGAATGCCAAGCACATTCAATTTGAGACACTACGGAAGACTCGGTCCTTCTTCTCGAACTATGTACACACCTGTCCTGAAGGAACAGGAGCCTCCTTCATGAGCGACGGAGGAAGCTCCCTCACCATCTCAGGTTCAGACACCAACAAACTTTGGTTTAGACGCTTCTCCATAGGTTGTCATCGGAGAATGGGAGACGTTTGGCTTCCGGATTCTCCGGTGACAAAGGAAATCATGTTAGGGTGCTTACAGATCCTGGAGAGGGAATGGAACAGAGATTTGGGGAACATGGAAGCTCTCGATAGGTGCGCGACGACAGCGGGAATCCTCATCGCCGGATTTTTTGGTGGATTGCGGGGAGAAGAAATCAATCGCGTGGACCTGGGAGGAATGCTCAAGTATTGGAAGGAAGCAGTGGAAGCGCCAGGGAACAAGAGACACGTCCCACTGATACTCTCGGGTTCGTTTAAGCGGGAACGAGGCTTAAAATTCTTTACGCAGCCCCTCTCCCCCACGACAAAGGGAGGAATTAAAATTCAATTGTGGTTCCAACGCTTGTTGACAGTCCGAACAAAGCAAGGAAGAAAGTCGGGGCCTATGTTCTTAGGAAAGGACTCCAAGAGAAGAGCTTCCATAAGTGAAATGGACACCCTCTTTTTATCCTTGTTAAATCGGCTCCACAGGTCCCACCCAAGCCTCTTAGGGGAAGAGCCCGCTCTTGAAGGAAAGTTCAGCACATACAGATCCCTCCGGCGCGGAGCTACCTCAGAAGCCCAAAACCAAGGGATCCCTGAAAACGTGATCCAGGCCAATAATCGATGGCGCAAGTTCAGCAGAAGTAATGGACTTCTTCCCGGGATGTCTATGATGGAAAGATATTCAGACGCCAAGGCTTCAGTTCCCACTTTGGTTCGGTTCTCCCACCACCTGATCTAGGGCCGGACAAGATGCTTCGGCTCCTTAGGACTGAAGGGCTCGGGGGGAGGCCTCATTCCCCCCACGACAAGTGCCAACGCTTGTTGGGCGTCTAGGGAGCCCATCCCAATCCCTAGGTCGATTTCGGCGCTTCCGGGTAATGCGCTTCGATCCAGTTCCCAGCATGGACATCAGTGTCGGTTCAATGTTTATCTTCTGGCGGATTAACTCCCACACAGGTGAATGATTCTCCATGACTCCGGGAAATGAAGTGTTCGAGGGGGGGGACTTATTGTCTAAGATTCTATGGAATCTTTCAGTGTTTTGCTTTCCTGTCTCTGGGTCATCAGTCACCCAGATTACCAAAAGGTTCTGAAGTTTCCAAGCTTGGCAACTTGGAAACCACAGAGAGTGGATAGGATATGCAGAATATGCGCCACGAAACTCTATCTTGTTGTTGAGGCTAGTACCCCAATAAAAGATATCCGGTCGGTAGTCTACTCGTGATCTGTATACCCAGGGTCAGAAGCAGCCTACTGCATGTCGAGAATTCGGCACCACTAGGCAGAGAGACAGAAGAGTTTGCATGCTTCTGGAAACAGAAAACGGTCATTTTATTTAACCCTTGAAAAGGGGTTAATTCCGTTATCTAAGCCCCTGGGTCATTCCCTACCCCCTTCGTATACTGGGGACATTAAACCCCTTATCACCAATTAACAAATTTATTTTGAGTCACTCCAAGATCGTCTGACACTCTGCCACTTGGAACATAGTAAACCCAATCATGCGCCAGCTACGAAGGGTGTCAACGGACAGACGGGAGAAGGTAAGTCGACCGCGCTTGCGCGCGCGCAGGCAAAGTTGCAGCAGCAACAACAGCAGCAAGTTCCTCTCCAGCAAAGCGCTAGGAAGCAGTGAGCTCATAAACTTCACTGAAGACCAAGCGCATTGGACTTCTCCCCCTTCCTTGAGTGACTAAGTCAGTGAAAGAATAACCATAGACAGGAAAGCGCGCCCTGATCAGGTTGCAGCCAGCTAAGTCTATTTTCGTTCACCCACCCACCCATCCCGGGGGACTTATTGTCTAAGATTCTATGGAATCTTTCAGTGTTTTGCTTTCCTGTCTCTGGGTCATCAGTCACCCAGATTACCAAAAGGTTCTGAAGTTTCCAAGCTTGGCAACTTGGAAACCACAGAGAGTGGATAGGATATGCAGAATATGCGCCACGAAACTCTATCTTGTTGTTGAGGCTAGTACCCCAATAAAAGATATCCGGTCGGTAGTCTACTCGTGATCTGTATACCCAGGGTCAGAAGCAGCCTACTGCATGTCGAGAATTCGGCACCACTAGGCAGAGAGACAGAAGAGTTTGCATGCTTCTGGAAACAGAAAACGGTCATTTTATTTAACCCTTGAAAAGGGGTTAATTCCGTTATCTAAGCCCCTGGGTCATTCCCTACCCCCTTCGTATACTGGGGACATTAAACCCCTTATCACCAATTAACAAATTTATTTTGAGTCACTCCAAGATCGTCTGACACTCTGCCACTTGGAACATAGTAAACCCGCTGTCGTTCGTATGCACAGCAAAAAATTGACCAATCACCGGAACGCGTCAGACTTGGTGCATCGAAACGAGTTTTCCGGGTTCATGGTTCCCCACGAATCGATTAGTTGGATTCAAAGACGATGTCAAACACGAACAATCATTTTTCTCCGCACGACCGAAGTCCTCCCTCACTCGTGGATTTCTTACGGTTGTTCTTATGTACACCACGATATGCGAGGAGGCCGATTTCCCAAAATTTCAAAAAAATGATGAGAGAGACCGCTAAGGTTTACCACCTAAACACCACTTCGTACAAGTTCTAAGTAAGTAATCTTAGTTCGTACATAAACCAACGATTTCGGAGCATAAGGTTACCACAGCGGTAGGGTAAAACTCAAAACTCACACTGACGATACGGCTTCCTACCGCACGGCATCCGTATCTGCATCTGCATCTGCATCTGCATCATAAATCACAAACATAATATTCAAACCCGACTAAAGCACATCCAAACCGCTTGTTTCGGCATTTCAGTGATCACCTCGCGCAAGCAATACTCATACGGTACATCCGCAAACTCTTCCAGACAATCCTTCGATCTGTTCTTCTCATTAGCCAGGCAGAACACAACAACATGCGAAACTCGGACGAAATGATGGCAGCAACGCCACGACGAAAAAACAATCGTCGACGAGATCCATACGAGTACCAGCACAAGGAAAATAAACACCGTCGATACGAGGTCGATTCCTACTCGTGTTCGTCGTCCGAAAGCGGCGGGTTTTCCTCGCCGTCCAACAACGCGCCTCTGCACCTTCGGCAAGAGCAGCAAGAACGGAACAAACTCTCCGGAAGCGACGGCTACTCGTCCCCCTCCCACAGCAGCGGCACCCACCACGACAATTCTTCCGCGGGATCTCCACAGAGGAGCCGGACGATCCGAACCGTCGGATTGAAAGATCCACCCACACCAACCCCGACGATCACGATCGAACGAACGCGTTCCCCCCGGTCCAACGGAAAGTTCAGCCGCCCCCGGAGGAGGGGCCATCGCAGCACGAGCAATCTCCATTCGTTGTCGAACGCCCACGCGATGACGCAGGGAGGCCACGCTCACGGCCACGGCCACAAGAAAAACATGCACCGGGTGGGATCGCTGACGTCCATCGGCAGCGATTCCGTCTCGGAACACTCGCTTCTGTCGAGGTACACGGCCGCAACGAAAAACAGCGGGACCAACCTGTCGCGGCGGGGGGGAGCCGGGAGCAGCGGCAACTCGTACGGGCAAAACGGCGGCGGGCAGCTCCACGGCCACTCCTTCTCGTCGAATTCTCTCTTTGGGTTGAAGGGCGGGTCGACCTACTCGAAACTCGCGGGGGTCGCTCCCGCAATCTCGCCAATCACGCAGCAACAACACCAACAACAACACCAACAACAACACCAACAAGATTCGTTCGACAACTACCACAAGGATTACCACCCTCCGCACCAGCACCAACACCTGCACAACTACGAGTCACCCTTGTCGTCCTCGAGACCGACGTCTCCGTCCTCTTCTTCTCTGCCACCCCTGCCTTCGCTAAGGGTCATTGCCTCCGAGCTGTCCCTGATCTGTTCCCTGTATTTCCGTTACGCGTTTCGGAGGATGCGAAAGCCCTGTCGAAAGCTGCGCCGGAGATTCTGCCACTGTTTCCTGACGCTGGCCGTTGTAGGTCCTGGCATTGATTGCCTGGCTGTCCTACGACTTTTATGCGGACGCCATGGACGTTTGCACGCCGCCGCCAGTCCTCCGCGCATTCCCAATTCGCCGCCTTTTTGGCGTCTTCGTCCGCGGACGGTGAAGCGTTCCGGTACGGGGACGGAGACGGTGAGAGGGAACCGCCCCGGCCGCTGGTGGAGTACTACGTGCACGGGAGAGGGATAGGGCACTACGCTCGGAGTGTGGCCATCGTGGAACAGCTGAACCGTGCCGGTGTCGACGTTCGCATGTTCTTGACCAGGGCTTCCATGTGGAGGGCCATGCACGAGGATGCCAAAATCATTGTCGATGCCGATGCCGACGTCGATGCCGACGCCGAGAAACGGGAGAAAGCAGGTGGACGGAACCACCAACGCCCGGCGATCCCACGGGGCAAGACCACCGCCATTCCGATCTCCTCTCTCACGCCCGACCAGGGGTTTTTTTACGTCTCTCTCGCACACCCTGGAGCGCGTGAGTGGTGATTGCGAGGTCTCCGCGAACTCGGGTCGATACCCCCAGCTCATCGTCACCGACGGTGACTTTCCGGGCATGCTGCGGGCCGAAATGGGTGGGATCCCGAGCGTGGGAATCGCCCACGGCCAGCTCTTCAGCATCGCTCAAAAACCCGCCTGGGTCCAGGCTTCCAAGCTCCTGAACGGATCCTGGAACAAGCAGGGCCGGCTCAACTCCGTTTCGAGCTGGTTTACCGAGTGGCAGATCGCCACGCACTTTTGCTTCCTCGAGTCCCGGTTTCACAGCGGGACCGTAGCGCGTGCTCCCCTCCGACCCGAGGTCCTCGGGATGGCCGAGGCCCGAAAATGGGCCCGGCGGGGAAAATTGTGGCCCTCGGGCGCGGCGTCCGCCGGCGGCAGCGAATATTCGCGGATGCTTCCGCAGTCCGAACGCGTCCAAACCCTGCTGCTGTCGCCCGACGAGAAGAAGGCGCTCGACTCGAACTCGATTTCCGGCAACCAAACTTCTCCGATCGCGAGTCGTCGTCGTCGCAAGCTGGTGATTTGCTATTTTCGGGATCACAACGGAGAGCACGTGGTGCAAGCTCTGTTGAAAGCGGGATTCGATGTCTTGGTGTTTGACACGCACTACACCCGAGAAATGGACAACAATCCGAATCGCTACGGTGTGAAATGGATCGTTCGGGACGAGCTTCGTGATCGGGAACGAAACAAGTACGTTCCATCCGAAAACGAAGAAGCATTGGACATCGAAGCAAATCGATTGCGAGGACGAAAATTGCTACAGGTCTCCGAGGATGGCATCTCCTCAAACGGTAGCAATGGTCAAGACAAAGATGGCGTGGGAGACACACCCTTGACTGAGATCGGACGTCATTTCAAAGTCAATCAACGGCACGAAGATGGGCCGAAAGAAATCCGAGTGATGGACCGGTCGCTCTTTGTGCCTTTGATGCACGTAGCGGATGGGGTAGCCTCTTCGGCCGGTTCGCAACTCATGTCGGAATGCATTTATTCGCACATGCCCCTGCTGGCCCTGTACAAGGAAGATGATAGTGAGCAACGCTTGAACGTGGAATTGAGCCACCATGTGGATGCCCCCTGCCACCGACCCTTGGTCTTTGGAAATTCTTTCGAATATCTGGAATCTGCCCTCAAATCAAACGTCACAATGGATGCGACGATAACGGCCTTTCCGAAAAGCAACGATCCATTAAGAGCGAGTCCTATTCCCGAATCTTTCCAGAACTTTGTTCGAGAGGTGGAATCCAGCTCCGTTAGCGACACATACTATAGAAATGCGCATCTGCTTAGCCGGAAGGCCACGTCAGAAAACGGGGAGATCTCAACGGAAAGGCAAAAGGAGAACGACGGTGCCGATGCAAAGGAATCAAGCGCCTTATACGAGGAAGACGATCCCTTCCGGGGATTACCTGATGCAGCGGCGATTATTCTAGAGATTGTAAAACAGGTAATCCAAAAGTGATGAATGAAAATAGCTAGCGTTTCTATGATGTATTTTACTGACGATTTACTCAAGAAATACAAGTAATGTAGCAGATGCAAACCGACCGCGTCGGGTGTTATCCTTGTCGTAAAGCTGGACGGATCGGTAGCCTTTTCGCAGACAATTTACGGGCACTGCAGTCTGGGCGAGAAGCCTCCCCCCTTTGGTATCCTCTTCGACACGAAAAACCAGCGACGCCACATCGGGCGTTTCTACGACGAAGTTTGCGCCCGAGTCTTTGAAAACAGGGCAAAAGCCGTTTCCGTTTTTGCACGGGACCTTGTGGTCAGAAATGTTGACAAATTCGCCTTTATCTGGATGCACAACCACATCATGGAGTTCTACAACAACGGACGGGTTGTCGACGGAGCTATCATCGTTTTGGGACACAGTGTCGAAAAGCTTGGGGATGCAATTTCCCGACAAGACACGGATTTTCAGTTTCATTGGAGGCGGTCTTTCTCCCAACCCCAGCAACCAGAGAGGCTTAGGTAAATAACCAATACCCCCCGTTTGTCTGAAAAGTCCATCATTAACAGCCAAATCAGTGTTCTGGGATTGAAGATTAAGTGCTTTCATCTGACAGCCCATAGCCCATGCCAATACGGGACTATATTGCGTGTTGGACGATGGTGATTGAGAAGAGTCGAGGTCATTCTGGTTCGGGTAAATTCTGGTCACTGTATAGGAAACAGTAGAGCAAACAAAGCAAGAATATGAAACAACAAATATTTTGTGTGAGAAAGATCCGTGTTTCCACCCAAACAAATGCTCGAGAGAATACAGTATGAATACCACTTACGATGAGTTTCATTGAATTTCCGCCACAATTGTGAATTATCCGCATAGTTATTCGCAATTTTCGGCACTTTCGTATCGTTTATGTCATGCATATGAGAGCAAAGCAAGTCCATTGACTCCAAAAAGTATCCCGTAAAGTCCGCATCGTGGAAGAGGATCAGTTCTGACAATTCGCTTTCCATCTCAATAGATAGCTCGGAACTTGATGAAACAAACGTTACCAGCTTGCTTGAGCCAGATTTTGCGGGATTGAATTGTGCATAAAAATCTTCAGATACAATTTTTGATCTGTTGGAAGAGTCAACTTCGACGTTGACCATTTTTTGGGTCGCCATCCTCCTGGCATTGATGACAACCATTCCTCTAAGGTCCTCTGGACTTGGAAGTTCTTTTCTCTTATCAACAGTATTTGGAACGAACAAATGCCCACCCAAGACCTCCTTCATGATACTGACCATTTTCTTTTGAAAAGGCGTCGAGCAATTATTTTCGAGATTTAACATAATCGGGTATGAATTGCGATTATCATCAAGATATTTTCGCACCACCAACACGACAGATTCAAACGTTAACTTGTGTTTCATTTTACAAACCGTCCCAAGACATTCTTTCCTCGGGCAAATGATTGGCACATGCTCTCCGTCTGGAAGAATGTTTCCATCCCGGCATTCCAAGTCGATCGACTTGCAACCCCGTAACAATGCCCGTACATAACACTCGACTGAATGGGTTCCATCGGTCATCAAAGAGGTATTGAAAGAGGAATTGATCCAATAATGTGATAATGGCTCGGTCAAGAGTCGGTGCCTGTCGATGACTCTTTTTGCAGGGTCGTAAATATCATTCCATTCGGACCTCAAAAATTCTTCGAATTGCCACTGAGTCAACAAAGAGCCTTTTCTGTTCGATACTAAATCCCCCAATTCAGTTGCATTCATGATGTTGACTAGATCGCGTGCATCTTGCAAATCACAGGTTTTCTGTTCTTGTTGCGGACCATGCAGAAAATTTTCCAAGACGGCGATGGCTTTAACGCAAGTTGCGTTTCCAAAACAAGCTTTCCAGGCTTCTAACGATGGATTCTCTTTTCCCTTCAATAACTGAAGAAGCTGTAAGCATTCATGAAAAGTCAATTTGTTTCTATTCTTGCCTCTGAAGCTGTCGTCGTAGTTATCGATTTGATTCTTGAAGAACTCTCGAAATTCGTTACTGATGTTTCCCGCTCTGAAGTTCAGGCGGCGACAGAGTGTCGAGAATTCCTTTTCGTTCATTGTGATAGTTTTTCCATTTGAACTGAGCTCCATATCTTTCAAAATATACCTCAGCAACAATATTTCATTTCCAACGAGTTGGCTGGCTTCGTTATATGTATATTTCATTGAATTAAGCGCTGATAACAAACCTTGTCGATGCTCGCTATTTTCAATGAAGAAGTCAAGAGAGACCATGCGTCCGGTTGTCGAATCGATGTGAAAAATTGTAACCGCAGGTATCCCGCAATCTTCTTCGATTTCAAAGAATCCCGAATCGCTATGGCATTCTAGCTTCTTTTGACGCTTTTGAGTATCTCGCGAAAGCCAATTCTAGAGGTCTTGTGGTGATGGCGCCCACTTGGAAGTGGCAAATATTTGCAACATCTATTGATCGAATATGAGTTCCCTTCCAACCTTTGAGTGATGCCCATGTTGGATGCTTTGGTGCTAAATGTTTCGTCCCTTTCGGCAACTTCGAATGTGTCAAGAAGAGGGATGTGTGATCCTCACTCAAAGTAAGAAACCGTCGTTGACATTTTCCAGGCTTTTTGTGCGAAACTTTGAGGACCAGGATTCCCTCGCGAAGAAAGGGAGCGACCGCAATATTTTGCATGCCTTCCTGAAGAATTAGTGTCGGCCCCGGACTTTTCTCACCATCATTAACTTCGATCATCGGGGGTGAACCTGTACCACTGTGGTGACTGGTAGGGCCAAGCAGATCCCGTTTCTTTTTGATTGGCACAAAATACGGTCGAAAACTACCAAATTTTATTGGTTGGGAATCATTGTTATTCGCCATAACATTTTTTTTTGTTAGGCTTCTCCTTCGCGTTCCATTTTGACTGTAGCTAACAGGGTGTTTTTTCTTGAGATTGTTTGGTGCATTGTTTGGCGTCGGATTTGGCGAATTGAAAGGAGGCGTTATCACACGGTTGACAACGTTTCCATTTTTGTAATTGAACCTATCAGCAATACTTGTTGTTGGACTGTATGTTGAAGAGGAACCTGACGACGATGAATTAGAATGAGATCTTCTTCGCCTTGGAGATTTTGTCGCCCTGTCATTGAACCTATCAGCACTACTTGTTGTTGCACTATATGTTGAAGATGATGCTGAAGACGATGAATTAGAATGAGATCTTCTTCGCCTTGAAGATTTTTGTCTTCTCATGAGATGATAATAGTGCTCGGAGCGAATAGGATGCTGGCCTTCCTTTTGAATCGTAGACGTCGTTCCAACTATGCCGTCGTCGAGATTCCTTAGTACGTACAGAGGACGGTTTCGGATTAGAAAGGAAATTATGTATTTCATGGTCCCCGGATGCTTTTCTGTGCTCGTTTCCAACCCCTGTAATGTTCTTTTACAGCTTTTTTTCTATTGTGATCACCGACTCCTTTCCTTTTTCCCCTTTCCTTCGATCCTCGCTCAGATCGGGTGCGCTTATTGACCACTCGATTGGTGTCACTTCCGACGCTACTTTGTTCTTTTGAGAGTTCCTTTTTTCTTGATCGTCCCCCTGATCTTGTGTGGTCGCTCATTGCTCTCCTCCGATCGCTTCCACTGTTATTGTCATCTCTAATTCCCTCTGCTGACCTATCGTGGTCGCTCAACGCTCTCGTATGGTCGCTACCAGATCTCCTGTAGTCGCTACTAACTCCGGTATAATATTCTCTCAGATCTTGCCCATTAGCAAGAAGAATCGATCTTGTTCTCTTCGGCATGGGAGTTTGGGTCAACGTCCCAGCAATGGTCGATCATCCGAACAACAGAAGTCATTTGCCTTCGATTTTCTTCGTCTTTTGTGTTCTTACAGTCAGTTTTTTTCGTCATGCGCTCCGCGTTCCACCAGGCATGTATGATCCTATCGGTGTTTGCTCAGATTTCAATTGATCTGGTGATAGAATATGACACAAAGCTCTTCTTCTCCTTGGACGTCTCTTCAGTGGTACGTATACTCTACGATCTTGCGGGTTTCCAATAAACGAAGGAAGAGATGGTCAGTTGTGTGGGTTTGGAAATCAATGACTGGTCGACATTAAAACAACAATTCATCTTGTACTTATCTACAAGGTGTAATATATAGTCAGGCTTTATACTTTAGGATAAGTGGCATATATCATTTTCTCTTTTTTCCCAGAAATGACCTCGGATTCTCTTTATCTAATTTTAGCTCATATATAGCCTGATAAAAATAATTCATCCTATTGTGCGACAGTGAAATGACCGAGAATTCGGAGATTTAGGAAAGAAAGAGTTGATAAAATTAAAGGTTAATTGTTGACGAAAGAATTTTCAAATATTGTTGTCGAATTAAAACAATAGTGTTACCGTTTCGGTTCTGGTAACATGAATCTTGTTCAACGTATGAAGTATTTATTGTGATCAAGACTTATTCAATCTTGATAATCTTATGTACGGTGTTGGTACGCTATAGCAGTATGCAACTTGGCGCAGCGAAAATCATCGGAGTTAGTCGCGTGGAATAGTCCTTGTGCGTCTATGCGTTCTCGTGCGTGGCAGACGAGTATTTGTACGTACCTTAGGTTCCCCTTTGTTGCCTCTCGACTACTACGGTAGTACACATTACTGCCCCATCGATTTCCGGTGTTTCGATACTCGGATTGCTTGTTTGGTGATGTACTGGTAAGGTTAATGCTGTACGAATTGTACCGTCTAATGTAAGTTTCTTTTCCCAACGATATTATTTTTTATCGATTCGTTCGATACCGCACGTAAGGTTACCGTACTGTAATTACGGTCTCCAGACACCCATTAGATTCTAGATTCACCGACTCGTTTCTTTCTGATTTTCCAAGTCACAGATGAAGACTTCGGTTTCGAAAAACATATTTCTGCTGTTGTCTTGTAGAAAATATTGATCGGGGGGAATCCACTGAAACTGTGAACAAAAGAACTGGGGGCATTGTATTGTTGCAATAGTTGACTTCGCAATCATGAACATACGTCATGTGATCTGAGTGATGCTTGTTATTTCTGAAAATACTTTAGTCCTCGATACGTGACGGTTGTTAAGTTATGCAAGATTGGGCAATCTGATGGAAAAATCCAAGACAAGAACAGTATTCTTTCTGGTCATAAAATTATGGCGCATTGGAGCAAAGCACTGGAGCGAATTTTAAAAAGTAATGGAAAAAATGAAATACCATGTACTGTAAAATACGATATGTGTTCACAAATACGGTAGGTTCTATTCAAATAATAGTGAAATAGTGAATGCACAAAAATCCAATATTACTTTATACATTGTCGATTGCTTCTATTTCCACCGGTTCGGAATAGGCACCGGTCATGAGCGAAGATTAGTTCAACAAAGAACGAAGCCTCTTCACAAAGATTGAAAAATTTGTTCGATTATGTTCTTCGTGTACGAAACAGCATCGGGTAAAGAAGCCACGGGTTCTTGTGTATGTGGTGCGAAAGCCAAATACGGTGCCGGTCCATACTCCGGCGATATAAATATGTTTCTGGGGCCGCCACCGCCTGTGTGGGTGGGCTTGAGCTGCTCTTGTATGAGTTCTTTCCATATCTCTATCTGCAATTTTCTATCGTGCTCGCACTCCCGGGCGGATGGGTCGGCCATTTGAGGTCCCTGAGCCCATCCGAAACGAGCGTGGATGTATTCACACCGCGGTGATATCGATCCCAGCACACCGGGCCACCATTTGTCTCTGACTTCGTCTGCTGGGTTAAAGACCCTCTCGCACGCACAATACCAATGGGACAAGTCTGCGTTGAGCTTCAGGTATTTTGATTTTGACAATGCTGGCATGGCCAACAAATCCCTCGTCTGGAACGGGCTGCCAAAAATACGTTGTCTATGGGTTTCAAATGTAACGGTGACATCCGGTGCATTTTGTTCGATTTCTTCGAAGCAAAATTCCAGAAACTGAATCACCTCGTCGTTCGACCACGCATCGACACCCGCGTGAACGTTGATGAAACCCCCTTGGTTGACAAGACCCATCAATTCTTTGCATTCTCGCAGTTGTTTTTTGAAATCTTTCTGGTGCGCCGAGACATCGTATGCCCCACAGTATATGTATTGACCACTTTCTTGGTCAATATATCCACCCGCTGTGTGAACCTGAGCAACGCATCCAAGGCCCGCTTCGTTCAACGATTCGACGAGGACACTTCTGCTGTTTTCGTCGTGCCAGCACAGTCGGATGACCTCGACCCCAAAGTATCCTTCTTCTCGAATCGACGTAAAGAGCTCCGGAGATATGGGATCGTCGATTCCCCAAAGAGTTTTGATCAGCTGCAATTCGGGTTTTGTGGATTCGGATAGGCCCATCTTTGGATTTCGCCGAAACAAAGCGTTTTGCGTGCGTCAGATCGGTTTGTTGCTGGAACGGAAGAAAGCGATTCGAGTTTAGGGGTATCGTCCACCGAATCCACGATCAATATGTCGCTTCCTAAGAGTCGCAACAGTACGGTAGTGCTTCTAGTAGTAGTTTTGTCGAGTTTGCCGTCCACAGTTCAGCGTGTACCGGTACTTGGACAGCTGATAGTTCAGTCTAATGGGAGTACAGTACAGTAAGTTATTGTGTGGTGTCAGTTATCAATAACGACGTGATGGTTTTTTGCGAGAAAGACCCGAACGGACCTAAATACCTTAGTGTATGATATCGTACCGGTATTACCGTATGGTACAGCAGAAAGGCCTAATGCGCAATTCGTTAGAGGCAAATGGCACTACAGCATATTTTTTGGCGCGCTATTGAGTCAGGTCACGAAATGACTAGAGTTACTCGTGACATCTTACTGGTAAATCTTACGGTACCCGTACTCGTACGTGTATCTTTTCGTCCCTCCTTGATACGAAGTACGTAGTAGTATTACCGTAGTAGTGATTTTTCTTGTTCCATCTGCTTTCCAGAGGCAGATGATATGGAATACTAGACGACAACATCGTCTTGTGTCTCGTGACGCAAAGAGAATACCGCAATACAGAGCGATAGATCATGCTCTTGTATACACCTGGACTTGAGTACCGTATCAAAGATGATGAAATGCTCTGTTTCGTTGTACCTCGTCACATCGTCGTCGATTTGACTACAACCTCTTCTTCGTACCGTGGAGGGACTACGGTAGGATTCATTCGTCGGCTCGTTCGCCTTCTGGAGATTTGCGATGCGAATCGGTGGAGGATGGCAATGTCGTAGCAGCCACTCGGGCGCTGCGTTTTCCACCCACGCAGCAAAGTTTCCCTTGTCGGATCGATGCAGCGGTCATCATTGTTCAAACAGCTGAAGCTAGAGCAGTAGACCGAATGACAGGTTGCATCCACTGCTGGCGCAAGAGAGGTGACGAAAAGCGTTTGCGATCGGTCTTTTATGGGTGTGTGGAGCCTTGTCGGCATTTGTCTTTCCGTTTGTGCGGTAGCAGAGGATAATCCTTTGTGGGAGGCTTTGGTTGCCCTATAGTTTGCCGGAGAGGAGTGGACTTTTTCTTTCGGAAGTCACGTGTCACCCTGACTTTTCATACGCCTGAGAACTGATAATTCACACGATTCTAACGCTTGTCGATTTGGTCTGATGAGTGAGCAATGCTCTCTGCGAAGTTTCCTGTATGGCGTTGGTCACTATCGTTTTGGGTGAATCAATCGTGTCATGTGGTCCGCGTCGTTTTGCCTCGGCACCGATCCATGGCGTTGGTGTGGTATCGTCTAGCGATGTCTTGGAAACAATCGTGAGAAGCGCAAAGCGAATAATAGATTGCATCTAGAAAGGGGACAGTAGATGAATGGGGCATCGATGCACTTCGAAACGCATGGTGCGACCTAATCTACTTTTATTGGGTGTTTCCTCCTTGCAGTCTGCAAGGGGTAGCAAGGTCTTCCAATTGCATGACTTCGAGTGGTAGATAGAGCACATCGGAAACAATCTTATCCGTTTGCATCGTCGCCAATTTAGGAGGAGCAATGTTGGCGCATTCTGAAGATTCGACATTGGAAGAATCCCTGGTACTTTGGCGGATGATGGACGCACTTGTATTTGATACGATAGTTTTTTTTGGGAGAATAATAATAATAACAACAACGGTTTCAGCATGAATCAAGTCCAAAGGGGTGACAGCCTTTGTGTGTTGGAGTTCGGAAACGACGTACCCGGTATCGTAAAACACTTTGAACACAAAACGTAAACGAAATGACTCCGTTGAGGCTGTGTCTTGGACCCCGGCATCAACTACTTCAGGCCATTGAAATGTATGAAAGAGTGAAAAAATGATATCGCTACGGTTATCCATCGATTCGTTTGACACCGAATGGCAGTAAATCTAAGTTGTGTGACGTGTGATGTTGTCATGCAGATTGTGTTGAGAGTGGAACAAGCATTGGTACCGAGGGTTTTGTCTTGTCATCGTGACAAAATACAAAATATAGTTCACCGCAGGTCGACCTTCATGTTCGACGCAGCGACTCGATTAAACTCCCATAGGAATTTGAACACCGGGCGCACTAGCCCCGGCTAATCCCCACTCCTGTTGCACCAACGAAAAGACGCCGTACGGTGGCACAATAGGTGTGTTGTTGATGGATAGATTTTCGAGCTTGTGCTCGATGATCTTGCCCGTCTCCGTCTCGAGGCGGTACATGCTGATTCCATCTACGTGCAGAGGCTTCCCCAGGGGCATCTTTGGCACCAGAACGGCGTGCCAGGAAACGCGGATCGACGAACGGGCAAAGTCGTAGACCAATCGGTACTGGAGTCCATTTCGTTCCGATTGAAACCAAAAAGCTACGAATTGTTGGAGAAATTTAATCGAGCTCTTGTAATTATCGATTCCCGTGAGTTGCACACCGGAAGGATCGACAACAGTTATGTCTTCGTGATAAATGCTGTAATCTATCAGCGAAAAAGGGAAGATTCACAAAGGTAAGATAAGATTCGTGCTCCTTCGATACGTGTCTCGCGATGAACCGATGGTACTTTCGAATGCAGCCCAAGTCACGCTTTGAAACTTACCAGGAGTCTTCTTTAGAATGTAAGGCATGTCTTTCCGTAATGTGTCCATGGCCTTCCCGAGATTCATCTGAAAGTTTCTTCGCTCGTCCGTGATTTGTTGCAAAACTGGAGGCAAATCGGAACCGCTGGCGATCGAGTTGACTTTGTCATCATCAACAACGTCAATGGAAGCAAGCGGCCTATTGTTGCGTATTATTTCAGAAGAAGACGACTGCAATACCTCCAGGTCAAGGCGGATGTGCGAAAGACGGCTCGTTGGCGTCTCCGGCGTGAAACCCACGGTGGGCGTGACGCAGCACGTTGCGAGTGTCAAAGCGGAAACGAGAATGCTGTTTGTTCGGACCATGTTTGCTGAGCTTAATATTGATAACTACAATTTAGAAGAATCCAATTTATTCGATACGTCAACGGCAACGGGCTTTCGATTGTATGAACACAACAGGGTGGTTGCAATGGAATGCTTTCTTTGTCTTGTTTTGTCAAGGTGAAAATTGGTGGTTGATGTCTGCAAGCTGTGGATCTGGTCTGCCGTATTTTCATCGCCGTATTTTTATCGCAAAACTAACCGTACGTTGTCGTGCGTACTTCTATGTTTCTCTGTTTGTTTGATTGGTCAATCAAGATACCTCTTCTACAACAGCATGTGACGTGAGCAATTTTTTCTCTGCGTGATTCGACTCCGTTGCCGTTGGAGTTGTACAGGTTTTGTGGCTGGTTTTGGTCGATACCGCACAACCCAAGTACAAGTAAGGTTACTGGTACCGGTATGTTACTTGCGTGGTACAGTAAAACAGATGAACGCTTCCTCGTTTTGATTGGGAGACGTGAGTGAGTCACCGACGAAGAAAAGGTATGAAAAATGAAAATCCATTTACACGATCGACCACACCGTACACAGGTCAGACTATTCAAATCCGGATTTCCAAAACAAAATATCCATGTTTCGATCTGATTGAACCGTTAAAGACATCAACTCTCTCAAAATCGTTTTTCGGTAAGCCTTAACTTAACTTACGGGCACTGGTAAGATTTACAGGTATTCATACCTCGTACACGTGTACCGGTATCATCTTTTTTTCGAAAATGAGAACCGTGACCCAAAAAAGAATGAACATCACAACACATGAAACGTCGGATACATTATGCTCTCGTAATCTTACCGGTATACCGATATCATCGAAATGAGAACTCCAAATTTACAAGAATTATGCACTAGTTCCGCGGAAAGAATCAATCAATCACAAAACCATCAACCAGCATCTTGCAACATCTTGCAGCATCTACTCTATTACTAGGCCCCGCTGAATCGCTGGATCCGATAACTCGTGTCAAAGTGCTTCATTCGATACGGCTATTGGCTAAGGCGTCAGTAAGTTCATCATCTCGTGTCATTGTGTATCAAACATCGAGGGATCATTCTTCTCTATTCTTGAATTCTCAAATCGAAGTCCCGTGATATATGCAATCCATTTCCACAACATAAACTAAACACACGTTGCTTTTGAAAATCTTGTTATCCAATCCATGTGGGCCAAACTCCATTTCAACCGATTCCTTCGGTGGGTGTTAACAACACTCTTGTCTATCATTTTCCCGTTTGCAACTATCAAGAATCCGGGTGGGTCTCGGCAGCAACGAAAAAGCTATCGCAAATTACCTGTCCCAACTGCAATCAATAACGACTTGGTCTCCGACACAGAAGTAGAGGAAAATGTTGTTGAGAATAGGAAAGGCAGCGCGAACGAAGATGCTGGTATTGCTGAGAAGAGCAAAGATAGCAACATAATGAAGGAAAGTAATGAAGGCCATGCTGACAATGACAATGATAATGTTGATGTCAATGTTGATGTTCCTATTAACGTCGATACTGTCATCGCTGGTCTAGATAAAGGGAGTAACATTACTTTCATAGATACATTCAACAAACAGCTTTGCGGCGAAAAGTACCAGCAAAGCAAGATTGATAGTGACGAGTACGACTTTGAGTCTTGTAAGAAGCGAGTGGAAGACGGGAGCCAGGATCCCAAAACACTAGCAACCCTTGCCAAGATGTATCTCTTCAATTTAGGAGGGGCTCCCTTGCATGTTGTCAACGGCTGCCAATTGATGGAAAAATACCTCCGCATTGCTCTAGAAGAAGAAAAAGACGAGGATTCCATGAAAATTGCCAATCGAGCATGCGACCCAAGAACGACCATGGATTTTCTCGCTGAACTCGGGGGGCATTTACTTGGTGCTCCGACCACTACTGAACCGAAACAGTATCTACCAAAAGAAATGCTGGATGGTGCTAGGGCTTGTGAGTTGTACAAGAGAGCAGCAAATGACTACAACGATATCCTCTCAACCAAGGTTTTGGGCGGCAAGATCTACATGACGGGACAATACGCTGAAATTGGTGCTCCCTTCGACCTCGATGAGGGAATGTACTGGCTCTTGAGGGGTGCAAAGATGGGAGATGGCCAATCGGCTTTTCAGTTAGCTGGAATCTTTGCCTCTAAAATGGTACCCATCAACATTGATCTCCACATCCAGTGGCTTTTGGTTGCAGATAAATTTGGATACGAACCGGAAGCCCAACAGTTTCTAAAGTTAGCGTACGCCTGCCAGCGTCGAGAAAGAAATCCCAATTATTGCCATGCTTGCTCTTGGTGCAAAGTGAAGGAAAAGATTGGAGGCAAGAAATTTCTGAAATGTTCGAGATGCAAAAACGCACTTTATTGTTCTCGGGAATGCCAGGTAAAGCATTTTAAGATGCACAACACAGAGTGCAAAAGAAGCGTAGAATACACAGAGGCGGTGGAAATGATTCACAACAAAATAAATGAAGGTAAGCTCAAAGCTTACCCGGACTGGGAATTGGCGAGGATGAAATAAGTTGGGTTTGATTTGAACGAATTGCGTTCCGATGACAAAAAGGTTGCAAAAGATTGCAACGACTCGGAACACAATTGGGACTCAGCATTCAAAAAATTCCTCGACAAACGCTACTATTCATAATCATAGAACCAATTGAAAAAAGAAAATTAATCGAAATACATTGTTCCAACGTCTATAGTAACACGGTAGGACACCTATCCCGAAAATTGTGTCCTAGTTTGCTCGCGTGCTGAGACCTGAGAAAAATCCCTGAAGCAATCGATTCAGTTCAGTTGTCTATGAAAGAGGAAAGAGAATTTCGGAATCTAATCCTCTCACAGAATCTATAAGCAACCGTAGTACAACTTGGCCGCCATCCTCGCCACCATCTGCATTTGCTGTTTTCCAGTCAAATTGAAGTTCCTTTTCGATCAACCACGTTCCATTTCGAGAGATGGAAACTTCCGAACGTGCCAATAGTTTCTGGCTTTGGAAGCTTCCGAGTAGCAAGGAAAGGGTGCTAAAGTCATCCTTACGTGGTTTTTCCCGTTCGATCTGTAAAGAGAGTTTCAACGTACCGAGACTCTTTCCCGTAGTCTTGTCGATTTCGTGATAGACTTTGCCTTGTTTGAAAGTGATCAAGGGCATTTCGTAGAGAGAAGCCAGTATCTTTTGTGGTGAAACTTTGAATGTCCCCTTGCGACAATTCTTGACGGCCTCTGCAACGCTATCTCGGGGAATTTGACGCAGCTTCCAAAGTGTATTTTCTTTCTTCCTATCAACATTGTTTTTTCCTTTCTTCTGGGTATTCAATCTATTCATCAAGACATTGAAGGAGGACTCATTCACTCCCAGTAACTGGACACCGGGATTCGTGCGTGGCGTAGATCTAGTTGAAATGAGTTGCTTTGCCCGAACAAGCTGGCATAAAACATCGAAAGAGCCATCGGTGTTACCCTCGCGAGAGGCAACAAATTGCATGGCTGCCAGAAGTCGAGGAACACTATCCATCACCGTTTTCGAGTCATTGATATAGTCACTAATCGGCAATCTCGCTCTCTCAAGATGGGCTTGAACTAACAAAAAACCTTTGGTATGAGAGTCCGCGTAGACTTCTGGGTCGATATATCCTGCTCTGCCATCCTTCGATAACACCGCCGAAGTATCAGCTCCCCACATGACAATTTCGCTCAAATCTTCGTTCAAAAATTCTTCGTTATGGCGCACGGGTAATTCGTCGAACTCGTGGGTGCAACAGAGTGTGTATAGCAGCCAAGCAATAGAGACCTCTTCTAATCGGCCTGAGCGTTTCAGTGGACGAAGAGTCGGCGTTCTGTCATCAACATTCTCTACAGATGGATTCTCTGACAATATCATTTTTGCGCACTGATTGAGACCAAATTGCATTTGTTTCGCAGTTCTGTGGTTCAAGTAAAATTCAGAGGTAGCATCCCCCAAGGAAGTTGCGATGACGCCTTCATTTCCATCTATCTGTATACACCCTTCCTTTTCGAGCTTGTCCAAAGTTTCATTAGCAACTGAAGTCAAGAACTCTTCCACGTGCTCCGAAGACGAACTCTCTGCCCCATAATATGATGGGTTAGCCTTCACTCTTCGAGCAAAGAATGTCCACACGAGATATCCCACAGCATCCAACTTGGAGTTCACCGTGCCAGTAGCGATTTCTGCGTTGAGGTTTTCACAAAGACGATCACGCAAGCAGGACTCGACTGGGAAAGGGGTGTAAAGAAACTTCTTGTAAAAATTCTTCTTACTGCTTTCGCACATCACTACAGCCGTTCCCTCTGTATCAAATCCAGGTCTACGGAAGTGGTATTCATGTTAGAAACTAGAAGGAAAAGAGTTGTTGGATACGTCAGTGCTGTCAAACAACTGCGCGCACTTACCTTCCTGCTCTACCTATCATTTGTAGAACATCCGTCAAAGGATAATCGACATATCGCGACACCTTTCCATCAAAATACTCGGTTCCTTTCACGATGACGAGACGTGCTGGAAGATTCACTCCCTACGCATCAAGAAACAGAAAGAAATTAAGATTGAGAATAAAATTTCCAGGACGTCTTAAATCGATTGTAAGTCGCGTGACGATTCATACTTACCCATGCAAGCGTAGCTGTAGCCACTAACACTCGAATTTCTCCGCTAAGGTATAAACGCTCGACAATATCTCGATCTCCACTTGAAAGACCTGCGTGGTGCAAACCAATACCGAACGTGATCGTATGGCGCAGTGCCTCGTCTTGGATAGATTGTGCAATAGCATTGATGTACGCATCATCGCATCCTAAGAATATTTTGGGATCTTCGTCACCAGCAGCAAAACTGATTAGATCAAATGCAGTCAATCTAGTTTGTCTTCTCGATGCAACAAAAATGAGTGAGGGCCTGTCGGGCGAATGCTGTTTAATAGCTGCGTAGCACGGTTTGTTCATCGTCGCCATCCTGGGACAGTAGTGTTTGCCAGGATATCCTTGTATATGAATTAAAGTTGGTACAGGGCGAATCGAGGGTCGAAAATTGTATAGACCCAACTGATTTCTTGATGTATCTATACCCATCCAATCTGCCAAGTCCACCGGGTTCGCGACGGCAGTAGAAAGTCCAACAATACGAATCATCTCGGGATCTTTAGCTGAGCGATTGGGATCTTGCTGCTGCTGTAGTGATCGAGAAATGAATCTCGTGCGACTGACAATAGCTTCGAGCACAGCCCCTCTTTCCTCTCCAAGGAGATGGATTTCGTCAATAACTAGAAGACGAACGCGTTTGACAAAAGATCTTCGATTGTCGTCGTCTGACGAAGAATTACCCCGCCAGCCCCGTGAAATCAAGTCCCATTTCTCTGGAGTACATACCAAGATATCAGCGCGTTCCAACGCCCTTCGATCATGATGGGTATCGCCAGATAATTCCAAAACCTTCCAGTGCATAGGGGGACCGCCGAAGCGCTTACCCCATTCCTTGAGCCTTTCGCGAGCAAGGGACTTCAGTGGAGCAATGTAAACACAAATTCCGTTTTTGTGCAGTCGTTTCATCCGCAAAATTGTTAATTCACCGACCACAGTTTTTCCGCTTCCAGTTGGGGCTCCCAAGAGTACGGGAAGATCAGTGTGGTAGAGAACGTGAAACAGCTGAGTCTGTACCGGGTTAAAGGTTTCAATTCGTGAAAACAGTTGTTCGTATTTCTCGTTCTGGAGCGCCGTTGTTGGCAGCGGGGTGAGATCCATCAAATCGGTGTTAGTAACAACTTGTTCCGGCATCCGTGTTTGTTCCAATGAAACGGGATGAATCACTTCAACCCCTACCCATGAGTCAGAAACTACGCGGACAATGTACTGAGTGGAAGTTGCAAAAGTTGGGATGTAGGTTTCAAGATTCACCGAGTCGGGGTAAGTTTTCTTCGTAAACATTACCTGTTCCTGATGATAAATCCTTTCGCTCTGTGCGTCTTCTATCCAGAGCCAAAAGAAAACTATGAATATGAGAAAGAAATAGAGATAGAAAAGTGAGGGATCGAACCAAACGGTTTATTGGACAGAATAGATGACGAATAACAACACCACATCTTACCTGCTCCACCATGCCATCGACCTTGCCATTCAAAATCGGGACTCAACTCTATTTGGAACTTCAAAACGCTGCTAGTGACGGGCTGCACGTTACAAGATATGATTGGTCGTGGAATCATGCCTACGAAACGCTGGATTTTCGCCCCCGTCGCCTTCTTTGAACGAACAATCTGTCCAACCTCCTCGGGGGTCATCTCAAGCAGATCCAAGGTGGACGACAAGGAATCGTATCTCCTTCCTCCCGCACCTTGATAACGACTCTCGAGCGCCTTGATAGCGGAATCTGCGATTTCGCTCTCGAAATGGCGCAATGGCGTCTGGAACCACCAGAATTGATTGTCGATACTTTTGGCCAGACGGAGGAGTTTGAGGGCAGTTCCAGCCTTGTTATCATGCAGGCACATTTCAAAGATGGCTCGGGCGACGCGACCAGCGTTGGACGCGATATAGTTAGTGTCGGAAATGAGAGTAAATCCCTTTGGTCGTTCTCTGGAAATAAATGCCTGCATCAATACAAATGCTTTCGTCGCCGGATCGTTGACCGGGCCATCCATAGCTAGGGGACATTTGGCTTGCAAACTGTCCAACTCCTTTTGTTCTTCCTGACGCACTCGCAAATTTTCGAATTCATTCGCAGATGATACCATGTGCAAGACATCTACATCATTTGGATAGGGGTTGATTCCCATCTGGTCATTGAAGGTGGCAACACTTTCAGCTTGGATGTAAAAATGCGCCGCAACCTAAATGTAAAGAAGAGAATATTATACAGTCTCGTGTTAGAAAATGTAGGCCGACAAATCATGTTTATTCAACAACCAGTCACCCAAGGTGACCCGATACTCACGCGTCCCAGAGTTGTCATACTGAGATTACCCGTTTGCGGGTGAAAGTTGATCATCTTTTCTTGCGACAAAGTTGTGGCTGCTTCCCGGACCAGTTCGCGCAGTCGACCGCGAAGAGACGGATCGTCCGCCTTTTGATCCGCATTGATCCCATAAGCCAATGGATTTTTGAGCATTCGCACGTAAAGATAGGTATAGCTCAACCAATTTGCGGCTTCCTGGAGATTCGTCACGGTCCCGCCGACAATTTCAGCATTAAGGTGATCTGCCAGTTGCTTGACAAAGGTTGATTCGATCGGCACGGCCCGAACGAGCTTGTCTAAGTACCGGGTGAGGGACTGGTGGTTGGTGATCAGGTTTGCTTCTCCGGAGCTGTCGTATTGGGGTCGACCCGCACGACCAAAAATTTGCTGGACATCCAGAATGCTAAGATCAACCATCTTTCCCTTTTCGGGGTTGTAGATATCGGTTCCCTTCACCACGACCGTGTGCGCGGGGAGGTTGATTCCCCATGCGAGGGTAGCTGTGCAGCACAAAACCTTGATGGCGCCGTCCGCAAACATGCTCTCGGTTAGTTTGCGGTCTCCCCGCAGCATCCCAGCGTGGTGGATACCCATGCCGTTGTAAAAGTGATTCGTTACCTCTCGATTTCTTGACTTCTTCACCCGATCCGCGTAGCGTTTGTAAGCATCGCCTCCCCCGTTTTCTTTTCCTTGCGTAGTGAAGAAGCGCTCCAATTCGCTGGCAGCCTGGGCTCGCTGGGCCAATGCGCTAGCCGCGTCACTGGTTCCCTTCCGGGAATGCACGAAGACCATCACCTGGTAGCCTCGTGCTAGAGAATCCTTGACCATTTCGTAACAAACATCGTTCATCTTGTTCTCCATGAGGAAGCGATCTTTGACGTTCCCGGTGACACCCACAAAAGTTTGCTGCATGGGCACGGGTCGGTGTTCGGGACCAAAGTAAAAGAGTCCCCGTTCCGGCACCTGGAGGAATTCCGCCACGTCTTTGTAGTTTGGAAGCGTTGCCGACAATCCCACGATCCGTTGCTGCTTTTGCCGGGTTTCCACCAGCCTGTGCAGTCTCGCTACCACCGATTCAATGACCGCACCCCGATCATCGGCGAGCAAATGGACCTCGTCGATGATCAGCAGACCGCATTGATTCCCGAGCGAATTGTCGTCGGCGCCGGATTTCCGGGTCACAACGTCCCACTTTTCGGGAGTGGTCACGATCACGTTGGCAGATTGGGCCTCGGCCCGCGTGAGCTGCATATCTCCCGTTAGTTCCCGGACAATCAATCCGAGGGGCTTCAGCTTGGAGGAAAATTTCTCGACAACCTCCTGCGCGAGGGCCTTCATCGGGGCAATGTATACGACCTTTTGTCCCGTCTCGAGAGCACCACCGGAGGAAGAATTCTTCTGTCGGCGGTTGACATTGCCGTCGTCGTGTTCGTCCCCGTAGCTATCCTCCTCGTCGCTGTCGTAGTAGCCGTTGTTTCCTATCAGACCAACGTCCCGAAAGTGCGCCGTCACGCAAAGCATGGCCACGTTGGTCTTTCCGGCTCCGGTCGGTGCACAAACAAGCATGTTTTCACGGCGTCGGAAGGCCGTTTCAAAGACCGTCGATTGCATCGGGTTCAGGCTTTTGGTTCCGGCGAAAGCGCGTTTGCAGTCCAGCTCGTTTTCGTTGACAAAGATATCGTCCAGCTTCAATCGTTCGTGCAAACTTCCCGGATCCAGCCTGGGCGGTGGAATCGTTACCTTTTCGTAACCAATTACGTCGTTGTCTTCCCGAATGGTTCCGCTCGGTAGAGTACCATCTGTGTAGCGCACCCGCGATCCCTCCGGTTGCAACGCCGCCTGGATGGCTCGCAGCTCGTCTTCCGAACGGTTCATCAAACCTCCGAGGCCTTCTTCCATGGCGTTTCCTCCGGGACCGAATTGCAAGTCGCTCTCGTCCAGGACCGCTCCCGCCGCTTTGGCTCTCTGGAGGGCTTGGTTGGCGCGTTTTTGGGCCTTTTGGGCCGCTTTGATCAGCGACTTTTCGCTCTGGCGCACGACGGTGTGCGTTGCATGGGCAGATATGCCTCCGGTGGCGGCCTCGGCTTCCGCCTTGGCAATGGCGGCAATCTGCGCTGCCTCATAGGCCTCCTGGCGGAGCCTCTGCCGTTCGACTTCGGCGGGATCCTCGATTGTTGCGTAGTCGTTGCTTCCGGAATGATTGCTTCCCGTGTCGATGCCGCTGATGCCGGCTGCTTGCAGGGATTCGGCGGTCACGTTCGTTCGGATCTCGGGGAGTTTCGGAAAAATCTCAAAGAGAGCCGCCATGGATTGTTCGGAGGCACCGAGAGCAGCAAACAGGGCTTCTTCCTGCTGTGATTGATCCTTGGATTGGGCGGTGTCCCAGACGAGACGCGTCAGCAACGAGAGATGTTCTTCGTCGCTGGCAAGGGGTCGGAGTGTTCGGACGAGCCACCGAGCGCCAATGGCATTGTCGTCGTTGTCGCTATCGTCCCGGCTCTTGGCTTCCCCACCGTCGTCTTTCAGAGATGGCAAAGCATTTCGGAGAGCACGCGCTAGCTCTTTGATTGCGGCGGAGATTCCGTCTTTTTCTGCCTTGGATAATGACGATACGGGCTTCGTGTTCTTCTCCGTAATCGTTGACGCGTCGGTTGCCCGAAGTTCGTCATCGAAACCCTTCAGTATTGCTTCCATGACGTCTTTCTATCTATCTCTGTGTGTGTGTGTGTCGTTCTCTCTGTTTCTCTTGGATTTGTGCGTCAATGTATTGGGAATGGAATCGTTATCTCCTTCTTGACCCTATCGCCAGGAGACCTTGTTTCTGCCGGGAATCGGGAATCACAACGAATCGCCCAAACCCAAACCAGGCACGAAAATCGATTATCACAACATCGATGATGAGTTTTTGATGCCGAAAAGCGAAAGCTGAGAGTGATACGGTGATCATCGAAAACGCTTGTTGATGATTGATTCAAACCCGAAGCAACTCTCGAGATGTCTGGTCATCGCCCGTTAGTGTTGAAATCGGAATCAATCTCAAAATCAATTACCTGTACCGGTACCGGTACCGGTACCAGTACTTTTGACGACCTCATCATTCTTTGCGCCAGATGCAGTGCTACTTTTCATGCTCATTACTCAGGGCTCAGTTTGTTCTGTGTTCAGGAGCTTCTTGATAACACGAATTGACTGTTTATTTTAATGAATCCCAAGATTTATATTTGTCTGCTGTTGGGAGAATGCAACACCACTAGAGTAGTAGTAGTTGGAGGAGGAGGAGTGTCATCTAGTAGGTGTGCAGACAGGACCAAAGCAAATAACCTGCCAGTTCAAATTTGAACAATTGCCACTTTTGTTTGATTTCATTGGGATTTTGCGACTGATAATAAATTGGCAACAGAATCAAAGAATAAACCACCACATGATGATGTTCTTTTCTTCTAACATGATTGTACTATGGCAGTGATGGTAGTACTATCGATTGTGATGAAGAGGTTATTGGGGATAAGAATCAGTCACATGCACTACTACTAGTAGTCAAAATGATAATTATGACCCTAGATTACACCTCTTGGTTTGGTCCCCCAACTGTGCAATATAAATATTCTAATTGCAAACCGCAGGGCAATGTAATCATTACAATCACCAGTCAAGGTTTCTGCAAGCACATTCTTCCTTTGCTCAAAAGGAGAGCACATGAATGATCTTGTCTGATTCTGCCAATACTAATTATTCTTTGTTTTGTTACAATTTTGAAGTTAAATACTAGGTTCTTGACTTGAGATCCAACATCATGTGGGTAAGCAAGTAGAAGGAGGTGGCAGTCTAGAAGCAGGCTGTGGAGAAAGAACAGAAAACATAATTTTTCATCAGAGTTTTGGCTTTCTTTGAACCACTGCAAGAATCAGAGCGAATCAATTATTTGCAGGGGCAAATTCTTGCAAATATGTACTAGTTGCAGTATTAGAATAAGCATCCAGAATGTCAAAATGTTAGAAGAGGTACTACTAGTACTACTAGCAGATCCAACTCTCCGTCCGTCCCAGTACTGATACACTTACCGGTAGATCCATTTGGTCTTTCCAAAAGACTTCTAGTATTTTATATCAGTCCAAGCTTTGATTTCCTACCTCGCATCAGTCTCATTCGTAGCCGGCGGGACGGACCAAGGACTCATTCGAGTACGTATGCAGTGCGAGTAAGGTTACCTGATACGAGACGTAAGGTTATGCATCCAAGTTACATTTTTCGCATGGTTGATTGCGAGACAACTTTTACCGCCTACTCGGCCCGAGATCAACGAATGAGATTTGTCCGTGACTGATCTCAGCCACAAAATGACGGCATACCGGTAGCACACTAAGCCTTACCGCGAAACAAACCAAAAATACTAGAAGTAATAACCGGCATGAGATTTCTTTTGCTTTCTTTCCCAACATTCCCATAACTGGTAGGCATTTCGTAGCGGCACGTGAATAATACCGGTACAAGTAACCTTACGCCGAATATTACCCGATACAAGCGTATCTTGTTGTATCCACAGCACACGGTCCCTTTCTACCTCTCGTATCTATCGCTCAACACACGGAAGAATGACATTCGAAGAAGGAGAAACCCCACCCGAAACGGCTACGCCAATGGAGACGGAAGAAAGCAACGGCGGCGACGACGAGCCTCCTCCGCTAGTAGATGGCACCGAAGAAGAACTAAAGGGTGACGATGACGACGACGTTTTTGTCGATGACGGGGATGATTCCAGCATCGCGTCGGAAGAATCCAAGAAGCAATCGAAGGAGGACCCCGAACTGGCCCTGGCCAAAGCCCTGGCGCTCAAAGAAGAAGGAAACAATTACTTCATCAAAGAAAAGGATTTCGAAAAGGCCAGCCGGAGCTACCGAAAGGGTGTCAACAGCCTGAAGAATTTCAACAAGGCCAATTCCGGCGACGAGCAGGTCAAAGCCCTGTTGCTGACCCTGCAAACCAATCTGTCCATGATGTTTTTCAAGCTGGGAAAACACCGGCAATCCAGGGATGTGGCGAGCAAGGCACTGGAAATCGATCCCGACCACGTCAAGGCCAGGTATCGACGGGCGGTCGCTCACCGCAAGCTGGGCAACAGTGAAGAGGCCGTTGCTGATCTTAAAACCGCCCTCGAAACGGATCCCGTGAACGCTCCCGTCCGCAAAGAACTGGCATCTCTCCAAAAGGAGATCCAGCGCGCCAAAAAAGCCCAGAGGGAGTCCCTCCGAAAGGCGTTTTCGAAGGGAGGCTTGCTCAACGACGACCGCGTGGAAGACGAGAAGGCAAAGGCCGAACGAGAGGCCCGGGAAGAAAAAGAAAAGCAGGAGGCCCTGAAAAAGCGAAAACAGAAGTGGGAAGACGATTGCGTTTCCCGGATGGCCAAGGGAGAAGAGGCTATTGGCTACGAGGACTGGGACAAGGAACAGATCGAGAAGGAAAAGGCGGCAGAAGAGGAGGCGACGCGAAAGCGAAAAGAAGACGAAAAACGACGCAAGGAAGAGCGCCGCAAAGCCAAGGCAGCAAAGAAAGCAGCCGAGGCCGACGAGGACAGCGACGACGACACGTTCACGGAAAAGGAACTGGCCGAAATGAGGGGATACAAAAAGACGGCCGACGGCCGGATTACATCGTACTTTTCGCGGGAGCAATCGGCGGAAGAAAAGGCCATGCTCGATATTGCACCCAAGCCCATCAGCGACTCAACCCCCCAGCCAATCACTCCGTCTTCGGCCACGGGAGAAGGTGCAGCCAGGGGGAGCTCTTGGAATCACGCGGGAACTTGGTACGTTGTTTCGAATCTCAAGACATGCATAGTGCACTCTCGAGATGCGCAGCAACAGTTGTTCGTCTTGTTTGTTTACCTCGAATTCACCGAGCTGTTGTGCGATGACCCGATGATTCCAAATCCGTGTTGTTCTAATGATTTTTTCCATTCTATTTTCATTCGAAACGCTCGTGTCCACGCAGGGAAGAAAAAGATACCACCGAGTGGTGCAAGGCTCGCCTCGAGAAACGCCTTTTGGAAACCAAGGTAGAAGCTTCCGGCTCGGATGGCGATAATCTCTGTTGCTCCGTTACCACAGTCAAGGACGTAACGGGGGATGCATCGGTCGCTGTTGTGAGTGGAAAGAAACGATACATCTTCGATTTGCACTGCAAGGTCGTCTTTGAAATCAAAGAAGAGAGCACGGGTGACGTCATTGCCAAGGGCACTCTCAACCTCCCGGACATTTGTAGCACCCATCACGAGGAACTCGAAGTAGGAATTGCGGGTTGGAAGAAGAGTCCTTCCACGGAGAATCATCAAGTCGCCTACGATTGTCGATTGCGCATTGTCTCCGAGATCCGAGAAAGCGTCAAGCTGTGGGTAGAAGACTTCAACAATCATTACTAAGATTGCCTTAGTAATGGCCATATATCTTCGGAACAGAGTATTCCTCTGATCCAAGGCGGGCGCAGACAAATGGTAAATATTGTGAAAAATCAGAAGGCTCGAAACGCATTGTAGCTAGGCATACCGTACGTAGCAGGGCAGAAAAATAATTACAGTTTAGAGTAGAAGGAAAAGGAGTTTATTATTCATTATTACCGTAGCACTCTTTTTGTTGATCTTTCCTTCACACAGTAAAAAAATCCTATTTTTCTGTCCCAAGCTCTGGTGGATCATTGGATTCTCCTTTCTCTTCGGTCTTCGTCGCATTCTCCTGTTCCGCTGTAAAATCGACCGCAAGATCTTCCTCATCCACACGATCGGGAGGTTCTAAGAAAGCAGCGATATCCGTTGAAATGGTTTTGTTAAGGTACATAATATCGAGCGGTGTGTATCCTGCCACGGCATTGGCAGCGAGCCATCCACCGATCAACGATGCACTGAAAGAATCTCCAACAGTCAGGTCCGAGCCCCCGGAAAAGAGCCCGGGGTAAGGAGACTCGGCACGAACACCCTTTGCTGCGTATCGCACAGGAGTGTGGCTCAGACCCATGTACAGGGGGCCGATCATTTCCGCGCGTGCTATCTTTCCTTCTAGCTGTGGGTAGGTGTCCAACAAGTCATTTGTAACGCGCTCCATGAGCGACTGATAGTCTCCGTGAGTTTCTCCCTTGCCTTTTTGGATGGCATAAAGTTTTGGTTTTGTTTCGAACGGAGTCACGAAATCATCATCAGCCTCAATTGTGACTACACAGGTTGTAACTTTGCCGTGTCTGGATTCGAAGGAAGGGTCTTTGGCAGAAGGGAACGAAATTTGCATCCATGAACTTCCTTGCTCAAACTTATTTTTACCGCTCCTTTTTGGTTTGTTTGCGGTCTCAGTATCGGTCAATTCGGCCCCCTGGTCACCCTCTTGGATTGTCACCTCTTCCACTTCATTGTTTTCATCAGCCCCTCCAATAGTACCCAACTTGACCTGACCGGTAGCGCTATCCATTTGGTCCTGTGCGAGTGCAGCATTGGGCAAACGATAGTAATCTGCTCCAGTCACATCGAGATCCCGAGCCGAACCATTCAACGAAAAAAGGATCTTGATGACGGGTCTGCGTTCCGCTAGAGCTGGTAGACCAACAGGAGTGTTGTACTTGTCGCGGATTTCATTAGGGAGAAGACGAATAAATGTGGTGATCAATCCAAGCATAGAAATAACTGCTGGCTTGTAACCCTCCCCCTCGAATCTTTTCACATCGAACTTGATCTCTCGCTTATCAAGCAGTTGTATTCCAATGCATCGCGGTGGCGACGGCTCTTTTTCTGTTTTCGGCGAATCGCCTTTCGCGTCCTCGAACATGAGCCGGCCGACCGGCACTCCCGTAAAGACGCGTCCTCCATTTTCTTCGATCACTTTCACAAAGGCATGGCAAAGAGCCCGAGGTCCTCCGATAGGATAATGCATCCCTTCTCCGCTCATTGCAGCACAAACGTTAGTGACATGAGGTCCCATACTTGCTTGGCTTGGTTTTAGGTTTTCACCCGGCATACCAATGGCCGCCATGAGTGATCGGGCATGTGCGTTGAGCTGGAAACCGCTGTCCAAAAACGCGTCTGCGTATCGGATCGTCACTCCCTGATACAGACCTTCCTTTCGAATACCATTAGCGCTGTCTGGCAGTATTTTTGACACAAAATATTCACCCGTTGAAGCATGTAGGCTGTTGCAAGCTTGAATATATGCTGCCGAGGCTGAATTGCCTGTATCGTTCGTGTCAATTCCAGGCCATCCATCTCCCAACAATAGAGCCGCATCTTCAACCAGACTGCGTGTGCCATCACCTCGCAAAATGAAGGGAATAGGGTCTTTGCTGCTGCTGTCTGTGCCCATTCCAGGAACCGACAGGATTTGAAACGCGTGCCCGTCTGCCGCCGAACCTATTTGTGCAAATCGAACACCGCCTTGGTAATCCGTAGAAGAAGCGAGAGCCGGAGCTAAGATTTCTTGCGCTCGACTCACTCTGGGAACATTCGACGACTCGATATCAAATGGAACGTCAGATCCGGGGACTGTACAACATCCACTGGCATCTTCTTTGCCAGACAGTACCAACACCTTTCGTCCCGTACGTGACAGCAAGGCAGCTGTATACAACGTAGATGGTCCCGAACCAAGAATGATGGTGTCGAAAGGGTGAGAGGAAGCATCAAAGACTTCATCACCGATCTTAGTACCCACAGGTTGCTTCAAAAGATCAATTTTAATCTGTCTTTCTCTTTCTTTTTCGGCTTCTTCACTAATAGTGCTATCTTCTTCCACGGCATAGTAGGGTGAAGTTGACGGCATATGTGACTTCATCGGTTTCAGGGGTCGTCGTTTTCGATTGTCCATCAAAGTTTGGACACCAGCAACCAACACTACCAAAGCCCAGGGTTGGAGACCGACAAGGAAAAATAAGATCGACAAAACGGTAACCTCCCAGCGCAAATTTCCTCGCTGCATCATGAAGAGAATAATCACCGCGGTGCTCTTGGGAATGGGCGGTTTTCCCTGGCGAAACGGCGAAAAATGACCCGTCGCGTATTTTCGTTGAACCGACTTGACCAGCGTCTCCAACTCAGGATATTGTTTCAGGAGGGGGCGGAGGCGACCATATCGTTCGTCCATGATTCTTTCGAAGCGAGCAGCACGAGCATGACTCTTCCATCCACCATTTTTAGTTTGGAAATGATCCGTGGTCTCCTTAAGCATTTCGTCGAATTCTTTAAGCCAATACTCCGATTTGTACAGTGGTGCCTTCGGCGGGATAGGTTCTGGTGGAAGTTGTTGCTGTCCAGAGGCGTCGATTTCGACTTCAGTTTGTTTTCTGGCAGCTTCGTAGTCCTTTGTCAGATCTTCAAATTGCATCAATTCCTCAGTATATTTTTCCAAAGCTTCAGTTGCTCTAACTTTCAGTTCTGGAGAGAAATATACCGAAATAACATCCGGTGATAGCTTTCCAACGACGCTCCCTCGGGCAGCGTGTTTTGGGTTTTTCCCATCGGCACCGACCTGTTTGGGCGCCGGTTGCCCCCGGCGCACCTTTTCTGGCTTTCCCATCCGCATGATGAAAAAGTTGGTTAGTGGAGCCTTGCCTTCTCTACAACAAACTCGAGATACCAAACAGAGTTTCTTCCTTCTTTCAATTTGCGACACAATCGGAATGTATCATGCGGTGGGAACGGATTCTTGCCCGGTTCTATTGTTTCGTCTGATGGAATAAGTTCACGGTAAGGTTACGGGTAAAATTCGTTATTGTCGTGTGGGATGTGAGATAGATGATGGCAAATCGTCTAACGATGCGATGAAGTTGAGTTACACGTGTTAACAATTTTTTTTCATGTTTTAGAGAATTTGAGATTTGAGAATTGGTCCATCAGACGACAACCCGATCTCTAATGAATTTTGCAAAAGATTTTTGAAGTCGGATCCTCATTGAGTCACTCACATCCGTGATTTAAAGTTTGTGACACACGTACGTGGTGTTACGCGCTGATGAAAGCACCGTCATCGTGGTGACAGATTTCCGCCCTTCTGCTACCGAAGACATGCGTTTATTTAGATCCGACAGTAGATTCCCTGATTTTTTGTTGATGTTGGATGCATTCGCATGACATTTTGATGTGCGTGCCAAAACGCACTAGAAGACGAGTTTTTTTCTTCGGCTGATGTTTGTGGCACAGTATAGTCTTGTAGAAGTACTGAAAGATATTGTTAGACGTTCACCATGTTTGCCAAGAGAACTTTGTTCACCTTCGCCATGGCTATTGCCATGGCATGCTCCTCCAACGCCTTTATCCACAAGGGTACTGTTGTCAGCAATGCCATGATGGTTGGCAAGAAGATCCGTGGTGGAAAGGTCACAACCGCCCCCAAGTGAGTGTGATCATTGATTGTTTTGTGACGGGTGTAGGGAGATCCTTCACGAAATGCATAGAATGTATTTTGAGTGCAATATGAACCAAATCACTTTGCCCATACCGGCCGTTCGCGTTGGAAAAAGACAATTGATACGTGATTGATGCGAGATTAGCTGATGGATTTGTGGAGAATACAACGAGTGAGCCGAAAGGTAACAAACAGTCTCAAACTTATATTTGCGTTTTTTCATGATATTGATTCAGGGGTGCTGCCAAGAAGCGAGGGGTCAAGCTCTCCAATGCATCCAGTGCCGCCGCCGAATCCGGTGGAAAGTCCGGTTTGGGTGAAACCCTCCAAATTGGTACCTACTTCGCCCTTTGGTACCTCTTCAACATTGCCTACAACATCTACAACAAGCAAGCTCTCAACGTTCTCGATTTCCCTTGGACTATCGCTACCATCCAAATGGCCACCGGTATTCTATACTTCGCTCCTATGTGGCTCCTCGGACTTCGCAAGGCACCTAAGTTGAGTTTCTCTGACTTGAAAACTCTCTTCCCCATTGCTCTCTGCCACACCGGTGTCCACGTTGGTGCTGTCATTGCGCTTGGAGCCGGAGCTGTGTCGTTCGCCCACATTGTCAAGGCCTCTGAACCTGTCGTTACCTGCCTCATGAACTACCTTTTCTTGGGACAAGTTCTTCCTTTGCCTGTCTACATGACTCTTCTCCCTATCATTGGAGGAGTTGCGATCGCATCCATGAAGGAACTTTCTTTCACCGTCCTCGCTCTTGCTTCGGCCATGCTCTCCAACGTGTCATCTTCGGCTCGTGGAGTTCTTTCGAAGAAGACCATGTCTGGCAAGTCCATTGGCGAAAACCTCGATGCCCAGAACCTTTACGCTGTTTTGACCGCAATGTCTACACTTGTCTTGCTTCCTACCATGTTGGCCATTGAAGGAACCGGATTTTTCTCCGCCTTCAAGGATACTGTTGCCGCTGGAGACTTCACCAACAAGTCCTTGGCTGTTCTCTTGGGTCTGGGTGGTGCTTCGTACTACGCCTACAACGAGGTCGCCTTCTTGGCTCTCGGAAAGGTCAACCCCGTCACACACGCCGTTGGAAACACCATCAAGCGTGTTGTCATCATCGTCGCCTCTGTTGTTGCCTTCAAGACACCAATGAGCACCGGATCGATCATCGGATCCTCTATTGCCATTGCCGGAACCCTGTTGTACTCCTTGGCCATGAACGCCTCCAAGAAATAAACGCAGTTCTTGAACTCTAGAGTCTACGTCAACGCTATTGAGAGCTATAGTAAATCATTTTTTAGAAAGTTGGTTTTTCTTTTTTGACAGGTACTATAGATTTCATCACTTTTCAAGATAAACCCTGATTAAGAGGCGAAATGAGGATAATTACTTTCGTTTACCCGGATTACGGAAGTCTCAGGTTGACAAACCAGGAACGTTTGAAATTATGCGTAAGGCGACCTGTCGAGTCATTCGTCGCTTTCAGGTACTATAGATTTCATCACTGTTCAAGATAAACCCTGATTAAGAGGCGAAATGAGGATAATTACTTTTATTTACCCGGATTACGGAAGTCCCAGGTTGACAAACCAGGAACGTTTGAAATTATGCGTAAGGCGACCTGTCGAGTTATTCGTCGCTTTCAGACCACGTTCGAACAAAATAGGACGAAGACATACCTCCGTGTTCATTTATTTATTGTTCTGATTTATTAATTAGAAGTGCTTAGATCTAGTTCTACAATACAGTACTGTACCGCTTCGACTCGCTTCAAAACCCAAAAATAGCGCATACCGTATAGTTGAGCACGAAAGAGAAGCTGCAAGCAGCACGATACATTGCATTTGCAGGACATTCACTTTCGATCACCCGTCACTACGTGCTCACGAATCTCACTCGAACATCTTCTTCGGTTAGGAATCCGCCGGTAACATTTTGGTTCATGCTTCCATTGAATAACCGTTTTTCCCATGAGTTGATATCAAAGTAGAGATACTGTTGTCCAGTAGACGATTGTGCTGGTATACCATCTGCCGGGCCAGCTCTCTTAAACCAAAGTTTCAGATCGCCGTGATATCTCCATTCTCTTGTATATAACTCTTGCGCTGCGTACGCCTGCAGAACGTCTTTCGGCATAGCATAGAAGATGTAAAACAGTGTTTCAGGTTGAAACTGTTGTAAGTGACCCGTTTTCAGGGCGGGCGGTTGCATATAATAACACGACGGAAGCTGTAATCGAATACAAGTAAAAGTGCCACAGGTGAGTATAATCATAGGAAGACGCGAGCTCAAAAATTGGATTGAAAGACAGATTCGGTGTGATCCATCTAGTTAAGGTCTTTGTCCGAACCGCAGAATCCACGCTTTCCCGGCAGAACTATTGAATCCTATCCCTATCAAAGAAGAGGGAGAACTAAAAAGAAACATACCTGGTAGTGAGGCTCTTTCGTATTTCCAGAGCTTTCTGACCAAGGTCCCGAAAACGTGTTGTAGATGTGATCGCTCGACCCCATGTTGAGTCCCAACATTGTCAGGTCCGAACCAAGCGCCAGTGCATTTCGATCCGCATCCGTCATTCGAATCACTCCCAACAACCCTAAGAGGCCGTAATCTCCGTTGAGTGCTGTTCCGGCTGGTGTGGCTTCCGTTTTTGTCCTTTGCGCATTCGATTGATTTTGCTGTTGTTGCTGTTGCGACAAATTGACTACTCCCAAACCTGGTCCACCTGCACCCAGTAATCCTGCACTGTCCGAAGACGGATTTTGATCGTTTCCTCCTCCGTAAATGCCGCCCGCTACTGCTAGCCGTGACGGACCGCCTACGTTCGAACCTACTCCTCCCAGTCCCGATTGTCCTCCTTGAGCCGAATTTATCACACCGCCATTGCCGCTTCCCATTAATAGGGATGATGATCCCGACGCTCCTACGTCCCCGTTTGTTCCTACTCCCACAGGCACGTTTGCACCGCTGTTACTCGGCGGAGGAGCACCCGGCAATGCAGGGAAGTCTTCCGTCGCCATATTGAAATTGTTTCCGTTGGATCCTCCTTGCATGGCGAGTCTGTAGAGATTGTTTTGTTGCTGCTGTTGTTGTTTTTGCTGTTGAGAGTTGGCCTGCTGTTGTTGCGGGTTGGCCCCACCTCCCTGTTGTTGCACGAGTTGTTGATGCGCCAGTAACCGTTGTTGATCCCGCAATGCCGCCGCCAGCCCGTTGGTTGAGTTGCTGTTGTTGGATCCGTCGTTATTCGAACCTTGCATAACAACCGTTCCACCCAAAGACGGAAAGTCGTTGAGATCAAACGTAGCACTCGAATTGTTACTGCTGCCTGACGCTGTTGTCGTCCCGCTTGCCGTTCCCCCAGGTGCCATGGTTGTAGCCCCAGACGATGACGATGTATCGGTTGCAACAGCTGAGTTGCCGAAGCCGTTCCCCAAGGAGTTACCTGCAGTAGCAAAATTTCCAGCACCACCAAGCAGAAGATCGGATATGCCATTTGCAGAATTCTGTTGGCCACTACTTGAACCGCCAAACATAACTTCTTGCTACAAATAACACCAATAATGATGACTATTGTACCTGTTTGTTGGAAGGAAGAGACCAAATCCAACAAAGATACGCTACTTTCCAAAATTATTGACAACAAAGTCGGTGTTCTTCTGCTTAAGATGAACCCGAAACGTTCCCAATCAAGATGTATCTGGGGTTTCAATGATTTGAGATATGGATCGGAAAAAGGTGGGGTGAGTGAGATTTAAATCAACGAGCATTGCGTACGTGACAAGTTGACAAGATGCATCATATAGGGAAGCTGCGGTGATATCATACATGACCGTAGTCCAGCGGAGGTCTCGATCGACGGGAAATGCTGATACGTTTGCATTCAACTGTTCGTCTTGGATCTATCTGCTGATAATCCCTTCGGTCTCGATAAAGGGCTGAAAGATCGTTTCTCCAGTTTTCTTATTGTGAGCAGTCACAAAAGAAAAAATCGCAATCAATAAGCGGCTAGAGCGTCTTGTTTGTGCCATGCTGGACAAACAAGTGCATTCGACACTAGTGTCCCCGGTGATAAATGGTATTGTAGTCACTCGAGGCACCAATAAGCGTCTCGAACACAGTTGATCAATCACAACCTAATTTGAACCAAAGCAATTTCCAGTACTGGCGACTACGTGATTTCTACAGGACCCGTCTTTGATTTCCCATCTCCATGTCTCCTTCCGCAACGTGCGCCTCTAGTCTCCGTCTCTCGGTCGATTCTCTTCGGAACAAAACGTACAGCTTTGTGATGGTCTCTGTGGAAATGCAACCATTAAACTGCGACCCTCCCTCGACACAACGTTGGCAAACAAAAGGCTTACCTTGGATGCTGTTTTTGCTCGTTAGCTGTATTACAGCCAGAAATCCTAGGCTCTGGGCTGAGGGGGAAGCGCCAGACTGCACCACGACGTAAGGTTTAATGCACGTTAAAAGAGTTAACCGTGCGAGACCGTACTAACGTATGCACCGTAGTGCAGCAGTCCAATAGTAGGTAAGAGCGCGAAGTAACTCGTAATTACTCGCACTCTCAGCTCAATTAGCCGGAAAAAACTGGCATGTCCCTTGCGGCCTTTGCAGCAATGGTGCAGAGTTCACTCGCGATGTACTCTTGGAAAAAAAATAATCTCGCGACCGTAAGGGAGAATCGTCCAAAAAACAGTAACAATTATCCGCAATACTAAGCACATCATAATCTTTACCTCTATATCTTTCGTACATATACCCACAATATACATACTGTATACTTCGTAGTACGTAACCTTACCGATGTTGGCATTTTTTGTTCTGGAAAATCACTTCATGATAAAGGCTGATTTAGTTTTTCCAGATGAGGTCGAACTTTGCCATTACTTCATACCGGTAATTTACTCGTACGGTACCGTACGGTAAGGTATGAGGAAGGTTCCGAAGTATTTCAAGACTCACTCGAGAGTCGTTGAACATGATGTCGTATCGTACCGTACCGTATGGTAGGCTAAAGTACAAGAATGTACAGGACGTCAGCCTTCCAGTCCAGAAAATTCTATTTTGATTTTGTTGTTTGAAGTGCAAGTAAGATATCTGGTACCGGTACCATCTTCCACGGATCTCTATCAAACTCGTCATCATCTGTAGAAGACGCCTCCAAGGACACATGTGCTTATCATGGCATACATATATGAATACCTAGTACTATTACGAGGAAGTAGTAACAACAAATAATGATGCTGGTGGTATGGCTTCCATAGTACTAGTAATTACAAATATTCACTCCTCCTGAGGATGAATTCCACGAGGAGCTGGACTGTAATACTCTGTTGGAAATGACTGACTCAGCATATTTGGATTTTATTTCGTCCCTGAAGATTTGCTCCAAAGTGAGAAGTAACTGCAAGTCATTTGTACCCAACTACTTCTGAGTCTTTGATAATGCACAGAATTGTAGACTATTATTCTGATTGACAATCTATTTGGTCAAAAAACCTTTCATGTCAAACATGCAAACAAAGAATAAGAGTCAATTGGCAGTGGTAGCTATCATGGCTCTCCAGCTTTTCTCCTGTCATCAATATACCATGCATAGAAGCTGTCATTGGCATGCTTTGTCGTTTCAAAAGTGGAATTGCAAGCAAACGGTTTCCCTTCTCTCCACATTATAGGAGGAAACAACAGGTACGATCACAAATGTGCGTAACAAACCGTATTGTAGTGTCTCTCACCAAGCGAGGTATTGAACTAAATTGATACATCATGCTATAATAATTATATCAGTTGGAGCAAAGAAGTGATGGAAGCCGACTTCATGGGCGATTGGTTTCGTGCCGCATCAAGAAGTCATTGATCACCATGAAAAAATCACGATGCCTTATCAACTTTCTCTCGTTCCACATGTTCTAAAACCTAAATCTTTTTCTTGATCATTTTTCTAGCGCTTTCTTCGAAGGTACAAGACAACTATCGTTGTCTTGCCCTTTTTTTTCGTTGTTTTTGTACATTTTGGTGTCGCCAAATGGTTGGCAATCTTCTTTTGCTTTTTCTCTCGTTTTTGCTTTGACGGAACCGCATCGAAGGTTTGCGAATCGGCTGGTGTGCGGATGGATCCTTATCTTCATCACCGTAGTCATCCATCCATCAATCCACTATAACGTGCAATGTGTATATGACAACGATGCTTTGTCTTGTATTCTGCTTCATTTCAGGTATTTGCGAAACTTCTCGGTTTCAGTTTTGCTTGCGGGGCTGCTGGATGGGCAGTTGCTTCTTCTGATGAATTTTCTCCTTCATCTTGAGGTGTGGAGTGGTCAGTCGTTTCATGCGTTCTAGTTCTCGATGGCGCAAGCGTTGATCCTTTAGGTTGGGATGGTTCTTCTCAAGGTCATAGGGAACCAAATCGGTGATCTTCATAGTGGTGGGACGCTGGCAGTGGTGAACCTTTTCAACCAAATGTTTGGCGGGGCGTGGCTTGCCCTCGAGTTCTCGCCGGGCCATCCAGCGCTTTCCAAGCCCCTTGTGGTCCTCAGAGAAGCGGGTCATTTCTTCTCGTTCCTCGAGGTGTGCGAGAGTGGCCATCATCTCCACAAAAATTTCGACCGCCTCAAGTTCGGCAGCTTCTTGCGCATCAGGAGGGAAGGCTTCGTCAATGGCTTCGTCAGTGATGGAGTGAAGGAATTCACTGTCCGTACCCTGGAAGCAGCAGGAAGGAATCCCATCGTTGTAAATGACAGCGTTCACTTCGGTTCCCATGATGGGATGGAAGGGCTTGGCGGTGACACTCAGCATGATGAAAGAAGAGATAGATAAAGTCAAGTTTTTACGTACGTATGCGGGCGTTGAAAGTTGCTTTGTATCCAACAATGGGTTGCGAATACAAATGCGGTCTTAGTAGATGCTTTTGCTTCTTTGATTGCAGTCGGATGCTTTTCAAATGAGAAATTATGACTGACACCTTCAACGCGAATGGTGAAGTTAAATCTTTCAGAAGAATCAGAGTTCGTAATCGAAAGGGCTCCTTGATGTTTTTCCCGTCAATTTTAAGTTGAAACGGGTTTCAATCTGGATCAGTAGGAAATGATGGACAAAACCCCATCGTTTTCTCCGGATGTCGTGTCAAAAGTACAACCTTCGTAGCGCAGTGAATTCTAGTCTCCTTTTCGATCATTCTCAATTCGTCTCAAAGTTAATTTGATTGGATAGTTTCAAAAAATGTTCTGTTTGCCATCAAAGAAGAAAGGAAGAACAAAAAATAATAGACATCAGGTCCGTGATCCGGAACAGCGGGGTCATAATTCTGATCTAAACTGACGAATCATCACGAACTACCGGTACAATGTTTCAATTCTGTACCTTGTACGACATAACCTACTTGTAAGCATGGTAACAAAAAAATACATTAATCATTGTTTATTTTTTGAGTCTTGATTGTTATTTCTTCCTGCCATCCATTTCTATCCACCACGCCCGAATACCAGTACGAGTATTGGTTGGGCTAGGTACGGTATTTGGAGTAGGTATCCATTAGCCATACTACTAGTACCTGGTACGAGGGTAATATCACACTTTTTTTGGGTAACCTCACACTTTTTCCTTACACTTTTCAACTACTTACAGAACTTTCCTTACATAGGAACGTACCTACTAACGTTCTTCTCCTCATTCTTCTCCGTTCTTCTCCTTAATTAACATGCACCTCTACTACCTTAATTAACCTGCACCTACTTTACAAGTACTCTTTGTACCCAAAAAAATTCTTGCACCTCCATGGTCTCCCTACAGCGATACATTCGCACCTCTGTCGATTCGCACCACAATCTCTTGCACCTCTGTCGCAGCACAATCACTATCACTCGCACCTCCGTCGATGCACCTCTCTCTGTAAGTGTTAAAAGAGTGACACACCTCTATTGCGTCAATCTGCACCTCTATTGCGTCAATCTGCACCTCCATCGCGTCTCGCACCTCCATCGCGTCGACCCCCCGCTGCACCTCTATCGATCGCACCTCTATTTCGTCAATTTCTTTTTCTACTTAGCTAGCTCCTGGTACAAATTGTACACAAAATTTGAATTTTTTCATTGGCTCACCCGTCTGTCTGTTCCCCCATCCCCTGTATATTCTACACGGGGAATAAGAGTAGCACTATTCCATTTGCCCGCAACCTGGAATAGTGCTACTCTTATTCCCCGTGTAGAATTGAACGTGCTATTTTAAACCAATCACAACGCTAAAGAACGATCTTCACCCCTATCGCAAACCGACCCGCACCTCTATCGCCTCATGAAACGAACGTTCCGCCTCTCTTAACAGAACGTTCCGCCTCTCTTAACAGACTGTAAGTCTCTCTCTTATTAATTAGTGTACCTCTCTTTCCCCTCTCTTGTACCAAGGAACGATCGGCAGCACCTCTATCGCAAACTGACCGGCACCTCTATCGACCGGCACCTCTATCGACCGGCACCTCTATCGACCGGCACCTCTATCGACCGGCACCTCTATCGACGGACCAGCACCTCTATCGACCGGCACCTCTATCCCCTAGTCCTTAATTGTACCCACAACACCCCCTGTTTGGTACATAACATCCCCGAGTTGAACTTCAAGTTCGACACCCCTTGGTCCCTCAGTATTTCGACTACTGCCCCTGTTTTCAAGCAAACAGCTTCCCCCGGTCCCTAAGTGTACGACAGTTCCCTGATCCCTAAGTACCTATTTTCTATCAAGCAACTCCCCCCGGTCCCTGAGTATTTCGACTATTGCCCCTGTTTTCAAGCAAGCAACTCCCCCCGGTCCCTAAGCGCGAGTGAGTTCCCTGATCCCTAAGTGACCTGCTACATAACATCCCCAAGTTGAACCTCAAGTTCGGTTCCCCCCGGTCCCTGAGTATTTCGACTATTGCCCCTGTTTTCAAGCAAGCAACTCCCCCCGGTCCCTAAGCGCGAGTGAGTTCCCTGATCCCTAAGTGACCTGCTACATAGCATCCCCAAGTTGAACCTCAAGTTCGGTTCCCCCTGGTCCCTAAGTATTTCGACTATTGCCCCTGTTTTCAAGCAAGCAACTCCCCCCGGTCCCTAAGCGCGAGTGAGTTCCCTGATCCCTAAGTGACCTGCTACATAACATCCCCAAGTTGAACCTCAAGTTCGGTTCCCCCCGGTCCCTGAGTATTTCAACTATTGCCCCTGTTTTCAAGCAAGCAACTCCCCCCGGTCCCTAAGCGCGAGTGAGTTCCCTGATCCCTAAGTGACCTGCTACATAGCATCCCCAAGTTGAACCTCAAGTTCGGTTCCCCCTGGTCCCTAAGTATTTCGACTATTGCCCTTGTTTTCAAGCAAGCAGCTTCCCCCCGGTCCCTAAGTGTACGACAGTTCCCTGATCCCTAAGTGACCGGCTACATAGCCTCCCCAAGTTGAACTTCAAGTTCGGTCCCCCCCGGTCCCCCAGTATTTCGACTATTGCCCCTGTTTTCAAGCAAGCAACTCCCCTTGGTCCCTAAGCGCGAGCGAGTTCCCTGATCCCTAAGTGACCGGCTACATAGCCTCCCCAAGTTGAACTTCAAGTTCGGTCCCCCCTGGTCCCCCAGTATTTCGACTATTGCCCCTGTTTTCAAGCAAGCAACTCCCCCCGGTCCCTAAGCGCGAGTGAGTTCCCTGATCCCTAAGTGACCTGCTACATAGCATCCCCAAGTTGAACTTCAAGTTCGGTCCCCCCTGGTCCCCCAGTATTTCGACTATTGCCCCTGTTTTCAAGCAAGCAACTCCCCCCGGTCCCTAAGCGCGAGTGAGTTCCCTGATCCCTAAGTGACCTGCTACATAGCATCCCCAAGTTGAACTTCAAGTTCGGCACCCCCTGGTCCCCCAGTATTTTGACTATTGCCCCTGTTTTCAAGCAAGCAACTCCCCTTGGTCCCTAAGCGCGAGCGAGTTCCCTGATCCCTAAGTGACCTGCTACATAACATCCCCAAGTTGAACCTCAAGTTCGGCATCCCCTTGTCCCTCAGTATTTCGACTATTGCCCTTGTTTTCAAGCAAGCAGCTTCCCCCCGGTCCCTAAGTGTGCGCGAGTTCCCTGATCCCAAGTGACCGGCTACATAGCCTCCCCAAGTTGAACTTCAAGTTACGCACCCCCTGGTCCCCCAGTATTTCGACTATTGCCCCTGTTTTCAAGCAAGCAACCTCCCCCCGGTCCCTAATTGTCGTGTTGGAGGTCCCTGTTTTCAAGCCAATTGCCCCTAGATACTGTTTCCACTTCTAAGTACTCCCGAGTTTGAACTTCAAGTTCCCTCCTGAGCCTTTTAAGTGTGCCCTGTCTCTTGTATCCCCCGGTCTTTATGTATTCCTACTAAAGCCCTTGTTTTTAAACCTCAAGGAACACGATAAACCAGCACCTCTTTTGTTAAGACTGGCCTAACTCACGATATACCAGCACCTCTCTTCTTAAGACTGGTGTAACTGACTCAATACGAAAAACCACCACACTGTAAGTGTTATTTAACAGAAGGAATGTTCTTGTTCTCTCTTAATAATCATTCACTGACAATCGACGACCGTTCCCCGCACCCCTACTCCGCACCTCTATCGAATTTTCTTCGCACCTCCGACAACCGTTCTCCGCACCTCTATCCCGCACCTCTACTCCGCACCTCTACTCCGCACCTCTACTCCGCACCTCTATCGAATTTTCTTTGCACCTCCGACGACCGGTCTCCGCACCTCTATCCCGCACCTCTACTCCGCACCTCTACTCCGCACCTCTACTCCGCACCTCTATCGAATTTTCTTTGCACCTCCGACGACCGGTCTCCGCACCTCTATCCCGCACCTCTACTCCGCACCTCTATCGAACCTTCTTCGCACCTCCGACGACCGGTCTCCGCAACTCTATCCCGCACCTCTACTCCGCACCTCTATCGAACCTTCTTCGCACCTCCGACGACCGGTCTCCGCAACTCTATCCCGCACCTCTATGGAACCTTCTTCGCACCTCCGACGACCGTTCTCCGCAACTCTATCCCGCACCTCTATGGAACCTTCTTCGCACCTCCGACGACCGTTCTCCGCACCTCCATCGAATTTTCGCCGCACCTCCATCCCGCACCTCCATCGATTTTTCCCCGCACCTCCATCGATTTTTCCCCGCACCTCCATCGATTTTTCCCCTCACCTCCATCGAATTTTCCCCGCACCTCCATTGAATTTTCGCCGCACCTCTATCCCGCACCTCCATCGAATTTTCGCCGCACCTCCATTGATTTTTCCCCGCACCTCCATTGAATTTTCGCCGCACCTCTATCCCGCACCTCCATAGAATTTTCGCCGCACCTCCATCGAATTTTCGCCGCACCTCTACACCTCCATCAAAGAGTCGCCTATCATGTCGTCTGCCAACTACTCACCGGTTGGCCGTCCGAAACTGATCCACCCATCAGTACTCCTCGACACCATTCACCAACATCTCTCCACCCCCTCTCCGAACGTGGACACTACTCAACCAAAAGTTGTTCGTGATTGTGATCTACGACTGACCCTATCGAAGTACTTTCCTCACGTTGAGCCGTCTTCGGGGGATTACCAGGCTCTCATGAAGATCATGTGTTTTCCCCAGACCCTCACTGACGAGTCAATGCAAACTGCACTGTTGAAAGCCCAACAAATGATGCTTTCCATTTTCCCCTCTCTTGGATTCTTTGGTTTGGTTCAAAGCTGGGCTGCACCTTCTAAACGAAAGGTGCACTTCTTTCAAGATGCTCTCAACTGTGCAATAGTATTGCAAAAGGGTGCTGGGTGCGAGTCCTTCATTGAGTTTCTTCATCGGGTGCGAACCTGGAGGGTGCGTGGAGCCACTGGCAGAGGTGAATTCAACGTCCAGTATGTTTCTCCAGAGAGACCTGATGCCATTGATTGTCAGTCCTTGGTGGGATCTCTAGAAGGCTCTTTGGTTATGCTCTACCATTATTTGGAAAAGTCACAAGCTGGTACTCTGTCCGCATTTGGTCGTCGTTCTGTTTCCACCCCAAGGGAATTTGTAATTGATGGAGTTGATGGGAGCGAAGATTTCAAGCAGGTTGCTTCCACGGCGGGTCACTTTACCATGCGTGGCGGAGCACTAGTCGGTTATCATCTCATGCCTAATCTGAGAAAACGAATGTGGCTTTCCATCCAGCACATCCAGTTGGGATACACCTTGTATGACGTTATATTCAGGGCAGATCTTTCCCGTCTTCCTGACTACAACAAGTTTGATAAGGAAAGGGCTCCGATGCAGTTTCTCATGGACAGTTGCACTGAGTTGACCGTCAGAGCAATGTACATTTCCCTCTTGGCTGATATCTGTTTTGTTTTTCAAACCCTCAACGATGTGGATAATCTTCGCTCTGACTTTATTTGGACGGAGTGCCTGGGTAATTCTCCGACGCGGCTCTGCATGACTATGAAGGTTCGATCCTCTGCATTTGATGAGGATACCAAGGCCCATATTATATCCCGCTCCTTCAAAGGTTTGGAAGAGGGTGTTGGCAGAAAGAGGATAGTTGACTACAATTGCAGACGGCACAATACTTCGTTTCGCTTCCAGACAGTTCGGTACAAGGTATTCAAGTTCTGGTTGGACTTTAATAACCAAGCTTCCATCAAGTCCAAGGTGGATACACTGATGGCTGAAAGTCTCTCCGGCAACAAGCGAAAGGCACCTCCTAGCGATGATTCAAGTGATTCTTCCTCGGTGGCATCCGGAGATAGACGATCCGGTCCTCCAACCTTTGAATTGCCTGACATTCCATCTCCCCCCGACGATACGTCCCAAGTTCCTCTGGCAACAGAGACGAATACCACGAATGACGTATCCGATGTTCCTCTGCCAGCTGACATTAATGAGGGAATGCAGTTTTCGTTCGACGATCTTCTCTCTCCAATGCATAATTTGCGCTGGGAATCTCTCCGTCTGGCACCCATGTCATACCTGAAGCACAAGCAAGTCCAGTCCTCACTTTTTATCTGTGCCAGGGATAAAAACTACCAGGTGGAATTCTCCAATCCAGACTTTTACTCAGCATGCGGTTTGGTTGACTTTGATCATTGGAGAACCATCAGCTGCACTGGCTCACCAACAACCAGTTCAATTCGGGGCCACATCACAGTTTTCTCTCAAGACGTCCAATCTATTGATGCCACCAACGTCGTAGATGTTGTCCGACCAGGTTCTGGGATTTTCCTTTGATGCAAGTCCTTGTACAAGGGGGATATTGTTAAGCTTTTCAAGTTCATACTGAATTATGGAGTCAAGCCAAGGCATGGAGATGATATTCGACGCTCAATTGACAATCGAGTTTTGGAAATTGGAATCCACTGTCAGACTGGTCAACTGTACAACATTGATTCATTCCAGAAAGCAGGCACCGATGCAACAATTATCAAGCAGACCGTGGCTTCCATGATGGATTTTCTCTGGAAAATTGGTCAGGAAATCCAGATGATTGCCAGGCGACCTCTTATGGGAGGAAACTGTGAGAGAGACACAAAGTTCGGTCGTCCTTTTCGAGATGCAATGGGAGCCAAGTTGTCGTTGTTTCATTGCCTCACCCTCGTTGTCCAGTGTGTCTATCCCTTTCCTTGCCAGGGTAGAAAGCACAAGGATATCCAGAACGACAGAGTCTACCCATACTCCCAGACTGTTTGTGGCAATTGGTACTTCACTGATGGTGAAGGATACATCTATCTGTTTCAAATTCTGTGCAATTTCAGAGGAGCAGCTTCTTGTACCTTCCCGTACACGGCTCAAGTTCGTCGAATCCTTCAACACGTTGAGAATTACAAGTCAACACTCCAGTCCAGATACAACGAAGTCTTTCAGCACTACGAAGGGTCTCTTGTTCCGATGACTTTTCTGACAAACCCATTGGTTTCCGACGATTTTTTTTTGCATCCATCACTCCCCTGGGAAACTCGAGAACTCGTGAAGGGTTCTGGCATCTCTGGTGACGTGCTCACATTCCCTGTTGGTCCCTCCCGTATTCTATCCATGTCTATGATGATCGATTCTATCTTCCAAGTCAGGGATCAGCTTTCTTTTGATCAAATTTTGGAACTGACTTTCTTCACTTCATTCTACAATAACGGATCAATTGTTCATGCAATCATGTCTGCAATCCGAGGTTCCGGAAATGATTTTTCAAGTGGGGATTGTCATCCATGGTATGTGTTCGAAGCTGCTATTGGTCAGGTTTTGGGGAAGGGTTCCTGGCAGGGAGGTATCGAGCCCAGGTTCCAATGCAGCTCCAATGTCAAGTGGGAGTTATTTTGCTCCACCAATGATACATCGGACAAGGTTACCATCAACTCGAAACTCTGTAAAGTATTGTACATTGGGTACGACCTTATATGCTGGATGAATGCCCTGAAGCGATCGGATTTGGTGTACGCCGAGTACATTCCATTCAATGTTGTCACTACCAAGATGGAAAGTGTGGTCCTTGGTATTCAAGCTGTTGCTGATGAAGAGTCTTTTGATTTTGGTCGGTTCTATTTGTCACAGTGGCTTTCCCTCATCATTGCCTTGGGATTGGCTGAGTCGGGACTACACTTGCTTCAACTTATCCTTCCTTCCAAGGGAACAGCATCTTATGAGCACTTCCTGAATCCTATGGAGCGTGATATGGGTAGTAAGAACGCAGAGCCAATACCTCATTCCCAACTCGACTCTGTGATGAAATTTACGTCACAGGAACTTGGTTTTCCTGTGTATTTTCGGACTATGATGGAAGTACTCGGATGTGAGTCAATGGGACACAGGGACCTTGGGAAAAACGATGTTTTTCTGAAGGGTGGAACGCTATTTGATGTGAACCAACAGATTGGGTGTCCAATCCACAAGAAATTCAGGAAGCAAGTTTGGGAGCTAACAGTTCCTGTTCCACAAGTCTTTAAAATACTCGACGAAGGGAAATGCAAACAGATTGAAGCGTAAGTAATTGTTCTTTTCACAGGACTCATGTATTTCTTTATAAATGTACTTCCCCTAACCCTGTTGTTTTCTTGTACAGACTCTATTCCAATTATTCCATTGACATGAATCCTGTCATGGACCTGTCCTTTGTGGATCTTTGAAACTTAATTATTCATATTTAACTTAGAAAAAGTCTTTTGTGCACGTTACGAGCTTCCTGTTACGAGGTTCGTATTACAAGCTTCTCGTTAAGAGACCAAACGCTCTGCTGTTTACAAGCCCTGCTGTTAAGAGACGCTCTGCTGTTACGAGCTTCCGCTCTGCTGTTACGAGCTTCCGCTCTGCTGTTACGAGCTTCCGCTCTGCTGTTTACGAGCCCTGCTGTTACGAGCTTACGAGCCCTGCTGTTACGAGCTTACGAGCCCTGCTGTTACGAGCTTCCTGTTACGAGACGCTCTGCTGTTACGCTCTGCTGTTTACGAGCCCTGCTGTTAAGAGACACTCTGCTGTTACGAGCTTTCGCTCTGCTGTTTACGAGCCGTGCTGTCACGAGCTTACGAGCCCTGCTGTTACGAACCCTGCTGTTAAGAGACGCTCTGCTGTTACGCTCTGCTGTTTACGAGCCCTGCTGTTAAGAGACGCTCTGCTGTTACAAGCTTCATGTTACGAGACGCTCTGCGACCTTGCTGTTTCGACCTTCCTGATACGACCTTCCTGTTACGAGCTTGCTTGCTGTTACGAGCTTGCTGTTACGACCTTCCTGTTACGACCTTCCTGTTACCAGCTACCTGTTACGAGCTTGCTGATACCTGTTACGAGCTTGCTGTTACGAGAGGATTTGCTGTTACGAGCACGGCTGTTACGAGCTCACTGTTACGAGCTTGCTGTTACGAGCTTGCTGATAGGAGAGGATTTGCTGTTACGAGAGGATTTGCTGTTACGAGAGGATTTGCTGTTACGAGCACGACTGTTACGAGCTCACTGTTTCGAGCTTACTGTTACAGCCGGTGTGGTATTCATTTCCCCTACGATCGATTCCAAGCCGGTGTGGTATTCATTTCCCCTACGATCGATTCCATCTCCGTTAGGTGTTCATTTCCCTTACGATCCATTCGCTCAGCTGTTACGAGACGCTCTGCTATTACGACCCTTTACGAGAGTCTCTGCTGTTACGAGAAACTCATTCCCCTTACGATCGATTCGCTCTGCTGTTACGAGACGCTCTGCTATTACGACCCTTTACGAGAGTCTCTGCTGTTACGAGAAACTCTAACTCTGCTGTTACGAGCGTCTCCGCTGTTAAGAGACGCTCTACGTTACCAGCTTTTTGTTACGTGCTTCCTGTTACGAGACGCTTTATGTTGCTGTTACGAGACGCTCTGCTGTTACGAGACCATCTGCTGTTACGAGCTTCCTGATAGTACTTGATGTCGGAAAGGGATGTCACTTCCCGCCACTCGGCCAGGTGAAGGGTACTTCAAGGCGAGGAAAGCTATCATGTTACGAGACCCTCTCTTACGAGCTTGCTGTTACGTACCATCTTACCAGATGCCTGGTAGGAGACGTTGTGTTACAAGCGCCAAACGCTCGATCACACCAACGGGACTGAATGCTGCATCAAGTATCAGTAACAATGTTTGGGTTGAGCCAGTTCTTAATTGTTCTTTATGTACGGAAATACTAATGCTACCAGAGTAACTATACGGATTGTCCCTTCATGATTTTTGTCAATGTGTCAATACTGATGGAGTACATTCTTGCAATATGATTTGCATTTTGAATAAACACCTTGTCATTCAAACACTGCTTCGGAGTACTTGCCAATTTTGATGCTATGTCCAATATGTCCGACGAATACCTAAATGCATCTTTGACAAGACCGATGTGCTTGTCTATGAAAAATCGGTTCCGTTTGCGCGACAAAAATAGAGACGTGAGAGTTGTGATGGAAGTATTGTTCCGAATGGTCCTGGAGAAAAAAGATTCTTTGGACTTTGCGTTGATAAGTTTGTTTGTTGCCGTATGTATATTGGTCCCAGTTTCATTTAGCAGACGGATAAATTCTCGACTGAAATCATCCGCTCGACTGAGCTTATTCCGTCTAGGCTTCGTATTGGGGATGGCGGTCATCATCCTCTTCATTTCTTGAGTGTCCTTATATTGAAGGTAAGCAGCATGTACGCAAAAGAGTTGTTTCAGATAGAAAATACAGGACCCTTCGTACAGCTTTGAACCCTTGGTCTCACCGTACTCCACAATGGTGCATCTCACTTTGCAAAGGCTGTGGACAGATTTCACGTAATCATGCCGTTGGTCGTGGGAGATGAGTTCATCGTTGGTTCCACACAGGGTTTGTTCGTATTTCCTGATCCTCTCCAAAGTCACGAAACTTCCGAGGGATTCTTGGGTATTGAGGTACCAAACACTGCCTGCGGTTTCTCGAATGTCTATCTTTGGGTCGATGGTGGTGCAGTAACGAGCAAAAAGCCGGTAATGGGTAGCGAGCCTGTTGAAGACTCGTTTCTTGTTCAGTTGTTGAATTTCACGTGTGACCATTGCTCGCTTCAGAGACATCATGTATATCGCTTTTGGGAATTCATGCTTCAACATGGACCCTATGTTTTTCCCAATGGTACAAAGCCCTTCGAATTTGGATGTTCCCTTAATCTCTAGAGTGGCGCGTTCGTTAGCTTGGTTCTGTGGAATACATCCTGGGATGCCGGTAGCGCCAATATACCAGATGTTGAAGTATTGTCTGTCAACGTAGGACGCGAAAAAGACATTAACGAGCTTGTTTTCCCCCCTGGCTAACCACGATTCCTTGGTGAGTCTGGCTAGGCAGTCAAACATTGGTTTAGAAAGACAATGATAGAGGTTTCTGATGTCTGTTGCAGCCGACGACTGGAACCATTTTTTATCAACACTATGCTTGGAGTAATCACCGTTTCCTTTGCCAATCAGGAATTTTCGCTCTATATGGGGGGCGCATTGGACGTTCAAAGTGAAGGGGAACGCAATTGTGCACGGAGTAACAAACACTTCGGTGCAATCACTCACTACCCCCCCTTTGAAGTTGAAGTCGTCAATAGCGAAAAGAGCACTGATATAACGGACCAGAACAATAAGTCCGGCAGTGAAATATAATTCCGTCTCGGTTGGACAGAGAATGAAAATCACCGGTCTGAAAGACCTCGTACCATCAACACCGATAGAAAACACACCAAAAGTCAGAACCCGCCAGTCGTTGGAACAACTGCCGTGGAATCCATCTACCGATGCAGTTACGCGGAAGTCGATCTGTTGACAACGAACAATGCTATAAAGCAAGGTCAGGGATGAGAAACAGACGATTTTATCCCATACTAGTGGGTCTGCCTTGGTGCGGTCAGTCTGTAACTTTTGCAGATGATGACGGAGATTCCTCTCTGCATTGCTTTGATTGGTTGTTGCTTTGTTCGATTTGTCGTCAAGGATGGTCATCAGGTTGTAAGCCTGGGTGCGTGCATCGATATTGCCTTCTGGTGGGGATACTTTCAGTAAACCTTGATCATAAAGGAAGGTACCCCACTCCTTCAGACCCTGTTCCGACTTGATTTCCAGATTTGGCATACCAGGTAATGTGAATTGTGATGATTGTTTGATGTGAATAAGGTCGTTGACATTCATGACTGTGATGGGTAAGGCACCCGTGGTTCTATCTTTCTTTTGCATATATTTCAACTTGTCGCGAAGCTTGCCCTGCATAGCCTCCCTCAACTCTGGGGACGAGACAGATTTACTCTCCTTTTGGACCAGGGCCTTGAGAACCTCCCCAGCTAAAGCGCATGGCTTCATTGTTGTAGGTTGTTCTTCCACTACCTCTTTAACGATGGGACTGTCACTATAGGGGACCCCCCTTGTTATTATTTCCTTGCAGTTACAGGTTTTGACGAGGTTCACCTTGACAGCAAAATGGGCACTGTCGTGATCTTCGACATGAGCTCTACAGGAACCCCAAACCCCCTTGGAGGTGTAACACTGAAAAACATACGTCTTTCCAAGTGGTAGGTATTTGGCGTTCTTCTTTGATGATCGTCGTCGGAGAACTGGATGACGCTTTGACATGAATTGGAACGCAGCTTCCATGGTGGGAAACCTAGTTGATTTGACCATCTTCCAATTGGTAGTTTTTCTGCTACTCCGTTGCGGAAGTGCCTTGTTGGAAGTAGGAACTGGTGAAAAGTCTAACTTCTTCCTTGGCAGTGCGGTACCTTTACCATTGGGCGATGCATATGATAGAGGTTTGTTTCGGCTGTGGTTCTTAACATAGGATGTGGAAACAGCATCCTTCAGCCTTTTTTTAGTTGGGGTGTTAACTCCGAGTTTGTCGATGGTGTCGATTCGCTTCATCAGAAGAGCACGGTCTGGCGAAATTGCCTCTGTGGAGGGGAAACCTGGGTTGTTGTTGTGTTCCTGTGCGGCTAGGGATACGAACATCCCAGCGGTGCTTGGAGATAAGTCGCCTGTATCAAGAAAGAGTGAGGTAGCAGCATCCCAGTGGAGGGCGGGTACTTTTGGTGTTGTGGGCGGGACCGCGCCATCAGTACTCCCTTTCTTACCCTGTTTTAAGGGTGATAAATTGTCCATGGCTATCTTTTATCCGTTTATTGTTGTGAGAGGAAGCAGGACTTGTGGGGGAAAATGTGAGTAAGTGTCGTGTACTGGAATGTAATCAGCTAGTATTGATGAAAATTTAAAAGGCGAAGGAAAGGAAATGGCGGGCTTTGGGATATCACCACGCAAGCATTGATGCATTGGTTCTTTTGCTGGTTTTCCACTATCAGAGAAAGGGAGAAATGGAGGGCACCAGAATACTAACACATGTGCATTTGTGCGTTGGTTCCGTTGGAATTTCAGGAGGTAAACAAGCTAACCATGCTGACGTAGTACCAACGGACAAATGAAAGTCGGGCATGAAATATTGGCGCCAAAAATATAGCAATATGGGATGAAATGAATCCGTTGCGGACAAGCATTGGACGTTGGGTTGGGAACAATAGATAAATATGAAGAAGTGTTAAAGAGGAAACGGACAAAATTAGGAGTTGACAATCAGCCTGATTCTTGTAAACAAAGATGGAAAGGAGAGGAGAACAAAATTGGTCAAGTTTAGTGCACATATGCAGAGATATGAGTGACATCTCCATTCTCGGTAAATCAGGAAGAAACATTTTGTCGTCATAATATAGTAACTGAAAGAAAGACTGTGATGTCGCAGAGGCAGCAACTAGGCTCTGTCGTACTTCGACGATCGTTTCGGGAGGGGAGGAGTCCTACACCGTATTCCCCTGGAACATCAACGAGTGCCAAAAGATGGGTAGATACCACCGGGACGCCTATGAACGATGAAAACAGTTCGAAGCAAGAACCAAGGGAAATCAATTATGGAGGACAAGTGGGACAAGATGATCAGAGCATGGAGTCCAATGACCCTAAGGATATTGAAGATGAAGGGACAACTGAAGGATCCGTGAAATGCGGTATGGTACAGGAGGTGAATGAAGGGGACGACCAAACGTTTGGAAACGGTGCGTCTTACAAGGATGAAGTGGTTCAGTTGTCCATCGAAACGAGTGATGAAGAAGTGCGGGATCCATACATTGCATGTCATAACTTCCCCTCGGTTTTCAAGAAGAACAGCATGCGGAACAAGGAAATCGATGAAATCATATCCAAAGTGAACTGGACGCAGTTTCAGCTGAAGCAATGCTTCCATGACATGTACAGTGAACATCATCCAACGAACGTGGAAAATCTAGAAACGATGAAAAGTGGAATTTTGGATTGTATTAAGGACATGACTGAGAGTCTCGATGGGTTGAACATTGAAAGGTTGTTGACTGAAGGGACGCTTGATGATAATGCAAAGAATTATGGATTGGTTCGTGATGCGATGGTGCAAATTGGTGCTGGGATAACAATTTGTGGGTTGTATGGCATCTTGATGGCGAGTGACAGCGAGGATTCCGGACAAGAAAGGGCGGTGCAGTGGCATCTGAAAAAGATACTAAATAGTAACGAGGGTGAAGCTTGCTACAGATGTGGACACAAAAATTGCTATTACTGTCATTGGTAGCGTGATGCAATTACTGGTGTCGGGATTACTGAGTCGGAATGGTCGAATAATATGGAAGCTCCAGAAATGAGTGAAAAAGGAGCAAGAAGTTACACGTGGAGTTGAAGAGATGCCCGAAAAAAGAGTAAAAATGAATGTTGATGGGATAGATAGCATAAGTCTGCGAGGAGGAGAAGGAAGAACGATGACATTATTCCACGACATTCCGTGATGGAGAAGAAGAACTCCTGACGTCATGTTGATATTTTTGTGGATCGTACCTTTTTTAGTTAAAGTAGGTAACGTAGTAAATTTAAAAAAAAGTAAAGTTACCCGAAAAAAAAGTGTGAGGATACCCCATGTCCCTAGTACCTTACCGCACTCTTCTCCGTTTTCTGTTTTCAGAAGCACTTTTAAATTTTTTTTAAAAAAAATAATAATAAGAGATGACAGACGAGTGCAACAACAAGTGTAACATCATGATACAAATGACTTCCCTGGGGAAGATTCCCGAGCATGGAAGGTACGAAAGGCAGCATAGGCCGGACCCATGGGCATGATGGTGTTTTCAGAGTAATTTGGTGTTTCAAAAGACTGCATTTTTTCAAGAAATAAAGAGAAGTGATGTATCCACCAGCATTGTGGCGAATAGCACTGCAGCGGATGCTGCATGGAGCGCTGCACCTTGTTGTTTCTCGTTCAAATCAAGCCTTATTACTAGCTCTTAGCATTCAGGATTGGTGCTTTGGAGGTTGCTGGAGAGGGTGCTGGGCTCAAGAAGAACAGGAGGGATATGTGCCGGAGCTACATTGTTATCAATCCTTTACTACCAGTCTATAGAACAGCACACAATAACATCCATCACTGGACTGGATAGAGCTAATACAATTGCAAGTATGTACTTGTATGCTGCATGCCACGGGATGCGTGCTAACAGTAGGATGCTACTGTAGGGTATGGTTCATACGTACAGCTATGTAACTTACTACTAGTGAATAACCGTTTAACATTTCTGCACCTTGCTTGCATCATCTTATGGATACTCCAGCACCCCTTCTTCTTCCATCGTTACTACACTGGAATAAGATTGCCTCTCATTAAAATAGATCCAGCTGATCCTGAGTGCAGGTGATTTTAAGGGATCTCAACCTTCATGCTTCTTGCTAGTCTTACTGTTACTCCAAAAAATAATAATATTAGAAAACGACCACGAGTAATCTTACACGTACAGTGTTAAAATTGGTACTCGTAGTAAGGTTTACTTTGCACTACCTGGTAAGTAAGGTAATTACCGGTAAGGTAAACCTTATTCACTATCATCAAAATTTTGAACCTTTTCACTTTTTTCCATTTTGATTGATTTCAACCTGATTTTTGAAGTAAAATCCATAACGACGAAGAACAAAAAGAATACATTCCACTTCTCGTTTCTTCAGTGGTATGACGCACGACGTACGGTAAGGTTACCGGTACGATTGGCTTTCCCATCAGTTCCCGCCTGACCAATTTGATTGTGAAAAATCAAAATGAATACAGTAAGATTATCTTACTGAGAATAACCGCCGAGACGTTCGTGATTTGTCACTCGTCTCGTTGACCACAAAATTTATTTTCTCGGTTATTTTACGTAATTTACGTTCTATCGGCATTCACTCACTTGACGAATCTTCGGAAAACAGGCATTGCAAACGGTACCAATCATGTTCGGAGCAGCAAAGAGCCCCCATAGTCCCAAAAGGACACTAGTGGTCTTGCTTTTGATTGGAGTACTAAGTTGCTCGAGGATTCATTCCTTCGTACACGTGCGCGCGTCCAATCGACAAGCTACAGTAAATACTCCCTCGGCAACTCCTGGTCAATCTTCCATCGCTTTCGGTCAGTCTACAAAATTGGAGGTCAGACCAAGGGTGGATAGTGCCATAGATGACGACGACAACAAGTACGAACGGGCCGGGCGCATCATGTACAACCAACTGTCTCGAAAACGGGAATCGGTTTGCTACCATATAATTGCTGCGGAGGCCTGCGAACCGTTGGCCCAACGCATGGCTGAGAAATACCCCGATCGCTTCCACTTTCATTCCACCAAATGGTGTAAATTCCCCGACGGAACCGACAACATCGAGATTGGTGGTTTTTCGAATCCGCGAAACGTGATTTCTGGAGAACGTGTACTCTTCTTGGGAAGCTTTCACAACAACGACACCACCCTCAGCCAGTTTCAAGTCATGATCTGTCTCCTCCAGAGCTTTATCGAGTCGCTCACCGTAGTTTTGCCGTTTTCACCCGTAGGAACGATGGAACGCGTAACCCAAGAGGGTCAGGTTGCGACCGCGGCAACCTACGCACACAGTAAGTAAATCGGAGAATATTCTTTCCAGTAACGGTTGTCTAGCGATTGAGAGGGGCAACAAATACCGCGATGGTGTTGCAATCCACTGATTTGCCGCCCTTCCTAACCCTTCGTGGTTTTCTTGTCGCACAGTGTTTTCTTCTCTTCCCAACTGTGGGCGCCCGACGCGGTTGATGGTCTACGACCTCCACACGCTCCAGAACCGTTTTTATTTGCACGGGAATTCTGTGGCCTCCCTCCACACCGCGATCCCGCTCCTCAAAGAAAAGATCGAAGCTACCGGTATCAACTGTGTGGCGTTTCCCGACGACGGAGCTGCCAAGCGTTTTTCGGCCATGTTCCAAGACATGGACCTCGAAATCATCGTTTGTGGAAAGACCCGAGGGGAGGGTGATTCCCGAAGCGTCACCATCCAGGACGGAGATGCGAGCGGGAAAAACATTGTCATCGTCGATGATCTGGTTCAGACGGGAGGAACCTTGTACGAGACGGGCAAGGTTCTCGAAGAGGCCGGGGCTGCCAGTGTCAACGCATTTGTGACGCACGGGGTCTTCCCCAACAAAAGTTGGAAGCGATTCAACAAGGGTGGTGACCGGGCCTGCTTCGAGAAGTTTTGGGTCACGAATTCGATACCTACCGTCACGGACTTCCTGCCAGAGGAGGACGGGGTCTTCGAAGTCCTAGATTTAATGGACCTCATCATCAACGATCTGGATCACTACAATTCAATCTAATTCTGTTGTGTTGCATAACCATACGAGGATTTACTTCGTGCGTGTGGGAATCGAAAGGCACATCAAGATTTTGATTTTATCGAGAAAACAATCGCATTGATTGATTCTTTTCAAAAATAAAATAGTGTACAGTTTCATATTTTTCCTTTGCGTAGCGAGTTCAGTTTTCGGACAGTTTTGGCCAATGAAAACAAATTCTCTTTTCGAATACACGCGATTGCCCAACATTGATTGTTTTTACGTAAACAAAGCGTTTGTAATCGCATACGGAAAAGAAATCGATTATTTTTGTTTCTTTGACTTCTTTTTCTTCTTCGGGGATTTCTCTTTCGCCTTTTCGGTTGCCTTTGCGTCCTCGGCTTCTTTGGTTTTCTTGTCTTTTTTTGCCTTCTTTTTCTTTCGGTCGTTTTCTACCGGACTATCTTCCTCGTCTGTCGACTTTTCCGCTTTCTTTTTCCCCTTTTTCGATTTCTTCTTCGAAGGCTCTTCCTTTGGCACCAATTTTTTAGTATTGGTATCATCATCGTCTTCGGACGAAGTTTCTTCGCGACGGCGTTTTTTACTCTTCTTCTTCTTCTTTTCCTCGTCGTCTTCGCTGGTCTTTGGTGTTACCACTGCCGCTTTCTCCGCCTCCTTTTTCCGTTTCTTGGCTTCCTTTTCGGCACGCTTAGCCTTCCGCTTTTCTTCTAGTTTCGCCTGACGCTTAGCTTCAAGCTTGGCCGCCTTTTTGGCGGCCTTGCGCTCGACCTTGGTCATTTTTTCGGACGAAGACGCCGAGACAACTGCACTGTCGTCGTCGTCGTGAATATCGGAGAAATCGCGCTTGATTTGGCGGCCGTCTCCGTGGTCACACTTGGCATTCGGGTCGTAGGTTCCTTCTCGAACAAAGGGGGCATAGAGCACATTGTCCGGAAGACCATCCGTGCGTCCGGTTGGACCATCGGTTTGTGGACGCTCGTTCCCTGCGGCGTCACGGTTGTTCGTCTTGGCCCAGGAGTAGCCTCCGCCGCCAGTACTCGTCCCGAGCCCCCTTCGGCCTCCGTGTCCCGAGAGAGAATCGGCTAGCGCTTGCAGTTTCGCTTCCTCCATGATTTTATTGTATTAGAGCTATGTATTGATTCTCTATGAATTGTTTTGTGCGGTGATTCCCGCAAATTCTTGGTAAGCAAAGATATTAATTATAGCACCAGCTCTGTCATCTTGTGTGGAAGACAACATCAATGATCAATGATCAATGATCAATGATAATTGAGATGGAAGAAAGAACAAAAGAAAAAGGCACCAAACCAATTTTTCGAGATCGAAACTGGCGATCGTGAATGGGTGGTCACATCCTGATCTGGCCTTCCCACCCTTATCTTTCTCGATCTTGGCTTTGGTGGCCGATTTGAAACGTGTTTGTTTTTAGTGTATTGTTTCTCAGTTTGAATTTTCTATCTCTCCCAATTGTCTGTCCATCACACCGTTGAAAAATCGCAAGGTCACGAAACACCTTTTCACGATACCGTACGGTAGCATTGAGCAACGCATCCGAATAGCGTTCCAGGATGCGTACGGTACATGTAATTACCTCCGGCACCCGATAGCACCACAACCGAGAACACATCGTGTAGTGTAAGTTGACCCCGTGAACCGACGATGGCGCACTAACCTTAGCATTCAGAAATAACAGGCAAACCAGAGTGTTGTGAGCCAGAGGCGGCTGACTTGTTTCGTCGGCGGCAGAAACGAAGAGAAGAGCCATCCGATGCAATCCGATCGGATTTCATGGGTCATTGATTTATTTGTTGAGGCCTAGAATCGGCTGCTACTGAACCTTTTTCTCTCGGTGTTGTGTTTGGTTCCCGAGGCACGAAACCCGGTTGTATCGTGTCGTAAGTTAGCTGACAGAAGCATGTTTCTCACTAGCTTGACATTTTGTTTTTCGATCATCATTTCTCGTGCCAACACAGCTGTCACTGTAAAACCATGGAGAACAAGGAAGGATTCAACGAGGCCATCATCGAGCCTCTCCAGCAATTCGCCAAGGATTCGGTTCACTTGGTCAAGAAATGCACCAAGCCCGACCGAAAAGAATTCACCAGAATTGCACAAGCAACACTCGTGGGATTTGCTATTATGGGATTTATCGGATTCTTTGTGAAGTTGGTGCACATTCCCATCAACAACATTTTGGTTGGGAACTAAGTAGAAAGAATCGGATGAAAACCAATCAACGATTTGTATTTCTATAAGTGTGAAACGATTTTTTAAACAACAACAACAACAACAACAACAACAACAGCGACAACAGAATCACACGGACTGATGTTTGCAGTTCGATGATTCCCTATGAATATAGTTTGCGTGCAACCGACCGAAGTAGAGCGAACAATAGAAGACAATCATTGGTTTCGATCACGTAGAGAAGTCTGATTGTAAACCACTACGTGTTCATGAGCATCTATCTGTATCTATGTTTTGACGAGTTTGTGTTGTTGCACGTCGAATGCATGACGTCAACTTTTTCCGACCAACAACTCGTTTTGAGGGAAACGGTATTTGTGGACGAGCATTCGAAGCAATTCCTTCCGCACAACACATTCGTCGCCGCACTCTCCGCGATACTCCATCGGAACCACAACAATGCGGTCGAGCGGGCTCGGGAATGCGTTCCCAAAATCACACACGCCCCGGAGCCGTCGCTTCGTCTCGGTCCTTCCGATCCCGCCCCCCCGCGCCTTCGGCAAGCGACCCACAAACGGGTGCCTTCCGGAGAGTTGAGTTCGGTTCGGTTCCGACTCAAAGGTGTCCATTTCCGTCGCCGGTTCGCTCCTCCTCCTCGTGAAATGCGATGCTCACTCGCGGCACCCTTCGTTTGTGTTCTTCGACCCGGATCCCGGCGCACCGCAGCATGGCGCGACTGGCGCGGCATCCGTCCGTGTCGTGGTATTTGTCCTCGAGGTAGACGACCTTCTCGATGCCGGACTGGATGACCTTTTTGGCGCAGTGCTCGCACGGAAAGAGCGTCACGTAGAGCGTCCCGCCCTTCACGTGCGAACCGTAGCTCCCCCTGCTGTTGAGAATGGCGTTGACCTCGGCGTGCGTGACGTACAGGTACTTGTTGTGGACCCCGTGCTTGTTTTGCTTCCCCCACGGCATGCGGTCGTCGTGCAACCCGCTCGGCATGCCGTTGTATCCCAGCCCGACGATCCGGCGCTGGTCGTCGACGATGCAGGCCCCGACCTGCGTGCTGGGGTCCTTCGACCGCTGGGCCGTCAGGAGCGCCACGCTCATGAAATAGTCCTCCCACGAAAGGTAGTCTCCGCGCTTGCCGCTGTTGCCCCAACCGACCGACAGGGCGTCGTAGCCGGTTTCTTCCTTGAGGATGGCGGCGGCCTCGAGCTCGTCCGAAGACGGAACGGCGTGGTCGTCGTCATGGTCGTCGTTATCGTTATCGTCGTTAAGGGCACCGGAACCGCAAAACTCCAGGTCGATGGACGACCGGCGGGGCCGGTGGTAGCGAATGTCGATGCCGGCCATGACGAGCATGGCATTGCTGGCGTATTCGTCCTGCTCTTCGTCGGAGAGCCCGGGAAGAAAACGATCGATATCGATATCGATATCGATCCAGCGATCCCCGCCGGGGGCATTCGCCTCGGAGGATTTCTTCCGGAGGACGATCAATTCGCGAATGCCCGATTGGATCATGACCTTGGCGTCGTCGCTCTTCGGAAAGTTCGTGACGTAGAGCCGGCAACCCGACAGATCTCGGCTCCCCTTGTTGAGAACCGCATTCGTGGCGGCGGTGCAGAGATACGGGTGTTTCGAGCCGAGGTACCCCCGGTGGGTTTCGCCGTCGTCGTCGTCGCCGCCGTTGCCGCCGAAATCCCTCCAGGGAAAGATCGTGTCGGGACAACCGCGGGGAAGGCCCGAGTACCCGATGGCAACGATCCGATTGGACGAATCGGCGATGCAGGCTCCCTCCGCGGCGTCGGGGTCTTTCGACCGCTGGCTGCTCAGAACGGCGATGCCCGAGAAATAGTCGTCCCAGCTCACGTAGTCCGGCCGCTTGGGAGTCTCGTCGGTGATTTCCACCATTCTCATCCACCGCGGGAGAAAGTTCCGGAGGGGGGTTTTCGATCGGGCGGCGTTTTTCGTTGCCGATTCGGGTCGGAACGGTGTCTCGGGAGCGTTGTCGTCACCGCGGTTTGCGGCGTTCCGAGAGAGATCGTTGCCATTGCCGTTGCCACTCGTCGAGGGATCGCAATTGTTGTTGTTGTTGTTGTTGTGGTTGTTGGGTTTCGAATCCTCGCTCGCGGCTTCGAACGCGCCCAACAGACGTTGCGGAGTAGCCATGGTCTCGGTCGGAGGAGCAAGGAGTCGTCGGATCTCGGTCGATTCCGATCGGATCGAGAGCGGTATCGCGGAGGGAGGCGGCAAAAATGCCGACGCTTGTTTCGCCGGCCCGAAGGAACCGAACGCGGCCAGAAGGATCGGAGAGGACCAAATCCGTTGTCGTCTTCGTCGACGACCCAACGCGGAGCGGGCCGGAAATCTCTTCCCGCGGATTCCGGAATTCGATGCCGATGCCGATGCCTCTCCGATGGCTGCACGCGTATCGATGGGGGTTGAAAGGGACGCAACGATTGCTCTCTCGTTTCGAACCTGCATCAAACACGATGATGCTCAAAATACCGCCGGGTCGGCAAAGAAGTATGAAGAAATAATAATAATAACAATAATGATGATGATGCTTCCGATTGCCAATTCCGACGTTCAGTATCTTGTTCCGTCGGAGAGGACTGCGTTCGACTCGAAAGTGCCGAATGCTGAATTGTGTTGATGAGTTTGGGGTCGAAGAGTAATATGGATATGGATGGGTTCGGCGATCCCGAGGCAGCACCCAAGATCGAGGCTCGGCCTTGTTTTCGGTTGTGTTGCGATCATCAAATAATAATAATAATAATAGCACGAAGTACAGTAAGGTTAATTGACAATTGACACGGAGGGTGATCGGAAGCCGGGCAATGCAAACTACCAACGAATTGTGGTCGGGAATCGAAAACGAAACTTCGAAACTACAAGTAACCTTACAGTACTACCGGTTCTGTCAGATGTCCCTCTGATCTGCGTGCAACTGAGTAATTACCTTGTACGGTAAGATTCTACTGTACTTAGTAGTTCCACTTCGCATCATAGTATGGTTCGTAGGTCCTTTTTTTAGTGGCTGCGAGTGACAGATTTTGAAGATTCCAAAAGGCGGAGAAAAAGGCCTAAGGTTAACTTACCGTAGGTCGCGAGTTTCCGCGATCTACCGTAGCACGGCTCGAACAACAAAACCGGGTAAGTTACGTGTACCGATTTTGGGCGCGCACTTTTTGCGTTCGACTTCGTTCCGACTTCGAATTCCGAACTTTTGTTGACATTCAACATCAAAGCCTTTCATTATTATTTTTTCACTACCGGAACGTTCGTATCGTGTCACAAGACACGAGAACTGGCGACGATTTCGGATTGGTATCTTTCAATTGCGAATAATCTTACCGACACCATACAGTAATTACTCCTGCTTGTACGGATTTCATTTTTTGATTGCGCCGAGAGCGTGCTGCGTGCCTGCGGACACCGTTCGGGGCCGCGGACCATTCGCGTTCTGACCAACCATTCGAACGAAACGGAATGATCCCGCTACCGACCCGACCCGACCCGCGGTTTGGGAAAGTCGAAATGAATGCACCTGCTTTGCGTAAGTTACGAACCGATCTGCTGTCCACCAAACAAGAGGAATGGATCATCCGCGGCGCCTCGACAAGCAGGATGCTTGCCTGCAAAATCCGGAAATCATACTAATGGCACCACCACACCAACAATGCTGTACCGTGCGTGCGCGGGATGCAATCTACCAACGAAGAATGATGCCGCCGGGTGGTCGATCCGACACGAGCGCGAGCGCGGCGCGGAAAACACGAAACCGCGGCAACGGACGAGTTTGCGGGACGGATGCATGCTCCGAAACGGGAGCAAAACACCGATACTCCATCGCAACGCACGGGCCCGATGCATGAAAAAGACAAAAAGAAGAAAAGGAAAAGGAAACGAAAGGAAAGGAAAGGAAACGAAACCCCACTCGGTCCGATTCACAACGCCGTTCCATGCCGTGGAGTAGGCCTATCGGGAAAGCATGCAGCAGGCAAGAAGCAACAATCTGTTCCGTCCCAAGACCTACCGACTAAATCACAACCGTTGCGATTTCTGTTTGTTGAGATACTAGTTTGTCCGAATCGAATCGACGGAAAAAAACGAGAAACCGAGGGCACCGACGGGAGAGCGAAGCACGATTCCCGCGGCGACCGAAGAACCCCGAAAAGCGCTGTTGCCAAACCTCCATCGAAGCGGATTTTGAAGCGAAGCGAATCGAGGAGACGGATGGTTGGGTTGGGTTGGTTTTGCCGCACGGTTTCGAAGCGCGAGGAAAACTTTGGGCCCGCGTGCCCGCCTACCGAGCTACCAAAGAACGGAACTCTGGGGAATTCTCGTTGATGACCGCTTCCGGCTGCCGGGTAACTAATTGCACCGATCGATTCGTTTTCGGCCGAGGATTGCGGCACCTGTATTATTCCGTGTCCCATGATCTGATCCAATGGATTGTTTGAAATTGGTAGCGAATATATATATATTTATATTTATGTAACTCACATCGCTAACTTTGGAGGCATTCCAGCGGTGGAGAGGCTCATTACAATCGGAACGTTCACCGAACGCAAATTGCAGATCAATCAATTACTTACATTCGAAGCATCCCAGTACCGGTACGTGTAGTTGAAGGTCGCAAGCGATAGTAATAATGCATTTCTCGATGTGAAGTCCGAAATCATTGGATGAAACATTGACCTCTGGACGCCCACTCGAGAGCAAAGTGCGGAGCAATCACTACACGTACCTTCTCGAACGCTTCGATGATTGTCTTGATTGATCACAGAACTCAATGCGTCTCCGTTATTACTACTATTGTCATCATCACCAAAAAAGAATGTCGTTGCGGGTCGGTGTCCGGTAGCGCAAACAATATGCTCATCTTCATTGAAACTGTTTTCATTGAAGGCGTATTGTTCCAAGTCTGCTCCTGCCCGATAATGTAGAGCTGCGAAGTCTCACCCGAAGTGAAAGAATCCACCAAAAGAATAATCGAGAGCAGCATCGTCAACATTATTTTTTGCGGCACTGGACTGCTTTTGTTGAAGCATACCAAGGTCTTGGTGCGCACTTGGATTTCCTTTCTTCTCACCCACCTCGTTCAAAGCACGATCCGCTGCGATGTTTTTGAGAGTTCGAGAGCAATGCCGGAGCAACTTCTGTGTGTGTGTGTGTGTGTGTTTTTTTTTTTTCTAATGTTCTACACTCAAATTGAAATTGACTTTCAAACGAAAACAACTATCGACAATCGGCAACGCAGAAAACGTATCGAATTCAGCCAGAGGCGATGAAAGAATGTTGATGCATCCGAGAAAGAGGAAAAAATAGTCTCAGTTATATTTCTTCTAACACTGGTACAATACTTTTTCGACCAATTACAACTTTTGGACTTTTGGTTTGCTCCGTTTCGTTTCTCGGACGTATACGATGTTTCGTTCAATGTCTACAATGTCATCGATGCGTTTGAATTTGAAATCTAAGTCATCGTTTTCCTCTAACAATTCGCGTTCCATCACACGAACTATTTTTTCCTCGGAGTTTCCGGTGACTCCACGTCTCAAACACTCCTTCTCGGTCCAGGCTTCGGCGACCACGAAACAGCACGGGAATGCATCGTCGTCGTCGCCGTGGTTGTCTCTGCCGCAATCCGGTTCGGGAACACCCGTCAATAGTCTCTTGGCCCCTCGCAACACGTTGGATTCCCATCCTTCCACATCGATGTGCAGCATCCCGAGCGGTGACAATCGGTCGAACATCGAATCCAGGGTGACCATTGGAGTGCTTTCGGCGTCGTTGTTCCCATCGGCCTCGGAGCAAGACTCGTATCGGAGGCTTCCCTCTCGTCGTGCCCTGTCCTTGGCATTGGCAGCGGGTCGGACCCTGCCAATCACGTCCCCTACGGCCGCGCAAACAACGTCCACCGTCCCCCGCAAATTGTTGGCGGCAACCACCGATCGCAGGAATGTGCACTTCTCGGCGCAAGGTTCCAAAGCCACAAAGCGGAGATCACATCGGTCGTGGGCACGAGCGTGCAGCGCAAGTGTCAGGACCGTGTCGCCGAGGTGGGCCCCGACGTCGACGACGACCGCCCCATTCTGGAGCCGGAGCATGTAGGCTGCCTCGATTCTCTTTTGCTTCCTGCAGCGCAGCAGCAGGTCGTCCTCTCCCAACCTGAAACCCTCAATGTTCGGAGGCGAGATCGTGATTGAGGTTTCAGTTGCAGCAGGGTCATTTGGTTTGGATGGTGGAATGGTGACGGTAGCAACGTCACCAATCCACAGAATGACGTCTCCCAGGACTGTTTTGTGCGAAGGATAGTCGTCGGGTCTAGTGTTTTCGAGTGTCAGGGAGCAAAAAAAGTTCCATGTTTCGGAAAGCGGATTGTCTTTGTGGTCGCATTCGTGGGCGAGATGCCCCTTTTCCAGACAAATGTGACATGTATCGTGGTTCAATTCGCAATAAGCATTGGATTTCGGGTTGTTTGGGTCGCTGTTGTTTCGATCGTTGTATTTTTTGCAACCCGAGCGAGCATCGTAATTGTGGAACCGACAAATGATCCGGTTTGTTACTGGATCGGTTCGGAGTGGCATTTTCAATGGATGGAGGCGTTTCTTTTTCGGCTTCGTTCCATTGGTGTGATAATTTGATTGCCCATCCTTAACTCCATCGTTGATGTTTTCAATTTTTTTTGATGTCTTGCCTATATTGACATCATCCGAACTATGTTTGAATTTGGCCATAAGTGCGGACAAAATAGAACTCGCTCTTGATAGAATTGATGATGGAGAGTGAGTGATGCCAAGAGGAGGTGTTGCACGAAACAATTGATCTTATGTCACGCTATGACTTGTTCATGCCGATAGCCAACTCGTCACCACTTCTGCGCTTTGTGACGGCAGCGTCGTCGACTTCGACCTAGAGCTTTCGACGTTCTCATGCTTTCGATGATGATTTTAATTCATTCATCAAAACTCATTTCACAACAGTCAACAAAAAATAATAGATCGAGCACTAAATCTCTTACTTCGTACGAGTACGGTTCAGGAACGTAGTAAGTCCTTACCTTACTGGTACTTGCAGAAAATACCGTACGTAGTACGAAGTACTTCGTAAGTACTACCTCTGGTCCGAAAAACCGGACCGATGACTCTTCTGTATCCGGTCCTAAATACTGTATCATTCAGCGTAGAAATACGTAGAATTTGTACCACAAACATGAATTATTTTAAACTTTAAAAATTTGATCAATCCGATTAGATCCATTGATTAGATCCATGTGAGCAAAAAGAGGTGCACATGAACTAAAGCACGTGTTTGCACGAAACAAAATGCGCGATCGAAAAAAAAAACTGCCAAAAACTCATTTTTAGCATACGTTGGGTCCCCTGTAGACCTAATCAATGCAAATGGGACACACCACCAGGGCACTAAAATGGGTCTCTTTGGAACACAAATGAAAGTACAAGAACTATCTTAATGTTTCTAACACTTACTCTCTTACAAAAGCTCAGTGTCTCAGCTTCTCAAAGAAAGTTCTCAAATGCCAGGTGGAAGCCTTTCAACCGGTAAAATCACATTGGCATGGCTTTACAGGCCTTGTTCAAGTCCCAATGAAAGGTAGACGAATACCACCAGCCTAACTAGTGTCTAACCAGGCATAGAGAGTTTGTTGAGGAGAGTTTAACCCAAAAAGAACGGTTTGAATTGGTTGAAAATTGATCCCAAGTGCAAAGATTTTTGATATTGCCCAGTATTTCGGACCAGAGGTAGTACGTAGTAAGATCTTAGTTAAGTACCGTAACCTCACTCGTACGTGATTGTCCTTGGGAAAGTGCGAGTAATCTTACAACACTTACGAGTAAGACTTACTTTCCACTAATGGTCTTCAGTATTTTGAGATACTTTATGGTTAGCAGCATTAGTACAATAGCATACACTTAGTGTAAAAATAGAATCCATAAGAATGACAGCAGAAGGTGAGTGGATTTGGGAACTCACAGGACTTTTGCTCGTGCTGGTCTGGGGATCTACTAGCTGGTAGTAGTATTACTAGTTTCTTAGGCCAAGTAGTAGTAGTAGTAGTAGTACTCCTCACCAAGAGGAAGCAAGAGGAAGCAAGAAGAAGAAGAAGTAGTCAAGGAAGTGGTGACTGGTGGCGCGCTCATTTTCTTCGTGTTGGTCCTTCTCGCTATTTTGAAACAACATCAGTTTTTTCATTTTTTTCTGAGTACGAGAGGCTTTGTTCCTCTTCCATCCATCTTGTTGTGTCTTCAATACTCTCATATATTTCTTCAACAAACTCGTCTAGGGGCAGGATGCTGAAGGGTTCTTCCAGCGAAACAGCAATCTCCTCAATGCCGAAGAACAAAAAACAAATTAGAAATTGTGACGGAATCATCATGATGTGGTTCCATGAATTTTTGAAGACATCGTAGAAGGCAAATGGCATGAAGGTCATCCAAAATGTTAGGAACTTCAACGTCCATCGGGTGTAGAGGAGAGGGATCGGCGTGGTGTACAATCCCTCGCACTCCGAACAAGCTTCGGCGACACTGTTGAAGGTGTTTATGAGGGCACGCTTGTTCAACTGTTTGGTTTCGTCCGAAAAGGCATGAATCGCCGTGTGGACATCGTGCTTTGCACGATAGAGTTTGTTGCGTGAACCCAGCAATTTGTCGGCTTCTGCTTCGTCTGTGACCACCTGGCGAATGGCATTTTCGTATTTTGCCTTTGGATCGTATTCACCCTTTTCCAGAAATCGACACCGTTATTCCGAAAAACCCAAGTAAATCAACCAGACGCAATCTTTATGAGGTGGCGGGTGTGCTTCGAGAGTTCGAACTCCAGCAAACGTTGGGAAATTGCACGTACCAGTACCTCGTGTTGTAGTGTTCGCATGAGTGTCCAACACTTGATTCCCATGCTGCGAACTTCTCCCACGTTGTTGGAACATCTCGAAGCCTCGAGCAACATGTTTGAAAGAGATGATATCGCGGATTCCCAGTGATGGAGCGCAAGCTTGTATCGTCCAAAACATACATCGTTCCGGAACACCAAGAGAAGGCCCAATGGCCCACCGGAAAGGAAGAAAGGCTCGGTGGGAAGGCTCAGCTTAAACGTGAGCCAGCTCGGAACCGCATTGGCCAGCAGGGGATCGTGGTGAACTTCGTTCACATCTGTGAATCCCTCAACGAGTAGTCCATTCCAGAGAATAATGACGACACAAACGAGCCCAAGCACAAGGGCTTCGTCGAGCAAGTTTTTCAGAATGGGACTTTGTTTAAAGTCGAGCAGTGACCTGTAAAATCGGTCGGAACTTCTGTGCTGCAGCCAATCAGCATGTCCGAATTTCGTGTATTGGTCGTTCATTCTTGCCCTCTCCATGTCGGTGTCCATCAGCGCGTCAATGTCAGTGTCAGTCACGGCACCGCTGGAGCGCAGATGCACACCTTCCCGGAACACTGCTAACGACGAATATGAAAAGGATGTGACTCCATTGATCAAAGGATTCAATAGCGCGATCACAAAAACGAGATTCATTCTTGATCGTGTATTCTACTTCGCACGGTGGGATTTTTTTTTGTCAATTATGAGGTTCAATTAGCTGATGATGAAAAACGCATCGAAGGAAGTTGCATTTCTTTGTTGAGGATCAATTCTTAGGCAATGCCAGTTAGAGAGGAAGATATATCTTACGAACCCAAGAATGTAGAGTACTCGTATGTCTTGAAAACAAGTGCAAAAAATTTTGCTTGAAAATGGATCAAGTGCCGACACCGGAACTTTGGCAATGCATTCAGCATGTCTAATCGACCGAAAAATGCGGGACGGAGGCTGCACATCACAGGACGAGAAATACGTCGACAACTCTGTCGGAACATTCCACAAGTAAGGCTTACGGTCTACTCGTACGAAGTATCTTTTTGTCGTACGAGACGTGTACGTAGTACGTAGGACACTTGTACGTGGCGGATGAATCCCTTCGTCAACGAATCTTTTCGTGATGGAAATCGGAAGCGATGTTATTGTGGATGAAAAGTTTCTTTTTAAAAACACATCATAATTCCTTGTCAAATTACAGCTCTGGTGTGTCGTAGATCGCAGAACTACGACACACAAGAAACAGAGGTAACCTTAGTACGTAGTAGCTTTTATTTCCAATACATAATTCTTAGATTATCATGATTGTTATGAATGGTTACGGTATTTCTCGGTCGTTCTCTAGAGGTTTATATTAAGAGATACGATATGGTGTTTACTCGTACTTATACCTGGATTCATTTTTTGCGAACGGACTATATAAATCTATTTGTTTACAATAAAACAATCGGCGTATTTCTAGTCATCGCATTTCATTTCATGCCATTTCTCTTTCTAGGGCCTATTGGACGTTGAATATCTTCGAAACTTTTAAGCTTGTCGGGGCCTTTTTCCATACCGGTAAGATTTTCTTACTGTAGCGCAATCTTCGACCAAATCTCAGAAGGACCCCCGCAAGAAGTCGTTTGGTGGGCACTTGATCGGACGGTAAGGTTTAAGGTTTACCTTCATGGCTTGAAGTAAAAAACCTTATTTTTGAGAGCGAAAAGTACGAGTAACCTTAATGTGAAGTCAATAAAGTTAACAATTACGAAGTACATATCCGAGTCTCTAATGCGAAGCACAATCCCATATTATTCTTGTCGTTTCGTAACCTCATGGACATAGCGATAGTGTTCAGTATCGGTACACTCATACAGGAGACAAACAACAACATTGTGATTGAAAAAGAAAGCTAGAACGATGAAAACCTTGAGTCTCTCAATCGCAATACTCTTCTGCGCAGCGTTGCTTGCCGTGCCAACCGCAAACGGCGACGACATCAAGAAGACGAAGATGAAGATCGGATTGGTCACAGCTTCTCTTCCCTGGACATTTGGGCCCTACCAATCGCAGATGCACAAGCTCTCTTTGTTATTGAAGGAAACAAGTGGCGACGATGACATTGAATACGATGTTTATTGGCTGTCTTACACAGAAAAAATTCCCAATGGTGTTTACAAGAACTACGAAGAACTGAGGCCAAAGATTGAGAAGACTATCGCTCCTCCAGCCGGCTTTCCCATCGATCACATCACGTTTTTGGGTGATCGCGATGTGGGTATGTCTGCCAGTAAGTTAAACGGTTATAAAACGGCATACGGGTTGGATTGCTTGATAACTCTGATGGATGTGACCAAGTTGGTTCCCGACGTACCACTTACTGTTCCTCTATTGGCATGGATCCCACTCCATTCTAAGACAGTAGAGCGAACCACCGCCGACTATTGGGCATTACGACATCCTCACGCAATTGCTGGACTAGCACCGTCGGGGGCTAAGGCAATCAACGATGCAGTTGGAAAGAAAATGAAATTTCAATCTTTATATGTACCGGGCGGCACCTCACCTCAACCACTCATTGATCTGTATGGAAGCGTTAAGGTAGATTTTATTCCCCACATATTTGATCGAATCGCCATTTCCTCAGCTGCCGATATCGGATTAGAAGTGCTAAAAGATCTTTCCGTTGCGGAGGCAGATTCCAAATTGACCGGATTGCCACTCATCAATCGCGGACAGAAATCGACATTGGAGGCCCACCACCCACACAGTCTGTTTGGCAAAGAGACCAGGGACAAGTTTGTCATTCTTTTACAGGGTGGCAATTACGAACCCGAGGATCGCAAAGGATGGGATACATCGATTCAGGCGTTTGCGCGCTTTTATCATTCACAGGATGATCCTTCCAACATCCATCTTCACATCCATTCCATGGAGAGTTACCTGATTGCATCGGATTCCAACGGGCATGAAGATCCTCCTGCACAACTCATGCCAAAAGGATTGAATTTACGCATGGCCCTGCACGATTACGGTCTGCCTCCTGATGCATACACCATAGATATTGCGGTTCATGCACCAGAAGTGATAGCAGCCTATAAAAAACGAGCCAGCATTTGCTTGCATCCCTCCAAGGTAGAAGGCTTTGGAATGAACGCCATGGAATGTCAGGCAGTCGGAACACCTGTCATTACTACGAATTATACAGCTATGGGAGACTTTACCAAACTCGGCCGATCGGTCCCACCCCGACAAATGATTAGAAGTCCGGGTGTGCTCTACGAGATGGCTCTACCCGACGTGGTTGGGATAGCCGATGCACTCGAAGAAATGTACCAAGAGCATCTTGCCATGCAACAAGGAGAAAAAGAAGCTTTGGCTCGGCGAGAGAGCGAAATAGCTCGATTCAATGAATGGATTGACGATACGTGCTCCCCTGCTGTCGTTGGAAGCAAGTTTAAGTCTCTGCTACTCCTCTCGTACTCCGAGTTCCACAACCGTCAATTGGCTAAGCAGAAACTCTTCTCTAGCCATCCTCCTGTTTCCGGGGCCTATGAAATCTTGTCTGGGTATCATGTCGACATTGCCGATTGGGATGCCCCCTGGACACTGCTCGCACCAGACGGTCTTACCGTTGTGAACCCAATGGAGCTCAACAAGCAAGCTTGGATGTGGCTCTTGAACGTGCAAGCAAACAACCCACCGCCCATGATTTTAGTGTTACCAGCAAAATACGATGACGGAACCGATGTACCAGTCGTGGACGCCAACGGCAGGCTCAACGATGATTTACCGATGCTCGTGCGGACCGTAGTTGTAACTTCCTTACAAAGCGGTATGACGAGAAGACAGAGTATTGTGGGGTCAGCATTGAATACGGCAGGAGGCACTCCGGATGGCTTCTTGTCACCAGGCTTGGCGATCGTCAAACGGAACGGAGAGCCAGACATCGAATACGTGCGCCATCCTTTCGACGAATTCTAGATGCGTTAGGTTAAATTTGTGCGATAGTCGAACAGTCGGTTTAAAGAAAGGATTTCTTACAAATCGACAATGTGATGACCGCACTGAACTATTACTAATACATCTAAAAGTCCGACATGTATCATGTACGCGTAAAACCTCATGAAATACGAAGTAGAAGTATTAGTTGTTTATTGCAAATACGATTAACCTTACTAGAGTAAGCTCTTATTCATACTTGTATGTAATCCTTACTCGTAAATCTTGGTTTGTGCCTTTAGTTCATTGTTTTTGAGATCGGAACAAACGTCCTTCTTTCTTGATGAGATGATGCTTGTACCGGTACCAGGTATGAACCCAACCAGACAACTAAGTTACCTTACGTAAGACCTTAAAAGGCTAATTGTATGAGTATGAATGAGTAAGATTAAGGCTTACGTAAACCTTACTGGTACGAGTAAGTTAATCGAGTAAGGTTACCTTACGTTAATTCGTTTACTGTTCGAGGAACTTCGTATATTTCTCGTACATACCGTAGGGTCACCGTACGGTATTCGCATTCGTACGATCACCGAGCAGTCTTTTTTTGGAATGCAGAAGTAAGCCTTAATTTTAAGGTTACGAGTTATCTTACGAACCCGATCCGGTTTCGTTTCGACACCTCCGTGATTTGATAGCGGATTGGGTCGGTCCTCTCTCGGGTTCGAAGGTTGACGGCCCATCTTCACATTAAAAAAGAACTTCGTCGAGTCTCGCGAAGAATGGTGTTGTTGCGTCCTGTTTCCAAAACTTCGTCCTCGGAGCAGCAACAAAAATTACTTTTGAACACACGTTCCGTAAAGCAATAATCACAACAAATCACGACACTACATTGGAAGACGATAAACACCCACAGATCAAATCCCAACCCCATCTCCATCGACTATTACCATGACTATTCTATACGCTCTTGTATCCCGCCAACAGACCGTCTTGGCAGAAAACACAAATCCGTCGAGTGAGTATTGCACCTGATAAGTTGAACGATATTATCGTATCGAGTCCCACGGAATGTCAACACAAAACTGTGAACGAAAGAGTAGAAAAATTGCGCTATTGACATTGCGTTTGGCGCCAATAGAAGCATGAACTCTCTTCTTTCACTGTACATGTCAACAATGCTTTTAGTTTTCTTTGTGTTGCGAAACTGATTCCTCACAGTATATGATTCCACCAATTTTCTCGTTCGTTCTTTCTTTCGAAAACAAATGGATTGGTACGGATCTTCCTTCACGCAGCCACTGGCAATTTTCCCACTGTAACACGGGTCTTGCTCGAAAAAATACCACAGCAGGATGGAAAGATGACCTATGTTTACGACGATTACGTTTTTCATTACATTGTGGAGAACGGCATTTGCTACCTCTGCATGTCTGATGAAAAGAATAAGCATAGGATTCCCTTTGCCTTTTTGGAGGATGTGAAGGATCGGTTCCTGATGAAATTTGGTCTGGAAGCCGCTCAGCATGCCATTGCTTTTGCCATGAACGAAGACTTTAAAGGAAGTCTCGCAGAACGAATGAGCTACTACGATTCGGAGGAGGCCGATCGGTCGATCGACAACATCGGAACCGTGAAGAGTCAAATCGACGAGGTTCGCGAGGTAATGGTCCAGAACATCGAACGGGTTCTTGAAAGAGGCGAAAAAATCGAGCTGCTGGTCGACAAGACGGACCAATTGAACCAGCAGGCATTTCGGTTCGAATCCAACAGCCGTTCACTGCGACGAACACTTTACTGGCGACAGATGCGATTCCGGGCTATCATGGGGCTGATCGTTGTGGTCACCTTGTACTTTGCGTCGGTATCGATGTGCGGATTTCGCTTCCAACACTGCAAGGCGTCCAAAGATTAAAGTGCAACTCCACCGAACTAACAATTAAGCACCAGCCCGCCGACAGTACGTTCATTTCAGAACAAAACCGGTCGATCGACTCCGATCTGCATCTTGTGCTATTCTTACCAGTGTATACTAGACTACTATAGTTTTCAAAAAATTTACTGATGCTGGCAGGTTCCAAAAACATAGTTAATTTCTCCTTAAAAGCGTAAAAATTGCGATGCCGTAAAAATCAAGACGGTTGCAAGTTGTGATCATAACGTTGGCCTTTTAGCCATCGATCGGTCTTTCTCAAAAAGGATCAAGAATGAATTGCAAACGCCGTGCGCTAAGTTGTGTGACTTCCAACTAAGCCTATTTTTTCATTTCTACTCCTTCATTCTTTGGAGAAGGTTTCTTCCCCTCTCGCATCTTCACGATCGTGTACAGCAATGATCCCCCGAGGACGACAAACCTGGAAATGAAAACAGAAAAGACCCAATTTTGGATGAGATCCTCCAGCAATATGGAACAAGGTTCTCCGAGACCAAATAATCATGACACACACACACATACAAGCAACTTACATGCCCATAACTCCCATGAAAGTGGCTGGGTTTTTCCAAATGTAAAAGGCCAACATGCTCTGCGCAGCTGCCTTGGCAGTACCGGAAATATTGTGGGTGAGGGGACTGGTAGCCTTGATTTGCATGACGGTAACGATACCGATGGAAAATCCAAAAAAGCCGGCAACCACCATGGCGCACCAAAATAGGGGCGACACCATTTGCCTGTCCAGTGCCTGGTAAAGAACCCCGGCTTCCTGGTAGGCAATGAGGGGTAAAAACAATACCGACGCGTTGGCGTTGTTGTAAAACGTAAGCTTCCAGTGGTCGTTGTCCACGACCGGCAAAATCTTTTTGGTAAAGATGGAGTTGAGACTAACAAAGAGAGAGGCGCAGATACCAAACGCCGTTCCAATGAAGGTAAAATTGACCTCTCCCTTGGCTCCCATGAAGAAACCACAAACGACAATGCACAGGCATAGTCCGGTTCGAAGCGAAGTCACGCTTCCAAGAATAATACGGCTAAAGACAACATTGAAGACAATGGTCAGGCTTCGAGCGACGTTGTAAAAGGAAACCTCCACCCACTTCAAGCACAGGTTGTTAAAGGTGATCATTCCCACGAAAATGAAGGTAAGAGGGAGGATCTTTTTGCCAATCGAGGGATTGTATTCCACTTTGGGGAACTGAGAGAAGAAACCCTTGCCGTGTCCCTTGCTTTGCTCGTCGTCTTTAGAGAGAGGGAGCATGTCTTCGCTTTTCTGTATGGATTCGGCATATTTTCCGGCAACCCAGACGATAAATACCGTTACAACGCACTGGAACCAGGTAATGAAGAAAGGAGCTTCGATCGAAACAGCCTCGCTCGACATGAGAATCTTGTTCAGGTAGACCATGGAAATGGAAACGAACCAGTAGGTCGCCACAACGGTGGCGATGTGCTTTGTGTCTCCCATTCTTTCTTTGTCTCTGCTTGATAGCTCAGTAATGAAGTGCTGTGTCTTGCCTTGTCTTATCTTATCGTGTCGGTTGGAGATCTAGTCAGGTGGTGCGACAGTTTTATTACAGATCTTGACCCAATATTAGTGAATACAATGCCAGAATGTCTGATGTCGGTTATGGTGTGATCTCTGCCGGTTGCGTTACGAGAAGAAATTACGAAGCATTCGACGCGAGAAACCTACTCGTAACTGCCATAATGATGATTTCTTTCAGCCCGAATACGGGTACCGGTAATCTTACGTAACCTTACCGTACTACTCGTGGGACATCTAATTTTTCTAATTTTTTTAAAAAAGCACTGACGACCAATGACCGTTTGATTTCCTACAAAAGTATGAAACATATTTACAATAATTACGAAGTACGTAACGTAGTAACTTATAGTCATATGAATATTATTTTGAATACGTACGGTACGTATTCATACTATTATTTATACACTAGTTCGGTAGTTCTACATGCATCAAGTAACCTGACCTACTTGTACTCGTTCTACTCGTACTCGTACCGGTATCAAAATGTACTAGCACTAAGTTAGTTAGTAATAATCACAAACCGTACGGTAGAAACTTGTTCGATCGAGCCCATTGGTAAAGTGACAATTGTACGAGGTATTTGTACTACCGGTACTTGTACCGTGTTACGAGGAAGGTAATCGAGTGCTAATCACGAACTCCCAACGGCTTATGAGCGAAGTTTTACACTCTCACGGCCAGACCAGTACAAAACTCGAGCAGTGTAATCGACACCGAATTGATTAAAATTCGAAGGACTTCGTAATTACGAGTAACCTTACTTAGTACGAAGTATTAGAACATACTGTATGGTAGTGATGACACGGTAAACCTTAAAAAAGAATTTGTTTCGATCTGAACGAAGAGAACAAAAATATAAATACTTGCACAAGTTTTTTAAGTTACTCTTACTTTGCGAAGTGAAACTGAAACTGTTCTACGAACGAAACACTTCGGAAAGACAAAGGATTACGTACGAATAACTTCGAGAACTGAAGCGAAGTTGACCTCGCATCAAGCTATCACTCCAAACGACCGATCGTTTCCATCTCGTTGCCGTACAACGGAAGCTTTGCAGTCAGGAACAAGCACATTATACCGAAATATAAGTCTGATCATGTGGGTCATTTCAAAGACGAATTTCCTCGGCAAGGCAACTGCCGCCTTTGTTGTGTTGTTCGCCGCCATCGGTTTTCAATTGCAACACCATATGGTCGACGGATTTATCGTCGTTACCCCCGAGGAAGAACAATGCCTGGAAAAGACGGCCAATATGTTCGATAAAGCCGGAGTGGATCTGCTTCAGATGCGCAACGACTTTACCGATGCGTTGAAAATGAAAATTACCTCGAAGGATAAAATGATGGCGTATTATCCCGACGATCAGGTCAAGCCATACGATACTCTGTGCAGAAAATACGGTGGGAAGCTGCACAACATCAAGATTGACTTTTTCGATTGCTATCTCACCGGATCCACAGACGACGTCGAGCTGACCCTGAAGAATTTCGCGAACTGCCTGGCCGACGACGATGTTTGTGAGGGATTCAATCAGGAGCACATGATCCAGGCAGCCTGGAAGGAGTTGGGTCTCACTTGCATTTTGGAAGAGGAAGAAACAAAAAAGGATACACCCAAGAAGAAAGTGGTGGACAACGATACCACTAAGAAAGAAAAGGAAGCGGCAGCCAAGGGCGCCGACGAGGTCGATAAGGAGGAGAAAAAAGCCGAATACGTTCCGAAGGAAGAGCGAGACAAAAACGGAAATCGAAAGAAGAAAGGTGGCTTCACGAAATTCGTTTTGTTCTGCAGCGTCTGTGCCGTCGGATATTTTGTCTTTGATCGCCACCGAAAAGGGCTACTCCCGTTTGGACGCCGGCTTCCTTTTGGTGGCGTCACTACCTCTCGATTCCAGGGAAGTCAGCAGACCGGATTCGTTTCTGACTACAACCTACTATCGATAGATGACGACGAGTTGCAGCTATCTTCGAACCTGGCATGAGATCCATCACCCTCTAGATTCAATTCGTTATGCCAACCAGTGTGAAACAACACTCGACAGCACTCCAGGAAGTTCCAAACAACATTGCCTGTTTCTACTTTTTCTTATAATATTATCACGTTACATTTTCTTTCGTAAGTGGCTAACTATAACTGGGTTCGCTATACTCCGAAAAGAAGATCTGAATCAAACGCTGTTGGATAAATCTGACCAACACCCAAAGAATTTTGCTCGTATTCACCAGTTAACCGATATTTTGCAACCTCTGCTGTTTTATTAGTCACTGCCCTCAGTACTAATGCGTAAGGGGTCCTAGTAGCCCGAAGATGAATGAATGAGGTGACATGGCATGACGCAAATCAAACGGTTTGTAGTCACAACGTTGATTTCATAGGGGAGATGAACTTCGATTACTAGTACTACTTCTCTGCACGATGTTAACCGCCAACGATGTCATTCATATTGGATAGCTTAGTATTAGTGATATGTTCCATCAAAAGCTTCGCAAGTTTCCAGAGGTGGTTCCCGTTTCTCTATTATCCCAAATTACAGCCTTGTTGAAAGTGTACTTGAAAGTGAACAGTAGTAGCGTGGAAGTTCAAAACCTTTGGCGTATGGAAGAAACTGGAGCTCGTGAATAGAGGTTTGTAAAAATGGATTTGATGCGATTGGTTAACCGGAGGCACAAATCTCGGCGTTGCCGGTGCTTTTCTCTTTTTGTACCTGCAGAGAAGTCACAGCAATGCTTCTGCCTCACGGTCACGCTGGGAGCAACAAGCAGCAAGACAATCACCAACACTTCTTTCGCACGTGACACGAGTGAAGAAATAACAACTTCTTGTTCTTCTTTGACAAGTTTCACATCTTTCTGCATCGTTTCAAGCACATCGACAGAATAGAGCACATTCCTACTACTGCCCAACCAATCCAACAACGATGTCGAACACCACCGAAAATCACGCTAGTAGTAGTAGTACTACTACTACTAGTCCTTGGGTGCCCCTCTTCTTGCACCGATCGAAAAAACGCAACTGTCCATGATTGCAATGAAGGACGGTGGGTGATAGTGTTGCGACTGACGAAATGGATGCTCAATTGCAATCTGCAGGAAATGGCACGAATACTTTTCAGGTTTTGTGGAACTCGATGCCCGTCCAATGCGTTTTGTCTCGTCAAGGTATTTCTGTATTAATGTTCCTCTGTAGTACTACTAGTTCGGACTAGTACCACAATACAAAATACGCCTTCTAGATACAACAATATCGGCTGTGACTGTGAATGGTATAGATATGTTTCTTGTTGCCAAAGCTTGTGTATGATATGGCATCTCCTCCTCCTCCCTCCGTCCGCCTCTTTGTTGTTGCTGGTGTTGTTGTTGCTGCTGGTGTTGCATGCCAAGAAACGATTATCCTCGTCAGCATGGATTAATCATGAGGAGATCAATCCACCACCTGAACCACCATGGTGGTGCTAGTAGGGGATGCTGGGTCCCAGTGCATGATATGTATTGGAACTACATACCGGTAATCTTATCCTAGCTCTTGACAGTCTGAAGAATAGCATCCTGGCTGAACAGCATCCGGCTGTATGGGGTAAGGTTATGGTTCGTACGTACCGGAACGATCATCATAGAAACGGCCTTGCAGTAAACCTTACCGTGTACGAAGTAGAAGTAACCTTAAATTAAGTGATTTACCGGCCATGATAGACGAAATAGGACGTACGAGTAATTTTAATTTTAATTCCGTAACTTATTCGTAACTTACGAAGAAAGGATCTCAAAAGTTCCCGAGGGAAATTCGAACGAAGAACGATTTACAATTTTCTGTACCGTACCGTACGGTACTATCTAACCTCACTGCTACAACTGCGTCTGTAATCAATCTTCTGTGCCGTAATTACGAACTCATATCTTACGACACGAAGAGTTATTCCACTCTCAAGACAACAAACACCCCAAACGTCAAGGCCATCACCATCACCATGGAGGCACCCGTACAACTGCTAAACATGGACGCCGTTCTGCGCGACGGACGACGAGGCAGCGGTGGTCGTGGTGGTGGTGCTGCTGCTGCTTCCTCCGATGCTACGGTCGACACGACCCTCATTGCCCGTTCGGTTGGCTCGGTGGTCGGTGCCAGGAAGAATGCCTTTCTGAGGAGTTTGACGCTGAAGGTCTCGGACGAAGACGACGACTACAGGTACTCCGACCCCGGCGGGGATCTTGCACCACCACCGCCGCCACAGTGGGACCTTTCGTTTGCCGATCCCCTCTCGGCGCACAAGATCCTGGGGGGCGAATCCTCGTCGTCCGCCCTCGCAAAGATGTTCCGATCGGCCGGGGACCGCTTGTCCGACCACATCAACGGTCGACAAAAGAAGAACTCGAACAACAGCGTGACGATCGCCTCCATCGGGGGGTTGGCCGCGCTCTCCCGGATTGCCACCGGCGACGTCGTCACGAGAATCAACGGCAAGAAGATCGGCCCCAGCTACAACAGCGCGAGGCGGTGCTCGGAACTGGTGGAGAGGGTCCGCAGCGGTGCGACCGGAAACGGATACCTGTCGATCCAAACCGGGAACGAGAACGGAATCGACACGGTGCTCGAGGCCACCATCGTCAAGCCGCACCCGCGTGCGACGGCCCTCGAGCTGGGACTGGATGTGTGGTGGTGGAAGGGCCTGTGCGTCCGGTCCATCCGACCCTTGAGCCCGTTCACCCACAGCGGGTTGAGGATCGACGACGAGCTGGAATCGATCAACGACATTTCCCTCCTCCGCAACGACGGGGTCTCGGCGAAGGATTTCGACCGGATCTTTGCCGAGCTTCCCCGCGAGGTCACGATCGTCGTCAAGCGGAGCAAGCACCGGTACAACGGTGGATTCGATTGACGCCTTCCTTGGGAGGAAGGAGTTGCGGAGCGGAGCGGAGCGGAAAGGGGCGGAATGGAACACGTTGGACAGGGTGGATAGGGTCCGCGGAGCATCGCATCGCATCGCATCGCATCGCATGCCAGCAAGGACGGACCGCGGGTTGGATCGGCGGGAGCGTTTCGAAAACCAGAAAGAGGAGGCTTTGGAAGCGCGGAGTGACTCACCAACAAAACTGCTACCAATAATCCCGCGGATCGATTTGGTTGCACATTGCGATTCGCTCGTCGAGCGCGGAGCAAAACAGAACAAAGTGCGGAGTGAATCCATTTGTCATCCGGCGTGACGCGGCGTTCCATCCATTCCGTGTTCCGTAGACACACGACACGCCATGCCATGTCGTGCCGTGCCATGCCGTGCCGTGAACGCACCAATTTGTGGGAATTTCAAACCAAAGCAAGGCGATACAGAACCACATGTAGTTTGGTTCGGCGGGGGACGTTTTGGCTGCGGCTGCGGCTGCGGCTTTGGCGTTCGTGATTGTTTCCGTGTTCTCTGCATCCAAAACGCACTCCTTTCTCGGCAATCCACGCGAGCACTTTCATCCTATCTAGTACGGTATCTGGTGGTATCGGTTGGTGGTTGGGATGGTGCTGGGCATTGGGATGGGGATTGGTTTTCGTTGTCCCCGCAGTCGTCCGGACGGGATCGCACTGTGCGCATGGTGTGCATTTTGGTTCTACCGTGTTGTAGTAGTAAGGCTGGAGTCGACTCTCAAGTGCAATACGAGGTATTTGAAGATGTTGTACTAGTGGTGTGAATACTACGGTAGTTTGTAGTGAAGTTAGATTACGTTCAAAAAATAAATAGTAGTAACTTAGTAATAGTAGTAAGTTATCTTGCTCATCTGTTTAGATTTTGAATTGGTTAGAGAATTCCCTTGCTAGTAAACCTTACGTAACCTTACGGTACCAGGTAAGCCTACATGCTTCTTTACGACATTATGATGGTGCGAAAAATTCGAAGTGGCCAGATGATGATGATGATTGATTGATTCATTCATTGGATCATTGATTCGATTCAATCAAAATGCTCGCTGTTTCGAAGGGCTTTGGTAGTTCCTTTCACGTGACGTTCGATTTTGATTTTGATTCATTCATTCTACAAGGAAGACTAAGATGATTGTACTACAAAGTTCCTATCAGCTGTCCCCCGGTTCTACATCCTCAACTACTAATTTCTACGGAAACCGGGGGACAGCTGATGGGAATTCCGTAGTAACTTAACTTACCGTAATATTCATTCTTTCCTTAGCAACAACAATGAGAAATAAGGCTTAACCTTATTACGAAACAAATGACAATTTTTTTGAGAATCATTGGCTGACTTTTCGCCCAATTCGTTCGTGGGGGATGGCTTTGCGTTTTCCGTTCAAGATTCCTACGGATAAACAGCGCATATCCTTACTACGGCACTATTGCTGTTTTCGGTCACGCCGTTCTTGTTTTCCTAAGACTACTCTTACCGTCTTTCGGAATGAATCCTCATCGCTCGGCAACAGATGATTCGAGGTCTCTCCGTTCTTGTTTTGTGCTGGTAAGTTACTTGTACCGGTAACTTACGAGTAAGGTTACTGACACGATACGAGCGAGAACAACAGAACTAGGAATCTCACATACTACCGTACTTGTAAGATTACGCTAACAGGTTACAACTTGCAACCTGCAAACGCAGTCGTACCGTAGGTAGAATAATCAGGTGATCCGACGAAACAGTTCGTTGAGTTGAGTTGAGTTGAGCAACAACACGCAAGCAGCATCGCAACAGCAACCAAAAAAAAAACCAACAACAACAACAACACCCGCGGAGGAGACCCATGGCAGCATCATCGTCATCATCACCACTGTCGTCGACAATGCCCCGATTTCTGCTGCTGCTGCTGCTGCTGCTCGCCCGGGATGCCTCGGCGGCCGATAGCTCCTCGGCGGTCTCGGCCTGCACCCAATCGAGCGCCGACCTGCTGCGGCACGGCACCACCGCCAACCAAAACCTGAACTCGGCCACGGAAGCCTACGAGGCCTCCCTCCAATCCATGGTGAACGGCAAGGAGTGGAGCTTTGTCTTTCCGTCCGACGCCCTGGAAACCTACGAAAAGGCCTGCAACACCTACAACGACGAGAACGACGGGAGCCACCGCAACGGGTTGTGGCTGCGGCAGGAAAACGGAGACGCCGGAACCGTCTACAAATGCGACATGCCGAAGATGGACATTTCGGGCAAGCTTGTTCGGTTCGCCAACATCGGGGAGTGCCTGGCCAACACGGGCGAGTGCCGCGAGATGAAGCCGCTGGATCTGATCAAAAAACTCTGGGCTCGGGTCGGTTTTGAGAAGTGCGAGGTGCCGGGAGACGGAGATGGCGACAGCGACATACAAGGATGCAGCGGACTCTGCGAGCGAAACGGAATCCACCACCACCGAGGAAAAAGGCGGCGCCGACGATGGTAGCGGCGGAAGCGCACCGACTGTCGGGGAGGTAACAACCAAAGAGGGCGACAGCGACGGCGACAGCGACAGCGAAAGCAAAAGTTCCGAGGGGGACGACGAGAGCAGCACCAGCACCAGCACCAGCAAAGAGTCCTCCGACAAAGACAGCGACATGCTGACCCCGGGAGACGAAAACACGGACACCTCCCAGAAGCTTCCCTTCATGACGGACGACGACCTGGCCTGCCTCACCGCCACCCTGGACTTTCAGCAGGGCGACGACGAACTCAGCAGCGCCGAGAACACCTACAAGGCCACCCAGTACACCAAGACGAATCGGGACACCGGCCGCCAGATCCTGGCATATCCCTGGAAAGCCGCAAAGGCCCTCGAGGCGACCTGCGAACTCCACGACGGGTACTGGGGCTTTGTCATTGGAAAAGAACTTTACCTGCGCCGTGAAGGGGACGGAAATCACCCAGCTGGGCGTGAAATATTTCGGGAGCTGTCTCGCGCCCACGGACGAGTGCAAGGGGATGGATCCGACCCATCCCCTGCTGCAGGCCATGGCCGACAAGAAGATTGCCTGCTGGGAGGAGGACCAGGACAAGGACGAGGACAATAACGACAGCGACAGCAAAGAACAACAAAAACAAGACGACAACGGAGACGACAGTGATGGTGAGGATGGCGACGGAGATGCAGACGCAGACGCAGACGACTGAAAGCGATGGCGACAAGGAGGATGGCGACACCGGCAGTGACGGTACTGGTGAAACCACCCACGACAAGGAAGATACCAGCAAGGGTGATGGCGACGGTGATGGCGACGCCGGTTCTTCCCAGGAAGAAGAAACCAGCGACAATACCGATGGCGATAGCGATGCCAATAGCCAATACCAATGCCAGCGCACTGGACAATTTCTCCGAATCCGAACGGAAGTGCCTGAAGGATGCGGAGGCCATGAACGAGAAGCATCCAGACCTGGAGAAAGCCATCGAGACCTTTGGATCGTCCATGATTGTCGACATGGCCAACGTCGAGGAACATGAAGCTCGGATTTGCGGACGCGGACGTCGAAAAGCTCCGCGAGGCCTGCAGAGACATTGGTTACTTTACCCTCGTCGAGCGAGTCGAATTCGATTGCGACATGATGGCGGTCGAGGGAGATCTGGTGGTCACCAACATTGCCAACTGCGTCGCCGTCACGGACGAGTGCAAAAAAATGGATCCGTTGGTGTTGATGGAGAACATCTGGAAAAACACTGGGCATCGAATGCACGGAAAAAGTCGACACCATCCATCCCTGGACGGCACCAACTCCACCGCGAGTTCCAGCGACAATGAAAGCGACAGCAATGAAGCGACAGCAATAGTGACAGCGACAGCGACAACGAGAGCGAGAGTGGGTCCTCCGGCGAGGACGACGATCCCTTTGCCGAGGCGCTGGGCCTGACAAAGTCCGAGGTCGCCTGCATGAAAAGCTCCACGGGCTTTATGGACGACTCGGAGGTGCTCACGAGCGCGACCAAGGACTACCAGAAATCGGTACAGATGACCGATCCGACCAGGCTCGGCTACAAACAGGAGGCGGCATCGAAAATGAAATCGGTCTGCGAGGACCAGGGCGGTCTCTGGTCCTTTGTCCTGTCCGAGGACGTGACCTGCCACATCCACGGCAGGGACCGGTGCATCCACGTCTACAATTTTGGAAACTGCATCTCCAACAACAACGACTGCCAGAGCATGGACCCGATGGTCCTGGTTCGGGGCTTTTTCCTGGAGGTGCTCGGATTCGAGTGCAAAGCCTTGTGCGATACGCACAAGGAAGGACACGCTCCCACGCACTCAAACACGCACACACAGGCACCCGCTCCCGCTCCGCACGCGTGGAGCTCGCCAACGACGAATCACTACACGCCTCCTACCACGAACCCCAAGACGTACGGTGCGTCGTCGTCGCAGAACAGCAGCAGCAGCAGCAGCAGCAGCAGCAAGCTGACCATCCCGTCGCCTACCGTGGCGGCGGTCGTCGTGTGCCTGGTGATCGCCGTGGGATTCTTTGGGTTTTACCGGTACCGTGCCGGGCACCAGCGCGAGATCGTGCCCCAGGCGGACCTGGAAAGCGCGGACATGTCGGATCTTCGGTTCGAGTCCTTCACGTAAAGCCATGCCACCAGGAGAACAACCTACGCTGCATAGTATTATTATTATTATTAGTTTGTCATTCAACGTTATTATGGATTGAAACGATTTTCTGTGCCATCTGTTTATTTACCCACCTGTCTCACGCAACATCCCTTTGTTGAGAGTGAATGAATCAGATTTCTTTCGGCTGCGTAAGTTACTTGTTTAAACTTGAAAGTTGGTCAAGTTGTGTTCACTAAGGTTACGAGTATGATCATCTGATCATGAGGTAAAAGTGTCTCGGTCAGGTCTTAGGGCATGAAAGTAGGAACATACTGTAACTACCATAATCTCTATCCATACATATCTAATCGTTCCATGAAGGCAATGATCGGAGCGTCGGGCGAGCAACCACTTTCGTAAATTTTTTTTCGAAACAATTGGGAACACCGGTGCGCTCTGACGCACTTGTTTCTTGACAACTCATCGTTCTCGGAAATCGCATCACGGAGCTGACTGGGAGTGCAATTAAGATTACTAGTACTCCAAGTAAGATCTTACGAAAGCCGCTGCTTGCTGCTACCTTTAGCTTGATCCGTGATCTAGTGATCACAGCACCGCATCAGGAAGACGACAACGTATCCTTCGTGAGATCACAAAAAAATATTGATACAATTACTTGCGGATACCGCGCAGCTAGCCGGCACAACACAACACAACACAACACAACACAACACATTCAGTTCCAGCATATCAATTGAAAAGGCCATCAATCAATATCCGCAATGAAATTTTCAGCAACCGCCGACACTTATGATTTTGCAGCTATTTTCGGCGGTAACCAGCCCTTCCGATGCCTTCTGCGTGCCGGGACAACCGACACGATCGGCATCGACGGTTCTGAATGCTGGCGCGAACAAGGATGACGGAGTGACAACCAACAGGAGGTCGTTTCTTTCCGCTGCCACCCTGGCGGGAGTTTCTCTGGCATCCCTGGTTGCGTCGCCGGAATCCGCACTCGCCGGAATCGACGTGTCGGGATTGCGCGTCGAGGGTGGTGGCGGCAATGCCGTCCTGAAGGAGCAGCTCAAGGCAATCGATGGATCGGCTTCCGGCCGGGTCAATCAAATCAAGGAACTCCAGGCGGCCTCGGCCGCTTCGTCGGGTCCGAAAGCTGGCCAACGGCGTTCCCGTCAAGATAGAAGAGGAGGTCGACCCTAGCATCGCCACCTGGCTGTACCGCAGCAATCCCGGAATGAGCCCACGCCTGTCGAGAAGCGGGGCCTTCAAGAATCTCTATCGGTGCGACGACCAAATGGTGGGCCCCAACGGAGTGTCGAGCAGTGTCAGCATCACCTTTGAATTTCCTTCGGATTGGTTGCAGCTCGACAAATTCCTGGGTGGAATTTCCTACGTGGACCAACGGAACGGTGATCGTCTATACGTCTTGAAAACGAAACTCCCGGAGGGCGAGCGATTGGCAACGGTTCCCAAGGCTTTTTTCGGGACCTCCATCTTCGATCCCAAGGGAACGATTGTCAAGAGTCAGGGGGTCGAGATCGACGATTACAAGGTTAGCAGCGCCCAGACGCTCAACGAGTGCCCCGACAACTTTTGTTCGACGCACAAACGAATCCGGATCAAGTATGCCACCGTCACCGGAAACGGTCTTCGCGTCGAGCGCAGGGCACTGGTTGATGCGTACGAGATGAACGACAAGGGGGATGTCTACATGCTCATGACCTCCTCCAATGCCGCGAAATTCGAGGCGAAGGACAGCCCCGAGCGACAAACGGTCGAAGCCATCGTGGACTCTTTCCGCATCAATGTCTAAAGCAAAGTATTTCAATGTCCAAGGGGGAGAATCAAGGTGCCGTTGAAAGTGACTGCTCGATGAATGACTTTCATTCAAAATTATTTGCAAGTATTCAGCAGTTTTGAGATGGTTGAAATATGTAATACTATGGAATCGGATTTTTAAAGAAGAGAATATTGTTGTTGAAGTACTTGTAGTTGTAGATAATAAGAGTACAATCCATCTCATCTTCTGCCACTGCGACTTTGAAAATTGTTGATGCACTTCAAAAACTAGACTGATGAGTGATTATTGTAATATCATCACAGTATTTAATTTTTTCCACTCGGTTCATGAACCCTGTTTCCACCAGAAAATTTAAGAACGCGCTTCTTGTTTATTGCCCTAACATTTTGATTTTGATGTCGAAAATTCTCCAAAAGCGGCGCGCGCTTGTTTTTCATTCACATACCGGCACGAGAATCTCTCGTTTTGGACAAGTGAGACGGTTGCACGTTGCACAATCTAAGTATTATTAATTTTTTTTGGGTATCAGCTATCCCTATCGAACTGACTCTTCGGTATCCCCAGAACGATCCTCGCCCACGACACTGATACGAGAAGATCCACCTGGGATTCTCCGAGGGCACCGTCAATCGGGATGAATTCACTCGAGCAAGCGCAGGCACTCAACGAAATCTACCAAGCTCGACAAGAATTGGTGCGGCAAAATGAAGCGGAAATAGCGGATTTGAAACAGCGCCTGAAGCACGCCACCCAGAAGCACCAAAATCTTTTGGCGCAAAGGGATGCAGCGAGAAGGAACTACGAGGAGGCGGCATCCAACATCGTGGAGATCCTGGACGATGATTGCGACGACAGCGACCCGGCATCTACCCGGCAGATCCACCGAAACCAAGGCGCGCAAAAAGACACGAGCTGCATCGAACAGAAACGCAGAGAGAAAGACCACCGGACACAAAATTCAGTGGTTCGCCAACGGAATAAGAAAGCTCCTCCCGAAGTGAAGCATGAAGTGCTTGATTTAGTGGACAGTGACGACAGCGATGACGAAGAAGAGAACGATTATTCTGGTGGTTTGTCAAGCATGAACGAGGAGGAAAAGTATTCGACGCTGGAAAGCTTTATCGGAGAGAAGGAAGCGAACGATGGGGAGGCGGGCGATTCCGAGTCAAAAAACAAGCGACAAAGATCATCGTCCATCAACAGAATTGGGAGGAACGAAGACGGAAAGATAGCAGCAAACCCATCGGACGATGTTGTGGCGAGGAAGAGTGCATCGGCGCAGAAACGACCGCGGTCCTCGTCAACGCACAGTGCTAGCAGCAACACAACTATTGGCAGCAAAAGCCGAAGGAACCGAGAAAAGTCGTCAACCGAACCCGATGTGATCCACCTAACCGAAAGCGAGACGACACAGCAAGCAGCGAGGAATATCGAAGAAAACCAGAAATCTTCCGGCAGCGGGAGGCCCCGATCCTCCTCGACGGGCAGTGGCTGCCATTTGAATAAGGCGACCGGCAAAAAACGCGGCGCATCCAAATCGACGGCTTCTACGAGAAGAGTCACCCACCGAACACCTCCGAACGACATACCAATGGAATGTTGGCTGAAATCCTCAATCGGACGAACCCGGGAGGAACTCAATTCGATTGATGACATAGTCCAATTCATGGGTTCTTGCAAGTTTGGCCAATCGGTAGTGTGCAGCAAATTTGGTGTCGTTCATGCGATTGTCTTGAATGATGAATTCAACGACCTGGCGCAAAGGAACGACGAACCACAAATCTGGTACGTGGGTATCGGACCGGGACGAACGCGCGAAGCTCGACTGGTCGGGGCCTCTAGGTCGACCATCCCCATTTTCCACGCACCAAAAATAGAATACTCCACCAGGGAAATATTTTACGTCGGGCATTACAAGGTAGTGGACGTGGAAGAACTCGATCCTCCCATCGTTATAAAACAAGTGGAACGCGACATGAAAGTGACTTTTGAGTTTGATAGATTTGACGAACGACTGGATTCCATCATAAAACGTGGTCCGAAGAGCAGTAATAACACCAGTGGTCCAGAACAGGACACAAGATGACATAAAGAATGCGCCAAGCTATCGTGGATCGAAAATATTTCCATCATTGATTACGAAGCGCTTCGTATTCCTTAACGCGCAGTAAGTTTGTCGGCGGGTACGAACACCTTTTTAACTTTTCATGATGGAACCTCAAACTGATCAGTTGTGGTTCACTGAGTAATTCCGAAATAGGCGCAGTGTTATCTGTTGCTTTTTTCTATCTGGCGGTGTATGCGATGGAATGTTGTCGCTTAGTATTACTAGTAGTGTATAGTTTATCCTCTCGGCCTCTTCTTTCTTATTCATCAGCACCACTACGAGGAACTCTTCTCGCCGTTGGTGCTTTACTTCGTACACGGCAATGTTTCCCTTTCGAAACTGGCTTTCAACCACTGAATCACTGGTGTGTGATTCAAGTTGGCATGGCCATTATCAATGATGATGGATTCTAGGCAAGTTTCACTGGCCCTGTCTCGTTTCGGCAAGTTTGAAGTTTCGTGAGCCAAAAAAACTCGGTTGATAATGAAAAACACGTAAAATCGTTCAAAATCAAAGGAAAGAGGAAAACTTGGAGATTCTTGTCAGATTTTTTAAGTTGCTGTTCGGTACACGTACCGGTACAACACAGAATCAATCGAATCGATCAATCTCAATCAATCAATCAGCTCACCAAAAACTCGTGTAAGACCGTCACGTACGAACGTCCTGAACCCTGTTTGGAAGCATCACAGCCTACTTCACGTACGTAGTCGTACTGTACGTACATACAAGTAAGGCTAAGATACTCGTAACATCCCTAAACACTACACAAACCCCAATGTTCGAGGAGCACGACCAAGTTTATGCCACCTGTCTTCAGTCAGATGTTTTTTGTTTTTTGTCGTCCTGCCGTCACTTCTCGCGGGACCAAAAACTCTTGCGAGAAACACTCGTAGTAGAAACGAAGCGCATCGAATTCGAAATTCGAATGAAATCGAAACAAAGGATCTGTACCAGCGACGGAAATCGCGTCGTCGGTGGCACCCGGCTTTCGTTCTTTCCACACTTCTTCCGCATTGTTTTGCCGATCAGACGATGAACATTCCATCAGCATCGACATCGAGTATCGCTCTCTCGAGCCGATCAACCGAAACCCGTCCATTTGTACCCGAACGATGGACACCCGACGACGGCCACACTCGTGGCAACGGGAACCCAATCGGGGTGAGAAAAAATTATTGTTCCACTACTCACACGGCGAGAGATTTTGGATCCATGACAACCACGTGGATGTTGCCAACAGCCACATGGAACGCTTCCGATTTTTCCGGGGTGTCGCAGGTGAAACATTCAATGATCTAAGATGCGCCGCAGGTGAAATATTCAATGATCTAAGCCTTCTCCTAGAGAGTGGATACAGATATACAGACATTGGGTGGATAACGATCGGCGGGAACGGAGAGAGTGGTTTGACCTTGGAATTCACTTATCGCTTCTATGATATTGACAAATTTTCCTGGTTTCGCGGCTCCAATTACACGTTCGAACAGTGTCAGGTTGGCCGGAACCATTCCTCCGACAAGAGACTACAAGGAGACTACAGAACATTGCCAGGGGGTCATTCCTTCATTGCATTGAGCCCCGACGAATTCGTCATGGGCGTCCGCGCCCATCGAAAGGGAAACCTTCTCCATGGAATAACTCTCATAACCAACGAAAGGACAGTTTCATTACGGTGGGAAAAGTGAGGGCGACGGTTTGGTCGAAATGATTGCCGATCCAACAATGGAAGTAGTCGCCTTGTGTGGAACCACGTACAGCAGTCGGGGATACACAACCTTCAACTCCAGTGTGGGGCTCTTTTTTCGCCCGAGGATCTCGACCCCTGGCACAAAAGGACGGGGATCCCGGCACCGTGCGGGGACGTTTGCACCGACTCTGCACAATAGAAGCCCTGTTTCGCGTTCGTCCAACGACATGAGTTTGGATACGTTGGCAGAAAGAAGCGGGGCGACTACGAAGATGAATGAGACGCTCGGTACGTTTTCGGTTGAGGAAAGCAGCGTGCGGCGCGTATCCCCCTCCATAATCGAATCCTTGGTAGGACGTGCCATCTCGCTGGGAAAAAAATCCTTGGTAGGACGCGCCATCTCGCTGGGAAAAGACTTGGGAAGAAACGTTTCTTCTTTGGACACGATGTTCCCTACCGAGATCGACGTCGTGTTTGGGCATGCTGCAAAGAACCACAATGGCACTAACCAAGATTTTTTTACACAGTGGAAAGAGGCCAACCTAAACAAGTATCTCGAGTGCGAAAAAGGGGGAAAAAGAGGATTTTGCGAAATCGTAGTAAAGCAGGTCATGGTCAGAGGAGGGCGGTTCTTCGAACAAAATAAGGAGACCAAAGAGTGGGTACAACTGCGTGGAGATCCTCTTCTAACCAAGATAACAAGTGCATTTCGGGACCTTAAAGCAAAGAGGGACCGCACTGTGGGTAGGAATCTGGGGAATCAGCGACATGACACTGCCGGATTCGTTGTTTGAGGGGAGTCATAGAAGCAAGACTGAATACTCCCGGGGACGTGTTACAGCCGTCAGGAAACTAGTTCAAACCAAAGCACTATGTTCATAATTTCTATGTTTTCACTTCTGCAAAATACCTACACGGACTATCTCACCGTTTTGTTGTCATTCAGGATTCGTGCATTTCTGACATTTTCTTATATCGACGTATTTAGGATGAGTCAAAGGTTTTTCAAAATATGTGGGAAAAAAGAGTTTGTTCGCACTTTCGAACATGAAGCACACTTTTTGTTACAAAGTTATGACAGAGGGCATCACCAGAAAAGTAAGATCCGCAAGGTTACTCCACTAGTTTGCTAACCCCCTCTACAACCCTGACTACTCCCAAACCTACTACGCTTGTGAAACTGCATTGAATTTTGATGCATGGGGCCAGCATGAGCCAAGAAAAGCAGTGCGTTCGTATTTGCGTACAACAGTTGTTCGAAATAGAGTTTTCAAGTTTGATATAAAATTAGATACATCACCGAAGTTTTGATCCAACGCATATGCATTCATGATTGGCGTTTGAATTTATCGTCGCCCCATAAGGGGGCTTTGTTCCATCGTTCCATACAATTCTGCTCCATTCCCATAGTCATTGCCAACGCCATCGTCGTTGTAAAAATCAAGATCTAGGGCCTCGTCGAGAGCAGTAATCGAAAGAGTCTTCTTTAACCCAACATTGTCAGATTCAATGATACGCTTTCCGACCGCAGTTTGCTGGAAATAATGGTTGAATTCCTTGTTGTAGCGCATACCGAGGATCAATCCCAGTGCAGACCCCGAGAGAATTCCGATAGAAATGATGGCAGTCAACTGCCACCAGCTGGGTCCAGAGCTCTCAACATAGTTTACGAAGTAGCCAATGTCCCAGTCTACAAAGTCGTCGTCCGTCACAGTACGATTTTCTTCTATCAACATAGCAATGCCGCCGAAATCACAGGTAACTCCAGCCAGTTTGTATTCGTCGAAAAACTCTGAAATCATGTCATTCGCTGCGTCATTCAATTCTTTTCCATTCATGTAGATGACCGATGATTCAAAGTCAGTTTCGGTACCATTCTTCACCTTCAAAATGTATTCGACTGCCTTGATTAGGCTGCTCTCAGGCATGTCATGCTTCAGTTGACAACTGTATGCCATTTCATCTTCGCTGCGACACGCATCTTCGATTTTCGGATCGTTGAAACTCCCTTGAGGTATCCAGCCCTTCTCGAGTGCCAACAGATAGGACCAATGCGGTTCGTCCAAATCAGTTCGAAAGTTCCAAAAGTAAAACCCGTGCCCAACTCCAGAGTAGGCACTAATCTTTTTGTAGGCCAAAAGTGTCATAACATTGTCAGTGTCATCAAAGTTGGGTGGGGCTTTGGGTGGAGCTGTCACCCAATCGCGCCCCGTCAATGGATTCTTTTCCTTGATCCAGTCTCTTCCAACCGGACACATTCCAAAGCTCGGTCCACTCATTCCAGTTCCATATGGTCCCTGCATTGGTTTGGTTGGATCAACGGGAGCTCCGGGCTGATATCCCTCTCCCATGTAGGGAGCCGCACACGGAATATATTTGCAAGGAGATCGAGGAAATCCTGGGAGATTATCATTGAAGCCATTCAACCACATTGCGCAATTGCTACGGGAGAGAAGGCAATGTAATTTGAGCAACTAAAGCGTGGGCAAAGAGAGGTTTCTACTAACTGAAACATCATTACATCCTCATTGGATCGAAAACGAGAACTTACTCTGTGGCCAAACTCCATTCCCCGACAATAACTGGACCGAACTCCCGCTCCAAATTGAGGATAGCTTGTTTGTTGTTACAGGCGTCTTTAAAGAATCCAATACGAGAATCAGGATCTTTCCAAGCCTGGTAAATGTGTGTGTCCAAAGCGCGCTCGGGACATCTGGTTCGCAGCATAGCAAAGCGCATCTTGTTAGAGAATAAATCGAACATTTTCTCGTCGTGATTGCTCCGTCTTGATTTTTCATTCAACATACCCTTTCATAAATCCTCCCCAGACACTTGGATCTAAACGGAAGGAGTCGTGCATTACATATTTCCAGTACGGGGCATGCTCTGTGTTTATGATTATTGAGAGATGGTTGGCGAAGTAAACACAAAAGAAGGACTTTTGAGGGGGAAAATGATAAATGAGGTCAAAGAACTCTTCGATGGAATTTTTTCTTTCAACTCACTCTTCACAATTAAATAACCCTCCCAGTAGAACCTCTGAAAATGATCGAGCAATGTAGTTGTGAAGGTATGAGTTGGCAGGTGTAAAATGAGGAAATACCGGTTTCAAAGATTTTGCGCCATTCTGGATTTTGCGAGATTTAATTCATATGGTAAAACTCACTTTAAGAACTTCAATTGGTGTGTATTGCCACGGCTCGTTCACGGGCTTTCATTTTTGGAACGCCGTCGTGGTAGAATCAATACAGAATTGGTTGGATGAGGATCATTGCATTAACGAGAACTGAACAATTACTTCACAAATATCTGGACTTACTTCAAGCCCTTGGACAGCAGGATGGATTTTATACCGATCTACAATCCTGTCGATGACCTCCAGAGAGTGTTGAATGTTCTCATAATTTATTGACGAATACGAAGCAGTATCTTGGTCGAAGGTTCCAATCCATCTTGCATCACGAATTGGCCAATGTTCGAAGGTATGGTCTTGGGTGTATTCACGGTTAAGAGCTGTTGTCCACTGAAACCCCATGGTTTGTCCTGAGTTATCGAAACCATTTTGACTATCTTTCATTGTATGAATGTCTATCAGAACAGATAGACCATAGGAGTAAGCCCTGGACGACGAAAAACGACAAATATGCTGAAAATTAGGAAAGCAAAACAACCCGAGCGCGGAAAGGGCTGATACGCCGAAGAATCTTGCGCGGATCTTGAATCACTACAATATCGCTCGACTTCACTCACCAATCTAATAGGGTATCGACGTAGTCCAGGGCGCCATCAAAACATCCATCTATGTAAGGCCCGTACGGCTTGTACATGTAATCTCCCACTGGAAGGCGGAGTGAGTTAATTCCTGACTCCGCCAATTGCTCGATAATATCTTCCGTTACCCAAGTTTCCCAGTGGCGACGCAACTGGCGATTGGCCTCCTTTGGTCCTAGAACTTTGCAGAAGGTGTAAGTGTCCATCCCAATTTCGCTTTCGTTTGTTCGACCCAAAAACTGATAGAACAAGGACGGAGTAATCCACGGTTCCAAGACCATCCATCCACCAAGGTTGACACCACGAACTTGAGTATTGAAAGGTGTCGAGTGTTTGTCGTGCAAGCAAGTCATTGTTTCGTTCATTGCGATGAAATGAGGGTACTTCGTCCCACCCTCGGGAATCTCGAACTCTGTCGCAGTGGACATGCCGATCGTTGCTGTCAATGCCACTGCGAAAGGCAGTAACTGCGCTGGAAACATCATGATACCAAAAATATCCTCCTTGGTTTTGTGGTGAGTGGTTCCAGATCTTTCAGGACGATAGTCGGCAGCAAAATATGATGGGGTATTTCGTGCTATGACAAAGAAGAGGGAGACAGAGAAGAGCCGATTGGCTGTCGACGGTAGTTTCGAGTCGGAGGAGTGGAAGGGAGTAAGCCTTACTTAGGTACTTTATGATTTATTACGGAGTGAATCTCTGTACATTTGGTACTTCACTATTTTGCGAAGTACGAAGTAGTACACAGAATTGAGAATCTTAGTGCACTTGGTGAACCTTACGAGTACTCGTACTTTTAGGAAGTATTTTTTGTGTGGGTATGATGAACCTTTTACTTTAATCGGTGTCAACGTCAGTTTTGATAAAAACGAAAAAGTGGGAAAAAACATAAGCGCTCATCCCATCTCCCATCACACACTGATCACCCATCACACACATATTTACTTCTACTATTCACACAACCATCACCCATTATTTCAATCCTCTCTATCGGCACTTGTGATGAGAATGAATTTTCTCCGAAAAAAAGGAATTTCTAAATCATTATTATCTTTAACCCTAAAAACAATACATTACAACTCGCTGTTCATCACATGCTGCAGGGTAAGTTATGGTAATAACCTTAGTAGTAGTTACACGTAAAATAATGTTCCTCAGAGTTGTCTCTTGGTCTATTTTCTTCGCAATCAACTAAGAACACCGTGTCAAAATGATTTTTCTTTCCCCTTTTCAGTGGAAGTTGACAGTGTACGTCGTCAGATTTGCACCACAACTGTCCCGTAAATTTGCATCTCGTGGTTATGTTTTAAGAACAAACAGCAACAGCCATGCTGTGAAAAACAAGCGAAACCAGTTTCCACCAGCCGCCAGTCTACATCATCGAGAGCCACTGACATTTTTTTTACTGACAAACACTGTTGACACATTGATTGTTGATACATTCAACGTTTGGATCGGTTGTGAATTCTGGAGATCCACACATTTGGCCATCCAGCTTCCTCACCTCGAACTTGGAGTCCTGATTTGCTGGTTCTAACCAACGCAGCATCGAACCACCAGAAAATACTTCTGCTTTTAACTCCGAACGTTTTTTGTTGAAGTCGGAGATACTGGTCTGCTTTGTACCTGTCGAGTACATCGTTGCAATTGTTTCTGCGTCCGTGAAAGGCACGAGTTTGTTGGTTATGGGGGTAGTTTGTGGGTCAATCGCGTACCCCCAACCTTTGCCAAAGTGCACCAGCTTTGTCGGAATGGGAGGATTGCAACACTGAGTTCCTTCTGGTGGACTACCTTGACACGGTAGAATTCCGTCCGATGGATCACAATCGGGAACAACGCCCTGTGCATATGGCAAAAGTGGATTCATTGGCATGTTGCTCCAAGCATTTTGTAACGCCGACATGTATTTCGAAACATCATTACCGAACACACCTCTCAAGTTGACAAATTCGATGGCAACATAGCCATCGGGTACTCCAGGAGGGGGCGGTGGCAAAAGAAGATCGTAAGCAGATGGAACCCCCTGAAAAATGGCGTTGTATTTCAGATCGAATTCTGCTTTGATTTCATCGATTGGTGGAATTGGGTTGAGAACTGCAGTTTTCGAGGGATTGACAAATCTAAATTCGAGGTTACCATTTGGATAAAAAGAGATGTTTTCAAGTTGATCGAGTGTTGCCTTTGAGGTTATCTCGTACCATGCGCCAAATGCACTCGGAAAAGCACGGGCTGGTACAAATGCAATCAAAGTATCAAATGAGGGCGTAGCTGAATCGAAATGGAAATACCCATCATTGGAGCAAGAGGAACCAGCGTCCCATGCATGATCCAGAGTTTGCTAAAGAATAACGAATTGCAGGGAAGCGTTGAGTGGTAAGGAAAGGAAGCTTCGGATTTGTTCAAACATTACAACATCTCACCTGGGCAGATATGCTCAATGCCGCATTGACTTCGAGAGGCACGGAGCATAAGTCGGCTTCTGGTATCATCTCGGATGGGATTCGAATACATTGGCTTCCATTGCCACCGATTGATATTGGCCCCGAGGGAGGGACGCAAAATGTTTCGCACAGTGCTTCTACACTCAGGTCAACGCGAGGCCCACCTGTGAATGATGTACCAGAATTCAATTCTGCCTCTGCTTGTGACGATGACCTGTAGGCCTCGGCTTTTTCCACATCCGCAAAATCGCCGTTCGTCCCAGAAAAGCGCTCGCCCGCAAAGCTTGTACGATACTCTCCAAGAACATTATTGTAGAAATCGTAAAAAAACTGCACATTATCGTACATCGCTGAGGTTTCGAAAACTGTTTGAGTGAGATTCGATAGCAGTTGAATGAAGTCGTCAGTATTTGCTGGACGAGGAAATGTGGTCTTTTCTCTTTCCATCCTGAGTCCTCCTTTCGTCAGATCCATGATTGGTGTACCAGTGGCAGGATCAATGCCAGCAACGAATGGAATTTCCTCGGAATGCATCTTCATTTCAACAGCAAGAATAAAGCCTAAAAGTCCAGCTGATGACCTCCAGTAATCTAGATCATCGCCTTCAACCTCTTTGATTTCCCCATCTGATGTCATTACAAGAAGTTTAACGACGTCATCGTGAATAAATCCGGTTGAACGCCCACCACCATGCACCATGTTTGCTATAACTCCACCGATACTGAAAGATTGCGCGGTGGTACGACTGAGCTGCACAAACCCATGGGGACGGATCAAAGCAGATACATCATACCACGATTTTCCCGCACCAATGCGGAATGTAGAGGTTTCTCTGTTTATGGAGTCACACCAACCTTCGATTTGGGTGGAATGAGATGCAAGCGAAATCACAACAAAATCCTCTTCCGTCCGCTGCATGACCATTCCATCCTGAGTGTGTCTAGCGCCCATCGTGCGGACAGTACAGTCGTACTTCTTGGAATGTTTGATGATTTTCATCAGTTCTCTGTCGGTGGCAGGGCGGAAGATTGGAGCAAAGGTAGCAACACCGCCTTCCCATGTCTTCCAGTTTCCGTCCTCCGCAACCAGATGCGTGCAACGATTTTTTTGGCTCTTATTCTTCTTCGGAGACTTTATCTTCTTCGGATCTTTCGTCTTCTTTGGAGACTTTTTCTCTTTCTTTGAGCGCATGAAAATCGGGGTGGAATTCATTGGTGTCAGTCGAATGATTCTAGTTGTAAAAGCTCATCGCCTGGTCTTGGAGACGTACCTTTGAGCTCTTCAGCAATCTTTGCTTTTCGTCACCGGCATCATTGGGAACCGAGTCACGAAGTCTGAGAAGACGTCCTCCTTCTGGTCCAGAACCAACCTCTTCAAAGATAGGATTTGAGTCTGCATTTGCGCTTTTTCAAGTTCTCAGCAATATTAAAGTAAGACCAGAATTGTTAGGAAATTATTAAAGTTAGGGTTTACAAAATGAAAATTGACCGTTGAATCAATATGACATTATTGATTACCGGAGAACCACAAATTTTTGGAGAATTGGAGAACCAGAAATGACTATCCGAATCAGTTGAATGATCAAAATCACATCAAGAGAGGTAGAAATACAAATACCACTACATCTCACTTTTTACGATAATACAATTAGTGCATTTACATTATGTTACATCCGATTGTAGACTTGTTTTGATAATTTACAAGATATTATCGTAAAAAGGCAAGGTTAAACAAGGAAGACAAATCAAGAAAACATTACCAACCATGTCAGAAAAGAATGAAGATACAGTCAAACAAGAGACTGAAGAACATGATGAAGAGGATTCATCACAGAAGAAACGCAGGCTTAACAAACGTAAAGGGAAAGGGCCGAGTGGATCAGGACCGGGTGTAACCTTCAAAGGGGGAACCCCGGCTATCAAGGATGATGTATTCGTCTACAGTCAAATCCACACCAAGAAATGGATCACTGCTAGGAAGAAGTTTATTAACTATGCAGCGAAGACATACGGTGGGAATGAGGAAACAAGCCTCGAGATGCGGAAGCTAACAATCGTAACAATGGACGAACCTGTTGAACCAACCGAGGAGGAACTTAAAGAACTAAGTGATCTAAAACGGGAATTCACCAAGGATGATTATAAACAGGATCTGAAAATTTACAAGGATATCATGAATAAGACAAGGAACAATCTAACCAAATTATACAAGGTCCTCTGGGATCAATGTGACCCGATCATGCACAACAAGATCAAAGCCCACAAGGACGACTACACCAAAGTACATGCCACAAAGTCAGTTACAGGGCTATTAACAATAATCGAGATGGTATGTGAGCAAGGAGACGCAACCAGAAACAGACGAGTACAGAGATTCCTAACCAAGAAGAAAGTGTACAACTTCTGACAAACGGATTACATGGACCTGGGGGAGTATCTGGAAAAGTTTGAAGTGCTAGTGAATGTAGCTGAGAAGACTGGAGCAAGATTCTATGATATGGAAGACATACAGGACGTCCTAACGAACGAAGGATTCGTTAATGTGGAGCCATCTGATGCGGAAACCGAATCAGGGGATGAAACCGAGGAGCCTCCCATTAAACAAGAACCATTGAAAATACAAAAACAAACCAAATCTACATGGGGGAGTTTAAAAACCGAAACAAAACAACAAGTGAGAGCAATCGCACGCGACAGAGCTCTAGCAATCTTATTCTTCATGAACTCGAACGAATCCAAGTATGCGATCTACAAACAAGACTGTCACAACGCGATGGCCAAGGGAAGGGATGAATACCCAAAGAGTGTAGTGGAGGCGCACACTGAACTCGAAGATTTCAAATTTAATCCAAGACTATACCAAGTCAACCGGACAGGAGGCCAACGTGGTCGATTCTCCGGACATCAATTTCTAATTGAAGATGATAATGAGGAACCAGACGAATCAACCACAGTCCAAAAATGGAGACCAAAAGGAAACTATATATGCCATAACTGTGATCGGAAGAATGATTGTATTGCATCTGATTGTCCGCATACAACGAAGGAAAATGGAGACCCCACAAGGGATGAGCGACGAAAGGCATACAACCAAGCAAAAGGACAACGGGAATCCGGACAATGTAATATCATGGAAGGAAGTGAAGGAGAATCACCGGAGGAACAAGAATGGGAATCAGAATTGGATGGTGATGACTATGATATACAGTTCTACATGAATGACGAAGACACCGTTTTAGTGGAGGACCTACGCGGGAAGAACAAACATGCCTTCAATCAATGTCGAAAGAGACTAAACCCAAAGTGGATTCTCATTGATAACTGTTCAAGTGTGAACGTCTTTTACAACAAACGGTTCCTAAAGAACATTCGCAACGCATCGAAAGTGTTGCATTTGTACACTAACGCCGGGAAGGCCATCATAACCCAGGTTGGTGACCTCCCAGGGTTTGGAGAAGTGTATTTCTATCCAGACGGCATTGCCAACATCCTATCCTTCCACATAGTAACTAATATGCCAGGATATATCGTGGAATACAACAATGGGATCGAAGACGCATTCCGTGTGACGAACCCAAAAGGGATAACACGCAAGTTTGTGCCGTCGGAAAAGGGTCTATACTATTGGGACAGCACCCATGCCATCATGTCAGCACAATCATTTGTCGAAACAGATATTAAGCTGGAGCAAATAGGTGTGGAGACCATAAAAGGGAACCAATCGAAATTTTCCCGACGGGACAACGCGACGGCACTGGCAGTACGGAAGTTACAGGATGTGACCAACTGGAGCAACACGGATATCATCAGAGCAATTAAGAGTGGAACCATTTTGAATAATCCATTCACCCCAAGAGATGTGACCATCATGGACAAGATATTCGGTCCACGGGTTGCTGGATTACAAGGCAAGATGGTATGAAACAAACGAAAGGAGGTGATACCCCAGACGATTATGGACCACTACACAGAATTAACGGTGTCCATTGATATAATGAAGGTGAACAGTATCCCATTCATGGTCACCATAAGCAAGCATATCCATTATGGGACAGCCAATCCCATTGAGGACATGACAGAAGAATCGATGTTCAAGGTACTCAATGAACTACAGAAATTCTACAAAAGGAGGGGATTCCAAGTCGGGCTTATACTAGGAGATAAACAATTCGAGTGTCTAGATAATGAACTGGCAGGCATAGGTATTTTACTTAATGTCGCGGCCCAAGATGAACATGTGCCTGAAGTGGAGCGATTCATTCGGGTCATAAAAGAAAGGGCAAGATGCGCCTTCCACAATACTCCTTTTAAGAAACTACCAAACAGGATGGTAATTGGACTTATTGCAGGAGTGATGGTCTACCTCAACGGCATATCATGGGACGGGGGCGTATCTAAGGTATTATCGCCCATGACCATTGTCACAGGTAAGAAACTTGACTATAAACTACACTGTATGATCCCCTATGGATCATATGCACAGGTTCGACGTGGGACTGACAATACGCTGAAAACAAGGACATTCGGGGCAATAGCCATGGGGCCAATGCACAACCTACAAGGAGGAATGACCTTCATGAGCCTGAAAACAGGGCGACGAATTGAAAGAGATAGACCTGATTTCCACATACTACCAATGCCGGATGAGGTGATCGATCAAGTTAACAACATGGGAAAGAAGAGTCCTGATGGATTGTTGTTTACAGATGGGTATGATAACCAAATGGTAGGCATGGAGGACGATGAAGGAGTCGATGACGAAGTGACCGTGGACACAAGCCAAGGCAGTGATGAGGAAGATGAAGAAGCGGATGTCGATTCCACGTCCGAAGATAGTGAGGAGAATACAGGAGTGGTGGATGAAGGGGTCCACGAGGACACCACTGAGCTCCACGAAGACGCCACTGGAAACACAGGAGTGGCAGATGAAGAGATCGAAATCGTTTTCGAGACAGACAGCGAGATGGAGGAAAACGACTCGGATAACGCAGACGACGAGGACAGCGTTAACACAAATGAGACCGACCAGGATGTCCAGAGTGACAGCGAGGGAAGCAATGAATCCACAACACGCCCAAGACGGAATGTGCAACCATATGTCTGGCCAGGGTATGAGGACGCCTACGTCAACATTATGACCGAACGACCCGCGTGTAAAAGATTTAAGGGAATCGCTAAAAGAATGTCCCGAAGAACAAAGCACAGGAGTGCATATCAATATCTACAAAGAACAGTTGAGTTCAAGGAGACTGTTGAAGCAATAACATCTGGAAATGAGCAGTATAACTACGAGCGGGCAATGACATTGCTGGGCACAACATCGGAGAAATGTCAAGACACAGTCACTCACTACCTAATGACCCAATATGGCCTAAAGGCGGGACTCCGAATGTTTGGTAGCGAAGGGAAAGCTGCAACAACCAAGGAAATGAAACAGATGTTATCCCGAGAAGTATTTGAGGAAATTGATTATAAGTCCTTATCAAATGAAGACAAGAGACTCGCGCTGCCAATCCTGCTGTTTCTAACAAGGAAGAGAGATGGGAGTGTGAAAGGACGCGCATGCGCTGATGGAAGGAAACAGAGAATATGGATGAACAAGGAGGATACTCGATCACCTACGGTGTCAACAGAAGGGTTATTCTACCTGTTGATGGTGGATGCTTTTGAAGGACGCGATGTCGCAACGCTTGACTTGCCGGGACACTTCCTACAGACACCAATGGAGGGGCGTCTTATCCTCAGGGTAGATGGGGAACTCGCGTTGGCACTTGTAGAACTGGATAACAACCGGTGGAGCCCACACCTGCAGAAGATTAGAGGGAAGTGGGTGATATTCGTGAAATGTAGCAAGGCAATATATGGGACACTGAACGCAGCATTGTTATCATATAAGAAGCTGATTGGACACCTCGGCGAGTGGGGTTTCGAGATGAATCCGTATGATCCATGTGTCTGGAACAAGATGATCGGAGGAAAACAGATGACAGTGGCCTTCCATGTGGATGACATGAAGGTCAGCCACGTCGATCCGGCTGAAGTGACAGCAATTATAGATAAGCTGAAAGCCATATATGGTAAGACTGACCCAATGACCGAGGTAAGAGGAAAATTGCATGAGTACCTCGGGATGACGATTGACTTCCGGGTAGAAGGGGAAGTTAAAATCAGTATGTATGATTACGTCCAGAAGTTGTTAAATGACGTCAGGGAGGACATGAAAGGTGAAAAGCCTACAGCAGCACCAGAACACTTGTTTCGTACAGCTGAAGATGATGATCCTGTTTGTCTGTTGGATCAAAAAGAGAGGGACTACTTCCATACGATGACGGCAAGGGCACTATATCTTGGAAAGAGGGCGCGTCCAGATCTACAGACAGCGGTGGCGTTCTTATGTACGAGAGTCAGAAGACCAGACGAACACGATTACAAGAAACTTGGGCATCTACTGAAGTACCTGCAAGGAACAAGGCATCTGCCTCTAATCCTCAGATATGATGGAAAGGAGATCTCACTATATATTGACGGAGCACACGCCGTACATGAGGATATGAGGGGGCATGTGGGTGTCATGGTGACGGGCGGTCGAGGGACCATATATGGGTCATCAAACAAAACAAAGTTGAATACAACAAGTTCGACTGAAACTGAGATTGTCGCTGTGGGAGAACGGCTGCCAAAACACATATGGTTCAGATATTTCCGGTTGGCACAAGGCGGGGATAGCAATGAGGATGTATTATACCAGGACAACGAAGCAGCCATACTGCTGGAGAATAACGGAAGGTTGTCATGTGGAAAAGGTTCAAAACATATCCACATCCGGTATTTCTTCATAACAGACCGGATTAAGAGAAAGGAGATTGTAGTCCGTTACTGTCCGACAAAGGAAATGATTGCCGATTACTACACAAAGCCGGTACAGGGGACTCTCTTCCGAAAGTTTCGCAATCTTATATTGGGAATAAGAGATGAGGATGATAAACATTATCAAGACGAGTACAATGAAGCCATGGTTAGGTTTGGATTAACATCGAGTACTGAAGAACCGGAGTGAATCCACAGGAGTGTGTTAGGAAATTATTAAAGTTAGGGTTTACAAAATGAAAATTGACCGTTGAATCAATATGACATTATTGATTACCGGAGAACCACAAATTTTTGGAGAATTGGAGAACCAGAAATGACTATCCGAATCAGTTGAATGATCAAAATCACATCAAGAGAGGTAGAAATACAAATACCACTACATCTCACTTTTTACGATAATACAATTAGTGCATTTACATTATGTTACATCCGATTGTAGACTTGTTTTGATAATTTACAAGAAGAATACAGAATACCAGATTGCACCATGAATAATGTACTACTAATGCTAGTAGTAAGGTTACGGAAACCGGGACGACACCATTATTCTTTGTTAGTAGAGAGGAGAATACGGTAAATTACCGATGCGCCAAAATATCATTGAAATGAAAGCTTTGTCGTCCCGGCCATTTTGAGTGCATAAACAATTTACTACTATGTGCCACGAAAAAGTCCGAATAAGATCTTACCGGTATGGCGCGCGTCGAGGCCCATTTTGGAACAAAGAATCATCCGTGATTACCGTAACGCAACAAAGGTTACAGTAGAGCTAAAAAACCTTACCCTGCAGTAATAATCATAAGTAACAATTATGCGTACAAAGTTGAAAGTGGCGCAACCAAAATAAAACACTACCACTACTTATCGTGGTGCATCTAGTATTATTAGGTAAGGTTTACCGTACTATCTCTGCATTTCCATCCATTAGTAATTAGGTATTACTTCGTACTTCCATTTTTGGGAGAAAGGAGAAAGTCATGATAACTTGCATCTCTGTTCGAGTAGCAGTCCGGAGTGACAGATTGTTGTTGCCTCACTATCGGACCAAATACCTCCTCCCAGTAACAGAAACCTCCTCAACGAAAGTTACAACCTGTTCATAAACAGTATAAACCAGCTGTTTGCAACAACTCCTGTTGAAATCGGTAACTTACATCCATAGCTTTGGCCTTGGTAGTTACTAGTGGTTTTGTCAACAAATCCCCAAATTTTGATCCAATTTGATAGGTGTAGACACTGGTACGTTTTTAACAAGCGACCATACAATTGAGCGACAGCATGTTGACCAAAAAAAACCGCAAACCAAAACAAAAAACGAAAAAACATAAAATTAAAAACAGAATTCTGGAACCAAGAATGAGTTCTATTATTTTTTGCCATTCTGTGTGAATTACGCCATACTAATTTGCAGTTAAATATACAGGCATGGCTGACTCAAAGCTGTCACTCAAAAAGCACCCAATTTTTGGCCCTTTTTCTCTATTCGGGAGCTTACTAAGGGAAGAATAAGCAAAGTTGTTTAAAAGTGAACATAGAGCATTGTCGAGTATAGTGTTTGCTAACAGATGATGTCTTACTTTGAAAAGAGCTGTGTATGTAAGGAGATATTGCAAAAAGCAAAGATGCTGTCACTCCAGGTGATCCGTTTTGGTAAATGTGATCCATTTGACTTTTTGACGGGTAAGGTTACTAAGGTTACGGTAGCACGCACCAGGACAAGTATTCGTATTCTCTGTTCACTGTTCACTGTTCACTGTTCGCCAGTTGTTCATTATTGTCGTCCGCATGACGTACCGTACAGCTACTACTACAAGCACTCGTTACCGGTAAGGTTACTCTAGTAGTTTTTTTGCGAATGAAGACTGGGTTAATTAAGATCAACCTTACCTGGTACCGGTACACGTAAGATCTTATCTACCTGGTGCGGTGGTACCTAGTACGAATAATAATAGGACTACCAGTACCGGTAAGTACCTTACTAAGTACAGTAATCTTACTCGTACCCGTAAGGATTATTACCGCAAAGAGCAAACTCGGAATCAAGTAACGAGCGGTCGAGTAGTTACCATAATAACATACGAGTGACCTTACCTTTGCGGTAGCTGACAATAAATCACGAAGCAAAGGCAATTAGACAGACAGCTTCCATCCAGACAGGTCTTAGAAATAATGATGATACCCTTGACTACCAATCTCGGTTACCCTGTAGTCGCACGAAGCGTTCGAACAGTCTTTGTCTCGCGATCAATCTCAGCGCGCGTGCGGCATGCGATTCGACCGTTCGGTGGCGTTGTAAGGAAAGCAAACTCGAGTCTAGAGAGGGGGGGCGTCTCGCTGTGCTTTTCCGCTCTGCCCCAAAACCGTCAACCCAACTCTCAAGTCTATTGCTATTCCACGAAATCCGTCTCGAAGGCAGACAACAACGATGGCAGAGGAGTGGAAGGAAACAACGATAAAACTAATGATAAACCCCAATCGCCGTTTTCGTCGCCGCGAGGGGTGGGGGTGGCAACAACTTCCACCGAGGGATCTTTGCGGCAACCATCCACCAGGAAGAGGAAGTTCGTTCCCCGCAAAGCAGCTGTGGAGCTGACCGAACAAGCCCGCACCGTGTTCCAGAAGCTGCTGTACAACCAACCAACTAGAGACGGGATATTGCTGGACTACAAACAGTCGTCGACGGGTCAACCGCGGATGGTCTTTTCGTTTCGCTTTGTTTCCAAGGAAGAACTTCACGTGAGGGACGAAGGGGTGTCCTTGGAAATTGACGAAGACGGAAATCCGAAATCACCGGAAGATGCTCTCGACGACGGGTTTCCGAAATTGTATATTCACCACAACGCCTTTCTCAAGGTTTTGGGAGCTACCGTCGATGTCGACACAAAGACTCTAACTCCGGTGCTCTACGACAAAGAAGGATTCAAACTGGACGCCAATGCATGAGTATCCATTTTTTTTTTAAATTCGGTGCATGGCCACTACGTGTACCACCTGAGACTTGCAACGAACAGCCACAAATCAGAAGCGGTCAACGGCGGGGCAAAGGCGAAAATATCACGACCAAAACAACCAGAAGCGGATCTCGGTTTTGACCAACGATCCAGATCGTCCAATGTTGTACAAAGCTGGCCGCGGGCGCACCGTGCACTCCGTTACTTGTGCTGGACCGGTTTCCCGGGGTCTTGCTCGAAGTCGCTTGCCGGTTGCACAAACTCTAAAGGACGTATCGCCAGATTGGCCAGCCAGGCCACGCCCATCAATCCCGCGGCGGCATAACAGGTAGTATCATAGATGAACGGAGTGGGATCCACCGTCGTCTCCGGCATCAATTCCATTAATCGCCCTATAGATATCGTTTTGGCATCGATCAGTGTTTGAATGGTATCGGCATCGTCCAGAGGGCACCCAAAGGCGTGTTCAAATGCAGCAATGCTTTCCTCGTCCCCGACCCGAATCGTTTCCAGCAACTCCCGAATGGCATCCGACACCGAGCGACTCCTCAAATACCCGAGGCCCATGGGACCAACCACCGCACTGGTCGCCCACGCTGTCAACAATTTCCCGTGAATCGCACCCGCGTGTTTCTGTCCAAACAGGTCGGCAATGTATGCAGGAAGCGCCGAAAAGACGCCCCCGTAGAAGGTAATGGCAAGAACGCTTCCCGCATAAAAGGTTCCCAGGTAGGGGAGGACCACGGAATCACCGCTCGCCATTGTCTGGTCTCCCATCGCTGCGGCTTCGGCGGCGGCACGAGCCAGGAACGGAGCGAGGCCGACAACGGGGATTCCGAGACCGAACATCGCGTAGGTGTTCTTTCGCCCGAGGGTGTCGCTCAGGGCACTCCAGCCGAATCGGCCGGCGGCCATGCCGATGCCGAGGGAGGAAACATACCCGGTGGCAAAGGAAGCCGTCACGATTGAGGGCGCCACTCCGGCCCAGATGTCGGTCATCATGAGCTTGCTGGACGACAAGAGAGCCAGCCCGCCCGTCGCGTTCCCAAACACACTCAGCCAGAGCAGCGGATATTGCGTCGTGGAGGATGTGACATACGAAACGGGCAGGCCGACATCATGGGTTGTCGTTGAAGGAACCAATGCTGTCGCGTTCCTCGACGGATCGGTTCCGATGCTTGTTGGATTCGCTTCGTTCTGTGACGATTCCGCCAAAGGGTCAGTAGGTGTCCAGTGGGAGTGTGGCAGCATCATGAATCGGCTTCCCAACAATCCCATTGCTCCGTAGAGCGATCCCATCGCCCAAAAGGCTTTCGCGGCGCCGGTTTCACCGGTTCCGAGGGCATAGACTCCTGGTCCGGTTTCGATATTGTGGACCCTGCCAATGTCTGCGTCGGTCGCTACGACGACGGGCTGTCCGGGGGTGCCGAGAGACGATCCTTCTGCAACAATCTGGGATCCATCCGGGAGTGTGGTCAGCTCCACAAAGGAGTCCGTCCCACCGAGGGTTCCACCCAGCGAGGCCAATGGGCCGATGTAGTCGGGTGCGACCGCAAAGTATTGCATGGCAGCATTAATCATTACCGGTGCAATGGCAGCTCCCACTCCAAAGGCACTCAGGGCAATCCCAGTAGCCAGCCCGCGTCGATCGGGAAACCACTTCATGACGGTGGTAACCGGACTGGAATCGACGACCAGATAATTATGCATCGCATCGCATCGCATCGCATCGCATCGTGCCGTACCGTGCCACAACCCGATGTTAGAATCCAAAACAACAACTACTAAGTTTATTCGTAGTCCCACAGACACACGACACCGCATTGCGCACAGGGACTCACCTCAAGTACATGAGACCCCATCCGATTCCACCCAGCAACGAATACCCCACGTAGACGAGAGGCAGCTGGTGGAGGTAGACTCCCGTCCCCGTGGTGATCAACGCCATCGACCAAAAGATCGATCCCACCGTTCCCGCTTTGCGCGGCCCCACCCTTTCCACCCAGGATCCAAGGCAGTGCGTCGTCACCCCCAGCGAGATGGCCGCGCAGGAAAAGACGGGCAACACCTGGGAGTGCGTCCAGTCCATCGGAGCACTCGTGACGATTCCCAGTGCTTGTGTCATTGCCGGCGTCCACATGCTGTAGACGTAGACCCCACCGATCGACAAATGTACGAGGTTGGCAGGTGGAACGGCCATCCACCGATTTTGGGGTGGAAAGTCGACCGATTTGGTCGCGGCTCGTTTCGACAGGGACGAGGATGAGCGCCTGGTACTCTTGGCTTCGATCCCTAGAACCGAGGGCGCACCACCGATCGCGGTTCTGTGCATCGATCTTTGCCATGACGCACGTGCATTGGTTCTGTTGTTCGATTCCGAGAAAGGGAAACGCATCTTCGATATTGGACAACGGAGATATGCACTCCTTTTCCACCTGCCTCCGATCATTCGGGATGACGCAATGTAGTCTTTTCCAAGCATCATCGTCGCGGTGCCACGTTGGATTTCTGTCAATCTATTGAGCTCCCAGGGCTTGGGTGAAGTCCAAGTTGTTCTCGCTCAAACGATGTACACGAAGCGAAGCAAAATAGACCTGCAGACAAGATGAGACGACATCGATTGACTTCTTCTATTATTTTAAAACCAAACGGTACAGCATTCGGTGCAAGTTGGAAGGTGCCACTCGTGAAGTCAACAGTCAACAGTCAACAGTCAATAGTCAATAGTCAACTGTCAACTGTCAACAGTCAACACAAAGGTTCTGAAAAATTCATTCTATTCTCGAAATCACAAAAATCTTTCATCATTTATTTCACGAATGACCCCAATGCTCTCACTGCAGACAACATGTATCATGAATTACATCATTGACTTGTTCGACTCAAAAATGTTGTATCGACATGCGGTTCGCCCGACTCACTCACTCCTCCCGTGATCGGGCTCATACGAAGGTTTCGAATTTCTTCGATTTTCCAGTCAGCTGCTTGCTTTCTCACCGCCATCCAACCTGCCGCGCTTTCCTGAAAAATCGCTCGCTCACGGGATTTTTTCCTAAGTTACCGTATCAGTAACTTATTCTACAGTCACACTCCCATAATTTTTCCGGAAACCACGACGATCAACGTTTACCATGCTTCGAACAGGATTGCAAGCTGGCCTTCGAGCCGTCTCTCGCAAGAGCAACAATGCCGGTGCTCTTCGTTTTATGAGCAAGGAAATTAAATTCGGTGTCGACGGCCGCAATGGTATGCTCGAGGGAGTGAACACATTGGCGGATGCCGTTCAGGTAAGTCTTCCCACACCTACTTTTTTTTTCGACGAAACCCATCTGCCGAGTCACACTCCCGTTCGCCGTGGATTTTTAGCGAGAAAATTCCGTTTTTGCGCAGTTTAGATATGAGAAAATGGAATCTCAAAATCAATCTTGATCCAAATCGATGAGAACCCAGCCGTCGATTTTTCAAATTTTCGACAATTTTGAATTTTCATTCATCACCAAACCCTTACCGTAACTTATGTGTCTTTGTTGCCACCGGATGTGATCCTTCCGGCTCGTTCACTGGTTCAACAACAATGAACGAAACAGGTTACTCTCGGACCTAAGGGACGAAATGCAATCATCGCCCAGCCATACGGGGCACCAAAAATTACCAAGGATGGTGTCACGGTTGCAAAGTCCATCGATTTCGAGGATCCCTTCCAGGACATGGGTGCCCAGCTCATCAAGAGCGTCGCTTCCAAGACGAACGACATTGCCGGAGACGGGACCACCACCGCCACCGTACTGGCTCGTGCTATTTATTCCGAGGGATGCAAGGCCGTTGCCGCTGGTTTGAATCCACAGGACCTGCGACGAGGAATCAACATGGCCGTCGACAAGGTGGTCGAAACCCTCACGGATATTAGCCGTCCCATTACCAGCAAGGAAGAGATCGCCCAGGTTGGAACAATTTCGGCCAACTCGGACGTCGAGGTCGGAAATTTGATTGCCGATGCCATGGAACGAGTCGGAAAGGAAGGTGTCATCACCGTCCAAGACGGGAAGACCCTCGACGACGAATTGGAAGTCATCGAAGGTATGAAATTCGAACGCGGATTCATTAGTCCCTACTTCATTACCGATGCCAAGACACAAAAATGCGTTTTGGAAGATCCCCACATTTTGTTGGTGGAAAAGAAGGTCAGCAGTTTGCAACAACTCGTTCCCGTATTGGAGTCCGTCATCAAGAGCCAGGGCTCTTTGTTGATTATTGCCGAGGACGTCGAAAGCGAAGCCTTGGCGACGTTGGTGGTCAACAAGCTCCGAGCCGGAATCAAGGTTTGTGCTGTAAAGGCTCCCGGATTCGGCGACAACCGCAAGGCTACAATGCAAGATTTGGCTCTCCTCACGGGCGGAACCGTCATTTCCGAAGAAACCGGCATGAAACTGGAAAGCACCACTCCCGAACAATTGGGACGATGCAAAAAGATCGAAGTCGACAAGAACAACACCATTATTTTGGGAGGATCCGGCGACAGCGAAGGAATCAAAGAACGATGCGAACTCATCAAGCACTCCATCGAAACGACGAAATCCGACTACGAGCGTGAGAAGCTCCAGGAACGATTGGCCAAGCTTTCCGGGGGTGTTGCCGTCATTCGTGTAGGAGGTGCCTCCGAGGTGGAAGTCGGAGAAAAGAAAGACCGTGTTGTTGATGCATTTGAATGCTACCCGCGCCGCCGTCGAAGAAGGAATTGTCCCCGGAGGAGGCAAGGCCTTGTTGCACTGCTCGACGAAATTGGAAGCCGTCAAGGAAAGCGCCAAAAACATGGACCAGAAGATTGGAGTTGACATCGTCATGAAGGCACTCCAAGCTCCAATGAAACAAATTGCCACCAACGCTGGAGCCGAAGGAGCCGTTGTTGTTGGTCACCTTACAAAGGATGACACCCCTATCGAACAAGGATTCGACGCACAAAATGGAGTATACACCGACATGTACGCCGCCGGTATTATTGATCCTACCAAGGTGACCCGAACGGGAATTGTCGATGCCGCTTCTGTAGCGGGTCTTCTAACCACATCCGAAGCTATGATTGTAGACAAGCCACAAGAAGGGGGAGCCGCTGGTCCACCAATGGGAGGCATGGGAGGTATGCCTGGAATGATGTAAGGCACAGCGTCGAATCAAATTAACGATCACTTTTTTTTCTTAACGCAGCAGATACACAATAGAGATGACGCGCAATCAGTTCTTGAGAGGCAATTAGTTTAGTCTGAGTAGATAATAGTAGAAGAAAATACAACTCTCCATCGGCCGATTTGAAAATTCAATTCATCTGTTTCTTTGATACAACTCAGCCGTATCGAATAGGATACCGGTAGGATTGAAGTCCGTAGGTGGGAAACGAGTCAGCCCTCAAAATCACCCTTCGTTTCAAAGCTGTCAGACGTACTCTCCAAGTCGCCATCATCTCTCTCCACATGCACTCTCTCCTCTCTATCTTTTATACCACCACTTTCTTCCCTCTCTGATTCTCATTACTATCGCCATCTTCCTCATCGGAGCTGCTATCATAGTGTTCGTTCCAAAAGCCAACTCCAGATCTAGAAAATGTGTCATCGCGATGCTCACTTTCTTCCAGCAAGCCATACTCTGCCAGTGGGGAATCGTACACGTTGTGGTACATGCGACTAAACCAAAGGGTCAAAGCTCGTGTGTAATCTTGAAAGCTCACGGGTCTCAGATTTCGAAATTCCTCCAGGAGTTGGTTCTGCGGATCGGTGAAAGAGGAGGATGAGTCGTCGCCGTCGGTATCTTTCCTATTGGAATGGAAGTCGCGAGAACGACTCATATTCCTTTCCTCTGCATCTCCACTCAATAAGTCCTTTGTCTTTCGACGTTTGTGCTCTCTCAAGTTCTTTCGCATCCCTCGAGCAGAGGCACTGCAAGGCAGATTTTGTTTTCGTCGTTTCAACAAAGCAGCCCTCCGGATGCATTCTCGGACTGGTGCCATGGCGGCTTCTCGAGCAAGACTTTGCAGATCCGATCCGGACCAGCCATCTGTTACCAATGCCAACCGAGAGAATTGCTGTTTGGTGATGATGTGTTCGATCTCCTTCATGTTTTTCTTCAATATCTTTTTTCTGTCTCTCTCCGTAGGCAGTCCAACCGGCACCTGTATTGCAAAACGTCGAATCAGTGCCGGATCACAGTCTTCGGGACGGTTTGTTGCGGCAACCACGATTATTCTCACCCCGAGATCATCGTCGACCTGTACACTGCTCCGATCGCGTGCTTCAACCCGCCGTTTTTGTTGTGGACAATACTCAACTCTGTTATAGTCATCGTCGGGTGTTGCTCCACCTTCTTCTTGGCAGCCTTTTGCGGAGGCGTCCGTGGTATTTTCCCCCTCGTAGCCGTGTTCTTCTTCGCTCCAGTCTCGTTCTGTGTTGTAGTCTTCTTCCGGACCGCTCGTCGTACAATAGCCATTATCTTTTGCAGCCACGTGCTCCCTGTTGGTTAGTTCTCGCGAGTGAAATGTTCCATAGGATGCATTCACCTTGTTCAGTTGGATCAGAAGCTCTGCCAGGACTCGGCGAGAAGGATTGTCACCGCCGCTGCTGCCACTTGTCCCCGACCCCATCGCCAGATCGCGCTGATTGCCATTGGTGCTACCAAAGCCAGCGCCACAGCTGCTTCCTTGACCCCTCGATTGTCCCAGAGCATCGATCTCGTCAAAGAAGAGAACAGTGCACTTGTTGCCATCCTCGTTGTCTCTGGCCATTCGAAATGCTTCGGCAAAGACTGAGCGGACCGCTGCTTCCGATTCCCCCACGTACTTGCTCAAAATATCGCTGGGTCCAATGGGAAGGAATGCCGCGTCGGCTTCGCCCGCCAAGGCTCTAGCGAGTTGCGTCTGGGAAAGGTGAGGAAGAGATCCAAGAATCGTTAGTATGAGAATGCTTCACACACACACACACACACACACACAAGCGCACAGGCACACACAAATACGATCAACCGAATTGATAGAGCGGTCATTGCCTATGAGATCAACAGCACACGCACTTTTCCGCAACCGGGAGGTCCGTACAAAAGGATCGATGCCGGCAGGGAACGAATGCCCCTAAGTATTTGGTGCGAAATTGTCGGAGGTAGAGCGAGGGGCAAGAGAACCTCATCGAGTCGCAACTTGACGGATTGATGCCCGATAATGTCTTGAAACCGAACAATGCTGTGGTTGTAGCTATTGACGTCGCCGTTGTCATCGACCTTGTTTTCGTTAGAAACTGATTCCTCCTCGCCTCTCTGTTGTTTGCGAATGCTATTTGTCGACCCCGACGTTTCTTCTTGTTGCGATTTTGGTGCATCCTTGCAATTGTTACCGCTATCATCGTCATTATCGTTCTCGTTCTCGTTCTCGTTCTCAATACCATCATCTGAAGGAGTGGTGATGGGTGAAATGGAGGGCCTCATATCCAAACGAATCAATAGTGATGGTTTGGATAAGGTGCCCATCCCATGCTGCCCGATACCATCCGCCGTGGTATCGGAGTTCTCGTATTCGCTGCCAAGACAGGTCTCTACGTAGCGCTGGTTCTCGATATCGTCACAGTCGTTGTTTTCGTCGACTTTGTTCTCTCTCATTACATCGGTGCCCATGAGGCGGAATGCTGTGGAGTATGGGTTGTACGTGGCGGCATTGGCAAAGAGTGGAGCTTGGTCGTTTTCTGCATCTTGTTCGACACTGCGCTGCAAGCGCGTGTTGGAAGACAAAGACAAACGCAACAACTCGGGATCGTCCGGATTTTCGGTATCACCGACCGTTCCCTCGTCGTTATCCTCGATGCCACGTCCCACGGCTGAAGAAAAGTCTTGGGCACGGTTGTTCGAGCGCGAAACAGACAAGGAGGAAAAGATTGGGGTGCCGTCCGACATGCGTGCCACGAGGTTGCAATCGTCGTTCTGTTCTCCGACCGATGGACTCGCACAGGAGAATCGGAGATCGTGGATCCCTTCGCTTCGTTGGCGAAGAATGAGATTAGTCATTTCTCGACTCGGTGGTGGCATTGAATGCATGCCGCCGGTTTCGTTCTCTAGCTGTTCCACCTCGACTATTCCTTGGTCTTCGTTGCAGTTTACAGAGTCCATGGTGCCACTCTCGACGTGATCAATCAAGCGAAACGCATCTTTGTAGATAACACTGGAAATGCCTATGGGGATGCTCTTGCCGACTGTGCATATGCTCGTGCAAGCGTCCCGAGACGAAATGCAAGGGGTTGATTCTTCTTCCCTACGGTACCGGTCTTGTTCGTGCTCGTCTTCGTGCTCGAATGGTTGTTCTTGCTCAACAACATCTTGATTCCGTTTTCGGCGCTGCTCGCGTTGGCGCTGATGCTGCTGACGAAGCTTGCGTCGCTCCTGCAACGTCCTTTCGTTGGGAGCACTGCAAATACGAAACAAATGGGAATCGGGGGCACCGGCAATGCCGTCGTTTTGGTCGTGGTTGCCGACGCCGGACAAATCGGAAGAAGGGCTGCCATGACCGCGGAGCTGATTGGTGACGTCTACGAGACCGACATGTGAACGAACTCCGTCGGAGGATTCGTGTCGTGATTTGGAGCGGATGTCATCTGTCGGCGAAGCGGCTATTGCTGTCATTTGAGTAGAGAATTTCATGGTCTTGTATCTATCCTTCTCTCCAGGAGACACCTTGCTTCTGCACAAGACCTGATCGGAAAAAGCAGGATTTCGTTTGTCCGCGCGAAACGATTCTATTCTAAGATTGTTATTGTTTTGATTTTAAGATTGTTGAATCTCATGCAACGAAGAAGCGCCTGGGTCTGGGTTGGACGTTGGACGTTGGATGCTGGATCGTCTCTCGTCTTTCGTCTTGGTCCGAGTTCATGATTTTGTTTTTGTTTTTGTTCTTGTGATCACCGAAGAAGAAATTTGTGATTTGAAATTTCGCGCGTCGGACATCTCGGACTCATTCGACTCAATCGACTTTTCCACCAAAAGATCTTTCCGTACGAAGTAAGATGTTACGACTACGTACATAAGTAGAGTAACCTTATGATCATAGTATGTTACTCATTCATCATACGAATCAATCGGCCTGGTCATAAAGAGCACTGCAAGCAAGGATGGGGGGTCGCAAGAATGTGAACATAACGAATTCCTTTTTTCTGATAGCGAAAACCGAAGGACAACGGAGACTGAACAGAGACTTCACCGTTGCGGTTCCTTTGGAGTTTGGAGGACACCCTTTTGACCCTCGACCCTCGACCCTCGCCCGTCGCAAAACGTTCTCCGGACCGACCGAAACCTTCGACGCCGAACAATAAATACACGAGACGCACCGCGCACAAACCGACCAGCATGGCAGCCATCGCCCTAGCGATCGTCGGCAAGAACAATTCACCCCTCTACGTCCGGGAGTTTCTCTCGGAAGACGGCGACGGCGACTCCGATGATCCGTGCGAGGACGACGAGGCCGCCGTCTTGTTCGGATTGGAATCGACGACGACGGGAGCCGAAGCATCGTCGTCGTCGGGAGCTTCCGACGGGTGCTGGTTCGCCCTGCACGCGGCCCTGGACCGATTGGATCAGCTGACGACCGAACCCGAGACCGGGAAGAAAAAGAACGAGAGCAATTTTTTGGGTCTCCTGCTGCCCTTTGGAGAAACCCGCATCTACGGATACAAGACCAACACCCGGATTTCGTTCGTCCTGGTGGTCGAGGACTGCGGCGCGGAGCCGGCGTCGGAATCCTCCGGGGTGGAGCGCCTCTTCAAGACGATCCACGAGCTGTACGTGCAGGAGGTGCTGAATCCCTTTCATCGCATCGTCGACAATGCGATGGATCACGAGCAACTGAGCTCGAAGAGCTTTGACCGGCGCGTTCAGAAGCACGTTTCGGATTTCAATCAACAGGAGACATGATGATTGCAACGGATTGGTTCGATGGCGTGGGCTATTGGCCGGAACAAATCATAACGAATTGGAATGAGATGAATCATCATCATCAGAGGGCCCAAAGGGAAGCAACAGAACGGAAAAAGATAAGTCACCATAATTAGTGTTTTAAGTATAGTATACTATGGTTGTCTGTGATGGTCACCGATTGCCACTGCTACGGTACACCGACGTCGCTCCTCGCGAAAGATCCCATGTATATGGGTAGGTGACGAATGATTGGAAGGTTACCGATCCGGTTCAACAGTGAGCATGATTTATTGACTTTCATTCAAAAGCGAATAGGAAGAGCTTTACGAAATCCTCTTCCCATGGCGAGTCCCTTTTTGTTTCCTAGACACGATCCGAATGTGTTTGCAAGCGATCCGTGTTTGATGTGCTTCCCGGGGATGTGTGTGTCATCGTGTCCGACCAACGCGTGAGTGGTCGTGATGCGGCGGATGAGGCATGGTTCCTTACTCGAATCCCTCGGCAGCTTCGTCTTGCAGGTTCATTGCCGAAATCTCCATCGCAGCCGAAATGTCACCATTGTCCGCGGTTTCGTCGTCGTCGTCGTCGCCATCGTCCACGCGGCCGAAGTTGGCCAGCGCGGTGCGGACATCCGCCTCGATCGACTCGTACATATCCGCATTGGCCTTGAGGTATTCGACCGTATTGTGTCGGCCCTGGGCCAGGTTGTTGCCCCGATAGGCGTACCAGCTCCCCCGGCGCTCGACAACTCCCAAATCGAGGGCCGCATCCAGCATGCAACCCCCCGAATCGATCCCGCTTCCGAACAAAATGTCGAGCATGACGGCCTTGAACGGGGCAGCGACCTTGTTCTTGACGACCTTGACCTTGACGCGGATTCCGCTGTTCTCGGGGAGGATTTCCTTGCGGCGGGTGTCGAGACGGACCGACGAATAAAACTTGAGGGCGTTGCCACCGGAGGTCACCTCCGGCGAACCGTAAATGACACCTACCTTGGAGCGCAATTGGTTCAGAAAAATGACCGTGCATTGGCTCAGTGCCAGCGACCCCGTGATTTTTCGCATGGCCTTGGACATCAGACGAGCCTGGAGTCCGATCTGGGAATCGGACATGTCCCCCTCGAGCTCGGCCCTGGGCACCAGTGCGGCTACGCTGTCCACCACAATCACGTCCACCGCCGAAGACCTGACGAGTTTGTCGACAATGTCCAGGGCCATTTCTCCGCAATCGGGTTGGCTCACCAGCAAATCATCGACATCGATTCCCAGAGCTTCGGCTGCGATGCAACAGCAATGCGAATGGGAAGGGAACGAGCGCAATGTTGTCAGAACCTTTCTTGGAACGCAGATTCCATCCGTTTGTGATTGTTCGTCGATACCCGGGCGCGAGCGGACGGGCAGGCGGGTGGGTGGGTTCTCCGGCAGAACGAACAGCACAAAACCGCACGATGCAAATATTGACGCATCGGCAACGCACGAACGCACGCACGAACGCACGCAACTCAGTGAGACGCAATCTTACCGTACACCGGATCCAGAGCGTGCTCGGCATCCACAAAGGCGGCGGTTCCTCCCTTCTTCTGGCACTCGGCAATCGCGTGGAGGGCCAGCGTGGTTTTTCCGGAGGATTCGGGACCGTAGATTTCCACGACGCGGCCCTTGGGATACCCACCCCCGCCGAGGGCCGCATCCAGGGTGAGCGAACCCGTCGAGGTCGAATCGATCGCCATGTGGCCGGCGTCTCCCAGTCGCACCACGGAACCGCGGCCGTAGCTCCGCTCGATCTGGCTGAGGACGCCCTGGAGAGCGGCGCGCTTGGCGGGGTCCATCTCGGCCTTCTTGCTGCTGCTGCTGTTGCCGGCGCCGTTCTCGTCTCCGTCGGCATCCTCGGTCGCTTTCTTTCTCGCGTTCAATCGCACCGAACTTCGCGGTTCGAGCGACGAACATCCCGCGGCGATTCGGTGCTGTTGCCCCGCGTGGTTTGGAACGACGAAGGAGGCAACAAGGTTCGCGCCGTTGGGTGCCAATAGCAGATTCGATAGGAATAAGAAAGAGAATTTCATCATTGTGGTTGGGATGGACTGGAACAAGTAGTGTACGTGTACCCGACGCAAATGCAGATGCAGTATCGGGGGGAAATGCTGTACCGTATTGCAGCGTCGTTGTTTCGGAACTGAAATAATGACACGAAACAGAATGCGGTGCCGAATGACAATACGAGTAAGGCTACAGCAAGATCTTCTCTTTACGCGGTTTGATTGCTACATTCGGAAAAACGAGGTCAGTGGCCAGTACGGTAAGGTCTCACGGTAATCTTAAATGTTAGTTGGTGACAGGCCCTCCCTGGGTTTCAACAAGCAGAGTTTTCATCGAGCAGAAGCACCTCGCCAAAGTTCTAACTTTTGAGATTACCGTTTCTATTGGTCAGGCGAACATTGGTTGATGGGTTGATCGAGAGTGTGTGTCCTGAAATTCGTCCCCCAAATGTCCAGATGGGGGACGCAACGATGATTTAGCTTCTTTTCTAGTAGAAGAACATGCCGCTGTCCGCGCGCAATCTTCTATCACACTTGGACTTTCTGCATGGAACTCTGAAGAAACGAATCAATCATCAAAAAATCAAAATCAAGATCAAAATCCGAAAAAAATAAGGATCATCTTATTCTCATCTGAAAATTCTCAACAATCGTTTTGGAACTTTGCCCCTTCGAAACCTCGAAAACATTATTACTGACGTTACCGTTTTGATGATTGAAAAGTAGTGCCCAACAGATTGACTTTTTTAGGGGTACATCCAACGATCGTATCTCAGACCAAATTTGAACGAGTAAATAAAGCGGAGCGACGTTCGCGAAACGACACAATCGTCGCGACGACGATGGCGAACAATGACAAGATCGCCGGCACTCCCACCGACAGTTTTGCCGACGATTTCGGAGATTCCGCAGCCGGTTCGACACGATATCACCGCAATGGAACATCGACCGTGCCAACCGCGTCTCGCTCCGCGACGATCACCCCGGACATGATGGCCGTCGCCCGCAAACTCCGGGACCGCGCCCGAACGCTCGAAGAGGAGCGGCGCAGGGTCGAGTCCACGGAGCCCGTTCTCGCGAGCCTGCGCGATCGCCGCCGAGAGGAACGAGCCGTCAACGATCAGCGGCGGAAGCACCTCTTGGAACGCGTCAACGAACGCAACGCCGTCGAGCTGGAGGTCTTGTCCGTCCGGGATGCCATCGCGGACCACCACACCGAGGCCGCGGCCGCGAGCAAGGAGGCCGTCGCATCGGAAGAACGACTCCGGGAGCTTCTCGAACATCGCCGCAACGAGACCGTCACCTTTTACGGCCCAAACCTGGCTCGGATGGAGGCCTGTGCGATTGCCCTGGAGGCGGTCGTAGAATCCAAGGAACGCGCCGTGCGGCGAAAGCGTTCGAAATTGGAAGGCATTCGCACCGACCTCGAAAATGCCAAGGCGGAAGAGGCACGCATTCGACGCGATACCGATTCCATTCGGGAGGAAATGGCCCGCGACGAGACGGAAGGCAAGGACAACCCAAACGCCGGGACGAAACAAGAGGACGAAGAAATAACCGCTCTTTCCAAGCGCGTTCGGGAAACAATCGAAGAGGTGGGTGTGTGTGTGTGTGTGACGGATGGTGCACCGGTCGCTTGTCGAATCCGCGTCATTCCAAAAAACTCTTTGGATGACATCCTTTTCGACTTGGTGTGCCTATTCTTCGGTCTCCGTGTCTTTCCTCGCTCACTTTCCGAATGGATCAATTCGCAACTCTCACTTCTTTTTGGTTTTCGTCTCGTTGGATCAATCCTGTTCTGATATCCACGGTACTTCTTTTGTTCTCTAAAAGAGATCCGATCTTCGGAAGAAACTCAAACAAGCGCGAATAGAGTACAATCGGGCCAACGAAGAAATGCTGTCGTGGGAAGAAAAACGCATCGAGATGACAGCGAAGAAACGATGAAAGGTATTGTTCGGGGAACCCTGCTTGACCTACGAAAAAGAGTGAAATTGGAAAGCATTTCTGTTCGTACCGGAATCTCTAAAGTTTTTGGTTTCGTCTGAGTCACCGAGTGTGTCGGTATCGAAACGGAGGAATGTGTATTGAGAAGGTCCGGATTCTTGTTTGCACCGCAAATAATGATCACCTATGTCAAAGATTGAAGAGGGAAGCTCTCGTGACACTCTGTGTGCCTTGAAGACGCGATTCTAGAAACAAGTAACCCTTGTAGCTAAGTGTCGGTCCATTTCAATCTAAAATCAAAGCTATTTCTATCGGCATGTTCGATGGATTGAAATTGTAATTTACGAGGAGGTTCTAGTTCGTTCCTTTCTGAAGAGCTGTTGATTGTTTTAGGGAGCGAAGCCGGATTGATAACCTGCGTCATCCATGAGCGAGATGAACAATCGTTCCTTCAAGGTTTCCTTGGATCCTGTCACCGAAATTCCTCTTATCCGCAGGGCTTCTTTTATTTCGACAAATTTCATCTTCTCGACGTCTTCCATTATTGAGGCTTCCAAAACAGGATCCGAGTAGGCTTCGCTCATGTGGTTGCTGCTGCTTTTGCTTTTTCCGCCTTTGCTGCTGTTGCTATTAGTACTCTTGCCGTCGGTTTCGGCGCTTACCCTATTGCTATCCTTCACAGTGCTACTGGAAGCTTTGTCCAAACCATCCGTATCCTTGTCGTTTTCCACATCGTAGCTAACTGGGATTTCATCCTCTTCTCCGTCCTCGTCGTACGGATCATCGTCGAACCAATCCCGTGCGGCCATGTGCAAGAGAGGCAAGGTGTCTAGAATGTCGGAGGATTTTCCCATACTATTATTGCAGAGCTTAAATGCGGTCTTGATCCACTTTTTGCTCTCCTCCACGTCTCCGGTCACGTCGTAATGCAGGGCCAAGAAATAACAAGCATTGAGCTTGCGCTTTTTGATGTCCATCAACACGGGTCGGCTGTTCGTGCTACTGTTTGACTCGCTTTCGGCAAATGAAAGCAGGTGAGCCCGGGCGACCGCCTCGGCGGCCTTTTCTCCATTGACCGAAGCATCAAAGAGTTCTCTCGCCAATCGATGGATCTTTCTGGTTTCTGCACCCATCTCGCTGCTAATTTCGTCGTCCTCTCGGATCTGTGCAATCGGCAGCTCCGTCTTGTTCTTTTCCTTGTCGAGGAAAAATTGCTTTCGGGCGGATCGTTTCAGTGATTGGATATACTTCAACTCGGCAGCATTTCTCCAGATCCGTTCCTCGCTCGCGGGGCCCATTCCCATGGGCCCGAACTTCTTCTCGAAGTGCATTGCACTCCTCGCAAAAATGGAAGAAGCCCCGGCCATATCATCGAGGTAAAACTTAACGATTCCCGCCAACCAGAGGTAGGTATCCGGTCGCAACCGAAACACCTTCTCAAAATAGTTGTCGGCTTCCTCCAATCGAAGGGACTTCAGGGCTTCCATGCCCTCGTTCGTGTATTTGTGGACCATCTGTTCCTCGCGAGAGGCTTGCCGCAGATACTCTCGCTCCGTCGCTTCCGGGTCGATGGGATAGTCTTTGGCACCTCTCTTCGCCGATGTCTTCCCAATGACGACGTCATCCTTCCGTTCCTTCCGTCGGCGATCTTCTTCCCGTCGACCCCGCTCGGAATTGCTCAGGTTTCTGTTCCTGTAGTCCTCGCCACTGGACGCGTACAGGCGAAACGGACGCCGGCATTTGTTGCTGTTGCGCCAATTGCTGCAACAAACTTTTTGGATTCCAGCAGCCGATGGCAGTGACAGCGGAGTAACAGGTGCTAATGCGTTATTGAGGGCCATGACGACACAACTCGATGGTGTTGTCAAGAGAGAGACGGCAGCGACAACGGATGCCGTGAGCACAAAGCGACGTCGTCGGCTGTTCAAGAGATTTGAGGAACGTTCAGCCATTCTACTGTGTGGGTGAGTATGTTACTACTTTGTGACGGGGCATGTGCAGCCAAAATCCATGTAACGACGAAGCCAACGGGTAATTTAACTGGTGCTCTATTGAACATCGATGGATTGAAGAAGATGCAACTTGATCTGTACCGGTAGTTGGTAAGTTCCGAGTAGTTTCAAAATCTCTTCAATTTCGTGTTCGTCAACAACATACTTTTGTTCCACGGCTTACGTGAAATAAATTCCGATGATGATCGAAAAAGAAGCCAGGTTGCCACAGAAATAATGATGATCTTTTTTTTTTTCCTTTTTGGTGTTTGTCCACCAAATTAGGGGGGGCAGGAATCTCAAAAGGTGAAAAGAGCAAATTGTTACATTCCACGTGGCGATTGTTTCGTTCGAAACTTCCATCGAAATCCGGTAAAAGTGGTGACCTCAAAACTCCGAAGAAAACTGGAGAGAACAACGAAACATGGAACAATCATGGACGGCGACATTATTTGATGATATACAGTTCTGAACCTACAGTAATCCCCATATTCTCTGTCATCGAATCTTTTTGAGAACAATCACCCCACACCGAATCATACCGGAATTAGAAACCATCAATGTGATGAATGATTACGCTCATTATTTAGCAGCTAACTTCTCTAATTCGATTTGGGTTAGTTCTTCCTTCTCTTCTCGAGAGAATGAGTTCCACATATCCCCGGCATTTCTTTTCGCCTTCATCATCGCCATCGGGTACATCTTTTTCGCCTTGACTGGGTCCAATTCAATTTTGGGCCTGGGTGGCTCCTCCGTTTCCTCTTCGTCGTCATCCTCTTCGAATTGTCCATCGCCGTCGATTTCTTCATCGATGACGATCGATGATTCTCGTACCTTCCGGAACCTGACAGCCAAATACAGGCGTATGATGCTCCACTCATCATCGGATATAGTGCCGTGTACATTCGGTACTTTCATGTTGCTCAGTAACATGAGAGCTGCATGGTGTGTGCTGGGATCGCTGCGAGCTTGATAAAACTCGTGAAAATTATGTGCGTATTCGAGTTCCAGACCAGCTTCTTTCCCCAGGGAAATCAAGACGGGTATCGGAATCAACCATTCCGGGAGGTTCACGGCATCACCCATACCCGCGGCGTGATCATCTCCCTCCACCAATGTAAATGTGTATTCTAATCCAAACAAATCTTCTTCTCCCTTCGTGCCATCCGCTCGACACCGGAGGAGTTTCTTGACAATGTGGGGCTCGAATTTGAGCCTGCATGCTCCCCCACCGGCCTCCACGACCACTTCTGGAAAATCCGGTTCCTTTCCGTCTTCGAAATGATAGTTGTGGCCGAGATTCATCATGTGATCCACAACGACCCTCGCGTCTATGGTCGTAAAAGCCAGATTTCCCCCAATGTCCAATAGCTGGCTGACCGTGTGAAAGAACCGTCTCGCGCGTTTTCCCGTCTGCATCATGTAATGAATGGCAAACTGAATCGAGACAATGTCGAAACTGTCCGACGGCGACACCCCCCCACCGGCGATCATGCGGAACTCCGGCTCTCCGCTCTCGAACGGCGCCTCGTCCTCGAGGGACCACGTCAGGAGTTTCTGCAGCCCCCTCGATCGGGAGGATCGCATCCGTCCTGGCACGTCCGAACCCAGATCGGCGCAGGAAAACACGGCCTTCTTCAGCTTGTTTTTCTTGCGCAAGCCCCTGGCGCGCTCGGCGGCGTCCTTGAGGGATCCCCTGGCCACGTCGATGCCCACGTAGTTCCTCATTCCCCGCTTGTGGATGGTCCACTTGGTCAGGTCCCCGCCCTTCCCGCACGCCAGATCCAGGACGCGGAGCGGTTGCTTGTGCGTCCCCGTGTTGGGGTCGAGTTCGGCAATCTGCGTGGCCTTGACCCAGTTGTTGAAACACTTCATGTGATAGAGGATCGACTTGTCCCGGGTTTTCTGATCCCGCGTGAGGTTTGAGTAGAAGGCGTCCGCCGCGGCCGCGCCCTTGTTGGAGTGAAATTTGTCGCCGTTCGTTGGGTCGTTTTCGTCGTCCTCGTCGGAACCGTTGCCATCGTTCATGTCGTCGTACGATCTCTTGTTGGTGGAAAAGGCGTCGTTGCTGTCCGCCGTGCTCGTCGCCCAGGGCATGGGAGAATCGGAGGAAGTCGCTTCGGTATCCCACGGCATGGACGATGCCGTTCCTCCCCCGTTGTCGTTGTCGTCGTCGTCTCCGTTGTTCTCCCAGGGCATCGAACCAGTACTGGTGTCCTTCGCAGCGGATTCCCATGGCATGGAGCCACCCCCTCCATTGCTGCTTTCTTCGGTCGTTTCCCAGGGCATGCTGCTGCTATTTCCTCCCCCGGCATTCGTGTCTTCTTCCGTCGTTTCCCACGGCATGCCACCGCTGTCACCATTATTTTCGTTCGCATTGAACGGCGCGGGAGGAGTGGACGGTTTCCAACCATCTCCACCATCGTCATCGGGTCGGAAGGTTGGCCCATCATCGTTGTCATTGTCTGGTTGAAATATTGGTCCATCGTCGTCGTCGCCGCCGCCGTCGTCGTCGTCGTCATCGCCATGGTTGTTGTTGTCCCAAGGATTGTCCCCGCCGCCGGATGGTAAAGGTGGAGTCGAGGGGGTCCAACCAGCATCACTACCTTCCGTGGGTGGCAATGGAGGAGTCGTCGGCTTCCAGCCATTGCTGTGGTCGTTGTTGCTGCTGCTGCTGTTGGCACTCCCATTTCTGCCACCGGAAGAGGATGCTGCCAGAAAATTCATGACTTCCCGGACGTCTCCGATGTACACCTTTGCCGCGAAATCGTTGGGTCCGAAGCCGGTTTTCTCGTTGACCGTTTGCTGCTGCTCAAAGGGAACCAAGATTCCGAAACGATCGTATTTGTCTTTTGCCAGCACGGCCACCCGCCTCTGCTCGCGGAGTTTCTTGACGTATCCGGCAAAGGACGACGAGTTCACCTTGTGTCGTTTTTCCAGTCGGTCGAAACGCTTCGGCTCGTCGGCGAGCTGAACCGCGATGGTGCAGGAATGCAATCCGTCGCAAACGACCGCATCCTCGTCGTGTTCCGCATCGATGAGTTTGCGCACAGTGCTCAGGGAACGATCGGCGTATCCCAGAACGAGCAGCGATCGGGAGAGCGGGCCTGTTGGTGAAGGAAACAATGCGAGAGACGATCCGAGCAACCCGAGAAATGAGGAACAATCAGCCGGGCGGGATTTGGAATTGGTTTGGAGTAAATTACCGGAAACGAACGATAGACTGACTCACCCGGATATTCTGGTCCGTCTTTGTACGAATAGATAAAAGCCTTGGACTCGGGTTTTCCGTTCTTGGCAAAGTCCTTGTCGTCGTAGCTGATGACTTTCCGGAAGAGTTCGGACGAACTCGAAAAAAGCGTCGCCGAGGGTGAGGAAGAATCGGATGCCCCGCGAACGCAAAGCAAATCGTGTTTGTTTGTGGGAGTTGTAGCGGGGTACAATGACAACGAGGTGGATGGCCCCGGCATGCTCGGAGAATGGGTTGGTGCATTTAGTGCATTTAGAGCATTTAGTGCATGAAAGAATGAACCACGTTGAAACAGCCGTGGAATCTGTGTTCGCCCGGTGGCTAACTCGCTATTGCACCTTTTGGTAGTTATGGAATACGGTATACGTGCTTGGTTAGGGTATTTTGGTTGAGGAGTGTGAGGAAGTAACACTGTCTCTGCTGCTTGAAGAGCTGAAATGGGCCAGATGTTTGTAATCTTACAATTGCATAGGTGCTCGCAGATCGTACGGGTACGTGTAGTTAACCTTACTTGTACGGTAGCCTATTTTGAAATAATCACCCATCACCTGCGGTACTGGTAACCTTACCTCTTACGGTAGGGGTTGCATGTTTCATCTTCATCTTCCATCAACACTGAACACGGAACACTGAACACGGTTCAGGACTCAGGACCCAGATTAAAAAGGTATCAGTATTGAATAAGGTACTTCGTACTAGTTACCGGTACCAGCACGCCGCAACCTTCCGTACCGTAGCAGAAGTTTTTTAGAGTGGCAAAAGCAATACTGTACGAACTAATGTTACTGTAATTACGAACAGGTTGAAGGTGGACCCAAGCATCATCATGAATCAATCTGATGATGGTGTACGGCGTTGGAAGATACACATACGTAGATCTTACTCGTACTACTACTACTATGAGTCCAACTAGTACTACTAAGTTTGACTTCGAAAGGAGTGTTCTATTCCGGGTTTGAGATTACCTGCTGGCACTTGTCTGCACATGCAACAGTGGCCTTCAGAAAGGGCAGCAAGCTCAAACAAATCGTCCATGAGTTCCACCTGATCTTGGCAACAAATTCCTTCTTGCCAACAAGAAATACTAGACAACCAAGGATGGCAGCAAAAACTGAAATGAGTTGCTAGTCAGACAACCTTTCAAAAGCACACCACCACATACAGCACCAGCACCACCAGGCCAGAAGGAAGAGAAAACAAGCTGGATGAAAGTGCAAATGACCGTAAATTCTTGTGGTAGTAAAAGTAAGGGATTACGACGAGTGTAATTCAAACAAAGAAGAGTGCAAATGCTGAATGTAAATTCTTGTGGTAGTAAAAGGGTAAGTGATTACGACTAGAATTCAAACACAGAAGAATCAATGACAACTTTCTCTTGCTGCACTACAACAAGCAGGTACTAGTAGTACTACAACAATCTTCCATAGAGACAGTCACAAATACTAATTGGTGAAAGCTACAGCTTACTCTGTAAATTCAATCTACTCGAACAACTCGTACTACTAGTAGTAGTAGTACTACTACTACTACGGTACTAGCAGTAATGTAGTGGATCTCTACTAGAGCAGAAAGCTTCACACCTCTCGTTTAGGTTGAAGGTCAAGCAAACACTCAACACCATTTTGAAGTTGCTGTACTAGTAGTAATAATACTAGTAGGAAGTGCTTTGAAGTATTTTTGTCTCAGTTCTGTACGTTGATTGTTTTCAGTTTCAATTGCGTTAGTCTTCACGAACAAAGCTGGTCACGGGAAGGAAATGAGCCATTGCATAAGGCGGGGAATGCCATCATTAAAGAACTTCTGACTTTACTCTCCAAAATTCAAACATCAGATCAACGTGGTTTGTCGCACGAGTACCTCCTGGGGAAGAATGGCGCGAAGAAGTATTGCGAAGTACGGGATTCATGCGAGTACTACCTCGTACCAGAGGGTAGAGAAAAACTATAAGTGTAGTTTTGCCCTTACAGCACCAGCATAGTAGTAACACTAGAGTATTGATGAGTAAATAATGTAAAATAAATCAGAGTAATAATGATAATCCATTGCATTGTGTTGGTCTAGAGGTTTGCGCTGCATCGGTACTGGTGGGACCCGACACCCAACCAATATCGAATTCGAATATTTTTGGACCCGTACGTTTTCATCACACGTGCCGGAATAACTTGATTGTGATCCTTTGTAATACGAAGTAGTCGGCAGCGCTTTGTTTCCTTTCGATCTCTCTGTCGTCATACTCCTTCGGAGCCCAGCATTCACTAGTGGCAAAATTAGCATCTTTCAATCAATCAACTACACGAATAATACTCTTCAAAATTATAATGCACTGTGTTAAAATTTGCAGGATTTTGTACTAGCAGCAATTTTTCTTTTACTGTAAAGTTGCTCATCCCGTTTAAGGATCACTCTTCGTGTATTCTTTGCTAAGACTGTCATTCGTTCCTTCCTGTTCTGCTTTATCGACAACGGCAAACACTTCATCCACGGCACAATCAAGTACTCCATCCGCTTCGTGGATGAAATTATCAACCTATTTAGAGATACTTTTGGCAGACAAAAATTCGTCGGAAGTTTCCCTGGTTCTCTTGCTCTGACACGAGTCTTTTTCATCGCCGCAGCTGCTCGTGGTAGCACTGGAGCTCTTATTGCACGACCCCACCGATTTTGTTTGTCCTTCCTTCGGCTCAGCAGCAGACTTCTTCCTCAATCGACCCGACTGGTCCCCCCTCAAATCCCCCCTTCCGTCACAATGGATCCCAACGGTTCGTTATTTTTTCTGAGCGATCCAACAGCATTAGAGTCCGTATTATGGGGCGCTTGCTCGCTATCTCCTTGTGGGACAGATATGCCTTGTCCATTTTCATTACTCTCAAACATACCGGTTTGCTTGCTTTCCTTGCAATCCTGACAGTCTGTCCGAGAGATTTCTTCTACACTTCGATCCTCGATGTCGGTTCGTGAGGTCACCGATGATCTCCCTTCACACAACTCGGTTTTCGGTGCCGTTTCGGTCATCGAATCGTCGTTGGAGTCTGCGTCACTATATTCCACGCCCGTCATGTTGCACGTAGATCTCGGTGCTGCGCTTTGTTGGGTGAATGTCATGTTTGAGGAAAAACGTCTGATCATTCGTCGTTCTTGGATTGTTAGAGGGTCATCTCCCCCCGATTTGAGGACTCGTATGAATGCTTGAAACCAGGAGTACTCGTCAGGAAAATCTCTTCGAAGAGAGACAACATGAGGGCGACAGTAGATGAATATATTGATGAAGCCTTGAAGTGGGAAGAAGATGGATGACAACAAAGTCAGAGCCTTCGGCGGTGGCATCTTCGTTGCTAGTATGTATATACTTTGAGCCCAGACAAAACCGTAGGATAAAACGTAAGACCCAACATACAACATCGCTTGTGTCGTTATTTGCCGTGCTCGATTTCTCGCGCTTCGACTGCTTGAACGTCTTCTAGTTAAGTGTGTCGAATGTGATGACCTCCGCTGATTCGAAACCGATCTGGTGTTTGCCAGTTGTGACGTTGGTTGAGAAGGACACTCGTTTTCTTCTGGGGTGCTGTTGCCATCAAGATCATTATCTTTTTCTGAGAATGACACACAGAATAGGAGATCAATTATCTTCGAACAAAAATTTCGCAAAATCCTCAAAAGGGTTGAACAATTTGATGCCTCGAGTTCGGCGGTTGCGATGTTTAGATCTAGATCCTGGCGGGGGAACAAATAACGTCTCTGTCGCCTCTCTTGCTTCTCGACCGAATACGTTATGATTGCCATAATGCTGCATACAATCACGAAGATGATCATGCTTGGATAAGTCAAAAATACCATGCGAAAGTATGAGGCTCCCTCCCCACGATTGCATTCTACGTCAGGAAGAATCTCGCATGTCATCGGGGAAGGCACAACGTAGCATACTGATCCTGCGTTGTTGAAATATTGTTTTATCAATCCAACTGTTCCACAAGCGAGACTGTAGAAGATTGGTATAGCGTGTAGAAAAGGCTCTATCTTCTTTAAGGTATGATCCCTCATATTTAGCCGAATGATGAAGAAATAGAAGACACTCAATGAGCACAGGTACATCGGAACTCCAATAGCTCCAATGGTGGTGAAGAATCCTTGAATATCGCATGTTGTGGTGTTTCCAATCGCTTTAGGAATCGATGGAACTGCATCTTTGGGGCTTAAAAATGTAGATGTGGACAATCCAAGAGATTGGAAAACGTCATAAATACTAGTACCAAAGATAATCCGTCGATATGGTAGGGTCAGCTTCTTTTTCGATCGCAAGATGGTATATATCAACAAGCAGGATCCCATTAAAGACAAAGTTCCGGTCGTGATGGAAAACGACATCAAAAGTTCCTGTTTTATTGCCATTGTTGATGAAGTCTGTCGAAACCAATGTTGAAGGCTTCTTCCACTAGGAATAGAAAATTTTCTCTCGTTGTGATAATTATTGTGCAGTGAGCTGCGAATTGCGAGGATATGCAGTGTTTCGTGCGAGTTCGATTCTATTGAGAACTAAAATTCGCAAGAAGTGATTCATTCTACACAAGAGTGTTATGATGTGGTGTTCAAAATTAATTCTGCGTAAGGCTTACACAAAAAATGTTTTCTTCCTCGTTCGACCCCGCCGGTACAGGTGCGTGCACTTATTGCATGGATACACGTTCGTCTAGTCCCTTCGCGATCTACGAAGTATTAGCGGAGGATGATTCGTAATCTTACTCCCTTCGCGATCTACGAAGTATTAGCGGAGGATGATTCGTAATCTTACCGGTAGACCACAAATTAAAATGATAAAAGTAGTCAGGCTTACTGTAAGGAGCACAGAATTCATCGACTTAAGGCTACGACATGCGATCTAACCCCTGTGCACTATGATCGTAAAGAATTTCACAGGTGACGTCAGATATTAGGAGGTGGGACTCATAGTAATAATTAAGGGGAAATCTCCACATTCACAATACCAAAAGATCCCAAAGATGATTGATTATTTCTAAAATTGACAAAATAAGTATATTCCATATGTTGTTATTTTCGACTTGTAGGCTGTGATCATCGGTTCTTGATAAAATATCTCAATTGCTCAATAGATAAGAGAACAAAAGATTATTGCCGTAGAGTATGCGTACCATATATATTGATATTTTATTTACATATAAGCCATTCTGATGCGTGCCGTAAGAGCATGCTCACTGTAAATCAGATTCTGTACGAATGTTCTGTCCAATGTTATTATTTCTAAAATTGACAAAATAAGTATATTCCATATGTTGTTATTTTCGACTTGTAGGCTGTGATCATCGGTTCATGATAAAATATCTCAATTGCTCAATAGATAAGAGAACAAAAGATTATTGCCGTAAAGTATGCGTACCATATATTGGATTCTGTACGGATGTTCTGTCCGAAATAAGTACGAAGTAGTATATTCCTAATGATAACAGAAGGCAATCGAATACACGTTTTTCAAAGAAAAAGAGAATCGATCCTTTTAACATTGGACATAACATTCGTACAGAATCTGATTTACAGTGACCATGCTCTTACGGCAAGAATCAGAATCGCTCGTATGTAAATAAAATATCAATATTTGTTCTCTGATCTATTGGGCAAGTGGGATGTTTTATCAAGAACCGATGATCCCAATCTACAGGTACAAGTCGAAAATAATTGTTTTACATTTATTTCTTACTCCCATTCGGATACCATCAAAAAGATTCGTTACGATAATTTATATAGACTACAGCTCTTTTATTGCTGATAAAAAGGGAGAATAAGAAGAATGCCTCTCAATGAGCATGGTCTCAGTTGAATAAATCCTCGAATCTGAGCATGCATCCATACTTTGTTTACATACGGCACAAGCTTAATTAACCACTTGCACGGATACGGTAGGTATTAGTACTAATGCTAATTTTGAGCCATCTTTCGAAAATAAACCATGATATTCTTTTGAAATGATGCAAGGGCATATGAATATTCTTCATTAATTGTTTCAAGTTTTTCGTTCTTTCTAATGCGATTTCGAAGAATACCGGTTGGTGAGGAAAGGATACAATCATCCCCAAATGGGGAGGTACGGTAGAGTAGTGCACCTTTTGTCATGATACAATCTACGGTGTCGTCATGATAGAATCTACGCCGTCTGTCACTTCTGGTTACGAGTAAGGTTTACGTAATTTACCGTACGTACAGTTTGCTCCAAAATCGCACCATGAAATTTAAAAAAAAAAAAAAAAAAAACTTCGTAAAAAATACGGTAAGATTAACCTTACTCGTAAACCTTACTTGTACTTCGTAAAAAAATACTGTAACTTACTTCGTAAGATCTTACTACGTAGTAGTAGTACAAAGTAATTCGTACTGTAAGACTTACTAAGTACTTCCTAGTTACACCACTCGTAAGAATAAACATAGAAGTCCTTCGTTACTACTTCGGTAATCTTAGTGGAATCATGATCCCTAATGCTACGTGGATTGGTAGGAGCAGGGTACGAAGAAAGACTTCGTAGTACGAACTACTAATACGGTAGTAGTGCGATGTACTAGAATAGTTGCGGCGGTGTAAAAAATCGGCGCATATGCGCTTGTTGTTCATTTCTGAGCAATCGTAAGAAATTCTAAATTATGCATCCAATAGCAACATATAATGGCTTGTTAGATAGCTCTTACTTTCCTTTTCAATAGGTATATGGTTCTATGGACTTCAGAGGTACTCTTGTTGTTGCAAATAGTCAATCAAGTTAACACATGAACATTTTTGAAAATTGGGCTTTAAGCTTTTACTATTAATTTTACTGGTAATGACTAGTTTGATTAAAAATAATTTAAAAGTCGGGTTCTCTGTTTTTTCTTCAAAATGAGAAGGAACGTCTTTCGGAATGGAGTAAATTTTTTTGACAAACAGGATGAAGATCAAAAAATAATGAAACAGTGGGCTAAATCTACTAAGGTTAATCTTACTTACCCCACCGTAGAAACAAACAAATATTTGACTAGTACGACTGACAAAATTAAATTGCCAAAATCTGTGCCACAGAAGATTTTTCCGCCGCAACTAGACGAGAAGGTTACCCCATAGTTGCAAGCAGGGGTGATGACATTTTGAGTGGGTGCCACACACTCTATGTCCCCAGCTACCAGCTAGTACTGCTGTTCACCACAAATTAGTCCAAGACAACAAGATGCCCGAGATATGTGCAGTGTGCAGAGACTTTTGGTACTTCAATTGACCAAAATTGCAGTTTGTAAATTATCTTCTTGTTCCTCTCCTCACCATACACAATAAAAATCAAAAACTTTTTCCTCTTCATTCCCTTGCCATACTAGTGGTGGTTTGAAGTCCCTTTTAATGACAAAACAGCTCTGAGTCACTCGTGGGAATCTTGACTTTCAGTTCTGAGTATCAACAAGGATAGAGGGCACTTGGAGCCAAGCCTCAATTCTTATGGAATGCAGCTGTCTCAATTACATGCTTCAATCCAGGGGCAGTAATTGCAACAACTGTTCCAGAGATCCCAGAGTCAAGGAGATGAGAGGAAGTAAGTACTGGTGTCCTGGTGGACTCTCTAACTGGGGGTTCGGAGTTTCATGGATATCTAAAGAGGTAGGAAATAAAAAGAGACATTATTTCCCTGACTTTTAGGCCTATTTATTGACCTGGAATTCTCTTGGATAGTAGTTTGGTGCATAGAGCAAGAAAGTCAATTTATTGCATTATTTTTGAGTTGGTAATGCCTTCCATAGTCAATTTCATTTTCTTGCATTTCTAAAAGAAGATGTTGCTGGTCAGGGACCTGGGACAGAAAGTGCTTTCCATTCCTTAATTTTGGTATGAGAATAAATTTGAATCATTTTGATAATTGCCACAATAGAATTCTTTATCTGCTTCTGTAATACGAAGTAGAGTGTTGATCAAATTGAAGATGGTTTAAAAACAATCAGAGCAGAACAATTGAAGAATGAAACTTAATCTTATAAAATAATGAATGTGGGCTGGTCGGAATTAGCTCAGGTTTTGATGAAAAACTAATGAAAAATTATTTTTTATATACAAAAACTGTCAGGGGGACAAGACTTATACCTGTTCTGGTTCTTTACTGTGAACCCCTTCCTTTTCGGCCACGGGAGGCAGATCTTCCTCGATACCATCATCAGCAAAGACAGCATCTTCAATTTTAGTATCTGCGGCCAAATTGGAACCACGGCGAACATTTATGGTGAATAGGTCTTTAGAAAGCGAGGAAAAAAAAGAGTTTCGCCGGGATCCTCCCATCGCCCTGGATCTGAACTCGCCCAAAGTAAAATTGGATGTTGACATATCTGCGGACCAAGAATTATTGTAAGAATCCCCAGATTGTGATACAAACGATGACATCGAGTCATTAGACGAACGGCGTTTGACATGTTGATTGGATTGTTTTTCTTTCGTACAATCTGAGGGTGACGACGCTTTGATATCATTTAACGTCAAAGACCCTGAAGAGCCAGATTCCTTCATTTCATTGGAAAGTGTAAGTGAAACGCTGTTCCTCCTCCTCCTTCGATCGAGCAGAGAAGAAGTCATAGAATTGCGACGTCGTAGTGTCTTTCCAAACGTCTTGTTTTGCATATCACAAGGATCTTCTTGATCACCTGGAGAGCTGCTATTCCAATCTAAGCTTTCCGCACTCATCCGGCGTATGATGGAACTCCTCCTGGCGAATAAACTTTTGGCGTCAACAGCTTCATCACTTGTAGAACATGTAGGAATCAAAGAGCTGCTTGAGTTTCTATTCGCTGAACTCCTCTTCAAGGGGCGGAAAGAGCCGATCGAACCAAGTCCACCTGACAACATAGAAGAGTTGAAAGATGCCAATGAATGATCACTTTTATGTAGCATTGAAAATTTCTCGTTTCCATGTGGCAGTTGTTGCCTGCAGAGCAAGGCTGTTTCAACACGGAGTATATTTCCAACCCTCTTCATGCTTGGTCTCTTCGACTGGTCGGTATCCCAACAGTTGGATATTAAATCTTTGATCGCTTTCGATGAAATATTCGTCAAATCTGGACGATAGTTATTGATAAATACATCTCGTATGAATTCTGGACGCCCTTTGTAAGTCTTGAAAGGCTTCTCGAAAGTGCAAAGCTCATAAAGCAGTACACCAAAGGAGTAGACGTCAGAGGCGAGTGTGGCCCCTTGACTTAGTCCCATTTCCGGTGCCATGTAACGAAGACTACCCGCGACCTCTGATTTGTGAACCGTGTGCAGTTCTCGTGCAAAGCCTAGGTCAAAAATTACTGGGGTATCATTAGCATCAAATCCAACATTGTCGGGCTAATTTTGAAAACACACACACACACACAGAAAATATTTTCCATTCGTGAGGATTTGAATTCCGTATCTAAATTGTGATTCAAAGCTGGTTAGCAACGTGCATGACAGCAACCGAAAGGCATCCAAAACAACTTACCTTGAGATCTCTAAGGATCACCCCGTTTTCATGAAGATACTCCAGCCCTTTTGCGATACCGGTCGCGACATTTTGAATCATATCCAAAATAGTTGGAATCCCACCACGCTTTTTCTTTTTCACTGATCGTCGCAGCTTCGCCAATCGGCGAGTGAGTGTATCTTGTAGTATGTCAATCAGGAGAAAATAGCCATGCTTGAAATTCACATACGCTGTTCTGGGATCGTCAGCAAATATTCCGTGTAGCTTTATGATATTGTCATGACGGAGCCTCGAAAGTATTTCCCCTTCCACGGCGAGATCGATAGCTGCAATTTCGAAGTCTTTCGATTCTTCCGTGATGTCAGGTTTGATGTGTTTCAATGCATAATACTTCTTAGACTTGAGAGAAGTGCTTTTCGACTCATCATCATGCATTGAAACTTGCACCTTGTACACAAATGAATATGCCCCTTGTCCTAGTAAGCTCTTTTTCTGTATCGCTGACCAAGGGACGCTGTGCACTTCATCATCGAATCGATCCAACCTGCTTTTCTGCGAGAAACACTTCATTTGTGTGAAGCATGCATGTCCCGCAGCTAGTTTGTTACAAAGAAATGGTTTACCGTATTTACCATAGAGCTCATCTTGTTCTTGCTCAGCCTCTACGTCTGCATGGTTGTTGATTGATTTCCCCATGACGAAGTATTTGTAGAACGATGTTTGAAAGTTGTTCCTTCGTATCACTCAAATGTTCTTCGGATCCTTCTATCGTATAATTCTGTTTCTGCAAAAGAAGTTCGGTAAGTTACGGTGTGGTATCCAGTTTTCGAAGAGTGCTCAAATCGGCCCACGAAAGAAAAGGACAGGATAATGTTTCTGCAGAGCGAAGGCAATTATGATTGTACGGCACTCCATTTTCGTTGAAATCATCATCAATTCCAAAGGAATAGATTTTTCACTCGAAAGGCAGGTAAAAGAGTTTTTAAGGTGAGCGGATATTTTGTTTATTGTTTGATCGATGGAACAACAAAGGAGCGACAAAGTTGCGTGAAGTTTCTGGCAAGGTCCTAAATGCATCAGATTAGCACATACAAGAAAGCCTGAAAGCATAAGCCGAATTCATATGACGCTTAAATGTGAGGGATACATAGCAGTACGATTTCCCAAGATTGCAATATGAAGTTGTCACGAAAGGTTCAAACTCAATTATAGAAAATCGAAACAACGGTACTAATTTTTTATAGGCTTAGCTTTAGAGAATGTTTCTTTCGCGTTTCTAGGTCACGGAAACAAAATGATTCCGCGGTTCCACATCGGACTAAATATGTCAATTCTTCTTAGAATAACGATTTTTATAAGTCGGATCTCTTTTTTCACTACGAAGAACAAGTAATACGTACGGTGCCTTTACTTCTACGGGTACCTTACGTAGTGATAATGAATTACGAAGTATTCTTCACGACGGTACTCGTACCTGTTACGATAAAGAACAACACGTATTCATACTCGTACCGCATCAGTGAAGGGCTCGGCTATCATGCTTTGAGACCTGTTGCGCGATGCTTAGAGCTCGTGCTGATTTAGTTTATTGTTTTTCCCTCTCAGAGAATTGACAATTACAGGCCAGTATCAATAGCCTCGGCGATGATTAACACTCTTTAGATTGTATAAACCAGTACTCGTGCTAGTAAGTGTACAGTAAGGTTATCGAATAACGTACCTCGAGCAATTCTTTTTCCCTACCGGTACCGTAGAGGTACTCCTCGCGGAGTTAATTGAATTTATTAAACAAAAAAATAATTATTATGATAGCAGAAAAGTAATTAAGGCTTACTCGTACTCGTTCAGGTATATCCTCGAGTGTGATGTTACCTATCCTCTACTAGCGGTAGGACTCGAAGTCGTACAAGCACTGTACAGTAACCTTGATCTTTAATCTTAGGGCATGCGGTATTTCCACTGGCGCCTATCATAACCTTACGGTAAGATTAACCTTCCGCATTGTTGATTGGAGAAGCGAAAAAATTATGGCATGTTAGGCGCAGCGCAATTACCAATCAAAGAATTCCGACTCGAAATAAGGTTTACCCTATCTGCGTTCTCTTCGACTTCGATTGTCGCATCTGCGTTCCAGGCTCCCGTTCGAAGCTCCATTCACTTTCACAGTCATCACGAATACGATACGTACTGTACTATGAATACATACGTAGTTGAAGTACCATGATTACGAAGTACGAATATTATTTACTACTTCTACCCTCGTAGTGTATTCTAAAAAAAACTGTATTTACAGTTGGGTAATGAGCGATTCCCGAAACTAATATGCACATGTAATATAACATTATTCGTGACGTGGCACACATATTATTATGTGTTATGTCACACAGATATATGCATCTTATAACCAATTTTTCTAAATCTGACCGACAAATTTGCCCCGGTCAGATCTGAAACAATGTATCAGATTTCAACGGAATCTTGAAAACCAGGATTGAGACCAAATTTCAGTCCCTCAACGGATGTCAGTCAATCAACGCTCGACTAAAAATTATTCTAAACATGTGTTATTTCTAAGCGAGTCGGAGTACATGTACTATCATTTCTGTCGAACCTTTTTTTCCTGGACTTAGCTGCCACAGTCTGACTTGCCATTGTTGTTGTTGTTGTTGCTGTTGCTGTTTTATTGCACCTCTAGTACTCTTTTGAACCAATTCCAAATTAAAGAACATCAACACAACGCTGACTCATCATCCTCCAGCAATGGCCAACAATGCAGCATTCATCACTGCTGCTGTACTTGCAAGAGAAAAAATTCCCCTGTTGTCGGCTAAGTGGTGTGAATTTTGCGGGTCCAGAGTTGAACATAAATTAAAAATACCACAATCGATAACAATCAGCACCAAGAAGAACATCATGGTGAGGCCAGGAGGGCGAAGAGTCGGCTCTGCCAACTACACAAACTCGCAACTCAAGCACATGTTTGCCGTGCTGAGGGACATCTTACCGATCGGACCAGATGAGTGGCAGCAAGTTGCTGATCGACATGCTGAAAAATTCCCAGGACGAGATGTGGACTCCATCGGCAGGAAGTATGCAACATACCACAGAAAGCAGGTTCCAACTGGAGATCCAACCTTTCCATGGGAAGTCAGAGAGGCAAAGAGAATCAAACGTTTGATTGGTGAGCGGGCGGAACTTGGAGACGCAGAGGATGATGTTTTTAATCTTGAAACCGGGGAGTTCACCAACAAGAAGAGCACTACTGCTGATGCCCCACCACTTGGTCAACCCTCCCAGCTGACACTCACTGATGATGCTATCGACGAGGATGCTATCGACAAGGATGATGACAAGGAGGCTCCTGCTGTTTTGACTCCAGGGGTCTCTTCTGTTTCTGCCAGCAACAAGGTTTCCTCCAGTTTGTCTGTTTCTTGTTTGGCAAGTTCAACTCAAACTAGTAATAACACAAAAAGACAATACACCAGAAAAGGATCATTGCCAAATCAACACGACATAATTAATGTCTTGAAAAACTCTGTACAGATGCAGAAACGTGCTTTGGAAGATGCAAAGGATCATCAGAAGATGGTATTGGAGACTATTCAAGCTTGTGTCGCAGGTGCTGTAGAGTTTTCCTGGAATGTATTCGCTGCAAACAATCCTGGTGTTGCTGCTGCCACAACTGCTACTATGGCACCACCTGCAGCAGCCCGCACCACATCTCTAGTAGGAAGGAAGCGTGAGCGTCCAATTCATCTTGATGATACTAGTGATAGTGACGATTCTCTCTTGTAAGAATTGATTCTAATTAACGAGACCGATCTCGTACTAGTAGTAGTTGTTAGTTATCAAAGACGCCAGTCGTCATCGTCATCAGTTAGTATCAAAGAATTCATTGGCCGTGGCAGTGGGGATCAACTCATAAGAGAAAAATCCTTTAGTCTTGCTCATAAAGGTGTTCAGTATGGTATTAATCTGAACCCTTGTTGTTTGATAGTTGTACAGAAGGGTTGCAAGATGGAGTATGACTTTCCTCTCCCCACGGTATTCTAGGGACATGTTGTCTTTCAGTCGAGGGAACCCCCCTTGGATCTGTCTCATACCCCACTCAGAGAGTTGTCGACAGCTAGTTGCAGCATTGTTGAGTCTCACGTCAGTTGGTTTGTCTGGATCTCTCTGTCTGCTTTTGACAAGGAAGTCTTTAGTTTGTCGATGGAAAGCCGAGTCTACCACCACCCTTGCATTGAAGTCATCAAACACCTTCTCCATCTTGTCATATAGGCCATAGTGGGATATTGTACTATCGTGCCAGCATCCGGGGCCATTCAATATAGCTCCCCAGATCTTTCCATCCGGTGCAAATAGAAGTACTGAGTTAATAAAAGTTCCATTAGTCCATCCATTGTAGAATCTGTTCTGTACCAACCAGTTTACTGACTTCTCAAGACCACCGTACACTAAAAAGGCACCATTTCAGCGTCTGAGGGTGAAATTTCGACGTTAAAGTCTGGTTACAGACTGAGTAATTTAGTATCATCTTTGGTGATTAAAGTTATTTAAATACGTATATTATTATTATTATTCAAAATTCTTGTCAGAGCTTCCCAGACCACCCCACCAGCACAGCTGTCTACAGAGTACTATCCTAGACCATGGCATCGAAAGACGTTCTCTGATTTTCATCCTAGGTGGTTTGTTTTCAACCTCACAATATGGATGATTTCGACCAATTTTGACCCTTTTTTGGTGATTCGGATGGTCATAGTGATAAAAATAGGATGACATGTGAAGTTTCTTTTGTTTTTTGGGAGCCTTTAGTGACTCGTGCATCATCAAGTGGAACCGATTGGAACATGATCTAATATTTTTATTCATGCCTCGTCTCATTTTTCTGAGTCAAATTTGAGTCATTCTTGTCATAAAGTAACAAAAAACAGTCATTCCCGCACGCCGGGCGACACTAACAGAATAGCATGATATTTTCGTTCCTGTCTCTTTTCCAACAAAATCACTCTACAACACGGGATACTGCTGAGTGTTTGCCGCACCTCAGGTCCGAATGGTTCTCGTCACGCTATGAAGACCAGGAAAGAAGGGCATACTCTAGAAAAAAATAGTGAGTAAGAATCTGTAATTTGTGTGAGTCGAGCACCAATACTCAAGATTTCCGTTTTGCCATTTTTGGCCGTAGAGAGCTATGTTTTTAGTGTACGGTGGTCTCAAAGGGAAGTTTGAGTCCATTGCAAGCGCCCTAGACCCTGTATTCCCCTAAGACTGGATATTTTGCGGCGAGTGTTTCGATGTAGATCTCGACCTCATCAGCAGTTGGCAACCTGACTTCTGCAAGAGGATGTGTTTGTAGTACTGAGAGGAGGATCCTATGAGCAAATCTGAGCCATTTGTACATGGGAGTAGCAGTTGCACCAAAAGCCCAGCCTATTCGTCTTGCGGCTGATCCTCGGGTCTGGAACCAAAACAAGAGGAGACCAAGGCAACCAATTGCGTCGAGTTCCCTTTTTCTTCCTGTCTTCCTCTTCATCTTCCAGATAATTCCAGTATCGATATTGTAAGTGTAGATGTCGTACACCGACTGAAACAGTTCTAACAACTCGTTGAAGACTTCGTGGTTTACTCCACAGCAGTTTAGAAGCGCTTGCTTGTTCCCGGATCTAAACATGTAAAGAAAGGGTGAAAGATTGTATCTACGAATTGCAATTTGTGGCGTTCTACGATCTCTGAGCCTTCGATCTTCAGGGGAAAGGTGTGGACTGTTATATGCTGGACATTCGTTGTAGTAGCGGTAGTAGCAGAATAATTCCAGAGACATGCTGATCCTTGTTGTTGTACTATTTTTTCATAAAAAAGAGTGGGAAAAATTCTATTGGAGAGCAAAGTACCCCCTGTTGTTGAGGATAGCAAATTTGCAAACATCGACAAAATTTCAAAGAACACACGATTGCTGGCACGCTAAAAATTGTCAACAGAGGTGTAGGGAATAAAGAGGGAATTTTTTTTTTTTTCGCAACAGGATTCCAAATTCCAAAATAGGCCTTGCCCACGCCTGTCCGTCATCCATTTTTAATTTGTGTCTGTTGGGTGCGCCAAAAAGAATGAAGGCATATAATCTAGGATATGATATTACACATATTAGTTTCGGGAATCGCTCAATACGAAGTAAGATCTTACTACTCGTACTACGGTAAGGTTACTTTGTAACTTACTCAAAATAGTCGGTGCGAGTGCAAGTACAATGGCAAGTAAGGTTACGAAGTACAAGAAAAAGCACGAACGAGTAACCTTAACGTTACTCTTTCACCCAGTAGGTGGTAGGAGTCGTCCTACGGTACTGGGAGTACAACAGGTAATAATCATGGTACAAAGTAAGGTTAATCTTACGACGCAATAAGGGTTTAGTGGCTAATTTGACCCGATTTTTATATACAGGTTATGAGCTAGAGCAACAGCAAAGGCTCGACTGTTTTGTATAACTGTAATCACTCTAACACATCATCTTGGACACTAATTTATACCCAATGACTGAAATGGCAAGGTCCCGAGCTTTCCAATGATACCCAACATGCCTTATATTGCGCGCCAGGCCTTTTCGTACACCGGGCCACAAAAAAAGGTCAAAAAACTCGAAAAAACAACTCTATTGCAACAACCCAACAATAGACCTGTCCACACCCCCTATCTCCATAACCAACGCCAGCTTAATTCTGATACTACAGAGGCTCCATCTATAGTATCAGAGGAAGGAGACCTGCAAGTTTCGAACCAATTGGAGCAACTGCTTGGGAGAAACGGACTGGCGAAAGCAGCAGCAAAATTCTGTCTTTTTTTTCAATCGAAAAACTCCCCGGTCCAAATAACGGCGAAAATTAATATCTCGGTCCCCACTCGATCGATTCCAACCGGACCACTTCGTAACGCTCTATTACATCAAGATAGACAAGGCCTCCAATTTGCGGATCGATTGGTGGAGTCGTTTTCGAGAATCGAACTGTACACTGAGCAGACACCCCCTAAAGAAGTACAAGGAAAAACCGGTCCAACAACGGCGAAAATTAATATCTCCCCCCCCCGGTGGTTAATTCGGACCGGACCACTTCGTACACCTCTATTATATCAAGATAGACAAGGCCTCCAATTTGCGGATTGATTGGAGGAGTCGTTTTTGAGAAACGGACTGTACACTAACCTAGGCAAAAATGGAAGAAAATAAGGAGACGGAGACTCCCCCCCCCACAAGAAGGAGTACAGCGCCTGTTGGTTCCTTCAAGAATGGGCACGCGCTACCTGTATGCGAGAGAACTGATGTAACCGCAAGATATCTGGCTACTGTTTACAGGTTTAATCAGAAATATCGGGTAACTGCGGCCGAAGCAATGAAAATGTTTGGATTCAGTCAACAAGAGTGTGGCAACAGGTCTCTCCAGAAAAGAGTGCTTAGACTCCGGACCAAGTACATTAAGGAGGAGACTATTCCAATGTCGATTTCGCTAGCCGTTAAAGCGCCGTCGATTTCTCCTATGGCGTCTGCTGTTGGGTCTCCACTTGATGTTGATAGTGGAAAGATTTGCTGCCAAAACTGCAAGAGCCAAAACAAAAGTTCAATCACGACAGCTAGCAGCAGCAGTGGCAACAAGAAGAGGAAAATCGTCGACGACGTCGACGACGTCGACGACCAGCACGACAGTGCTGGCGCCAGCGAGACAGGGAACAAGACAGGGAACAATAAGAAGCCCAGGAGAAACCATAACCAGTTGATGTATGATTTGAAAATGAAATACAAACAGAGGCAGAAGACAGAAGAGTCATATCTTGCTGCAGAAAAGATCTACAAGGAGCAGCATGGATCAAAGCATATCTCGCTGGAGGAGGCATGCCGGAGAGTCAACAGAATGAATGGAACTGATATTAAGATGAACACTTTGAAAAGGCGCTTGACTCAAAAGAACAAAGGCTTGTCTACCAAAGGTCCGGGGAGACCATCAACTATTCCAGAGGAATTAGAGGAGGCGCTTGTTACAGCTATGGAGACTTCCTTTCTTCTTTGCTCTGCTGGAATGAGAGAGAAACCCACTCGGAAGAAGGCTGTGGATGACTTAAGAGCATGCCTTTCAAGGGGTCCTTGTTCTTTGAAAGATTTCAATAGTCTTTACAGGCGCTTGCAACCCCGGTTTGCTGATAGCATTGAAGTGACTAAGAGCAACTCACAACTGGAGGAGAGGAGAGCAATGTGGACTACATATAACATGATTAATGAGTGGTTTAGCAACTTAAAATTGCTGTTAATTGAAAAGGGCTTCGCTCGATTGCCTTCGGAGACGGAGAAGTTGAATGGTCACGTGGGTGAGCTTGTATTTAACGACGGTCAGTTGCACCGTATTCTGAATGTTGACGAGACTGGACTAACGCTTGACGGGACAGGTACTTGCGCAGGGGGACGTCCAGTAACGGAATATAGTCCACGCAGTTCGACTCTACCGAAGGGAGCATCGAAGGCTTACAAAAGCAGCTCTCGCTGTACGATGATAGGAGGCAGCACCGCCGCTGGGGATCCTGTTCCAGTACACTTTCAACTGAAGAGCAACGCGGCAAATGAAGAGAGTAGACGAATCTGCCGCAGTTTCACGGATGAACTCAATCGTGCCGGGACCTGCAACGGGAAATGGGGCTTCACGTCTATCACTGAACGTCCACACACGGCTAATTGCAACGCCAACGCCGGAATGGACAGCAAGGAGTTTTGTAAGTACGTTCTAACAAGTATTGTTCCATTGTACCCCGACGTAAAACCAGCAAAAGGTAATTGGGTCTTGTTAATCGTCGACTCAGGTCCTGGACGTCTTGATAAAACGCTCTTGCAAGAACTGACTGTAAAGGGTGTGCTACTATTACCAGGAGTACCAAACACCACTCACGTGACGCAAGTTACTGACTGGAGTTACAGTCCCTTCAAAACCGCCTTTCGCAACAACAGGACGAAGCTACATGCAATCCGCTCTTTAGAGCACACGTCGCTGCGCACAAGTGATTATCCAGTATTGGTGTTCGGGACGGATACGAGATTAGAGTCTGCGTTTGACGCTGGCTTTGCTAAAGCGACGTCGGTATCTTTTTGGGAGAAGGTTGGAATTAGTCCCTTCACACGAAACTGTCTCCAAGATCGTAACGTCGTGCACGAGCTGATGATTTTGCCTAACGGAAATATCGACGAAACAAAGGACCCAGCGACGGTGGAACTGCTGGAGCTCGAACGTCGAAACGCTACGGCGGTCGAAACGCTAATCAATTTTGGATTCGACGGAGACGTCTTTCGTAAGCAAGCACCGCGGAAACAGCTACGAGTTACGAGACCGGAAGCTACAACGGCATGCGCGATACAGGACGCGATCGCAAAGGCAAATACGGCGGGAAAGAAGTACATCGTTCTTGGTGGTAGGCCGTACAACTGTCACGATCAACACATTGCGGACGAAAGAGCGCGTCGCGAAAAAGCAATCGAAGAAATGAAATCCGCAAAGGCAAAAGCGGAGGTATATGCGAAGAAGGAAACGGACTGCAAAGCGCTAATTCAGTCATGCAGCGGCGATTTTACAAAGCTGCTGGTGACCGATATGAGAAAAATTTACGAGTGGAAGCTCGGGAAGAAATCTACAGGTCTGAAAAAAGAGGATGTACTGACTGCAATAGTAGCAGTGAAAGATGATCCCCCAGTTGGTGAAGTTCCTTGCTGGACTGAAGGGGATGACGCTGTACTGAAGAAATTAGAGCAAGAGGATATTACAATTAAGGAGACAGAGGTGGGAAAGAAGATAGCAGAGAATTATGGAAAGTTTGCAGACCAAGCGAGAACTATCACAAACGAGGTAATGGAGATTGCCAGAGCACACCTGTCCACAGAGCAAATCGAAACGCTACAGGATATGAAACAGAAGTATCCTTGTGAGGAGTAGCGCGAGCGCTTGTAGTTTATGTTGTTAGTGGTTTAAAGTGATTTATTTGTTACAGAGAGACATGCCTTTATTATTGTTGCAAATAGAAGACCGGAGCAAAAAAAAGTGATCGAAATTTCGTCTCGGAGATTTCGTACCTCTATCGAACGAAATTAGGGTGGGCAGACAGACGCAGAGACATATGTTTGTTTTTTGGGTATTTAGTTGAAACTTTACCGGCTGACGCACGTGTAGGAAATGTACTATAGTGTACGGTGTCTCGGTAGGGTTAGCCACTAAACCCTTACTTAAAAATTAAGAATCATTGTTTGATGCGCGATTGGTTAGAAACAGCCGGCTAGAGTGGAGGTGGTGAATTTTTGATGTTTAGAGGAATCAAAAATCACAACACAAACATCAAACGCAAACCATAATTTTTTATTACGAAGTACGAAGTAAAACCTTACGGTACGCATTAAGGTTTATTCAATAGTATTGTTGTTGAGAAAGGCACGAGTACACATAAGTTACTCATAGAACGTTATGTAAGGCGCCTTGGGGCATGGCAAGCTGAACTTCAACTTCACTCTTTACTATTCCGACATCGTACACTACCATGACCGAAGACAACTAGAACAAAAACATTTCATCCACACATCGCACATAGACTTCAGATTACAGCACACAAACCTTCGAAGTTACGAAATCATCAACAACGAAAGCGCTCTCGAAACTTCCATAACACTGAAATTAGCAGCAACGATAGCAAAAATTACGGTACGTACTTCAAACGATTTTTAAACTTTAACGACAGGCGCTGTCCTCAATTTGTTTCCTCTCCACTCACCTAGGCACACTCTCGATTGATAGGGGCGAAATTTGAGCCGCAAGATATTATCACACGATGACAATTAAGACACCATCGTCAAAGTCCAGGGGTCATACGAGCATTGCCGATAATGGGGTGTATCCTATCGAAAGCAACCGACGGAGTCAAAACATACCCCTTCCGACTTCTCACATGCATCGGACACAGTCCGAAGTACAGCTCTGCGAGGACATGGAAACAGCGGAACAAAGAGACTTGAATATGTTCTATCGTCTGGTAAACGGCATCCGTGATCGGCAAATGAACCTGATCCGAGAAAACGAGTCGTCAACCGCTGCAGCTGCATTCTACGACCCAGCTCACACACTCACCGAGGCTGAACGCAGTCTCGCACACATCATTCACACCCGAAACGCTCCATTGGATAGAAAAAGTGGCAGAAGCAACACTAGAAGAACCACTTCGAACAATTTTGAAAGCAATAGCAATCTGAGTCTGAATTCGGGAGTACCAATCCTCGAGGAAAGATCATCGAAAGAGGACGACAACGAATGGTCTCTCGTCGGTTTCGATATCTCATCAAATCTTTCCCTGGATCGACGGCAGCACGATATCTATCACCACCAATGCCAAACCCTATACCAACGTCAACATCACCCCGCAATGTATCTAGACTCTTCTGTTGGTGGTGCTACCCTGGAATATTCTACCACAACTCTGAATTCAACCACGCTTCACTCGTCACAATCCTCAGGAAATATCGTTGACGAGGGAATGTTTGATTTCGAGTTATAACCGAAGTAGGAACAGTGGAATCATTATCAATGACTGGATCACTTTAGGGAATCCCTCACGAGACAGAAATTAACAACGAAAAAAAAAAAGAACATAAACATAAATCACGACAACAACAAGCTATGCATGGGCTACACAGCTCACTTCGATGGCCAATCATCAATCGACAACACATATAAAGCACGCTACGCTATTTTGAACACGAAGAATCAATAAATCACACAAAACGACAGCTATTTTGTATCCCAATGACTATCGGTGCGCCAAAAAACCCGTGGTTTTTCAACATGGATACAGCCTCATTTAAACTCATACCACCTTGAAGAAAAGGGGATTGAGCTATCAAAATAATATTTTAAAACAAACATTTTTCTAGCAATGGAACTTTTCGTACTATAATTAGACGCAATATGTTATTGTCAACCAAGTTGTATCACTCTGTTATTCATTTCCCCCAGCGTTTCCAATGTCCAGTAGCAGGAATGGGCAGCGACCCTTACCATCCATGCGACGGATTAAAATGCGTTCCGGAGATAATCTGGTTTTCTTCCGTACAGGGAACGGAACCATAGCGCTACTCCAAGGTCATTGTCATTACACAAGATCGTTACAGAGGTGTAAAAAGACAATTTAGCTTCTTTATCGTTCTTCTTATGGGGAGTTCAGTAGCGGAAGGGACTGCCATCCAAATGAATAACCATAGCAGATTGTTCTGGCAGTTTGTAGGCATGAAATCGACACTTATTCCAAGAGATCTTTGAAACGTGCAATAGTGACCGTAGGATTGGATGTCTTAACATCGTTCCTTGACACTGCTCAAAAAATTCCGTTCCTTTGCTTCTATTTCTGATGACACCGGATGACACCTACTATTTCTCCTTCAACCTACCGTAAGGTTACTCCTAACTTACTCCAAATATGATACATGTAATCTTACTGTTTTTTATCGATTCGGTTTTTTCCGTTATTTCGTGACGTGTCCAGTTCGTAATCGGACTCATTCGACTTCATCAATCAACCGTGACTGATTTTGATTTTTGAGATTGAGATTGAGATTGAGATTCATTCCTCTCATTAAAATTCGATCACTTGGACCCACCCAAAGAAGTAAGGTAACCTTACCGTAAGTTACAGTAACCTTAATTACCGGTAGTAGTAATTCGTGATTTTTATTGTATTCCTATGTTTCATACGAACAGGTTGCAGTAAAGGGTACGAGTACGGGTAGGTTAGGTATTTATCGTACATATTTATCGTACATACCGAAGTAATTCTAGTATTTTTCGAACACCGATGGGAAACTCCGAAAAAACAACGAAACAGTGAACAATGCGAGGGTCGACAACACGACAGAAGACCAAAAAATCATGAGGCATCCCGTATTCCGCAGATGAAACAAGGCATCTCCAAAAAACGGCGTACGGCGATCGATACAACATTCACTTCAGCGAACTTCTCATCTGTAATTGACTGCAGTGTCACCTAATCAACCCTAAATCTTGTAGTAATAAATATACTGCTACTGTAGCCCAACAACCCAGAAACACAAAACAACGCCGAGAAGAACAACATAACCAACCATGGCGGCCGCAAATGGAAACTGTGACCCAAGTCCAAACAAAAACAATATCGGCAATGGCGATGATGGTGGGGGGACTTCGGTCAATCCAAAAAATTCAGGGCCAACTGCTGCGAATACCTCGAAAGCAGCGGTGCAGATGCAAAAGATGAGAGACGCCAATACAAAGTACAAGAACCTCCTGAAAATGGCCAAGGAACGTATCGAACAACAAGAAATTGAACTGAAGGACCTCCGAGGTGAGTTAGTGCTTATGTATTCGAGAGGACACAAATAAATTCTGCTTCTGTGAGTTGCAGATGGAAAACCCATGGACAGGATTTTGGACTATTTATTTCCGCCGTGTCTGCGTTGTGATAGTGTTCAACGACGATGTTAAGTATTGACTGTTCTTTTCTAACTTCTATTATCACAAAATGGTGCTTCTGACTGTGATAGAAACTGAAAGGAAACGAGCGGAGGAAGATTTAGCATTGAGAGATAGCGGTAACAATGTCGTGAAATACTTGGACGACGCGAATGATGACTCGACCAATGGCCGGTGGTATCTGACACGCGTCTCCCAATTAATCCGGGTAGATTTGGAAGCTCACGAACTCAACAATAGAGGACTGGACCAAGAAATATGGGCACTCTGTCATTGGGACCACGAAGAAACAGATGAACAAAGATTTCTTATCAACAATAACAACAACAGTAATGACAGCAACAACAAAAAGAAACAATGGAGAAGATTTGATTCCGAATCCGACTTGACAGATTTTATACGGCGTGACACGGGGGAACCCCTCACACTGCCACCGTTCTCGCTCACACCACAACAATCCTCGCGCACCATGTCCGAAGCTGACAAGAAGGTTTCTACTATCACTGAAGAATATCGACGGTTTCGAGTGAAGTCGGAAATGACCCGGAAACAGATGGATGCGCAAATCCGAGAACTGCAGTCGTCTCAGGTTGAAGTCACCAAACGCCAAATCGAAGTGCGAGAACACGCCGAACACGAATTGGAAGCAACCCGAAGAACGGAGCAAAGCCAATTGGAACGCATGCGTGCCGAGGCGGCTAGACAGGAAGACCAGTGGAAGGAGGCCTACGATATTTTGCTGAAGGAAAACGAAGCACTGAAAAGTTCGGGATCTGAAGCCATGCTAGCATCGCAGTGGCGTCAGCGTTACGAAGTTTGTTTGAAGGAAAGGGACGAGGCCGTGAATAAGTTGCAGTCTGTTCAACAAAAGCATGAACAACACAGGCAGCAACAACAATCGGCATCCTTCTCGTCACCACCTAACGTTAGGGGCGGCAAGAACGCCAAGGGCAGTGGCAGCGAAGGCAAGTACGAAATGAAGTACAGGGATCTAAAGGAATCATTTCGACTTTATCGAAAGAGAGCGAAAGAAATATTTGAATCTCAAGCCGCTGCAGCGGCGACCAATAACAGCGCCGGTGGCAGAAAGAGTGCCGCTGACATGATGGTCTTGCAAATGTCCCAGCAAAACTCTAACGCCGAAGAAGATTCGAAACTAAATTATCTAAAAAACCTGATGGTAAACTACTTGACAGCAGACCCGGAAGTTCGCGACCATATGGAGACTGCCATTGGGACGGTGTTGAAATTTACACCCGATGATGTTGCCGCCATCAACAAGAAAAAGGAAGATGACTCAAGCTGGGGGGCATACATCGGGTACATATAGCATCCAATATTTAATTCACTTTTTGGACTGGTGATGTTTTGCCTTCAATCGTAACAACTTGCTTAGCTGGCTCTTGGTCACTTCATATGAATTGAGATGGTCCTTACTTCAACAGGAATAACACGAACGTGTACGTTGGAAACAACCACAAAAGAAAAAAGTTGTCTATGCATCTATTTCAAATTTCGCGTAGTTTCCATAATGTAGGCGCTGTTACGGCACATATTGAAAGTAAATTGTCATCAATTTATGGATTGAAAGTTAATGTCAATGAACGTGATCCAAATGATAACGATGGCAAAAGACCGAATCATCCGTTTTGCGTCAAACAACATTCGTCGATATTTTGTCCCATAATATTTCAAATTTCAAACGAAGCGATTGTGGAAACAGTATTTTGCTCAATACAAAGTCGCTGTAATCATAATCGTCGTGAATATGCATCCCAAGCAACTTCCCACGAAGCGATTGTGGAAACAGTATTTTGTTCAGTACAAAGTTGTCATAGTCATTATCGCAATAAGTAAGCATCCAATTGTCGTCCCAAATTCGAGGGTTCGTCTCAGCTTGGTCTTGCTCTTAGAATTTTACCATTGCGTCCGTCTCGACAAAGTTGTGGAGAATAGTCCGGGAATATTGGGGAAAGGCTGCGCACAACTTTCGAGAGCGTTTCTCCATGACTTTCGATGTAAGAGGTTTAATGCCAAGATTGTGCATCTGTTGTCTGTCGTGGTTCAGTTTTATTTTCGAGTAGGAAAACAAGTTGGGTTTTTCCGGGTGATATTAGTCAAACATTGCAATGTAATTTTCAATCGATGGATTCCATTCCGATTCAAATAAACAAAAAGACCGAACTCGTCTGTGGAACTCACCTTGAAACTTGCAGACACAGCAAAGTGTAACTAACAGTACCAAGGACAGGTTCCATCCAGTTCCATGTCCAAGCTCCCGTCTCTATCAATCGAAACAGTGTCAACAACCAGTTTTTGTTAGCGACAAAAAATCTAAACTATTCCTGACGGTGCTATGAAGACACACAACGGCTAACGCAACTTACCAAGCCAGGTGTCTAGGTCCTCCGGTGGTGGAATTTCCATGGTAACGAATGCTTCGTTGAACACAATGGCTAGGTCTACGCTGAATACCATCGGAATCGCCATCAAACCAGTTCCCAAAGCAGCGGCGACAATCACAGCGTAGGGCAGGACATCTAGGGTCACCGATTCAGCATTCTTGGCGGCAATTTTTTTCAAAGTTTTGTCAGCCTCGTAGTAGTCTACCTTGTCTACCGCCATGATGTGACGTCTCAGCACTTCCATTCTGGCAAAGTGGTTTCCCATTTCGGCGATGACCACGAGGGGTTCGTTTTCCATCTCGGAAAAGCCCTTGCCCATGTCTTCGGCAACGGCCAACGAGGGCACCGTGACTCCTGTCCCTCTTGCATCAATTGCCGGTTGCAGCCCCTGCAGGCCACTCGCATTTTTCCGAATGAAGCGACGATAAGCAGGAGACGACATCTTCCGAACGGACGTGAGTGCAACCGAATGGTTGCTTCCATCCCGTTCCGAGGAGGAAAAGGATGGCGTTGGGAGCTGCAGAAAGGCGACAGCAGAATTCTTGGTGCCGAAACGGCCGCCTAGGAGGCTTCTAGTGAGCGCGGAGCGGGCGGATATCATTATTATTTGTTCAGTTCCTATAATAGTGTCCGTATCCCGAACAACAACTACAACTGCAAGAGGGTTAATTGGACCGGACGACAACGAAAGTATTTGTTGGTAAAAGTAAGATCTTACGCTACAGACAGGAGGGGATGTCCGATGTCCACGGCTTTCTCGTAGGTAAATACTGGTACGGTATCGGCACCTTACTATTGTATGATCAGTGACCTTCAGTAAGCTTGTACGTAGTTCTTTGTAGTTTTAACCTTACGAAATCCGAGCCGGTGTTGAGTTCGGAGGGAAAAAGAATCCAAAAAATACTCACTAAGGTTACCACGCACAAAATTCCTAACGGCTGTCCGTTGGTTCTACGCACCTATGTACTAACTTCTACGTTCACTGGAGTACAGCTGTTAGGAATTCCGTAGTACACTAAATTTCTTATCCACCTTTCGTGTGTACCTGTACCTGGTACTTACTTACTCTTTACTCCTAATACCATTTCAGTATGATTGAATAATCTTTGTTTTGTATCTTTACAAATGCGTTGGATAAGCCCATAATCTTACTTCAGTCATAGGAATGTCAGGGGTCATGTCGGTTACTTGTACCGTAACCTTAGTCATAATTACAACATTTCTTCTCTTTCGCTCGTCGAGGGACAAAAAAAACTAATCTTACCGGTACTAGTAATACAATTACGAGTAACCTTATTATGACCTGGTACCCGTAGAGGTTAGAAGTAAGATTACCCTGGTACGTATCGTAAGGTTACCTCGTACCCGCACGAAGTAAAATTATGACTTGGCATTCAATCAAAAGTCAAACTGGTGAACCGTAATTACTCGTATGTATTGTACGTACTATTGCTTCTACAAGGAATGCCAAGTGCCGAAAGCGTCTTCGTGCCTCTCTTGGCGTTCCAAGCTTAGGGATAAAGTTTGACGGAAGCTGGCAGCTTGCAGCTAACAAATAAAAAAGGTTTACTGTACTTCGTACTTTTATGAGCAACGAATCAATTTCAATGCCTTCATCTCGATAATACAAGGTGAAAGGTATCCACCATTGACCGCGACATCTACTTTTGTTGAGTGGAATTGTTCGTGGTCAGTGAGATAGGAACGTCGCGACGATATTATCCATTGAAGTTTCTCTACACGAGCAGGGGAAGAATTTGAGCATCTCTGATGAAGGAAGGACTATTCTCTAATAGGACAACAACTGCGGCCGAAAAAGGGTCGGCAGCGGCTTCGGACGCAGGTAAAGTGTTCCGGACGCGAATAGGCAACGATCGTATTCCTTTGTCCCTAGGGAAAGCCTCGTTGAGAATTCGGTTAGAGGCATACTACAGCTTGATATCGCCTCACACTCTTTCGGATCGAACCGCATGGCTGCGCAAATATGATCAAATCTACGAAAAGGTGAGCGCACTTATCTTCCAATCCCGAGGCTCCTAATGGTCGGGATACGCTCAACCCGTTCCATTGGTACAACAACCTTATCAACACCGGCATTGCTTTGAATCGATCCAACATAAATCACCGTTTATTTCTCCCTCAACTCGAAATACGACTGGATGCTTCTCAGTATGGTGGAACTTATCAGGGTGAACGAAAGCTGGCAACCAAGCTGGCGAAGAAATACGGAACGGCCGTTCGACTCCTCGTGGTAACCGAGGAGTCATCCTCCGGCCTTGGTGGAGGAGTCGATATAGCCTCTTCTAATACCCAGAACGAGGAAAAGGAGGTTCGAGATGAATCCTGGTACCATCTGCGCCCAACGGAATCCGGGAGTGGAGTCGTCGACTTTTTGTCCTCGAAGTTCGATCCTGTTGCTGCACTCTCGAATCCTTCGAGTGAGAATATTGCTAGGGCCAATCCGTGGATGTCAGGATTATTGCCAAACACCATTCTCGATAACATCGGGAAATGTGCTACGTTGTTGCCCGATGATGATCCGTTGCGGAAGGAGAGCCACCACCAGCTTCAGCTCCGCAGAATCGCCGTGTTGAAACCTTCCGCCACCCATCAAATAACTGCTGCGGAACCGCCGCAGAAACGACCTCGCCGCAATCATGTCGATCTGCATCCTTTCGAGGCGATCGCCTCGCATCTCGATTCGGGACCCCACTCCCTCCTATTTCGGTTGCGCAGAGACCGAAAACGCATCAAGGTTGTGGTCCGGTACGTCAACATGATCCGGGGAACCATTACGGGATTCCTAGTGGCATTTGACAAACACATGAATCTGATACTGAAGGATGTTGAGGAGGTATATTCACCTCGCTTGACCAATGAAAGATGCGAATTTTCGAGCCTGGAACTCGAATTGGAACGGAGACGGAGGGTATCACTTGCAGGGGATCGGGCCAAGGACCCCGATAATCGGCCAGGACACCGACTCCCGAGAGACGGCGATGATGTGGGTGTCGATGCCAACGACGAGCATCATCAAATGCAACAGCACCGGGAATACGAGCCTGGGAACTGGAATCTGCGAAGACGGCAAATGAAACAGCTTTTGGTAAGGGGGGACATGGTGGTTTCGATCTACGAGGCCGCCCAAGAGAAAATGAATTTGCAACGATCCAGACATCGCAAACGAACGCCGGTAGCAACAGCGCTAAATCCAAAAAAGCAAAACGAAACTCTCAACATGGCTGCTTGAAAACGGCAAAATTCACACGCGGACCATCTCTTGGGGAAGGACCGATGAAATACAGGAAAATCGCGAAGCTGGGAACTGCACCACAAGGATGTAAATCGTCATCCAATCCGATTACACTCTGCGCGAGCTAATTTGTTTGCATTATACTGCGTATCCGGGTTCAGCGAGCGGAACGGAACAAGAGAATTCATGTCATTAGTGACAATCAAGCCTTAGAGATACTAGCTAAACAATTGAGGGATAAGCTGTGAAACATCGACCAGTAACACACATGCTAAAGTTTACAACAGAGTACTACTCTTGTCATTCCAATTGATCTCGTGGTTCATTGTTTCAAAGCATCGACACGCCCCACAATCGAAACATCCTCAAACAACCCCCAACACAGTCTCGACACTTTGATACAGTAGTAAATAGTATCCTCCAAGAATTCAAAATGCGACTAATGCAGTCGACCTGTACTCGTTGGAAAAAGGTTCCTGTCGCAAAACCTACTTGTTGGCGATCCGGCGGAACTTCCATGTGAGGGCGTTGTCCTCCTTTTTGGGGTCGTTGAACACAAAGGCGCTTTCGCACACGTACACCGTTTCGTCTTCCGTTTCCTCGAGGTATCGCCTGCTGACAAACGAACCACCGCCATACATTGTGACTCCCCTCATCCAGGACATGTGGACGGTCCCCTCGTTTTCCCACCAGGCCTCCGATTCGACCTGCTCACCGTCGACCGTTCGGATTGAGACCTTGAGAGGAGTGTAATCGTCTTCGTATCTCGTCGCGCCCGAGGCCTCGAGCGTTCGGTCCCACGTTCCACGAACGTTCTTGCCACGGATGAGCAGGGAGCGCCCGCAATCGATCTGGATGAGCTCCTCCATGGTTTGACCAATCACGGGTGCACTAAGGGCGACCGACCTCACGATTTTGGGCTGTCCCAACCGCTCGAGGTATCGGTCGTAGTGCCTCTTGAACTCGTTCGTGACGATCAGTTCCCACCTCCCCGACAAGTCTACGCCGGGTGCCGAAATTGCCCACCTATCCCCCTTGGGGGTGATACTGGTAGCAGCATCTGCAGCAGTTTCGGTCTCGGACGGAAGAACAATCTCCTGGGTTATTGGTGCGAGCATTGCAGCTTGTGCTGACGCCTTCTCGGCAGGGTCCTCGGGAGTTGCAACACTAGATTCTGTCTCTTCACTCACTGCGCTTGTGAGAGCAACAACATCTGGAATGCCATCTACCAAATTGGTGGATTCTTTGGTTTCGGCCACAACGGCAGAAGCCATAGCATTTGTAGAATGATTTAATGCATCATTGCTGTTGTCGTGGTTTGAGTTACGCTGACGACTCGCGAAGACGTCGTTCACTATCCGCATTGGTTTGCTTACCATTGCCTTCTACAAAAAAAAAGGACAACAACGAGGGTGTAAACCATGAAATGAGACAACAACCGAGTTGCAGGATTATTAACCAAACACACTCCATTTTGAAGTACGTACCGTTGGATAAAGGAACATCTTTTTGAAAGCTCTTCGTTTCCTACCACTCTTCAGTCGTTCCTTCATCCGTCTGAACCGTTTTTTCATGTTGTCCTGGATTCTATCGCCCGCGGTCACCGCGTCCTCCGGTACATCGGGAGACGGAAAGAAGACATCCGCAGGCGGGAAAAAATCGTCCATGGCGGTCACATCTGCTGCGGCACGAAAGACTTGCCTTCGTCGGCATTGACGCCGAGGAAGCGCTCGTTTGTAATTCTTGATGCGATTATTGTACCCATCTGTTCCGTCTGCAACCGTCGACGAGGCGTGAGGTTGCGAGAAAGGTGCTGCGGACTGGAATGCAGTGACGAAATTGATGCAAAGCACGAATACTGCGACTGCAACGCTTCTCGTGATCCTTTGTGAAACGGCTCTGTTGTTCGTCATTGTCATTTTGTTTCTATTATAATGATGGTAGGTTTACAAGTCGGAAGTAGAATTAGGGAAGTCGAAGTAGAAAAGTACGAAGTGTACCGTACAGTAATTACCTACCGTACTCGTCCTCTTACTCACTGTAGTTGTTCTTCAATTTTTCAATCAAAAAAATCAATCGGTTTGGCACTTTCTTCAATACGTCAACAGATCAACCACGAGATGAACATCGAATCTCAAAAAAGAAACCCGAAACAGAACAGAAGAAAGAAAATTGCAACTTGCAGCAGCTGGCTCACTCACCTCCTTGATTGAGTGCGACGGGTGACACGGGAAACGGTGACACGTATTGTCGGGATGTATGAAGCGCTATTGAAATAATCCTAACAACATCTACTCGTGAATGATTTTGATTGATTCAAGAAAGAAGCTTTGGGGAGGCGGGAAATTCTTCAACGCGAATATTGCGTTAGAATAGTACTACGTGAACGCACGCATTTCGCATTGCCGCGCTTCCGGGGGTTAAGGCTACGTACGAAGTGAGAAGATTCTTTCGGTGTTTTCGAAGGCAGGCCTTCAGCATGGCGCAATCGTGTGCGGTCGGATCCGGAAGAACTTTCGTAGCGAGATTTGGGTGCCATAATCTTACCCGTACGGTACATTGATTGACTGAATCTGACACGATTGTCTCATTTTTTCTGAAACATCATCGTCATTGGCAGGCACCTTTTATTAGAAGTAATTACGTACCGTACGTACTGTACTTTGTTGTTCGCAGTACAAGGAAGGACCTTACCATACCGTAGAACGAATGTCGCAAATGGAGAGTGGAAACAGAAAGCCAACGCGATGAATCATCGATCAAATAATCAAAAGAGCTTTTGTTGAGATGTCAAACCGAACAGAAACCATGGCCCGAGAACTTCAACCTCGGCAACAGACATCGCATAAGCGAACGTGTTATAATCTAGGAGTGCTGTATGCGAACAAAGGATCGTGCTTCGTTTCATCCTGACGGTTGTCGCGATGCCTCGAGGCATCAGCTCTGATGTCACCGCCCCCATCCACCGCAGCCTCATTTTATGCTTCGTGATATTCGAAATACGGTCGTGGTGTTGGTACCGAACAAGTGATCACAGAGCGAAAAGAGTAGATCACAGCTAGGCCTTCAACCACTGGATGTTGTTGTACGAAAGCGATGTCGTTCGCTTTCGTTCGCAGCTCGAGATCGTCGCGGGCGATTTCCGATTCTCGGACGAAGTGTTCCGCAGCAGACACTGTTTTTTTCTTCATCTCGTGCTGGATTCGCGTTTTCCTTTCCCCTTGCGAGCCACAGTGACCACGCGTGTCGAGAAAGGCCATTTCGCCCGAGAATTGGAAACGAATGCGTTCACCGGTTCCGACGGTCGTTGAGTGGGCACCAAAGCGGTGCCGCGGGCGGTTCGCGAGCTCCCGCGCAGGCAATAGTGCGCGGCACCATCGCAGTGCCGTCACATCGCACGCACAGCATCGCGTTGTACGGTACCACTACCACACACCGAAATCCGGCGTCGTCGTGACGGGCCGGGGCATCGCACCACGGTTCGCCGAATCACGATCCGTGCGATGGAATCGAACAGCCAAGATCTAGGCAGTGTTCCGGTTCGAGCGCGTTCGGGTTCCAGTTCTTTTCGATCCATCGAAGGAACCGCGATGGTGGGCGTCCGTCCCCGTCGTTCGGAACCTCGCGCTTCGACGATTCCAAGAGAAAACGGATCGTGGTCCGCGTCCCGTACTCGTGGTCGTCCCGGGGGATGCGTATGATGCTGCTCCGGTGTTTCCTCACATCGGCCTTGGACAGTTCCAGAGCGGTCGGTGCCAATCCATCCTGGTGCTCGTCGTGAAAGACGCGGGTCTCCCGCATGAGCTCTTCCAGTTCATCCAGCATGCGATCGTTTCTGGCGGCCTCGTCATTGTTGGTGTTTCGGGCCGTTGGGGTCGCATCGCGATGTTGTCGGACGACCTGCTGGAAAATTTGCAATCCCTTGGTGACCTTGATCATGGGCTCTTGCAGGAGGCTGTTCGACAACCCGTAAGGTTTCCCCTTCTCCAACGCGATTGGCTCTTCGCATTCGCAGCGTGGGATTTTTTTCTCCCCCCGCTTGTTGTCGCTGTTGCTGCTGCTGTTGTCGTCGTCGTGGTTTTGCACTTGGCTCCGGTTCGACACGTACGCAAGGTCTCGCCCGGAAAAGACGACGAGGTTGAAGCCCGCGTAAACAGTTCTGGGCGAGAGATCATCACCCCCGCTGCCTCCTTCCCGACGACCGAATTCCCGCCGGAGATAGTCCAGGGCGGAAAGCGATGGATCGCTCGTTAGATAACGAATCACCAATTCCCCCCGAGAGGAAGCGTACACGGTGTTGTCGTCCCCACCGTCATTGATGTTTGTCAGGAAGGCACAGCGACCCGTCGTTTTTTCGAACCCGAACCACGTACCCCCGGACACCACGTCTCGGGGAGCGAGGATTTCAAACCGGTCGTCACCCTTTCCACCCTTGGCGACACCATCGTCCGGCCACCACTGCGTGTTGACGGTTGGTCTCGAGAAATACTCGTCGCGATTGTGGCACACCACAAATCGGTCCTCGGTCCATTCAAAAAATGCGATGCACATGGTTGGTTGCGGTGTTCCGAAGGACAGGGTGGTGTTTTGCAGTGCGGGATGTGAGTTCTGGTCCCGTCGTGCGCGTTCCGATGTTCGCTCTGTACCGACTGTCGCCAACTCTGACTGACTCTCTCGACGGAAGAAAAGTGAATCACTGACTGGATCTGTTTTTGCGCGCTACTGGCTCTTCGTTTTCGTTAGCGTCGTTATCTTTGCATTGAATGGATTGATTGCCCGGTGGACGATGGGGCATGAAGTGGACAATGTGGGTTACGTGTAATCATAAAATAATAAATAATAACAAGAGATCATCTACTTCGTACCAGTCACTGTTCGAAGGAGGTAGAAAACCGAAGGTTCCACCGCACAAACATTCTAACATAACCAACCAGAGGAGCATTCCGTGTGCTGCGCGTAACCTTACGACTACTTGAACCCGCAACGGTAATTACGACTTCTGAGCACTTCGTATTAATTTTAAAGAAGTCCTACTGTAATCTGAAAAAGATCCGAAACGCGACTTGACATGCCAACCAACCAAAACAATTACCGGTACGTAAGTTACTCGTAACTTCTTTAGTCCTCATCTTTTCTTCCGATCATACCGCAAAAATCTTTTCTACTTCTTTTAAAAAATAAAAGAATATGGTCTCCTTTCTCCTTTCTTAGTGCCTCATCAACAACCAACCGGAAACAGAAACAATGTATGTGTGACCGCCGTTCCACGAAATCCGTTTTCCGTGCGGAAAAACCCATGGCCGCCGCAACCAAATGGGATGCGGACATGCATCGTGATATGGCAACCGACTGGAAGACTTCATGCACCGCTACCGTTGATGTGACGGAATGCTGTTGGATTTCATTCCACGGGGCGCAGCACAACACGATAGCCGGGGAATCGGGGAAGGTACCGGTGCGCCGCAGTCAATGCGAAGATAGGGTTCCGGCATGGATTCACCCCTTTCACCACCGAGTCGGAATGAATCGCGGGTTGGCAAACTCTGCCCGGCACGGAAAAGTGCAACGAAGAGTTTCGCTCAGAGATGGGCAGAGTTGGCATCCCTCGTCTGCCTCTTTGGTTCGAATAGTTTTCGACGCTCCGTTCCGGACCGTACCCGTCAAACCATCGAATGTCTGTCTCGAGCGATCAAAGAGATCGCCCGATGGAGCACAAGGGCAAATATGCCGAATGACACGGAAATTTACGGTTCGAAGTCACGCGGCTGTAGAAAAGATAAATGGCTCCGTGCACGGTAACGCACCGATGCGCAATCGGGCCCGTCCGGGCTGCCCTCCGGAACCGAAGGGGGCACAACAACGGAAGGAATTCATCCATTCATCCAACGGAATGCATCTTCCACCCATACCCCTGTCGACGGATCCATCGTTCTAGCGGAATACGAATTTACTACCAGCTGGTCTGGACCGGCCCTTGGTGCGGACATTCCATCCCTGTATCTCGTGGCAAACACTACACGCACGGAAACAATGCGATTCCGTTGCCAACAGAAACAACAACACAACTCGACACCCGAGGGTAGAACCCATCCGGACATCAAAACAACAAACCGCACTAAGAAATCTCATCATTGGCATACTGGCTCCTTTGAAACATTGGTCAATCTTGTCTAAAAGAGTATCATCTATCATACATAAATGAATCTATCCCCTATCGATTCGTATAAAAAAGAATGGCACCCCTGGTCTCGTCCTCTTGGCATCTGGTGCTTCGTTCGTTGTTTCCGTTTCGCTTCCTCTTGGTCGTTGGTGGTGTTTGTGCTTTGTACAAATAAGAATAATGTTAATAATACGATATCGTTGCCCTCGTTGGTTCGGGATTCGGTTGCCCTCGAGGAGTTTTGATGTGTGGTCGGTGGGTATTTACTTTCGTTCGTCGGCGTCCTCGTCGCTCTCGCTGCCGTTGCTCGCCAGCTCGCTCTTGACTTCCATCGCGTGCTCGACCGCCTCCGCCATGGCCTCGGCCATCTTGACATTCTCGCTACCGTCGACACTGGGCGGCTTGGCCAGTTCGAAATAACCATCCTCGCTAATGACCACCGGCCAGTATCCCGACTTTTCCGTCTCTTCGGCCATGGTGACGGCCTCCTTCCAGGCCTCGACGACCGTCTCGTGCTTGGCCACCGCCTGTTTTCGGTTGGTGGGACTCGTCATGCTGCGCAGGAGAATGAGGGGCGTGTAGTAAAGGACCAGCAGGGGCTGCAAAAAGTATCGAAATCCCGAGGGGAAGACGCTCAAGATCACCGACATGGTCTTGCGGATCCAGAGTCCCGTTGCGGCCAGGGTTCCGGCGTAGAGCGTTGTCAGGCTGATCCCGGTGATCCCCCGCAGCGTCGCCCGAAAGACAGTGAAGGAAAAGCCCGTGGCCTTGCGGAGCCGATTGCGGACCATGCGGGGAAAGGTGACCTTTCCCTGCTCGCTGGCCGTGCTCTCATCGCCGCTGGCAAAGTGGGCAGACATGTCCAGGGCGAGTGGGCAGCTGGTGGTGGCAACGGTAGGGGAAGTCTGGGTTGCAGTCCGTGAGGATGCGCGGGACAAGAACATGCGAGGGGATCGGAGGGGCTGAAACGCAGATGCCGAGAGGGCAAAGAGTGCGGACAACAGGAGGAAAATCGTTGGACTTCTCATCGTATTTTGTTGTAAGAAAAGTAGGAAGGTGCGAAAGATTCTTGGGGGTAGGATAGCGTTGCGACTAAGATTTGGTGCCTTGCTGTTGCTTTTGATGATGCTGATGCTGTTTATAATGAAGCTAAGTCGACGTTCGTATCGTCGTTGTAAATGAATGTTGTTGCTGCTGTTGCCAATACAAATGCATCAAACAATGGGTCTAATTGTGTCTGTTGCCGGTAGTTGTGTGGCAGAGTGAACTAGCTAGGGTCACAAGTTTTTCTGGAACGGTTTTAGACTGTTAAGGTTCAACTTCGATAGACAGAGTTTGTTCCGCGATTGAATGATAACCTTGTCTGAATGGATGCTAATGATTGGTGGAGCGGTTCCTTTCTTGACACCTCTTCTTCTCTCGACGTCAATCATCTGCGTTTGGACGTGGGGGTTTCGGCTGTTGCCCTGAATTCTCAGATCGATTTTAATTGGACCGCGACGGGGTTCGCTGCATCAAGAATTGAATCAATCAATCATGGAAACCACTGGTGACGTCGCCGATGGGTCGATAAAATATCTACTTCTACTTCGTACCACGTACTTGTACTACGTAATATCCTAGCATCCCCGAGATTCAGTTTTAAAAATCAATCGTGAGTGGAACCGAATTCGTTTGCCACTGCAAGTATTTGTACGTAAGATACGTACGTAAAAGTAGGTAGAACTCGTATGACATCATCGAATCTCAATCTGAAGTAACTTATCTACCGGTAAGGTTTACCTGTATCCCCCCTCTCTCAACAGCACAAACAAGAAGTTACCTCGGACCCAGGAATCGCGGTACCGGTTATGAATATCAAACTACAGGACTTCACGTTTACCAATTTCATAACAATGCTGGCTGCCTTTGGGGATGGTGCTACTACTAGCTAGGGAGGAACCTTCTTCTTGGTTTGAAGGAGGTTTCTTGGTGGAACAACCACCTTCTTATCGTTGTACTAGTAGTACTAGTATCCTAGCGCTAACTCAGGAGATTCAGTGATGAGTTGTCCTCAATCCGATGTACCAGCAGCACTAGCAGTACTACTATGGTTCTGATTCTTGGAAAAAAGCTCCCAAGCTTTAAAAAAAGGTTCCCAACCACCACTTTAAAGGTGGCAAGCAATTGTTATGAAATTTGTACTAGTACTATTAGTGAATCAACGCGATTGGATTACACGACAAGTATGGATCTGAAAACAAAATGTGGTAGTGTTCAATGGAATGCGTAGTAATCCAGTACAAGGGGATGAATTTGGATGATTCATTCATGCCCTGCATTCGAAAAGAAGGCTTTGTTTTCATACTACTAACTAATATGAATATCATGCGAATGGCTACTAGAGTAAACTGCAAGTTTTGGATTGAATCGAAGACTACGGTACCGGTAACCTTATTCATAGTCGCGGATGGCTTTCTCTCGTACCGTACATGTACAGCCGCCCGGTTGTGAGCATGATGTGACTTCGCATTCTTGTCTTCTTGAATACGGTACGGTACAAGAAGTAAAATTAATGATTGCCTCATCCAGGACGGGCCATTTTCGTATTTTGGTCCCTTTAAGCCAAATAATTATTACGAAGTGCTGTGTTTCATTGCTTTATGTACGGTATTAAGTAAGGTACACGTACGTCAGAATACAGAATTTATTAATACGATTCGTATTTGCTTAACATACTTTTTTGTATCACATATTCCACAATTAACGAAACTTAAACTTTCATAGCACTAAATAATGACTTCTTCAAAAACCAATCACACTGGGACTAATAGATTTTTCTAAATAGCTCTCACAATAAAAAAATGGAAGTAATTCCCGAGTAAGGTTCTTACCTGTAATAGTGATGAAGAAACATCAAACAAAAAACAATGATAATGAGCGATTCCCGAAACTAATATGCACATGTAATATTACATTATTCGTGACGTGGCACACATATTATTTGTCGCCTGTAACATACTTATATGAAATTTTTAACCGGATTTTTTCATATTCTGGAGGACGCATATTTGCCTCCTCCAGAATATGCAACCAGAATAAAATTTCAAGGGAATCTTGAAAACAAGAATCGCGCGCTAAAAATTGTCGATAGACGCGCAGTTAGGGAATAAAGAGAGTATTTTTTGTTTTTCGAAACAAGATTCCAAATTCCAAAATGTGCCTTCTCTCCGCCTGTCTGTCATCCATTTTTAATGCATGTCTGTTGGGTGCGCCAAAAAGAATGAGTGCATATAATATAGGATATTGAGCGATTCCCGAAACTAATATGTGTAATATCATATCCTAAATTCAATGTCCACATTGTTTTTGGCGCACCCAACGGACAGGCATTAAAAACGAATGACAGACAGGCGTGCAGAAGGCCTATTTGGGAATTTGGAATCTTGTTTCGAAAAACAAAAAATGCTCTCTTTATTCCCTAACTGCGCGTCTATCGACAATTTTTAGCGCGCGATTATTGTTTTCAAGATTCCTTGAAAATATGAATTGGTGCTTAAAATCTGGAGGAGGCAGATATGTGTCCTCCAGATTCTGAGAAATCGGTTAATAGATTCTTATTTTTCTATGTGTGAGCACATAGATCTGTGTGTGCCACGTCAGAAATAATGTGATATGGCACGTGCATATTAGTTTCGGGAATCGCTCATTATATGAACGCATATAGTTTCGGGAATCGCTCAATACCGGTAATCTTACTCATGTCATAACCTGAGCTGTCTGATTTTAGTCGCTTCCATCCAACAACAATCAACAGCTGTGGGACAATACAATACCGGGTTTAGACCGATCTTTTGCATACACCTCATTAAATTGAGAAAAGAAGATGGGATTGATTTTACAGCAAACACTTCATAGCCATTGTAGTGGTATACCAAGTAGTTTTTTGCAGCAATATACTGGAACAATTGCAGTGTTCACTACCTGGTAATTAATTACCTAAACTTCCCTAATTACGGTACACTCTAGATATTGTACTTTCAAAAAACCTGTTCACGCAATAGTTGATGCGTATCTGGTACGGCATAAGTAAAGAAGAAGAGGAACTATTCTTTTAAAAATATAATATATATACTTCCCATTCAACCTTACGTATATCAATAGCTTCCAATTACCGTGTATAATTAAGTTACTTTTAATCTTCTTTTGGTCTCATATTCGTACGATAGTTTTCTTTGCGTGGTGGTGTAGTAGTGTAGAAAAATATTTATTAACATGGTGGTCATATGTTGTATGTTGTGCGTTATCAGCGTCCTTGCTTGCGATTGTAACCAGAATCCCGTTGAGCTGAACACAGCAATCGGGAGAGCAACTCTCTAGGATCAATACATGCGGTACCTAGTACCCGCTGAAACACGATCGAGAATGGAGGATAAACCCTACGAAATCAGAGTTGCCCTCGTCGGACACGAAAGGTACGAGAAACAAGACGTTCGGTGATTTCTTTGCGTGTCATGCTTCGTGCGTTTCGTCAGCGTCGAGCTCATCCAAGATCGATCGACCTTCGCCTTCTTCGTGACATTCAATCCCGATTCCCTGAATCTTTCAGTGTCGGCAAGTCAACCGTTCTCAATGCATTGTTAGGCCAAATGCATTGCGAAATTGGTACGATGTGCGACACAGCTGCTGTTCGTTGGTTCCGAGTTCGGCAACCCGCAAATGAAGGACCACACACGACCTGCGATATCGATAGCAGCGATCACGGGGCTTATAGACACCAGGCAAAACGACGCAAAACCAACGACGGTACTGCTGCGTGTTCTCTGAACGATGGTTCCGCGATAGAAATGGAGAAAAACTCTGAAACCAGCTGGGCTTTTCGAAACAGGAAAGAGAGCGGCGAGGACAACGGCATTGCGGAATCATTCTTTGATATTTGTACCGATAGAACTATCTGTAGGATGAGAATGGATACAGAACTCGTTGTGATTGACATTCCCGGAGTTAACAATGCTGATTCTGGCAGCAAGTACAAGGATTACGTCCGGTCAAACTGGAACAACTTTGATTGTGTTGTAGTGGTCACCGATGCAACGCAGGGCACCGGCGACGGGGGACAACGGGAATCCCTAATATTTGTTAATGAGAACAATGCAAACCTAAAGGATGTTCCAACGATCGTTCTCTGCAATAAGCTGGACGATCCCGATGCTGCCGAAAACCAGGTGCTCGTGGACCAACTGAGGGACGAGGCTACCGAGATTTTCGGATCGGGCTGCTCCGACAAAGTCTTCAAGGAACTTGTGCACACAGCAAAGAACTCTGATTTCGATTCCCAGAAGATAAGGAGGCCCGTATTTATTCCCATTTCAGCAATGACTGCCTTCATTTACCGAGATGCGAGACACCTGACGATGGAAAACTTCCACAAACTGGACAACGAAATCATGGACAAAATCGGTCGGGACGAAGTAGGAAGAAAATGGAAAAAGATGTCGACCCAAGAGAAGTTGAACACTATCCAAAAAGTGATCAGCAATCCCGAGGAATACAACGAGAGGATGGCCGACACAAATTTCGACAAGTTTCTCTGCATTTTAGCGTACTTCATCGGGGGATCGAGCGCACAGCGAAACCTTCTCGTACGGCAGGTCGACGTTGCATTGAAATCATTGCCCAGAACTCGCAACGTAGGGAGCATCGTTGAAAGCATTCATCAGATATACAAAAAGTCGAAGGAAATTGGAAGATCAACCGAAGACTTGAAAGATTTCTTTTGGAATGCCTACGAGAACTGGGAAGACGAAGCCATGCGAAAAGTAGAGGAACAGGTTGACCCAAAGTTCCTTCAACGCCCTCTCACCGAACTCGAATTATATTATGAACTGGTAAAGAAACTCAGATGGGATGGGGAGGAAGTTTCCGTGTTGATTCGAATGAAGAGCATGATCCGTCGCTTCCTCCGAATGGCTCATACAAGGCTCAAAACCTGGACGATCCGAGGATTTTTGGAACAATGCCGACAACGGGAACGATACGACAAGATCTTGTTGTGGAGACGACCAGATAAGCTTCTATGGACAAATCTATCCCCTCACGATTGGATCACTATTCTTTTTTCGCTAAGTCTTGCTTCCAGGAACATTGAGTTTTGTGAGAGCTTTGGGAGGGAGCTGAACTGGATAGAAGAATTTCTAATGTATTTTCGCACACACTTCTCGCCGTATCTCATGATTACAGTTCTGCGGCAAGAAAATACGATAATGGGACACGATCCGGATATATGTGCCGTATATAAGTACATCACTGCTCTGAAGAAAGTCAACGAGGATCCAGGGAAGAAAAGTGCAATATTCAAGATGACGATGCCAGAAGAATTGGCCGATCCATGCCATTGGGGTCACAGCGCATGGAGGTACATCCAGTTGCTGGCGAAGACAAGCCCTGAACTGAGGGAAAAAGCGGCACAAGAAAATGCATACTTTGCGACGAACGACATCATCTGTATCAATGGAACTAAGGCAAGCCCTGAACTCCGGGAGCAAGGGACACAAGAAAATACGAATGATGAGACGAATGAAATCATATGCATCGATGAAACCAAAACAAGCCCTGGACTCCCGGAGAAAGGGACACGCGAAAATACAAATCATGCGACAAATGACATCATATGCATCGATGGAACCAAAACAAGCCCTGGACTGCCGGAGAAAGGGACACAAGAAAATACAAATCTCGCGACGAATGACATCATATGCATTGATGGAACCAAGACAAGCTCTGAACTTGAGGAGAAAGGGACACAAGAAAATACAACTCTTGCGACGAATGACATCCTCTGCGTCACTGAAATGTAGACAAATCTCTTTCGAATTCTGGCATTTCTATCATACAGTATTATTTGTAAACTAATAGTATCTTAGGACTCAATACCGAAATCGTTTTGGTTGCTCGACAGAGTGTCTCCAAGAACGAAAGAACCAAGTATTATTTGTGGTTCGCCATCGTGTACTCGTACGCGCAACCCAATTGCATTTGTCGAATTCCGAATCACGTCTCTAGGGTCCCACGAGTGCCCATTTCCGTTTTTCTGCTGGAACTTTTCCAGAGTTGTGTGAACGCCATCGCGTTGAAAAGGGATTCTCGCAATCATCTGGCAATAGTTTCCTGCACTCTTGTCCCGTGGTTTTGGGTGGGAGCGACACATTTTTCGACAGTCCTCCCAAAATTCTGTGGAGTTTCCCGAGCACTGTGCCTCGTCGAAACCAAAGAGCTGTTGTTACAGTATTATTTTTTTATTGTTTCTTTATTTGTCGCCGCTTTCGAAATCAATATTTTCTTCCATTGCGGCGCGAAAGTCGTCGAAGGACACCTTCCCGTCTCCGTTCGTGTCCAAAAACTGGAAGACTTCTCTTCCCTGAGCGTCTCCATGAAAAATGCTTTCAAAGTCTGTCAGAGTTAGATAATCTTTGTTCTCGCCGTGAACAAAGTGGTCGAATGCGTAACGAATCTTGTCTGCTCGCATGACGAGATTCTTGTCTACGGTGGCATCCAAAAAGGACTTCCAGTTCAGCGTATCGTCGTCCGACAAGGACAATTCTTCTTTCATGGCAATGAGCTCGGCCTGAATCTGAGGCGACAATTTTTCTGGCAACGAGTTTCGAATTGGGAGCCGTTCGTGAGTGGAAAAGCCCGGATGCATCGAGAACGCAAAACACAAAACCGATCCGAGGCCGGTGCTTTTCCGTCCGCCTCTGCAAATCACGGATGGAAACCAACAAAGCAATGGACCAACACCAACACCAATCGCGGCAGCACGTACGTACCCCGCAAGACAGAATCGTGAATATCCGTGAGAGACATCCGGCCATCCCCCGTTCGGTCTACTTTCCGAAAGACGTCCTCGAGGGATCCGACTTCCTCGTGGGTCAGATTTCGGGCAATCGTCACCAGCGCGGCCTTTTTGAGTTTTTGCATTCCCAGGAATTTCTGAAAGTTGGTCCCCCGCACGCTCTGGTTCGACAAGATCTTGACGCGGTCCTCGGCGTGCGTGTGCGTCGCCGGAACGTGCGCAAAAATCCACGGGTGCTCCATGGCCTCGGGAGCGGTCGGTCGCAGCTCGGGCGAGTGCTGCAGCAAAAACGTGACGAAATCCTTGGCGTCGCCGCTTATCTCGTCCCACTCCGGCGACGGAAAGTCAAAGTCCCCCGCCCGGACCGACATGAAAATCTCGGCGTCGTTGTCCCCGTAAAAGGGCGGGTATCCGCACAGCAAAATATAGGTGATCACCCCGATCGACCACACGTCGCAGGCTTCCGTGTATTCCCTCCGCAGAACTTCGGGTGCTACGTAGTACGGTGTGCCTACGAGGAACAGTAACAGTGACAACGACAGCAACAAAAACAACAGCAGCACAGCAGCAACAACAGTAGTAGCAGCAGCACAGCAGCAACAACAGTAGTAGCAGCAGCAGCAGCAGCAACAACATAAACGCAACAGAAAGCGGGTCAGCTGCAAAGAACGTCCACCAGCGACACAATAGCACACCCAACACAACAACCTTGTTCCAAAACACCGTCGGGTGCTGTCTGCGTGTAGTAAAGTAGTTTGTCATCGGGCAACACAAAACCACACTCACCAACCTTTGTCTTCATTAGTTCCTCGTTCTCGTCCTTGTGGCGCGACAATCCAAAATCAATGATCTTGATGGGAGAATCTTCCGATTCGGTCAGGAACAAAAAGTTCTGGATCCGCAGTGGCACGCAACAGCGTTTGGTTTGGTTTTGTAGCATGGTGGCACAAAACAAAAAGAGGAAGGAAAAATTCAACAAGTGCATCAGAAGGGTTTGCACGCACGATACCCACGCGACTCGGGAACGTCACCCGTTCCGTTCCGTTCCGATCCGATCCGATCCGATCCAACCCAATTCAATCCAATGCATTGTTGTTCTAGTATCGTATAGCATCGTATCGTATCGTATTATATTCGATTCCAACAAATCCAATCCAATCCAATCCGCAACAAGAACGACCTACCTCCGGTTTCAGGTCCCGGTGAACGATCCCCCTGGAATGGCAGTACGAAATCGCATCGAGAATGTCTCGTATGATGGACGCCGCGTCGTGCTCGCTGTAGTGCCCCTCGGGGCTCTGCGACTTGGCAATGATCCGGTCGAAGAGCTCCCCCCCGGTGCACAACTCCGTCACGAGGTGCAGGTACTTGGGGTCCTCAAAGACGTCGACCAGCTCGATGATGTTCGGGTGCTTGACCTCCCGGAGGATGGAAATCTCCCGCTTGAGGACCTCGATCTTCTTGACCTTGTTCTTCCGGATCGACTTGATGGCGTACCACTGCTTGGTGGCCCGGTTCATGCACTTCCGGACGACCCCGTAGTGGCCGTGGCCGAGCTCCTTGGCGTTGACGTGGTACTTGACGCGAACGTCGGTCAGGGCTTCGGTGATCTGGACGCAGGACTCCGTCGCGTAGAGGGTTTGCTGGTACTGGGGGCAGAACGAGTTGATGCTCTCCTCCGGGGGTTCGTGGAGGCGGTGGTGGTGGGTGTGGGAGGAAGATTCCTGCCGAGCCGCTTGGTGGTCCGGGTCTTCCGGAGGGTGTTGTTGTTGTTGCCCGTTGGTGATGGGTTCGAGGACGGGTACGGGTTCCGTTTCTTCCATCGCGATCGTGGCCTCCTTGGTCGATGGGTCGGACGACGATACCATCATCGAGCCATCGTGGATCTTTTCTGTAGTGCAGTATAGCGCAGTGCAGTGCAATGCAGTGCAGTGCGTTGCGAAGCGCAACAAAGCGGGAGCGGGACAACACGGCGACGAACCGACGACCATTGAGTTGAGTTGAGTCGTTCCACCCATCCATCCATGCATCCATCCATCCAAGCAAACAAACAAACCAACCAACAAACCAACAAACACCAGTGCCGCTGTAGCTGCAGAGTGCTCAAACGAAAAACTCACCTCCACAACCGCATCCAATGGTAACGTCCGACATCGCTACGGATTGCTGAGAATCGTTGCGATCTTTGTTGGCAGCTTCTATTGTGGTTGTGGTGCTGTAGCCGTTGCCCATGTTCGTTTGCTTGCTCGAGGTAAAGAAGACTCTTGTTTTCCTCGGTCGGTCGGTCGGTCGGTTGAATTGCGTTGCGTTGAATTGCGTTGCCGCCGTCGCCGTTGCGGTTGCCGTTGCTATCGGGGTATCCTTTGGGAAATAATGTGTGTCGAATGGATGGAGTGGAATATAGAATGCAATGGAATGCAATGGAATATGGAATGGAAACGGTTGCAATGGGATGGGATGGAATGCGAAGCGATGGTGGCGTTGGCGGGACAAGTGTTTCTGACGATCGATCAATCTCAATCAAAATGGGGTCTCATCAAAACAATCGTTTGTTTGTTCGATCGTCGGTTTGGAAAAATGCCGTGCAGTGGTCGGCGGGCTCCGACCGAAAGCAGTTGCAGTTAGATTCTTACTTTCGTTGTACCAGTAAATTAGTGTTTGTTTCTTCGCGTTCGTTCATGGATGGATATACATGATGTGCAGATTGCAGATTGCAGATACGAGTACATGTACGATACAAGTAAGATTACAAGTACAAGTACAACAACGGACTAGACACGGAATGATTGTTTTCAGTCATACAATTAGTGAACCAATCAATCAAGCGGAGTACGGTACTCGTACACTTAGCGTGCAAGACTAGAAGACCTCTGTTCTCATTTTAGAAGAAGAACGACTCAAGGTTTCTTCAAGATGTCAATTGAACAGTGGTGTTAAGTGATGGTCGAAGAACAAGAGTTCGTACTACTTTTACGGTTTCGATGGTTCGACTTTTCATTGAGGACCATTGGAGTCTTTTCGATAAGATTACCGTAATCCGCCTGGTGGTGTTCCGGGGACAGAGGACGATTGCCGGAGAGTAAGTTATGGTAAAACCTTACCACTTCTCGTACGAACGGTAGGTAAAATAATAATGATCTTACACGTGACCAATAATTGCGGGTACAGTAAGTTACAGTACCGTACGGTAGGATCCGTTGCGTAACGTGAAATGTGTCCATTTTCCGTGTTCCTCTTCCGGATGCACGATGCACACACGGTACGTAACGCACGTAATTACGTGTGAGAGTACGCGTAACCTTACTTGTAGTACCAGGTGCACCGAAACGTGCCGCACGAAAGATTTTGATTTGATTCATTGCTCCCAGACGTGCATGTGTCAAGCGAGACGTGCAGGGATGCCGGGGAGCAAACTCTTTGGGACGGTCGCTTGTTGCCTCACACGTTTCCCATCGTAGATGATTCATTGCTCTTGCCAATGTGTTTTGATTGCGACACCCCAAATATTGGTGAAATGCAGTGTTACAACCCAAACAATCCAACGCAATGCAAAGCAATGCCATGCAATCAACATCAGCATCAGCATCAAACGGTGCCCCCGATTACTGTTTCCGATTGGCAGACAAGCCCGTCAAAAGTGACGCCGCGCGTTCCCGGTGCGGGAATTTTTTCGGGAAGGAATGACCTTTTCGTTTCCCGTGTCGCGGTCTTTTCTTTCTCCGGTGAGCGATTCGTCTCCGAATGCATTGGCATTGGCATCGCCCATGGGCGTCGATGGAAAGCAAGATCGGTTCGAAAATAGTGCTTTGGCAAAACCAATGACGAACGAAAACATCCCGCGACCCGGAGCTCGAACGATGTGACGAATGTTGGGACACGCAGAAAATCTCAAGCTTGGTGGTTAACTAACTAGGTTGTAAAGGGCTCTTCCCCGATCCTTAGATTTCGCCGTGAGCGCAAACCGGAGTGGGATACGAGCTGTCCCGTACTATCATTGTTTGGTCTGCAGAGGATCCCATCGATGACAGGAAAGAAGCATGTATCCAACCGGAAGATGATGCGCTATCCGTTGTTGTGTTTGCCGTAGATTGCAGCAGCAAAACCACACCAACGAGGACATGTACCTATACCCATCTATCCGAAGAAAGAACCGATCTGCACCGAGCCATTGCAGAGGTTTGTTGTGACGGTCGATCGATGGAACTTGACATCGTACGTCCGTTCTGGAGGAGGCGGAGTCATGTTGTTGGAGTGCGCGACGCAAAGGGAGGTTGCATTCTTCTCATCTGACACCACAATTTTTGTGACTGCGCTCGGTCTATCAGCATCGACCTCCTCGCGACTCGCTCTGTTTTGATTCGTCTTCTTTCGCTTCGCGTTTCGCTTCGTTTCGGTTTCTCTCGCTGACAAGAGTGAGTCGCTCCCCGAACTCGCCACCGCACCCCGAAGGAATGAATCGACCCGACCCGACCCATCTCGTTCTCGTTCGGTCGCACGACATTCGGCCCGACCAACTCGCTCATTCGCTCGCTCGGTAGTCCGAGACGGCTCACCGCAGCCCGAACCACCCGAGAAGGTCCCGGAGCGCGTCGAATTCCACGTGCTCGAGGTGGATCTCGGCCCACAGAGACCCCGCCAGGCCCGCCAGCAACCAGGCCACCACCCTCGGATACCACTCGTGAGGCTGGCCGGCGACCACGATCCAGGCGGCGTGGGTCCAGTAGGCGTGAACGAGGCCGAACCGCCGGGAGGTCGCCCCGAGGCGCACCGAAAGCGTCCAGGCCCATGGGGAGGACCGGCCCACCCGGACGGCGTATCCCAGAGCGGCGGCCGCGAGCGATGCGTGGCCCGAGAGCGTCCTGCGCCAGCGGGTGTGGCCGGGAACGATGCGCCCCGCCAGGGCGTTGGATCCCCCGCCGATTCCCAGGACCAGGACCAGCACCGCCAACGCGTAATCGGCGGACTCGTTGCCGGTGGGACGGACCAGCCAGGAGGAACGACGGAACCTCGGGAGGAGCCGGTCGACTTCCACCAGGCAGGGGTAGACGCAGAAATTCTGGGCGACCAGGTCGCGGAACAGGGTCGTTCCGGTGGTGCTCCACAGTACCGAGGTGACCAGATCGTTGACCGGGGTGATCGGGGTCACCGCGAGGACCCGCAGAAAAGCCGGAAACCGGGGGCAACAGAATTTCCACGCCGCCGAGAGGATCAAGCACGCGCAGAGGAAGCGATGGGCGACAAAGACGCGGTCTTCGGCCAGCGCCGCGCCGTAGTTCCGGGCAATCGTTCGATAGCGGTCGATCCGGCTCTTGTAGCCGTAGCCGTAGCCGTTCCCGTTGGCGCCGCCCTGGTGTCTCACGTTGTAGTCCCACGGAAAGAGGGGCTTGCGGTGGCACAGATTGTCCGCGAGGTTCGCGCAGAGTTCCCCGACCGAGGCGTCGGCAAAGGTGCATACCTCCCATTGCTTCCGCAACCCAAACAGCGTGACCCCCTCGATGGTTTCCTCCAGGGAAAAGATGCCGTAGTTGGTGGTCCGGGGCCTTCCGGAGCGCCACTGGGACCGCGGCGTCGTCCAACCCGGGAATCGATTGGATGGATTGGTGACCCACAGCACGAGGATCGGCGCCAGGAGCACGGCCACTCGTTTCCACTCGACAAAGGTCCGGAGGGGAGCCGTAAAGCCTCGATACGGTTCGCGGCCATCGCGGCCATCGCGGAGGACGCGTCCCTCGTGAATGTAGACGGGTCGGTACGGCATCGATGCTTTCAAACAACTGCGAAATGCGGTGAGGTGGCTATTCCTTCGCTCCGGATTGGATTGGAATGCAATGGAATGCAATGCAATGCAATGGAACGTTGCGAATGCGGGAAAGAGTTGACCTGTGGAACCTTCGACAATGGAGATGGGAGTCGCTAGGTTTCTTTTGTTGAACTCTTGGGAACGGCACGAAAGGCGTACGCGCTTGCGTCTTTCCAAGTGCGAATAGGAAAAATTGTTCAATCGCAATTCACAATGCTCTTCCTTCTTCGTTCATCGTGGAATTGACTTGCGTAAGATTACGGTAAATAAATTAAAATTTATCGGTAAGGTTACGGTACGTAACTCAAAATTCAAGTTTGAATTATTTTTGAACTCGTGCTAACTAAACGCATCTCATCAAAGTGACAAGTTTTTTTTGACATTTGGCAGTTCCGGTCTCACTCCGAGGAATCTTAGGAACTAGCTTAGGCGCGTCCACCCCCATTGTCGTAAAAAACCTTACTTTCAACTTGTTAGTGGATCCTTCGAACCTCGAACCCCCTCGGCCCCCTGCCTCGGCCATCATACCTACCGGTAGTAAGACCTTACCGTAGTTTGTTGTACATCGTACACTGTCGCACAGCACCGTGCTCTCTCTCTCAAGACTCCCAAACCTCATAGAACCATCAACTTTGACCATGAACAGGCCCTTTTAGCTGCGGCTACATGTTCTGGACTTTCGTGCCACACAATTAAAAATCACGGAGAACGCGTAACTTACCCGCAAATAATACGTACCGGTACGAGTAACCTTACGTGAAGACCATTTCTCCTTCTCGAATCCAGAGCCCGCGAAGGCCGCCGTGAAAGGAACGCCGGAACGAAACAAGGGCATCGGATCGATTCGAATCCGGACCGAGTTGCGCACGAAATCTGCCGTAACAACAGCAGCAGCGGCAACAACAACAGCAACACCTGCATCAATAATACCAAGCGAAAGCAACCAAACAGCAAAAACGACAACCATGTACGGAGGATTGTTTGGAGATCTTCCCTCGACCAAGAAGGACGCTTCGAAGGGCAGCAACGGCAGCGGCAACGGCAACAATGGTGACGACGGCAAGACATCCCGGGGATCCGGCCCTTCGGCTCGCGGGACAACTACCGGCACCGCCGATTCTCCTTCCAAACCGAAGCAGGCTAGCGCCTCGTTTTTCGCTCCACCGCGCCAGGCCTCGAGCAAGAACGCGAGCAAAAATCTGCTGCAAATGGTGGGAAAGTCCGGAACCACCATGGCGTTTGTTCCCGCCGCCGCACTCAAAGCGAAGCGAAAAAAGACCGTGTCGGTTTCCGAGGGTGGAAGCAACAACAACAGCAGCAGCAACAACAGCAGCAGCAACAACAACAGCAACAACGACAATCCGAAACGGATCCGATCGTCGTCCACCGGCACCGATCATCCATCCTCGTCCTTTGCGGTAGTCGCAACGACCACTACCACGACTACCACGAGGATTTCTTCCTCCGACAGGGACGATCGGGCGAAGGAAGTGGTGGACATTCACGGCACCGGAGTGACCGCCAACATCGACGCCACCACCAACGCCACCACGAACCCTTTTTCGCCGGTCGCGCCGGGGGGACCCCTTAGCGATTCCGAAGCCGAGGAAACCATCACCGACCCCTACGATCCGTACGTTCCCAACGATCTCCTGGACCACTGGGAACGACTTGCGGCCAAAAAACAGCGGGAGCACCTCGAGCGAGAGACCCGGGAGGCGCTGGAACAACAAAAGGCCATGCGCCGGCGGCTGGAGGAGGAACGATCGGAGCTCCTCCAGAGAGCGACAGCGACATCGACAGCGACGGTGGGGATTGGAAAGGGCCGCGGGCGGGGCCTCTCGAATCTCCCGGCGTGGCTGGTGGAACAGCAACGGGCCGGCGGCGAGGGACCATCACCATCATCCCCCACGGCGGCGGCGGTGGGAGATCGTTCTCCGGCATTCGGTGCCATGGGACGCGGACGCGGACGTGGTGTCTCCAACCTCCCGGCGTGGTTGGTGGAACGGCAGCGACAGCAGCAGCAACAAGACGCCTCGGTCAACGGGCAGTGACGGCAACCGTGGGCCGGGCCCGCCGGGCCGGGGAGTAGCACGAGCTCGGACCCGGAGACGCTGGGGCCGCAACTCCGGGGAAGGGGCGCGCGATTCGTTGGTGTGCCGCTCGGTGAAAAATCGCCGCCTCGGGTGGCGCGAGGCAACCCACGCGTGTCGCGTCGTCGATACAAACCGACACCGATTGGGGTTTCTGGCAGCGTTGCGCGATGAATGCTCGCAACCCGTCTGCCGCAACTCGGAGGAACGAACGATGCGCTTTCGAGGATGCAATGCGGAAGATACACTGCAATGCAACAATGCAGAGCGAAGCGCGATTCGGCACGGTGCGGTGCCGTTCCTTCCGGGGAGAGATGCTCGGCGCATGATTGGCAGGGATGGGGAAGGACACCCGACAAGCGTTCCGGAAATCACTTTTGTTTCGAATGGCGCACGCAAACAAGCAAGCAAGCAAGCACACCGGATGGGCCTGCGGAAAACGCAACTCCGTCGCAGGGTGACATCGTCATCGGTGCTGGAGAGAAACCAAAACCAAAACCAAAACCAACCGAGATGAAATCCTAGACAAGTTGGGCTATTTTTTTGTTTGGGCATGCGACTTTTCGATTGGGTAGATACCATTACCGAATCCATTTTAATTGCGAAAACGCAGCAGTCCGCCGTAACGTCACGCGATTGTAACCGTGCAGTAGCTCTATAATACTTCGTGATCGGCATCTTCTTAGAGCAGCAGGTGGTATTCGACGCCCAAAAATCGCAGAAAGGCCGTCTGGATGGCAAAGGCCGAGGGCACCGCTAGCAAAAAGGGAACCGCCGGAAACTCCCGCGCCACCGAATCCCAGGACTGCCGGCCGTCCAGCACGGCTCCCAGGGGGAGAAAGGAGGTTTGATCGTAAAAGTCCCTCAGCAAAACCGCGCTCGCGGTCCCGCTCGTCTCCGCGAAGGTCGTCCCGACCGACCCCTCCTCCCTCAGCACCCGCAGGTCCTGGCAGTAGCAGCCCGCGATCGCGTAGACCGAGAGCCCCCCGAACAAGATCGCGTCCGCGAGCCTTCCCCCCGCCAGGAACGCCGTCGCGAGGCCCCACGGAACGACCGGAAGGATCAACGGGTGGCGGGTGATCCGGGTCAGGCCCCTCGGATCGAACTTCAGCGCGTCGTCCCGGGCGATCCCCAGGATTGTGTTTCCGGCCGGCACGCCATCCGCTCCGCTGCCGCTTGCTTCGTCTCCGGTTTGGGCGCGAAAGGACGGCATGAGTCCCAGCGGCGATGCGTTGACCAGAGAGGCCAGGGAAAAGGCCCCCGAAAGAGTAGCGATCGCGTAGCTCAACGCAATCGCCAGCGTCTCGCGGCTGCCAATGCTGCTGCTGTCAAAAAGGGATCCCAGATCGATGCCGCACGCCGAGGGTTCGCCGCAGAACCCCAGATAGATGGAAAAGGCCGACCCCAGCGTCGCAAACGAGACCAGCGTGTAAAACATCCGGTAGAACTGGCGCCCGGCGGTTTCGACGTCCGGAAACAATTCGTTGGTTCCCGACGAGTCGCCGGGCCACGAGTCGGGAAGCCGCAGCCTCCCCGTTCCGACGATCCCCAGGACGTCGCCGGCGAGAAAGCCGCCAAAGACGTCGGTGATGAGGACTCGTCGGATCGCGGACATGCCGATGTGCGACGAGGCGAACGCCGCGACCCAGATCAGCAGGGAACGCAGCGATTCGGAATCGTCCGGTGCGTGTGAAGCGGGAAGCGCGCGGAGCTGGGCGCTGGCGGGCCTCGCGGGGCTTCCCGCCCTCGTTCCGGCGTGACCACCGCGGCGACACCGTTCGCGCGGTGTCGACGGTTCGGAATTCCGACCGGCGGTTTCGATGCCGTAGGGCCTTCGGGCCGGCTTCGATCCATGGAAGCAATAGGCATCTCCAAAGCCCAATCGATATTCGCCCAGTGAAAGAACGAGCAGCACAGCGAGCTTCCACATCGAGCGGATGCTAGTACCCCGTCCGCAGTGCTTTGCGATCATTGGAGGCGAATCCCGCAGGGTTGCAAATCGACTCAGAAACCGGGATGGATATTGCAGACAGTAAATCTTACAAGAATTCGATACTGCGTTTGGTCTATTCTATTCCCTCGTCAATTGTCCGCCCATCTGTTTCGGATTTTCAGCGCGTCTCGGTGTGCTGATTGCAGAAACTTTCGTGTCGTGATGTGTGTGATGTGTGTCTCATCTGATGGATCATCGGATGACGATGAACAAAACCTCCCATTCGCGCAAAAAGATGGAAGAATTTTTTGATGACGACGAGTTGCTCGGACTGGGACGGGATTGGAACGGTAGATTGATTTTTTGAGATGATTGATTCGTCACTTTTTCCTGTTTTCTCCTGGGTATGAGTCCATACATACTATATATACATAATATGATGTACTTTTCTTGGTAGTACCATCCTCGTGGTATGAGTATCACCATCGGTACGTACGTAAGTAAGACTTACTCGGACATTGCTGTAGTTTTGGACTGGGAGTCGCGATTGTATCCTTGTTCTTAGTAATCTTAGTACTTGCGTTACTTAGGGGTACGACAATCAGTTATCAGCCATCAACCATGATTTCCAATTATTTTCTGTCACTCCTTTGCCTCGAGGAAAATACTGTTCGAATGTATCGGACAGGATGAGGATGAGGATACCAGGTACACGTTAGACTGGTGCGAACAATACGAATACCACTGTGATTGTTTATGCTTGCGATCATTCATTGAGGTATCCTCGATTGGTCTGCCCTTGACGACTGTTTTCCGGCATGCAGCCTTCTCTCCGCTGCTGCAACAATAATCGATGAATCCTCCCAGTGGTGCCACGGACGAAGAGCGTTGCGGTGGCTCCAAGCGCGACGTCGAAGAACAACACGGAGATGGCTCCACCTATTCCGATGCTCTTCGACTCTGCTGTTCGAAATGTCGCGGCTACCTCAAGGCAAACAACGAAGATTTGGGGGAAACTCGGACCAAGCAAGCCCCGACCGGTTGTTGGTTGTGCCTGGGTTTGTGGCGGGAGCGGGATGACACCGCGGAGGAAGCCGAAAAAGCAGCAACGCGGGGAACATTCCGTTTGGGCGAGGCGCTCGACGAGGCCTGCCGCCCGTACGGAGGCATCGGAAAAGCGAGCGGCAACCGCTTCGGTCGATTGCCCAACCAGACACACACCGTAACGCTGTCCGGGGATTTGCGCCTTCGTTACGAGTGGCTCGCGTCCCGCCCGTCGTCTCCGACTTGCCTTCCGTTTTCCATCTTTCTGCGAGATCTAAAACAGCACCTGCACTCTCGAATCAAATCCGTTATTGACAATGACAACGACAACAACAACAACAAAAACAACAATGGAAATGAAACCAACAACGATTCCAATGCCGAATCCGAGGAAACCTCTCGGTCGTGGATTCGAGAACATCGCGAGGTATTCGAAGAGGAAGAGCAAGGGTGTCTGACGATTCATTTGCTGTGTCTTCCGCCCAAGGACTATCCCATGGCCCGAGCGCTGAGCAAATTCATGGAAAACAGCACCAAGAACAGCAAGAACAAGAGGCAACGGAATCGATACAACAAACGGCAAAAATGCGGTCCCTTCACGACGCAGGGAGGCGATCCCCGACAAAATCTAGAAGTTCGATTGCGATCCGACGGGTACGAATGGATTTCCCTCTCGACCGCCGAGGAATTGGCGTCGTCGTTCTCTTCGTCGCAACCATCGACCCCGGAGTCTATCTTTTTCGCGGACAGCACCGAGTCCGCTCCGGCAATGAAAATGGAATACAAGGTGGCGGTCTTCCGGAGGCCCATGTATCTGTACGGGTACTATACCAAATCACGACGAGACGTGTCCCAGTCGCCCTTTGTGGTCGTGAGAGAAAAATCTTCGCCGCCCACCACGGCAATTGCAGAGGGTGCGTCCATTTCGAGCCAGGAACGCGGCGCCGATGCCGATGCGAACGGGGAAGGCAGCGGCAAAAGTTCGATCCCACCCAAAAAAGAAGCAGGAGACTCTGGGCGTAACGTCGGTAGAAGAGCAAATCTGTGCACCGATTCGGAACATGTTGGGAGTATCGACCCGGAACAATCTCAGTGTGCCGGAGTCCGGTGATGGAACCGCAACGAACAGCAGCCTTGGTGGAGGTGTCTTGTACGGCATGATCAAGTTCCACGCATCGGGGAGAGAAGACATGGACGTGAGAATGCTCGTCCGATCCGATTCACCCACGTGTCACGGACGACCCTTTTGCGTCCAAATCATAGACTCTTTGAGACCCATCGTGTCCGCGGATCAATTGATCCGTTTGATCGAGACGATAAACCATGCGGGGGTCGAAACAAAAGCAACAATTGCGGAAGCACCCGAACGCGAATCGCCTCGTCGCAACGGAGTTTGCTACTATGGAAAGAATCCCCTCGGGGTCGGAATTTCTCCCACCGTCTTTCGACCCGTTCGAGCAGCCGTTTTTTCCGGCCTCCAGGGAGACACGGAATCGAAGACGAAGCACTACGGATGTTTTTGCTGGTCGAAGATCGCTCTTCCATTCGACGGCGGTGGCGGAAACGATTTGACGTCCATCATTTTCAAGGATGCGGTCTTCCCACTAACGATACGGCAGAAGACACCGCTTCGGGTTCTGCACCGTCGAACGAACTCGGTGCGAGAACGCAATATTTTGCAAGCCAGGGCTACGCGGATCGACGATCACCACTTTCGGCTGGAAGTTAGCACGCAGGCCGGCACGTATGTGAAGGAATTTGTTTCCGGTGATTTCGGTAGAACCGTACCGAGCGTCTCGTCTCTCATGGGATGCAAAACAAATTTGTTGAAACTGGATTGCGAGGGCATCGAAATTCCTCTTTCTGATTCATAATAAAAGGCCTGGGGGAATCGAATTGCAAGTTGCAGCGGCTCGTTCTGCTTCTGTCAATAAGGGACTGCACTTCGATAGTGTCTCAAAATGAACGAGTTTCTCTCGGCGCCACTGGAGCACCGAAAGGCAATAACGAAGATAAATACTCGGCCGCATCATTCGATGCCTTCACATGAGTTGCAATGAATTGTAATAGCGTTGCCGTCGCCCGATCCGATAGCCCAGAATCAATTGCGTGAAATTATCGGAAATATGAAGAGAATCTACATCGACTGCGCGGATGCCGATGAGTTTGCGCAAAACAACGATCGACAACGAAGGGCCAAAACTGGAGAACGCAAGTTTTCGATTGACCTTGGTTTCACCTGGATTGTCGGTGCGCCGAGAGAACATGCAGCAAGACAAAATCAGCTTCTCCCTAGATGAAGAAGGTATAGGCCAATCGAATTATAAAAATTAGCGCCTAAAGTATAGATGCCGTGCTTCTTTTTTCGAGTTCACTGGTTCTTTCGAAAGATTGATCCGTTGTCCTTTGACTTTGAATTCCATGCCCTAGAACCAACAATCCAACACTGTGTTTGTCAAAGCTTACTACAGAACTATTGTTTTTTGGCTTTTCCAAAAGGCATCCATCTGGAATCGTCGATGTCTTTCGTCGGCACTTATGGGCTGTCGGACGTCGGCTCCGTGACTCGCGATCTTTTTGCGAAACGCAACAGAGATACAGATTTCATCCGCGAAGTTTGGTCGGCGCTCGCAGCAATGGTCGGATCGATCAAGGGCGGGGCTTCTTGTGGGGCCGATCCCTCGGATATTGGTGTAGGGGCTGCGCGTCCGCTCAATCCAGTGTTCCTCGAACGTCCAACAAGTCCACGAACATCCGCAAGAATTCTTGACAGCAGGGCTGTTGCGATTGCAATGAACCACGATCGAAGAGCTAAAACTGCCGCGATGCAGGATCGGACCATCGAACGCCGACGAATCTTCCATTCCGAGAGGAGTTTGCCTGTGGTTTGCCAGATAAATGCAACCAGTTCGAGGACCGTCTTGAAAATCGCCAGTGAAGTCAAAATGGCATACCGTATTATCCGTCGCGAATAGCTCTGATAGCGATGCACAAACCGCCTGCCCTCCCATTCCAGTGCCGAGGCGTAGGTAGGTCCCAGTAGCATGTGATCAGCGATTGGATCGCCCACTCGTGGGGCCAAAAAACAAAACTCGTCTTCCATTTCTTCCTTGTTGGCATCACCGTTGTGTTTGTGATGACTGTGATGATGACGGTGGAATCCGGATCGCAACGCAGTTTCTGCGCTTGGATTCAAAAACAGCAAAGGGTCGTTCACACTGTAGTAATTGACGCACCTCCGAAATGGTGTCTCCGGTGTCGAACGAACTGGAGTGGCACCTCCAAAGGAAATTACCTCGATGCGGTTCATTTCGAGGGGCGTAAGCTGTTTTGCAGCCAAGCAGGTGACTAATGCTCCCTGAGAGTGAGCGATATGTACCACGGTACCTCCCCGATTTCCTTCGATGGATCGGACGGCTTCCTTTAGGTGTTTTACGAGGCCATTGACTTCATCCGTAATCCTTCCCAGGTACTTTTGTTGTCCGGCCTGAGTGAGATCACTGAAGTATCCCCGAGTATCTTGCTCATCTATCATCTTGGTTGGATTATGATAGAACTCAACGTTCTTGCCACCGAAATAACCCGAGATTACGGGTGCCTCTTTTTCCATGTGACTCGTGTTGTAGCCGATCCCATTGACCCAAGTCAACCGCGTCTTGGGAGCAAATCCAAAACGAGATCTTCGTGCGGCGTCGACCGGAACATCGAGTAAGATGAAGGCCCAAATGAGCACCAAAAGTGAAGGCAACAAAGTAGTCGTCGTTGTCGTCAACGATTTGACCCTTTGCCATCGTGGTCGAGCTAGCGGGATGCCCAAACCCAATGGTTCTTCTTGACTCATCATGCTGGATGGTTTGCCTTTGCGTGACCTATTGAATTTGTCTACATAGAGTCGCTGTTCTTCCTCCTCTTCGTTCACACGCATTTCAGTGTCTTTTATGCCGATACAAGCTGTCGGATGGGATATGTACCGTGCTCTTTGCGTGCAAGGAAGGATATATGATGTGGAAGTGTTCAGATGAGAAAGTTGAGAAACACGAAAAATCCTTTTTTGACACGAGGCAAAAATCAATGCGGATTTTCTTTTAAAATTCAATATCGCGCGCGCCGTCACAGGAATGAGTTGTGGTGTCAAAAGCAGTCAGATAACAGTGACTTCGCAAGGATCTTCAATCTCAAATCTAAATTAGGCACAAGAACTCAGGAAATCATCGATCATCTTGTAGTTACTTCACAACTATCACAATTGGTGCAGTAATAGTAATTCCAGCTGAGTGATGTTAGGTGCCGATCTGAATTAAAAGTGGTGTCATGTCTACAATTTTTTGGATGCAATAATTGATACGTGTCAACAAATACTGCGAATAACTTTGATTATTATTGTTTGCATCACAACATAAGGTTTGATTAGGTCTCTATTACGATACATGTCGCGATTCTCTTCTTCCCCCAATCGATGTAAACTAAATTCGCACTGTTTGCACACGGCAGTGATCGACAAAGAGATCCACACAATTGCCCACCCCGGCAACCGCCATTCTGGTGGTTCCGGCCTCGATGGCAATGGCTTTGCTCGATGGTGAACTGGCCCAAAAACGGCCGGTGCGCTCCAACGAAAAAGAGGAATCCCAAGTGCTAACGGCCGCCTCGTTTCCCGCGCTGTACAGCAGACACGGCGGATTCCCTCTCGGAAGCCGTTGCTGCTGTCCAATTGTTTGAATCGCTTCCCGGGTTTCTCGCCGTGCCATTACCATCCCGCTGGGGGCATGCCAAGTAACGAGAAGGCCGGTAGTACTGTTAGCGATACGATGGTCGTTGCCGTAGATGCTTCCGCTCCTTACCGCCGATGCCGTCCACCAGGTTCCATCGTTTGTTTCAATGATTTTCGACACTTTCCAAAAAATTTGATTGCTTGTAGCAAGAGCAAGAGAACCCCTGTTCTTGTCGGAAAGTTGTTGCCTGGCTAAAGCATTTGACGACTTCTCTTTCGGAGAACTTTCCTTATCGCTCAATGAGAAGAATCGAGGTTCATCTCTGCCAATCGAAGGAACGTCGTCTTCTTCGCTGTATGCAAGAGGCAGAATCCATACTTTCGATCGATCCGTCCCTACCAACAGGCTCAATTTGTTGTCGCTCTTGCTGAGCAAAATCGTCGTTGCACATTCTCCCATGTCGACAGACTTCTGGGTAAACCGGCGTCGTTTATTGAACTTCCGTGGCGGCCTGTCTGAGAAACAACGTGTCAGATCTATTTCTGCTTCAGGCTTTATCCAATCACCACTCCGAAATCTGTTGTTTTCATTGTGACCTGGAAGAATCTTTCCGAGGTTCCACACCATAAGATTATTGGCATCTTTTTCCAAACCGAATAACCAATGGTGATGATTGACTCCGGTGTCATCACCGACTTTGCAATCTAGGGGCAAGCTTCGAAGCTGAGATATCGAACGATCCGACAATCGTATCATAGATGGAGGAGATGATACAGAAGAAGGAGAACTTGGCTGTTGCTCCATGAGAACCTTCGATAAGGGAATGCTCCAGAGTCCGTCTTCTCCCGCAACAATAAAAAACTGCTCTTGAGCTTCTGTTTCGGTTTTTTGGCTTTCGTTGCGCGGACGTTTTCGGATTCGACTTTTGCTGCTGTTGGTAATGTTAGAACTTGTATTATCTGGGTGCATTGGCGGCGTGATGTGCATTTCGAACAATGGATTATCCCCCTCCGAAATTTTCCAACGAGCGTATGGAACCAGTATAACGGTTGCGTCTATGCTGTCTTTCGCGGTATCCATACTGTTGTTGTTTGCGGTTCCCGCCATTTGTTGTCCGAGTTTCCAAACCACTATTTCTCCGGAACCGGTGCAAGCGATGAGAAAGGTTATCTTTTCATCGCCATCGTCTTCTCCGGTTTCGCTTTCATTCGATGAAAAAAACGTTTTTGGGACTGTAACCCACTTGAGATCCGCAAGGCTTTCGTCAACATCGATATCATCAACACTAGTCGTTTCTTCGTCACTACGACAATTGCCTATTTTTGCACTCTTTTTTTGATCCCACTCATTTTGATAGGACGAATACAACTCCTCATAGGAGTAGGGAGGCGGCAACAACGATTCTGTTGGTGGCTTGCACGTTTCTGTCGTTAGCATCCTAATTGCCTGATTCACTGCCTTGCGACGATTGACGATTATGATGCCGATACCGATCGAGCACTTGCGCTTGCTATCTTCCTGTCAGCTATTGCCTATGAATAGTCCACCGACACAATACGTCGTTTTGGAAGTTGCGAAGAGGGCAGAGACGAAAAAACCACATGGAATATCATACCGTACAGTAAGCGCAAGTAAGAGGTCGTAGTAATTAGCCGCAACCAACCTGATGAGTTTGGGTTTACTATGTTCCAAGTGGCAGAGTGTCAGACGATCTTGGAGTGACTCAAAATAAATTTGTTAATTGGTGATAAGGGGTTTAATGTCCCCAGTATACGAAGGGGGTAGGGAATGACCCAGGGGCTTAGATAACGGAATTAACCCCTTTTCAAGGGTTAAATAAAATGACCGTTTTCTGTTTCCAGAAGCATGCAAACTCTTCTGTCTCTCTGCCTAGTGGTGCCGAATTCTCGACATGCAGTAGGCTGCTTCTGACCCTGGGTATACAGATCACGAGTAGACTACCGACCGGATATCTTTTATTGGGGTACTAGCCTCAACAACAAGATAGAGTTTCGTGGCGCATATTCTGCATATCCTATCCACTCTCTGTGGTTTCCAAGTTGCCAAGCTTGGAAACTTCAGAACCTTTTGGTAATCTGGGTGACTGATGACCCAGAGACAGGAAAGCAAAACACTGAAAGATTCCATAGAATCTTAGACAATAAGTCCCGGGATGGGTGGGTGGGTGAACGAAAATAGACTTAGCTGGCTGCAACCTGATCAGGGCGCGCTTTCCTGTCTATGGTTATTCTTTCACTGACTTAGTCACTCAAGGAAGGGGGAGAAGTCCAATGCGCTTGGTCTTCAGTGAAGTTTATGAGCTCACTGCTTCCTAGCGCTTTGCTGGAGAGGAACTTGCTGCTGTTGTTGCTGCTGCAACTTTGCCTGCGCGCGCGCAAGCGCGGTCGACTTACCTTCTCCCGTCTGTCCGTTGACACCCTTCGTAGCTGGCGCATGATTGGGTTTACTATGTTCCAAGTGGCAGAGTGTCAGACGATCTTGGAGTGACTCAAAATAAATTTGTTAATTGGTGATAAGGGGTTTAATGTCCCCAGTATACGAAGGGGGTAGGGAATGACCCAGGGGCTTAGATAACGGAATTAACCCCTTTTCAAGGGTTAAATAAAATGACCGTTTTCTGTTTCCAGAAGCATGCAAACTCTTCTGTCTCTCTGCCTAGTGGTGCCGAATTCTCGACATGCAGTAGGCTGCTTCTGACCCTGGGTATACAGATCACGAGTAGACTACCGACCGGATATCTTTTATTGGGGTACTAGCCTCAACAACAAGATAGAGTTTCGTGGCGCATATTCTGCATATCCTATCCACTCTCTGTGGTTTCCAAGTTGCCAAGCTTGGAAACTTCAGAACCTTTTGGTAATCTGGGTGACTGATGACCCAGAGACAGGAAAGCAAAACACTGAAAGATTCCATAGAATCTTAGACAATAAGTCCCGGGATGGGTGGGTGGGTGAACGAAAATAGACTTAGCTGGCTGCAACCTGATCAGGGCGCGCTTTCCTGTCTATGGTTATTCTTTCACTGACTTAGTCACTCAAGGAAGGGGGAGAAGTCCAATGCGCTTGGTCTTCAGTGAAGTTTATGAGCTCACTGCTTCCTAGCGCTTTGCTGGAGAGGAACTTGCTGCTGTTGTTGCTGCTGCAACTTTGCCTGCGCGCGCGCAAGCGCGGTCGACTTACCTTCTCCCGTCTGTCCGTTGACACCCTTCGTAGCTGGCGCATGATTGGGTTTACTATGTTCCAAGTGGCAGAGTGTCAGACGATCTTGGAGTGACTCAAAATAAATTTGTTAATTGGTGATAAGGGGTTTAATGTCCCCAGTATACGAAGGGGGTAGGGAATGACCCAGGGGCTTAGATAACGGAATTAACCCCTTTTCAAGGGTTAAATAAAATGACCGTTTTCTGTTTCCAGAAGCATGCAAACTCTTCTGTCTCTCTGCCTAGTGGTGCCGAATTCTCGACATGCAGTAGGCTGCTTCTGACCCTGGGTATACAGATCACGAGTAGACTACCGACCGGATATCTTTTATTGGGGTACTAGCCTCAACAACAAGATAGAGTTTCGTGGCGCATATTCTGCATATCCTATCCACTCTCTGTGGTTTCCAAGTTGCCAAGCTTGGAAACTTCAGAACCTTTTGGTAATCTGGGTGACTGATGACCCAGAGACAGGAAAGCAAAACACTGAAAGATTCCATAGAATCTTAGACAATAAGTCCCGGGATGGGTGGGTGGGTGAACGAAAATAGACTTAGCTGGCTGCAACCTGATCAGGGCGCGCTTTCCTGTCTATGGTTATTCTTTCACTGACTTAGTCACTCAAGGAAGGGGGAGAAGTCCAATGCGCTTGGTCTTCAGTGAAGTTTATGAGCTCACTGCTTCCTAGCGCTTTGCTGGAGAGGAACTTGCTGCTGTTGTTGCTGCTGCAACTTTGCCTGCGCGCGCGCAAGCGCGGTCGACTTACCTTCTCCCGTCTGTCCGTTGACACCCTTCGTAGCTGGCGCATGATTGGGTTTACTATGTTCCAAGTGGCAGAGTGTCAGACGATCTTGGAGTGACTCAAAATAAATTTGTTAATTGGTGATAAGGGGTTTAATGTCCCCAGTATACGAAGGGGGTAGGGAATGACCCAGGGGCTTAGATAACGGAATTAACCCCTTTTCAAGGGTTAAATAAAATGACCGTTTTCTGTTTCCAGAAGCATGCAAACTCTTCTGTCTCTCTGCCTAGTGGTGCCGAATTCTCGACATGCAGTAGGCTGCTTCTGACCCTGGGTATACAGATCACGAGTAGACTACCGACCGGATATCTTTTATTGGGGTACTAGCCTCAACAACAAGATAGAGTTTCGTGGCGCATATTCTGCATATCCTATCCACTCTCTGTGGTTTCCAAGTTGCCAAGCTTGGAAACTTCAGAACCTTTTGGTAATCTGGGTGACTGATGACCCAGAGACAGGAAAGCAAAACACTGAAAGATTCCATAGAATCTTAGACAATAAGTCCCGGGATGGGTGGGTGGGTGAACGAAAATAGACTTAGCTGGCTGCAACCTGATCAGGGCGCGCTTTCCTGTCTATGGTTATTCTTTCACTGACTTAGTCACTCAAGGAAGGGGGAGAAGTCCAATGCGCTTGGTCTTCAGTGAAGTTTATGAGCTCACTGCTTCCTAGCGCTTTGCTGGAGAGGAACTTGCTGCTGTTGTTGCTGCTGCAACTTTGCCTGCGCGCGCGCAAGCGCGGTCGACTTACCTTCTCCCGTCTGTCCGTTGACACCCTTCGTAGCTGGCGCATGATTGGGTTTACTATGTTCCAAGTGGCAGAGTGTCAGACGATCTTGGAGTGACTCAAAATAAATTTGTTAATTGGTGATAAGGGGTTTAATGTCCCCAGTATACGAAGGGGGTAGGGAATGACCCAGGGGCTTAGATAACGGAATTAACCCCTTTTCAAGGGTTAAATAAAATGACCGTTTTCTGTTTCCAGAAGCATGCAAACTCTTCTGTCTCTCTGCCTAGTGGTGCCGAATTCTCGACATGCAGTAGGCTGCTTCTGACCCTGGGTATACAGATCACGAGTAGACTACCGACCGGATATCTTTTATTGGGGTACTAGCCTCAACAACAAGATAGAGTTTCGTGGCGCATATTCTGCATATCCTATCCACTCTCTGTGGTTTCCAAGTTGCCAAGCTTGGAAACTTCAGAACCTTTTGGTAATCTGGGTGACTGATGACCCAGAGACAGGAAAGCAAAACACTGAAAGATTCCATAGAATCTTAGACAATAAGTCCCGGGATGGGTGGGTGGGTGAACGAAAATAGACTTAGCTGGCTGCAACCTGATCAGGGCGCGCTTTCCTGTCTATGGTTATTCTTTCACTGACTTAGTCACTCAAGGAAGGGGGAGAAGTCCAATGCGCTTGGTCTTCAGTGAAGTTTATGAGCTCACTGCTTCCTAGCGCTTTGCTGGAGAGGAACTTGCTGCTGTTGTTGCTGCTGCAACTTTGCCTGCGCGCGCGCAAGCGCGGTCGACTTACCTTCTCCCGTCTGTCCGTTGACACCCTTCGTAGCTGGCGCATGATTGGGTTTACTATGTTCCAAGTGGCAGAGTGTCAGACGATCTTGGAGTGACTCAAAATAAATTTGTTAATTGGTGATAAGGGGTTTAATGTCCCCAGTATACGAAGGGGGTAGGGAATGACCCAGGGGCTTAGATAACGGAATTAACCCCTTTTCAAGGGTTAAATAAAATGACCGTTTTCTGTTTCCAGAAGCATGCAAACTCTTCTGTCTCTCTGCCTAGTGGTGCCGAATTCTCGACATGCAGTAGGCTGCTTCTGACCCTGGGTATACAGATCACGAGTAGACTACCGACCGGATATCTTTTATTGGGGTACTAGCCTCAACAACAAGATAGAGTTTCGTGGCGCATATTCTGCATATCCTATCCACTCTCTGTGGTTTCCAAGTTGCCAAGCTTGGAAACTTCAGAACCTTTTGGTAATCTGGGTGACTGATGACCCAGAGACAGGAAAGCAAAACACTGAAAGATTCCATAGAATCTTAGACAATAAGTCCCCCCCCTCGAACACTTCATTTCCCGGAGTCATGGAGAATCATTCACCTGTGTGGGAGTTAATCCGCCAGAAGACAAACATTGAACCGACACTGATGTCCATGCTGGGAACTGGATCGAAGCGCATTACCCGGAAGCGCCGAAATCGACCTAGGGATTGGGATGGGCTCCCTAGACGCCCAACAAGCGTTGACACTTGTCGTGGGGGGAATGAGGCCTCCCCCCGAGCCCTTCAGTCCTAAGGAGCCGAAGCATCTTGTCCGGCCCTAGATCAGGTGGTGGGAGAACCGAACCAAAGTGGGAACTGAAGCCTTGGCGTCTGAGTATCTTTCCATCATAGACATCCCGGGAAGAAGTCCATTACTTCTGCTGAACTTGCGCCATCGATTATTGGCCTGGATCACGTTTTCAGGGATCCCTTGGTTTTGGGCTTCTGAGGTAGCTCCGCGCCGGAGGGATCTGTATGTGCTGAACTTTCCTTCAAGAGCGGGCTCTTCCCCTAAGAGGCTTGGGTGGGACCTGTGGAGCCGATTTAACAAGGATAAAAAGAGGGTGTCCATTTCACTTATGGAAGCTCTTCTCTTGGAGTCCTTTCCTAAGAACATAGGCCCCGACTTTCTTCCTTGCTTTGTTCGGACTGTCAACAAGCGTTGGAACCACAATTGAATTTTAATTCCTCCCTTTGTCGTGGGGGAGAGGGGCTGCGTAAAGAATTTTAAGCCTCGTTCCCGCTTAAACGAACCCGAGAGTATCAGTGGGACGTGTCTCTTGTTCCCTGACGCTTCCACTGCTTCCTTCCAATACTTGAGCATTCCTCCCAGGTCCACGCGATTGATTTCTTCTCCCCGCAATCCACCAAAAAATCCGGCGATGAGGATTCCCGCTGTCGTCGCGCACCTATCGAGAGCTTCCATGTTCCCCAAATCTCTGTTCCATTCCCTCTCCAGGATCTGTAAGCACCCTAACATGATTTCCTTTGTCACCGGAGAATCCGGAAGCCAAACGTCTCCCATTCTCCGATGACAACCTATGGAAAAGCGTCTAAACCAAAGTTTGTTGGTGTCTGAACCTGAGATGGTGAGGGAGCTTCCTCCGTCGCTCATGAAGGAGGCTCCTGTTCCTTCAGGACAGGTGTGTACATAGTTCGAGAAGAAGGACCGAGTCTTCCGTAGTGTCTCAAATTGAATGTGCTTGGCATTCTTCCCGGTGTCTAAGGATCTAATCAACATCCCACAAGCCACATTGAGCCCCCATGTATCACTTTGTGGAAATGGCCCTCGTGCAGGGAGAGCGCAATGTTTCAGACCCAGAGTTTCCTGGTGTCCCAAGAATCGCTTGAATTCTCTTAGGTTTGAAGCAATTGTGGACCGTTCTCTGCTCCAAAAACTGTCTAGGGTAGCTCTCCTGATGCAAAGTGCCAACAAGTCGTCAGTTTTCAACCCCGTGATCCGACCTCTACCCAGTAGGTTGTGGAAGTGACAGTTTTCACATTGAAAAGGGGTAAGCAAGTGGTCTCCATCTCTCGCGCACCGAAATCGGTCTTTGTCTTCGGCTTCTATTAGGTGGTCATCCACTAAGGCATCATCGAGCTGTTCCAGGGTTAAGACTGGGAATTTGTCATGTATCCCTTCGTGGAAACACTTGGCGTGCCAGGCTCCCCAGCAGATATCATCGCCGTTCCGTCTGCAACCAAAATTTGCGCATACTATTCCTGAATGCTCCGGGATCGTTCCACGACAGTGTCCGCATGTCTTCTTTCCACTTCTCCATCCATGAACACCTGCCCGTCTTCCAGGGTCTGTGGGACATTGGGGGAGCAATCAAAGAAACTGTTAGTGGTTCGAACATGTTTTTAGGCCACAATTTGCATCCGTTGGGCAGGGATAGATGCGCGTCAGCAATTTTCAACAGTTGTTTTCTCCAAACCCCTGTCATAATAGACGGACACACGAACATATGCCTTGTCCCCGGGAACACATGACAGACTTCGCACAACTGTTCAACTGCTAGTTTAGCGATGACAGGAGGAGGGGCCCAAATCCAACATCCGGAGGGGTCAGTGAAGACCGAATGAAACCAGTCCTCCACTGTAGCAACCCGCCAATGGTTCCCTTCCATCCCTGGTCCCCAGCTCAAAATTACGTCCTTAAACTCGGGCAGTCTCTCAAAGACATTCTCATGCAATGGGAGGAACTTAAGAAATTTCTCTCCAGCCATGACGCCTGAGGTGAAGTCTCCCCGAGAGAGTCCGTCACTACCTTGCCATATCATCCTTTCCCCGGAGATCCAAACAAATCGTACTATGATGTCCCCATTCATCTCGAGCTCTCGCAGAAGAAGTACTAACTCGTGAAGAAGTTCCGATTTGGCAGAACCCTTGTACATAGTGCTTTCGGCCACCGCGTTGTCTGTAAAGACAAAGACTTCTGAGCTTGTAGGGATAAGCCCCTCATGTACCATCCGTTGAATCCGTCCGACCAAGTTGGCAGATTCTCTGAAATTTGAAGAACTCTTCTTTGAAACTTCTTTGGACCACACTCCATATTCTGCCTTGACTCCCCGGTCCCCAGCTTTCCAACTTGAAGACCCAAACCCGGTTCCTGAGGCGTCTCCTACAACGTAGGTGGCGTCCTTATGCGCAGGTCTAACTGGAAGCTTGGGGGGCTCGTCGAACGCCGTTAACCGAAGGAGGGCTCGCAAATCACCAGCCAAACGGGGCACAGGTTTTACCCAAGTAGGAGGTTCCTTCGTCCCAATGGCCTTCACCGGAGACTGTTGGGATTTAGGCAGTGCCCACCCACTATCATCTCTGTTCTCCCTCCAAGAGTTCATTGTTAAGTAGATCCCCTTTAAGTAAGGGACCAGAGAAGTGTAAGTCATAGCCACGTATACCAGAAACCCCACAAACGACTCCGTAGTTTTGAAATGGATGAGCCCTGGTGGGCGTGGTCCACTCGCTTCCATTCGCTCGTTTAACTCGCCAAAGGAGTCCGGTGTAAACCGATCCGATAGCCCAATTTGGTGAGCAATCCAACGGACGCGCAGCCGGACTTTCTCCCAACGCTCCTGCGTTACGCCCTTACATACACGATCCTCGTCACTTGTCACTGTAGCTCCCGCCCAAGCTCCGGGCCTTTGACTGGGCATTCTTCTTTTTCGTGCTGCGTCTTGGAGGCCTAAATAACTCAGACCCTTCCCCATCTTGCTGCTGCACTCCCAAGCTATGTCCTCAGTTGGAGCCACGATTCTGACATCGTCGACATATTGAATAACTTCGGCGGCCTTGGTTCCGTCCTTGCGTAGTTTCTGGACCCAAGGTTTGGATGCATCATAGGTGGAGGTCCCGGGAAGGTTGGTCACCACCTTGTCCCATTGGAAGGGATTTTCTGGGTCCTTAGGGTTTCCCAAAATGATTCGCTTTGCCCGAAGAGATCCTTGTACAGAATTATATGGAGAGGTTTTGAGACCCATGGCGTTTCTTGTCCACTCCCCTGCGACCACTACCTTTCCTTCTTCCAAGAACTCTGGAAAGACCTGCGTGAGGTCCACCCCACAATACTTCCGGAGATCAGGGTGTAGAGGGAAGTTCAGGAATTGCTCCCCGTAGTCATTGTCCGCAAGCCAGGCCCCAGCCACAATCCACCTCACCATGCTATCAACAGTGGGGAGGGCAAACCATGGCCCATATAGGGCTTCGTTGAGTCCTGACTTGGATCCATCATACACCATTCTGATGTCAGTGTCTCCTTTCGGGACGTGGAACATAAACATCATGGCTTCCACCAGCTCAAGATCCACCAAGTCAATATACCCCTTTTGGATTACGTTATCTAATTTAGCTTTGACCATATCCCTCGTCTCCGGAGAATCATAAGGAGGTTGCCTATCTTGGTTCTGAGGGGGGTCTTGGTCGAACATTGGCGCCAATCCAATCCGGACAGTTTCTTGGTAGTCCTCCGGCCACCTCCAAAAGAAGATGGCAGAACCATTGTCCCAAGCCCACCAAGATGCTTCCGCTGCTTTCTTCACTGCCTTAGTCCCGTCCCTCCAGATCCTGTCCGAATGTTCACGATGCTTCCCCACTTCCTCAAACCACTTCTCAAAGCTCCTCTTGACACAGTTTTTCCAATACTTGAGGCTTCCCTTTCTAATCCGCCGCAGGGCCCACTTAATTCTGAAGAGCAATACATCATTGTCGAGCTTCCAATTATACTTGTCCACCAAACCACGAATTATACGCGAGTCCCATAAATGGACCGGTACGGCGGCGTTGTCAGCCTTAGTTGCTTTGTCTGTGGCGGCGCCGGCCTCCCCGATGTGTCCGTTAAGGCATTGACCGGTCTCCCGTTCCGCGTTTATTCCCGCTTCGATTAGTTGCAAGGGTTGAATTTCCTTCTCTTTGATCTCTCGCGTGACCGCGGCCTCGTAGTTGAGTTGTACTTTTGGAGGGAGGGAAACGGCTCTAGCTCTCTTAGTTGACAACCCGCCTACCTCGCTGGCCGTTCGCTTCTGCCCGTTGGGCCCTTCCTCCGGGGTTAGGAACCATAAGGCCCCTACGTACGCCTTCCCCGGGATATCAGAGGCATATATGAATTCGATCTCACCGTCACTTAGAAGGCTCGCCCGACTCCCGGGTATGTCCAAGACGTTGGCTTTCTCCTTAACAGACAGACTCCGGGTCACCCATACGTCTTTGAGAAATAGATGTGGGACGGTAACGTTCTGGAAACGCTTTCTCCATCGGAGTAGGCCCGTGTAGGAGTTGAAAGCGCCTTCTGGAGGCGCTGCCACGCGCTTCCCACCCGCCTCTCTGCACGATATTACGTGTGCAAGGGACGCTTTGAGAGCTGGCGGCTGCTTGAAAATCGCGCACGTCTCGCTGTCGGGGCATGCCCACTCGAAAGTGAAACGCCCGTCTGTTACCCCCCCCGAGTCTTTGTGGGTTATGGCGACAGAGCCTGGGCGCCACCCATCTGGGATTGAGTATATAGGCGTTAACTTCCTTTTCTTTCGGCGCCGGGATTCCCCCCCGGTCCCGCGAACGCTCTGGTGAGCTTTGGGCGCCTTGATTATCAATCAAGTGACCGTTGAGTTCCACACACTGGATGGGACCAATTCCCATCCTCCTTGAACCAGTAGGATATCAACCTCGGGTAAAGGGCTTGGAAGGTTATTAGGGTGAAAGACCGTTGGATCCCCTGGGAGTCGAGCGGGAATGTCCGAAGGGCATATTACCCACTGGGTCGTAGCTAAACTTCCGACATACCAAACCCATGTAATCAGTGAGGCCCCCACAATCCCCAGGCGTGTGTCTCCTTTGTTAACGACCACCGCCCCCTGTCCAGAAATCAGAGACTCTAAGTTGAGGGGTTCCCGGGCGCTATCCGGCGTTCCAGCGGAGCTCTGTGGAGCTTTCTTCCGTGAGTCCAGCACCTCCTTTGTGCTTGGAGGGCTATCTCGCGCTACTAGTCAGCTCTTCTTCCCGGTATCCTGCAGTTTCTTCACTTTGTTGACCAGGAGGTCAAACTCTTCTTTCATTATTGCTCTGCGCGTCATGTGTGTAGTTAGGACCCTCTGTACAACCTCGTGTTTGCTGAAGTTCTTTGGAAGGAATTCCAACGCTCCTTGGACCCCCTGGAGGTTTCCCCAGACAATCTTCCCGGCTTTGGCGTCTTCTCCCCTTCCGATTTTTCGGCACTTGTGAAGATATTCGAAAATAGCCCTGGCGCACGAGGACACATAAAGCCAGTTGTCCCTTTTACAGTCGGGTCTCCTCTTGTGTTGTGTCCGGTATGTTGCATCCATCCATCGTAGAAGCTCGGCGGCAAACTTTTCTGAGGTGTCCAGACAGTAAAGCGCCAACATCTTTCCTTCGTGGTCCAACTGGTCTTCAATATCGCTCCGGAGCATGTCATACTTATTTGCCAGTGCGAGTTCGGCTTTGTAGGCGAATCCGTCCTCCGGAGTCTCCCCGGCGAAAGATTCCCAGGTGGGAATAGTAGCCAAAAGATAAGAGTCTAAGTTGTCTCTCCGACCCTTATCCAGGACAAAAGGCATTTCGAAGTCAAAGGTTTGCCGCATGAGGGCCTCGGCTGCTGTTTTATACCCTGCCTTCTTGGCGTTGGAAACCGACGCCGTTCCTGCCTCTGGGTCCTTGACCTTATTAAGCGCCAAGGAGAGCAATGAATGAGGATCCACGAACAGGTAATACGCCTTGTCCGGCGTGTAGGCATGGGTTGTGATCCATGCCTGGACATCCTCTACAGTTTCGAAAGTGTGTGACCTGAGCCTGATCTCTTTACCCAGAGAGCGATTGTTGAGGGTGGCGAGTTGCTTTTCAAGGGCTGCGACTCTTTCTTGCAAAGAAGAACCCTCTAGATCTATCACTTCCTTGGGTTTAGGGGACGCCTGCTCGAGATACATGGCGTCCAGGCTGGAGGAGAGTGTTGCTGTGGTGACCTTGGACTCGATGTCGTTAAGTTTGGATTGGAATTTCCCATCTATGATCCACTGCTTGTACCAGAGAAGGAGGGGATAGATGGTTCGCTTGAACCCAGCGGCAATTTGAGTGCCCAGGGAGGACAGGTTTGGACCATATTTGAGTAGGATCGAGTCGATGGCTTCTTTGTTGGACCGGGAAAGAGAGTTCTTGTTAAGTTTGTCAAGTGCTTGAGAAATCTGCTGCAGTTCCTGTAGAATGGGTGAGGGGTTAGACTCCAAGTCCCTTTCCCCTACTACTGACTTAAGGTGCGCGATCCGTAAGTCTAGGGCTGAGACTTCCAGTTCTTGTACCGATGATGCTGTCGAGATGAGCACGGAACGCATACGGGAAGCTTGCGCGTGTAGGTTCTCTAGGGCTTCCTTGATTGTATTGGGGTCACTGATGGCGCTTAGAGGTTCCATGGGGGGCAGGGAGCGCTCGACGTCAGAGCGGATGGCTGCCTTTTTCTGGCGCTTGTCTGGCGGCGCCAAGAGGCTAATGGGGATTTCCGATAGGTGTTTGCTGGTTTCGGCGAGAGCAATGGCGTGTTCTTCAGATTCACTTGGGTTAGATGGCGTGCCGCGCGCAGCGAGCTGCGAGAAGATGGCGTCCCACTGGTTCAATGACCGGTTTTGGGAGAGAAGGTCATTGGTTGAGGATCCCAAGTACTCGATAGGAATGAAGGTGGTGGAGGACATAACGTTGGGTTTGATTTCGACAAAGGCATAGGTGTTGCTGGGAGAACTGGGCTCTAAGTGGAACTCGAACTTGCGAGTGGCGTGGGTGGCAATAGAACAAGAAGTGGAGACGCAAAAGCGCCCTTTATGACCGACCTGACCCCAACAGAGTTGGGGATCGGACAGTGTTAAAACACGTAAACTAAACAACAACAACCCCCCCCCGGACTTACCCGCAATAGAAGGGGATCCCGTGGCGTCGGGAGAGCCCCCCGCCCCAGTGGGAGGAGCATGAAGATCGATGCCCAAAGCCACAGAAAAGTCAAAAGGATCAGTGGACATGGTGGAGCGGATGCGGGGACAGCGGCTGAACGAAAATAGACTTAGCTGGCTGCAACCTGATCAGGGCGCGCTTTCCTGTCTATGGTTATTCTTTCACTGACTTAGTCACTCAAGGAAGGGGGAGAAGTCCAATGCGCTTGGTCTTCAGTGAAGTTTATGAGCTCACTTCTTCCTAGCGCTTTGCTGGAGAGGAACTTGCTGCTGTTGTTGCTGCTGCAACTTTGCCTGCGCGCGCGCAAGCGCGGTCGACTTACCTTCTCCCGTCTGTCCGTTGACACCCTTCGTAGCTGGCGCATGATTGGGATTTACTGGCAATGAGGACCAATCCCGAGTAATTAGTGAACCAAAGCAATCTTCATTGTGAAAGAATCATTTCTGACCTACGTACCGGTACCGTAAGGTTAAGATTAGCGCTCTCAAGACGCTTTGCAGAACAATACACCATGCCATTCAAAACTCTCTGACAATTGGGTGAAATCTATCCTGTTCCAACTCAAATGCTAAATATGGATAACTTTTCAGCAAGAATGAAGGAACGAAAAACAAAGTGGGGTCTCGACGTGCTGGTGGTAATAGGTGTAGTACAAAATTGCTAACAGCTGTCCCCCATTCCAGGTCAGAGTTAGTGTACTACATTACTTGTACTAGTAGTAATAGAAAGAACCAAGGGACAGCTGTTAAGAGTTTTGTGCTGGTATATTTCTTGCTTTCACATAATATTTTACTGCTTACTAGACCTAGCACACATGCCACTGTTCAAGATCATATCAGTTGAGACTTGTGGTAAAGAGCACCATGGTTCAAGAAGTCTTATTGCACTTCCACGCTCAGCAAAGAATTTTCAGCTCTCTCTAGGTTCTTTGTGGATGCAATCATAGCTGTATCTGATGTCTCCCGCTCCCCCCAATGTAAATGTTTTGTACATTAGCTGGTGAGAATCCCCATTACAAGTTTAACTTATTTCATGCCTTCAATTACTGCCATCGCTTGAAGGACCAGTGGGTCGCTAGAGTCACATAGGTAGCTTTTTACGCAATCCACACTAGTGGAAACAGATCTTTCTGCCGGACTAACGTTTGCTTGATCCAGTGCTGATCCAAATGCTCCAATTATATTTCCATCCAAAATCATTCTTGCAAGACGATTTCGAAAGGAAATAGGATCGAACACCTCTGCCCGTTGAATCAAGGCCTTCTTCCCAGGTTTCTTCGTCACAAGCAACTGAGAAAAAGCGGTCAGATTTTTTATCGTCTCCCAGGCCTCTAAATGAAGATTTAGCTTTACCAGTTTTTTTTTCGACGCCCCTTCGTTCGCATTCGTCGCCACTGAAGCTTTGCAATTCCCGCAACAAACAAATTCTCCGTCTCCGATACGTGTGAAGAGTACAACAGAAGCACAAGCACTTTCTGAATCGACATCACCAACTCCTAACAAAAGTTTTGCCGTCTTCGATCTTCCATCATCCCAATCTTTTGGTCTTATGTACCAAGTCAACACTCTACCATCTTCAAGCCATTCATTAGGGTAAGGCATTCGCCGTGATGGTCTGTTCGGATCTGGCATGTTGACAAACAGAGCAAGACCGTCTTTGAAAGTAATGAAGCCGGATCGTGGGTTGTATTCAAGATTGGCACCTTCCGGCACGGAGTCCCCTATCAAGAGATCGATGCACTTGGCCTTCGATTTTCCAACTGCTCTCCCCGTCATTTTTCTCCAGGGGGTATCTTCACCCCTAGCTGCGACACTCACCAAATGGGCGGGCATTTTGAGAATCCCGGTGCTGTCCACATATGGTCCGCCACCTTCTTCCGGTATCGAAATTGCGGCTGGAGCGACTGCGCGCTCTAGCCAGCTTTGCGAAACTACAAAGGTGTTCCCGACCACACGCTTTGCCTTCAAGAGTTGAATTGCATCTATTTGATCGCTGTCGAGGGTTTGAAACCTCCACGAAGTCGATATTGATGGGAGAACTTCCTTCATTTTGGCCGTTCCTGTTCCCTCTGTCATCTGGTCCAACAGCCTTGGGGGCAAAGCACAATCCAACGCTGCGTACTCCACTTGATCAGAGGTCAGAGGACGAGCTTCCCAATTGGAACATTGTTGTTCTTTTGTTATGCTATATCCAAGTACTAGCTTTGTCAAGCGTTGCAGGGAACCAAGCGAAGGACGTGCTGATTTTGGATGCAACCGTTGCGCCAGAGTCGAAAGCTCTACGACTGATCGAACGTTTCGAAAAGCGGGAATGTGCGGAAAACTAGCAGTCAATCGCCGAAAATCAATGACTACGCTGTAGCCAACCTTGATCATTCTTTCTGAACCAAACAGAGTACCAATCGTCGTCGAGAGAACCTCTTCATTTGCATTCATCTCTTCTGTTTCGGCAAGATTGGCCCTCAAAGTTAGGTGGGTATCAACAAGATAGACCCTTCTGATAGCTGGAATGCAAATTTGGAGCAGAGCCACGGGATTGTCATCTGGACCTTCCAACAATGCTTCCGCATAGGCACCAGTGGGCCTCCATTCGCAATCGATGCCAGCAACGTACTCCAAAAACTCAATGTTTTCCTCGCTATGTTTGTCGATTCGAGAGAATAACTCCGATATTTCTGTCGCCATAGCTTTGATAGAGTCTTCCGTGTCTACTATTTGAACCTGCAACGGTGAATCTCGGAAAAAGGAATTAAACTCAACAAGCGTAAGGTCATTAGTCGACCCATTGTTTTGTGGTGATGACGATAGCAATGGATCATCTTTGCCGCTTTCATTGGAGTTGCTTCCGTTGGTGAAACCATTATTTCCAGCCACTGCTCTTTGTTCATAGCTACGTTTTCTTTCCCACGGCAACAAATTATTCCAATTCTGTACACTCGGATTCTCTTTCTGTGCTTCCTGTACCAACAAACGAAGACTGTCATCCTCGCTGTCGTCCAAAATCTCAAATGACGAAACGATTACATCCAAGCTCCGTTTTTGAGCCCAATTTCCAGCCGAGTTTCGCCAGCCATTCTTCTGCATGGGATCTTTGCCGTTGATAGGTTTTTTAAAGCATCGAGAGTGGTTATTCGGAAACATCGAATCGTCAGGAAATAATCTGGTAGATGCATTCAACCCAAATCATCGTAGCGCCAAAACTACCACACAATATATCAGTTTTGAGTTTCCAATTCACTTCACTCACCAACATTCGCAGCACCTTTGATAAGGACTAATTTTCCAGGTTTAAGGCTCTTCAGCCGCTCAGTCCCATCGTCGTACCGTTCGCAAAAGGTCTTTCCAACAATGACCTGAACATACATATCCTTCCCATCTTCTCCCGACCGCCACGGAGGACCTGGCATACCTCCAGGGGTCTTGTCGTAGTTAGGTTTCAACTCGTCATCTTTGGGAGCATTCTTGTATGTCAGCCATGAGGAATAGTCGTAGTCCGGTGGCGCAAAGTCAGCAAAGACCAATCGTTTAGCAACTTGTCGAACTGACGTGAGTCGTCCAATGGCGGTGACGGGAACTGGTCTGTGGGGTTGTTTCAGTTCTGGCTGTGTCCCCTTATAATAATCCATGGACGAAGGTGGAGGAGCGATCTGAAAAAAAGGTTTTTTGTTCTTAAAGTTGCTGAAGTCTGAGCGATCTTTCTCGGACGGCCCATCATCTAAAGCTGTCATTCCACCTTCGAATCGTATGATGGATGCAACTTTAACGTTTCGGTCCGAGGTATTTTTGCTCATATTCATTTCAAAAACGCGCTCCACCAAGAATTCCGAATCGATGAGACACTGATAATCCATATTTCCACCTCCACCCAGAAGTAGAAGTTTACATTCCTCAGATAGGCTCCTGGTACTGTTTCTGTTCAGAGACCGAAACAGGGAGCTGTCGACGATGACGGCTAATGGTTTCTGTTTGTCCTGCATACATCTGCTACTTCCATCCAACCCATTCTTCGGAGGGATCAGCAACGGTGGGACGGTTCCGGGTGAAAATCCGCAAAGCTCCTGAACCAAGTGCGACGGTGCCAATTCCCAGTTTTGGTATATATTCGAATGTCTGCTGTTACAATATCTCTTGCTGCCATTCGTATCGTCCTCCAAGCCCTCAGAAGAGTAGTTCACGTTTTGTTGTTGTTGAAGCCTCAAAAGCTCTCCTGCAAACGCACGGACATCGACCCGGTTGATGGAAGGGACAATGGCAACAGCATACACTCCCTGATCGTTTGGATCATCGGCATCTACGGGACGGAATACCAACGTATTGATTTCTACGATTGTCGCGTTGTTTTCGTCTTTTGTGTAGTAAAGAGAGGCTATTTCCTCACTCGAATGTTTTTGTGAGAGGTTTCCAGTCACAGAAGGAATGAGGCGACACGTAAATGTGTCGTCAGGCACATTGTTGTCATCGGAAATCGATTCGACGTATTCTTTCAGTGAATTGAAAGCGTCAGAACGGCCACCATCAACAGAAGAGAAAGCACCGTTTACGCATCCATCCCCACTGGCTGATATTGTTTCCATCGACGATTCTTTATTCTCTGCTGCCGCCATGATTCTTGTCGGTGCAACTTTTTTTGATGGTTCTGCCTTTCTGTGACACAGAAAGCCCGTCGATAGTATAGATGTGGGTAAGACGCAATGCTTGTGTTGTTTGAGATGAAATGCTGTACACGTGTAGTACTGAGCAAAGAGGAGACTTGTCCAAACAAAACTACCGAGGGATCGAAGATTGTAATTTCTAGTGGTGGTGGCAACAGCGGTGGATCTCACAAATGGAGTTAGTGCCATTCTACCGTTGTGGTGAAAAGTGCTTCAAGTCTTTTCCTTCTTGCTTGGATCGGTATGATTTATTTGTTATGTCAGGTATTGGCAGGGAGTCCCCAACACATTGTTTTGGATTTGGTGCCACAATTCTTCTTGTCTCTTATGGGAATCGCTAGGTTTATACGTTGCGTTGTGGTCGACACTCTTGAAAACTCCCATCGTCAGTAAGGATTGTAGATTGTTCTCTTCGAAGCGGTTCACGTTGCCGATGGGAAACTGGTAGGAAAGAGAGGAGCAATCAGAAAGATGATGTTTTTCCGCAAAAACAAAGTTATTCGATGATGACGATCAATGATGTGGCTTTCATTTTTGACTTGCACGACCGAAAAAAATATTCGATCAATATTCATCTATCCCTTAACCTTAAGTAATTTGATTCATACATTGTTCTTTCTCAAAATTGTGAAGTTGACTCCCGTGAATTTCATGATTAAAACATTCGTTCAGAGGAACGGGAAATCCGAGAGTGAAGGATGAAATACGGTACTAATGATAAATGATGAATGAAGAAGGCATCACGATCGTAGACCATGGAGGAAGGACGATGGCGTCGATGGTCGACGATGGATGAGTGAATCATTCATGCACCCACGGGGCAAGTTTGGTGAATATAAAGTAGCAACAGATTCACAGTGTGACAACACGAAACGATTTGATCAGTCGACGGATGCATCATCCGTTGAACTGATCGTTTCTGAATGGGGAAAAACGAACGACGTCGGTTTCGAGTTCCGGTAGATTCTATTACGCGTTGCTTCGATGAGGAAAGGATGGAACGATAAAACTGACAATATCACGGCGTAGAAACGAGAGCCTTTTCCCAGTAGGATGGAGATGGACTCGATCGTCGCGTTTTTTCTTCCATGCTGTATCTACCATTTTCCGTGGAACACTTGTGCTATGATTGGCGCGTTTCATTCCACCTTTGACTTATTCCACTAACTGCAATGGAGAGATTGCATCAAAGCATATTTCGCAACAAACTACATAAGAAAACAACACAAAAGACGATTACAAAACCCTAGATACTACAGGAGTGACACAAACAGCAATATCTACCAGCATGGCGTCGCCGATTATCGCTTACAAATTTCCTTGTTCGTACCTCGGAGTTCCTCAGTCGATCGCCAGTGCCCTTCCGTCATCTCTGCTCGGACACCTTCTCCCTCCTACCCTACAAGAGGATCACTACAACCAAGAAGACACTTACGAAGCGAAACAACCCGGGCTGTCGTGTCCGCATCGAACCATTGACGGGATCGCATCCAAAACAATTCTCGAAAGCGAGAGATCTATTGCCGATCTCCGAACAAAGATTCTAGCGACACTCAATGCTACTACCTCAGCCCAACAGTCCAAAGCCCCATCGTTGGCGGTGGAACTTTGGTTCACTCCAATTATTGCAGGAAGAGATAGTCAAGCCCCCAATGCGAGTGGTGCAATTACAGAAAACCCAGTGGATCCCCTTCTTCCGATCGTGTCAGTTGCGGTTCCACTAGTCAACAAAAAGACCAACAGCCCAACCAAGCATCCGATACAGAGCCGTGATCCATGCGAAGACAGGCAATTCATGATTGCCCAACATGGGGAGTTCTTAGAACTCCGCTATCGTGACTATTACGAGTATCTCGATGATGATTTCTTCCAAGACTGGGACGACGATGATTATCGTAGCCCCGATGGCGATTCGATAGACTACAACCAGCACTATGTTCACGATTCTTCGCACTACGCCTGCCGCGTTCTCCGGTTGACCCAATGGAAACTCGGACAAGGACAGCAAGTGGAACGAAAAAAGACGACGGAGACCAATGGTAGCGCAAACACAGCGGTGAATCTCCACCATCTGGTCGTGGCGTGGAAAGAATCGGGGTCCGTTTTGCAAGTGTTTGGAAACGGAGATCTCATCATCGATCTCGACATATTGTCTAGTGCGGGTAACAGAATAGCGAATTCGAACCCGGATTTACTGCGATTTTGGGATCCCAACTTTCGTTTGCAGGTTTTTTCCGATTCGCACCAGTGGTCAAACAAAATTGAAGAAGCAGCGGAAACGACCCCAGCAAGAAATATTCATGCCGGTGTCAATACGACAAGTGATAAATCCGATGTGAATATGAACACGGATTCTGATTCTGTCTTTCCTGGAACCATTCATGCTGTTTCATTATATATCCAAGACATCGAGAAGAAAGACGTGAAGACACTATGGCAGCGAGGGAAAAAATTAAGGGACGATCCTACCAAAGCTTTCTTCGAAGACCCACGAAATCCTTTCGAACCTCTTAGATTGATAGCTTCGCCGAGTACCTCGGTTAACTCTGATCCTGATCTCGGATGCATGGTCATTCAAGGGCGTTCTGCACTGATCAGCGTCGGTGGGAAAAACGTTTCCAACTCTTCAACTTCATTCTGGGACACAATGGTCGAAATTGTCAAAATACCCACATATGGGGAATTGGTCGGTCCCAACAACTCAACTCTTCGCAAGGGAGACCGAATTCCGTTAGAAAAAGACCAGGCACGAACCGAACTCACCTACCGGCACGTCGAGGAAGGTTATTTTTCTGTTCCCACAACGTCATTTCATGGGGAGCCACTTCCCAATGCCAATCTTCCCGGTGAATCGTTTTCCTATCGCCTTGTTGCCGTTCGAAAAGGGAACGATAATCCCGAATCTGATTTCAAACATGTTCTTTTGGGTCGGTCCAAAACTGTCCGACAAACCTTGACCATTCTCCATCGAAACCATCCTCCAAGCTTGCAACGAATCCCGGATGATGCAATCCTCCCAGAACAGCAACCATCAGGATCTGGCGCTCGACCGTGGGCAACCCTGGGAAAGGATATAGTCTTAAATGACGACGCGGACTTCGACATTGACCGTATCAAAGTTGATCTTTGGACATACAACGGGACCCTTACCATTGATCTGGAAGAACACGAGCTCCGGGTCATGGCCGAAGTCACCAATTGTGACAATCCGACCCCAACTACCTTGGGGGGTGTGGACTGGATCTGCAGTGGTAAAAAAAATCGCAACATCACATTTCTGGCTACACCGAGCGACATAACTCGGATCCTTTCGCATGTAAAATATACGGCCCTGCACTGGAATCAAACGGATTCTATTCTGTTGAGGATTTCGGACGGCAGAGGGGGACAATGTCTTCGCGACGAAGAGCGACAATCGCTGTATTTTCCACCCAATACCACTATCCGGGAAGATTGTTTTCAAACTATTGCAGCGATCAATGTTCCAGCCATACCCTTACCGCCGGGAAGCTCCTCTGCGAATTTCTGGCGAGATCACACTGCTTGGTGGATCAGTCTCTTTGTTTTCTTTTCCGTCATTTTGTGCACATGCTGTTGTGTTGCTTGCTGCTTCTTGAAATTCCGACGGGACAAGAAACTCAATAGTGTGGCAGTTACTCAATGCGACTCTCCTGTTATCCTGGCTTGCCCGACTTCAAACAACGATTTTGCTCGTATTGGAATCACCAGTGAGGAGAGAAAAACAATTGAATCTATGGAAGAGAAAATGGATGGCAACGACAGAAGGTGCACCACTGGGATGCACCTACCATAGTGAATGAATGTGTCAAGAAAGTGACACACAATGTTTCCAACACAATAAATTGGCATGGGAGGGAAATCTATCACGACGAATTTGTTTGTTAATTCATGATAGACTATTCATACTTTTGTTGATTTGTCCTACTTCTCTGTTTTACATAGCGCAGCTAGTGATGTTCTGTCGTCTTTCATTGCACATACATGATCTTCACCATTTACTATATTGCTGAACGCATTTCAATATTCAAACAGAGCATTTCCGTCATTTGTGCTAATTTCAAACACACCTAAAGGTTTTTGTGATCATTTCTGGGAATAACAAAATTTGGAATATTGTCAAACTCACTAGATGGAATGCGACGTAATAACTATACAGTAATATCTAGTTTGTGTCGACATGCCGTGTCGCCCGAGTCGGAGGGAACACCCACACCAGCACATGTTGAACAACGAGCCGAAACCGAAGAGTAAGGGAAAGAACATGTAAACAGATTGGAACGACAACCAAGGACACACAAAAGCGACGTTCGGATGACCAGTATGGGCACAGTTATATCTGGTTATGCAGACTTATGTTGACCATCACTTTGCTGCGAAGATGTAGTTTTTGATGAAAAAAGCAAGATTACAAACAAAGGAGCAACGATAAAGATCTACACGGGACTATTGAATCCTACCAAGTAACCTTACTCGTATTCAGTACCGGTACAAAGAAAGTCGTATTTCCGTGACATCAGAATCCTTTTTCTATGGAGTTGCAGCTGAAATTGGAATCAAAGAATTCGTGAATGGAACGTAAACTCCAAGCATTTCCCTTCCAGAAAACGCCTTCCAGATAACAAACTACTGCTTCCGAGGCAACATCCAGTCAAACGACAGCACAATGGTTTCGTCACCGTCAACATTGAATCCACAATGCTGTCCTAGTGGATCACTTGGTGCAGCGGCGAAGCACCCGGAGGGCACGGGCCAGTGGATTGTCGCGGAGGGAAGGAGCGGGCGTCCGGACATGGAACTCTATGTGGCGGGAGCCACTCTTGCCGAGGCAGAGAAGGTCGTGGTGATCTTCACCGACGTATTCGGTGTCCGTTCGGGAAACCACCGCATCTTTGCCGACATCTTGGCAAATTGTCTGGCTGGGGAGAAAAAAGTGGCGGTAGTGGTTCCGGATCTTTTCCGCGGCAAACCTGCCTTTCGGCCATGGTTTGAAGGGAAACTTGGCATGCTCCTTGACGTTCTACCGATGGCATACCGACTCAAGTATTTTTACAATTATGAAAATACCGTGAAGCAAGACATCTGCGGAGTTTTATTACCATTTCTTAATTCTGTCATCGATCTGCCGATGGTGGGGATTTCTTGCGTCGGATTTTGTTACGGTGGCTGGGTCTTTGCAAAATTTATCGAAGCTCTGCCAGATCCTGAAGAGATCATTCGTTGTTGCGTCGGTATTCACCCATCCTGGAACGTGGAAGGGAAACTCTTCGACGGGGGTGAGTCCTCCATGGCCCAAAATTGTGGCGCGACGCCCGTCCTTTTGATGCCAGCCGGAAACGACTCGGTTGGGATCAAACCCGGCGGAGAAGCAGTCGCCATACTTTGCTCGGCCCGCGGCAACCTCGAACCTGCAGATGTATCGATCGAATTCCCCGACATGAAACACGGATGGGTAACCAGGGATATTCCCGGCGACGAAAATGTAACACAGCGACGGGACCAGGAAAAGGCAATGAATCTGTGCAGCGACTTTATCCTAAGGCATCACAAGTGAGACACGGAATCAAACATGTGTCGGCCCTAAAGGAACTACGCCATGCCGCTAACGTCAACATTGAATAATGGAAACAATTCCAGTCCTTTACCAGCACAGCTTGGCGATTATATTGGAAAATAGCACCATTCCTTTTGTCACCACACCAGTTTGGCTCTGATTTCGTATCATGATGTATCATAATATGGTTAATATCAGTTTCGCTTTTAGCACCAACTTTCCACCACCACCAGTCTGATGAGATGTATCTGCAGCAGCAGTCAACATCCAGCACACCAGCAGAGCTGTGGAGGATGCTGGAGAGGATGATGCCAGACCCGAGAGTACTAGTATTAGTAGGGATCTGTGCTGGAGCTACTACATGCTCTACCGAAGGAACTGTCGGCCTACTACTAGTACTAGTACAACAGAACAACGCACGAAGAAACAGCAGCCATTAACCGGTACTAGCACTAGGTTGAAGTGCACTGTGACAAGGTTCTGTACAACATATGCTGTATGCTTGTAAGGTTACTGAATACAAGCGATACAACGCGTTACAAGGATGCTACCGTGGGGTAGTTAGTATGGTTTCTTATAGTACTAGTAGTAAGCTTTACCCACGATAACATACCATACTACCTGGATACTGGATAGTACTACCCTGAAACACATTTAGCGCGCATCAGACACGATCCAAACAGATACCGTACTCGTAACCTTACCAGTAACGCGCAGTCGAACACGCTGCTTCGCTTTCCACACGACTGCTGGTAACTCTTGTAGCCTCACTTTCTGTCAGTGCTCAACACATTCTTGTTGTTGTTGGAATCTCTTTCTAACGAGCAACAAGAATACCGTCTACAACGAACTACTACTAGGAAGGTTACGTGCTACAGATGAACTAGCACGCTCCCACAATGCTCTCAAAATCAGTTTTTAAAGTCTATCCGTAGTGCGTATATTACGGTACGTCCGTACGAGTATGTCCGAGCTGTTCTTCTAGTGTTCATCGCTAACTGACTGACTGTCTGACTCACTCACTATCGATATTAAGAACACCAAAATGATATTCCACGTGGAAGCAATCGCGCAAAGTACAACGTGTAGAACTTGTCAAACTCCAACCGTAATTGGTACGGTAAGTAAGTTACCGTACCATAAATGTTATGACAGGGACCGAAAAACGAGTCTTCGTAAGACTTGGGACTCACTCTACCGCGTGCCGCGTGATGCCGAATTTTTTTAAGATTACATTCCGTAATTACTTCTACGGTTAACTACTCAGTACAGTATTGTAAAAAAGTAAGGCATCACTTGTATTACCGTAAGGTTACGTACGAGTATTCAGTATTACGCGGAAGCGGTGTATCATAATACCACCGACAAATCCCACAATTTCCCATCAGTCTTTCCGACCGGGCACGATCCATCCAATTGTTAACAATACAAGATACAAGTAACCTTACCGTGGGTGTATGCCGGGGATATCACACTTTTTCGCGTCTGACAATCATATCACACGACCGGCAGAGAGGAACTTTACCATTGAAGAATGAAACGCCGACCCCTTAGTATGGCCCACAACAAGGACCATCACAGTACTACTGCCAATGGGAGGGGTGCCAAATCGAAGGTTATCGGAATGGTTACTGGCTCGGTCTTCCGTCATGGGGAAAATCAATCGATGAAGACCGATGCTCACAAGATTGACAAGGACTTGGATCCTGCTCCGCCATCCGACAAATTCAATTACGCGTTATTGATCGTCTTGTACACACTCCAGGGAATCCCGATGGGTCTGTCCGCATCGATTCCATTCTTGCTGCAGGAAAAAATCCAAAAACTAACGACCGCAGCCGCCGCATCCGCAGCGGCCGCTGCCGGCACCGATGCTGCTGCTGCGATGGGAGGAACAGCGGCTTCGGCTTCGGCCATTGCAGCAGAAGCGGCTCGAGCTTCCTACAACGCCAACGCGATATTCGCACTGTGCAGCTGGCCCTTCTCGCTGAAACTCTTGTGGGCACCGATCGTGGACGCGGTTTATTTCAAGCGTTTCGGGAGACGGAAATCTTGGCTGGTTCCCGTCCAGACCCTTGCGGGATTGATCATGGTGGGAGGATCGGATTTTGTCGAGAGACAACTGGGCCTGGGAAACGTTGCCCCAACCACCGAGGGTGGCGTCGATGCGGCCACCGCCATGGCCACCGCCGTGTCGTCCATGAATGTTCGTGGCGTGACGGCTTTCTTCTTTGTTCTGTATTTTCTGATGGCAACCCAAGACATTGCTGTGGACGGGTGGGCGCTGACGATGTTGTCGAAGAAAAATCGCGGCCGCGGTCCGGTTTGCAACTCGATCGGACAAAACATTGGCTACTTTTTGAGTTTCGTGGGCTTTTTGGCACTCAACGATGTGGAATCGGCCAACACGCTCTGGCGACCTCTCCTGAGGTTGCCGCAAGATCCGAACAAGGGGCTGGTCAGTCTGAAAGATTTTTTGAGACTCATGGGATCGTTCATGCTGCTCACCACAGCGGTTGTAGCAATCTTCAAACGAGAAATCAAAGAACCTCCGAAGGTCGTCGAGAGCAGCAACATTTTTGCTCGCATTGGCAGCAGGACGAACAGCAACAGCAGTGACGAGGACGAGGATGACGACCACGAACTGGACGCGTCCGAAATTGGGCTCAGAGAAACGTACCATCGACTGTGGGCCGTCAGCAAGTTGCCCGCGGTCCGGTGGCTTTTCCTCGTTCTGGTAACGTATCGATTGCCGGTAGCTCTGAGCGACAATGTCAAATTTCTAAAGGCCGTCGAGTACGGCCTCTCCAAATCGACAACGGCCGTTCTGTCACCCACCATCATCCTGCCACTCGGGATCCTGGTTCCGATAGCCGCCTCCAAAATCTGGCACATGGCACCCCTCCGGCAGTTCATGCGCGCCTACGAATGGCGCGTAACGATCATACCCCTGCTGGATATTCTGATGCTTCGGATCTTGAGGAGCGGGCGGCCCCACAACACGCCGTTCTTCTGGGGTGCCGTGATTGCGTCCACGGCCGGTCAGGCCATCTGCAACTCGCTGCAATTCAACGCACAAATGACCTTTTTTGCCTCGAGAGTCGATCCCGCGATCGGCGGATCGTACATGACTCTGCTGAACACGATGGCGAACCTGGGCGGCACGTGGCCGGCGAGTTTCGTCATGAAGTTGCTGAGCTGGTTGACGCCTTCCGGGGGCTCTTCTTCCTCCGCGGATTCGGCGGGCGGTGCATCGTCGTCTTCCGCTTCTTCTTGGTTTGGAGGAGATCCCTACGAATTGGTGCAAACCATCTTTTCGGTTTTGGGGATCCTTTGGATACTCGCACTGGGACCGGTCGTCCGGAGACTGGCGACCCTGCCGGACGATTCCTGGAGGACGCATCTATTGGACGACGACGACGACGACGATCACAAACCCGACGGCAGGAAACAGAAAAAGCCCGAGGATTCTGCCAAGCCATCATCGTCGTCGAGCTACGCCCGCAAGCGGTCCATTCGAAAGAATTCCGGGATGAGCACCGGAAGCACCACCATGAACGACATGGAATCCGGCGGGCTGGATGTCAAGCTGTGGAAAGAGGCTAAAACAAAATAGAATGAATCTCGTTGCTACACTAGTGAACGAACTGTCGATCGAAACAAAAAACCGAGCCGTCGTTTTGGTCGAACTTCCTACGTGTAGTCCGCGTGAAACCGAGTTCTTGCGCTGATTCGTCTGTTTGTTTCCCGGTCCAGAAAACGACGAGGGACAAAAAACATGATCGACTGAAAGCAATTTTATACGTAGCATTTATGGCATAATCTTATGTCGTCGAATTCCCTCCGAGATTCTTTCGTTGTTGCCGCTTCTGTTTGTTTGTCTGTTTGTTTTGTTCGCTTTTTCCGACAACGATCCCCATCTCGCACGGCAAGGATTCGGACCCACCGCTTTCGCTGTGGTCATTCACAAAGATGGCAGACTCCCGCTCCTTCCGCCTCCGAAGCACGTTCCGAGAACTCGCAATATTGTTTGTTTATTCATCCGTCGGGGGCTTGGGACCACCGAACAGATTGAAAACCTGGAACACGCTCGAACCGACAACGATGAACAGGAAGAAAGCGATGAGGGTGGGGCTCACGCGGGGACCGTCGTCCTCGCGTTCCGCTACCTTTCCGGGATCGACGTTGCCCCGCTTGGTGATGTTGCTGTCGAATTTCTTGCTTCGGTTGCGAATATTTCTGGGGAGCGGCTGTGGGCGGGCGGGCGGGCCAACGGAAATGGCGCAGCAAAAACACGCGAAGCGGGACGGGAGAGTGAGTTTTCCGGGTGGTGCTTTGCAGCAATCGATATCGATGCTTCGTCCGCCAAATGTTGTCATCTCGTTTCGACGAATTCTTGCCCTCTCTTGCCCGCGGATTGACTCACCATCTTGGTTTGGTTTTTCAAGTCTGCTTCGATTTGATGAACTAGAAAATACGATCACTGTACGGTATGGATGAATGGGTCACAGTTTTTGGTCCACGCCGATCGTTTATCGTTGTCCGCACCGAACTAATGTCCTCCAATGTTGCGTTGCAAGAAGCCATTCTTTGTGGCGAAGCAAAACGTATTCGTGACTAAAACAAATGATTCGAGAATGAATCGTGACCGCAAAGTTGCGTCCCGAAACCCGGCGACACCTACGGTACGGTAAGATTTAGGTAAGGTTACTGGGCTCTGTAAAGGTGTCGAAACCCCGAGATGAGTTTCACGTAAGGTTTACCGTCATTACCGTACACTACTCGTAAGGTCTAACGTTACCAACTACAATTAGGAGTTAGTCTTAACTTATTTTCTACAAACCAACGAATCCGATAGAATCCGTACCGGTGCTCTGAACCCGGTGTGTGTTTCAATTAATTACCATTCGACGGTTCGTAACTAGTAGCAACAACCAAAGAAGAAACTCAATCCACACGAGTTGAAGCTGCAGGTGCCCCATCCCATATCGACGAAATCGACGCGAAAGAGAAAAACAATGGCCGAAGAAGGAACCCCGGTAAGCCGATCGATCACATCATTGTTTTTTTTTTGTGGGGACGAGCCGCGCATGGAATCTCGTGTGTCCCGAACAACGTCCAAAAAGGATGCGACATCTCACCGTGTTGTGGTGGTAACCTTGCCGTGCGCGAACCTTTCGCGAACGAATCGAACGAATGCGATCCCGGGCCCAGGCTCCCGCCCCTCCCCAAACCGACGCTCCTCCCGCCGAGGGTGGCGAGCAGAAATTGTCAAAGAACCAGCTGAAAAAGCTGGCCAAGGGCAAGGGAAAGAAACAGAAAAAGGAAAAACCACAGTGGGGAACCGGTAAGAAAAAGGAACCCAAGAAAAAGGAGGTCAAAGCGAAGGCGCCTTTCGTCAATCCCACGCCCAAGGGAGAAAAGAAGGACATGTCTAAGATTCCTTTCGCGGACGCCTACGATCCGGAAGCCGTCGAGGCGGCGTGGCAAGACTGGTGGGAAGCCTCCGGATTTTACAAGGGAGATGCCGCCGCGGCAATGGGCCGACCCGCGGACGAAAAATTCGTCATGGTCATTCCCCCACCGAATGTTACCGGTAGTTTGCACCTGGGACACGGATTGACGGCCGCGGTGGAGGACACCCTGACCCGCTGGCACCGAATGAAGGGCCACGCGACCCTCTACGTGCCCGGAACGGACCACGCCGGAATCGCCACCCAGAGCGTCGTCGAAAAAATGCTCATGAAGAACGAGGGAAAGAACCGCCACGACCTGGGACGCGAGGAATTCGTCAAAAAAATCTGGGAATGGAAGAACGAGTACGGAAATCGCATCACCTCCCAGCTGCGCCACCTCGGGTCCAGCGTGGATTGGTCGAGGGAACGCTTCACGATGGACGACATGCTCTCCAAGGCGGTCGTAGAGGCCTTCAATCGCTTCCACGAAAAGGGAATGCTCTATCGCGCCAATCGTCTCGGAAACTGGTCTTGCGCCCTCAAATCGGCCATCTCCGACATCGAGGTCGATTACATCGATCTGGAAGGAAGAACCTTTCTGGAAGTCAAGACCCACGGGGGAAATTCGAAGGATCCCAAGGGTCGATACGAATTTGGCGTTTTGACTCATTTTGCCTACCCGGTCGAAGACAGCGAGGAGATATTGGTGGTTGCCACCACCCGTCTGGAAACCATGCTGGGAGATACCGCCGTAGCCATTCACCCGGAAGATTCCCGCTACACACACTTGCACGGAAAGCACGTCGTTCACCCGTTTTCGGGACGCAAAATTCCTATCGTTCTGGATCCCGTCTTGGTTGATATGTCGTTCGGTACGGGTGCCGTGAAGATTACACCCGCGCACGATCCGAATGATTACGAATGTGGAAAGCGACACAATTTGGAATTCATTACCATCCTGACACCCGACGGAGCTATCAACCATCACGGTGGAGAAGAATTCGAAGGAATGATGCGATACGATGCGAGAATCGCCATCGAAGAGGCTCTCGACAAGAAGGTGAGTGAAATGGTTCAGCGTTTTGAATTTGGCTCCGTCACAATGGAGGCACGGATTCCCTCATCCCGCATTCGTTTCGATGTATCACATTCTTTCTTCGCACGAACAAAACACAGGGTCTCTTGAAGGGCAAAGAACCCAACAAAATGAGATTGGGTCTTTGCTCGCGTTCGGGAGATATTTTGGAACCCATGATCACCCCTCAGTGGTATGTGAACTGCGACGACATGGCGAAGCGATCGACCGATGCCGTCCGCAACGGGGAACTCAAGATCATCCCCGCCGAACACGAAAAGACGTGGTTCCAGTGGCTCGATAACATCCGAGATTGGTGCGTCAGTCGACAACTGTGGTGGGGTCACCAGATCCCTGCTTGGTTTGCCACTACGAAGGCCGAAGGAGAAACGGTCTCGAAGAATGACATGGCAAACAACGATCGCTGGATCGTTGCACGAAGTGAGGAAGATGCCAAAGAAAAAGCCCTGGCAAAGCTTGGTTGCACCGAAGACGAACTTGTATTGGAACGCGACGAAGACGTTCTCGATACCTGGTTTTCTTCCGGACTGTTTCCGTTCTCGGTTATGGGCTGGCCCGACAACACAGAGGATCTCAAAGCCTTTTACCCGACTTCCCTGTTGGAAACGGGACTGGACATTATCTTCTTCTGGGTTGCTCGCATGGTGATGATGGGATTGGAACTGACCGACACTCTTCCCTTCCATACCGTTTTCCTTCACGCTATGGTTCGCGACAAGGAGGGTCGAAAGATGTCTAAATCTCTCGGTAACGTCATCGATCCCCTCGAAGTGATTGGAGGATGCTCCCTGCAAGCCCTGCAGGATCGTTTGGACGGAGGAAATCTCCCCGCCAAGGAAGTTGCTCGCGCCAAGAAAAACAACGAAGAAGAGTTTCCGGACGGCATTCCCGAATGTGGTTCCGATGCCCTCCGATTTGGACTTTTGGCCTATACCGTGCAGGGCAAAGATATCAACCTTGATGTGAAGCGTGTTGTCGGATACCGAAACTTTTGCAACAAGATGTGGAATTCCACGAGGTTTGCACTCATGTACCTCAAAGACTTCCAACCTACCCCAACTCTTCTAGACGATCTCATGTCCAGTGGAAAAATGAACATTCGTGACAAATTCATGATCTCTCGTCTGATGAAGGGAATCGAGGGCATTGACACAAGCCTCACGGATTACACGTTTGGAAATGCCCAGCAAGCCGGATACCAATTGTGGTTGAACGATATGTGCAACGTATACTTGGAATTGATCAAACCCGTTGTTCAGAGCTCAGACGAGGAAAAGAAGGACGCTCGATGGGCGGCTCAAGCCACTTTGTGGGTGGCCCTCGAGACCCAACTCCGAGGACTCCATCCCATGATGCCTTTCATCACCGAAGAACTCTGGCAACGGCTTCCTGGTCGCGGCACTCTCGGAGAAACGGAGAAACCTTCGATCATGTTGGCCGAATTCCCTGTTGTCAACGAGTCGTACAAGGATGAGAAATCCGAGGAATCGATGACACTCACATTGGACATTGTCCAAGCATGCAGATCGCTCCGATCCTCTTACAACATTGCACCCAAGAATTTGACTCATTTCTTCATCAAGATGACCGACGAGGGACAAGCCGATGCCGCCAAAGCCCAGGCAGACGACATTATGACGCTCGGAAGCGGTTCTCAGGTAGACATTAATCCACCGGATGCTGAAATCCCCGAGACCGTCGGAACAATGGTCGTGAACGATTCCTTGACTGTTCTCGTCGATCTGAAAGGAATGGTTGACTTCAAGACCGAAATCGGTCGTCTCAACAAAAACCTGGGAAAAGCTAAGGGACCTATGCAACAGTTGGAGAAGAAAATGGCTGCTGACGGTTACCAAGAGAATGTCCCAGAGGACTTGAAGAAGGCAAACGACGAGAAACTTGTTGGTTTGAAGAAGAAATGCGCTGATATCGAAGAGGCGATCGCCAACTTCGAACGACTATTGACGTTGGAAGAAAAATAGAGAACTATGTACATGTCATTCAATAGTATATTGCAAATGGGCTTTCTGTGCTGTAGTAAGAACATTTTACTATTGGTCTTTATCCACCTGCCAGTTTTTGATTTACTATAGCAAGACAACAGGAGAATTGTCTACTGAAACGCCATAGCAAATTGCTAGGTCTCCATTCATTTTCTTTTGCGATTCCCGAAACTCAATGGTGCTGGTGGGGGAGGAGGTGGTTTGCTTCGCATTTTGGACTGAAATGACTTCAACCGTTCCTCCCGTTGTGCTTTCAGTTTTGCTAGCCGTTCTTCGATTTCTTTGGCATTGTTGGCATGATCGCTGCTGTTGAGTGGTTTGGCCACTTTCTTTTTCGCGAGAACGTTGTTGGCGGTGGTGAAGTCCGATGCGGCTTTGAGGGATGCCATCAGATGCTCGGGAATCTTGATTGATGTGTTTTTGGTTTTGGGTGGGTCGTCGCGACTATTTGTGCCAGAACGACCCTCCATAGCCTCATACTTCGACAAGATGTCGGACGCTTTGGAAAAGCCTTTTCGATGGGACGGAGTGTAATCTTCCAAATCGCCTCCGAGAGGTCCCGTGATTTGCAGATCTCCCGCCATTAAGCAATTGTCTCCCCAGTCTTTTGCTATTGCTTCCTCTTCACCAAAGTCTCCGTGTGGCCTATCCCATTGTCCGTTCCAAGGTTGTTTCTCTTTCCCGCCGGATTTTCTACCCCTTCCAAGTAGGCCTTGTTGCTGCCTTCTTACGTCTTTGATGGCGGTAGAGGCATGCATGCTTCTCTCCACCTTTTTCTGGTCTTTGCAAACATCACATGTCTTTTGACAGTTGACAGGTTTTCCACCAAAGTGCTTAATTATGACATTGCGACGGCATTTCATCTGCGTGCAGTATTCCTGCATTTCTTCCAGTTGCTCGAGCTTGCGTTCGATGTTTTTCTCAGCCTTGCGCTCTTCGGCCTCTCCACCTTTACCTTTACCTCCCTGCATGCGAATCAGATACTTGTACTTGATAACGTCATCCGGCGAAAAAAACAGAATCGAGTGAGAAGGCAAACCATCTCTTCCCGCACGACCTGCTTCCTGGTAAAACCCCTCGATGGTCTTCGGTAGGTTCCAGTGGATAACGTATCGCACGCAGTGGCGATCAATGCCCATCCCAAAGGCAACAGTCGCAACCGCCACCTGGATCTTCCCACACGACCACCCATCCTGGACGGCAATGCGATCGGCCTTTTTCAGTCCTGCGTGATAGGCTGCTGCCGTGATTCCGGCCTTGGATATCGCTCGTGCGATCATAAAGGTATCTTCCCGTTTGTGAACGTAGACGATCCCACTGCATTCTTTGTTTTCGCCTTCACTCTTTGACGGTTTGTGTCGAGTCTTCACAGACTTCACTAATTCATCGAGCGGATTGTCGAGTCCGTCTTTGTATTTTACTTTGAAATAGATGTTGGGACGGTCAAAACTACCTTTTTGAGTGGGGCAATTTTTGAGGGATAGTTCATTTTGAATATCTGCTATGACCTTCGGGGTTGCGGTAGCAGTCAGTGCCATACAGGGTATCTCGGGATACGTGGTTCGTAGATAGTTTAGTCTGCGATAACTGGATCGAAAATCATGCCCCTGTTCGTTTCGTGGATTTGTGATCGGATTGAGGAATCCATTGTTTAGCGAGGCAATCGTAGGAATGAAGATACGGACGAGCAAGATGATGAGAATTCTACTGAGATCCAAACCTAGCATGTTCCTCGCAGTGGATGATGAAATAGATCAAACCAAAACGGATCGGTTGCACTATTTTGCGTCGTCAAGGTTTCGTTCCGACAGCAATTGAACATAAAAGTTTCGTCATTTCCGTGGTTTTTGGTTCCCGAAGCCTGTGCCGTACTTACCCACGTCGATAGACAATGCGCTTCGTCCACCGCAAAGAGTGCTAATCTGCCTTCCTTATTCAGGGCTTTCAAGACGGCTCGCATACGCTCGGTCTGTATGGACTCTGGTGTTACGTAGAGGAGGACAGCGGGCTGCTTGGAAGCCACGGAAACGTTGTCGTTCCGATCGTTGTCCGTTGATTTGTTCTTGACACCGCTCCCAAGGCTCCTGGGATACAGTTCCGGGACCAACCGTTCGAGAATGGCCTTGTTCTCCTTTTCCGTCTGTGAACTATTGATGCATTCGGCCGGAATCCCCTTTTGCTGAAGGGCTTCCTTCTGGTCCTTCATGAGGGCCAGGAGGGGAGAAATGACAATCGTGACTCCCCCCAAGAGGCACGCCGGCAGCTGGTAACAGAGAGATTTTCCGCCGCCCGTTGCCAAGACAATCATCTGGGACTCGCGGTTCATGGCGCATCGAATGGCTTCCGGCTGGATTTGGGGGCGCAGGGATCGCAATCCAAAGACCCGTTCGAGCACGCGCTGCATGTCGGATTCGTATTTGTTTTTGGCGGTCGTCTCTCTGGACCGCACCTTGTGGGCAAAGACGTGACCGTGAGAAAATGGCGATTTCGATGCAGAGCCCGAAAGAGACGAAAAGGAAAGAGTGGTTTGCCTCTGATTTTGCGCTGGTTGTGGGCGTTGCTGTCGTTTTGGTGGCTTCGGAGGTTTGCGTCCCCCCAGACTCGTATTTCTGTTCGGGAAGTCCGATCCGCTCCTGATTCTACTGTTGTTCCTGCTGTTTTCACTCCCTGCCTCGCTCTCGGAGGCAATTTTTCGTTTGCGGGAAGAAGCGAGACCGCTGTTGCTCGTGGCTGTCAGATCGATCATGGATGCGCCACCAGAACTTTTACCGCCAGCTCCATCTGTATTTTTGGTTCCTGCTATTGGATCTGTTCCCGTTAGATCAACAACTGAATTTCTCTTGCTCTCACTTACAACGCCAGCTACAGCATCTTCCTTTTCAGATGTCCGCTTCCCCGGCATCCCACAAAGACTGCATTGCGATGATGAATCGTCCTCATTGTCGAATGTGCAGTAAAAACAAGCCCAAGTCATAACTGCTTCTGATCCTTCCGGTGCTTCTCTCTTGTGTCTTGGGTGACTCTGTGTAATCTCTCTTTTTCAGCTGCCAGAGGAAACTCCGGGGTGGACCAGAATGGAGGTTACGCGATGCTTCTGAGGGGCTTTTTGCACACATTCATCATTGTCATCTCAAAATGAGATCATTGGTTTCCGTCGTTTTTGATCACAGCACCGTCTTACGGCATGCGAAGTAGAAGTAAGTTACTTCGTACTTCGTATTCGTATTGAGAGTAAGACTTAGTACAAGTACTACGTATTGAATGTCGCGTAGGTTATGGCGCACTAGGTTCCAGGCTGACACGGTAGGTCCATATGCAAGGAAATGTACTAGTCTTGCGTAAGTTACGACTGAAGACTGAACGAAGAAAAAATACAATCATCAGAGAAATTGTAGTCCTGTTTTCTCATGACTCAGTCAACCGACACCGGAAACCGGAAGCACTTTCAGAATTTTTCGGAAAGATCCGATCTTAAAATAATACGACGTAAGTTACGAAGTACCTCGAAGTAGTAATGAAGATGGAGGACCACAGACGAAAGATCAAAGAGGAAGATCAAGAGTCAGAATCTGCCATAACGACTGAGCGACGGGCAACACTTATTGATGGCGATTAGTTTGAAAGAAACCAAAATAAAGTCTCAACTCTCCCAGCAACAGCCCAGAAAATTGAATGTTGGATGAGAACAGTGGCAGCGTCATCGTCGTCTTTGGCACGAATGGTTTGTAGAAGAGAACGAGTAAAACTAGTTCGGATTGTTCATTTCTCTGCTGCCAAGAGTCACGCGCTTTGCGAGGGAATCATTTTTTGCAACGATCGGTTGCTGCCGAAAAGAGGAGTTTCGGGAAGAGTGCTCGATCACAATTGCATCGCAAACCGCATTAGATTCCTGTCGACCAACAACGTCATTGGAAGCAGCATGGTCCGCACCCAGGACGGCAGCAGCAACTACGCGGGATTCCTCGCGGAGTTCTCGGCTACGGATGGAAGTCTCTTGCCGGTGCCCTCTAAATTCGTCCCGGACGAGCTGATCATGTGGGGACAAGCCCCAACGACTCTCGAAGTGTTGGTGTCGGAACAAACGATCGCGAAAGGAACCGACTCAAAATCGGAACGGGAAGGCGAGTTGCCGCTGCTTTTTCGGAGACGCACCATTGTCGTCCTCCCCGCCGTCGGATGTGGGTTGGACAGCTTGGATACCAATCGGTCAGACGAAATTTACGACCTCGGCAAGACCAACGACGATTGTGAAACGAAAAGCAATGCTATCATCCTCGATTGGAAGGACGAGACCAACGGCATCGGCGTCATGAATGTTCTGATGAAGACAGCAGCTACGAAACCATCAGCCGAGGAGTCATCGGTAATTAGAAAGCTTCGCCTGGAAACAACCTTCAGTTTACCACGAGATCATCGTCTTCGGGTTTCCTTCGAGTTGCATATTCATTGCTACGAGAATGGGACGTGCCGCTACGAGCTGCCGCCGTCGTCCTCCATCAAGCTTCAGTGGGAACGCAGGTACGACAATGATACCAATCCCGAGTCCGGAATGCTTGCTGCCAATGTCAACGATCGAAATGGCCATTTGGACGCCGGAACAGTGTTCGCATTGATCGGGGAGGATTTGAGACAACAGCGAAGCCAACTCTCCAACCTTGCGCAGCAAACGCCGACCGGTACGAGCACAAACATTCCCGCTACCGTTGATACTACCGATTCCGGCATCAACCTACAATTGGTGGAAGGTCTGCAGATCTCAACCAGCAGAACCGGTACCGCTGCCGACGACCAAAACGGCGGAGAGTGCTGGCACCTTGACATAAGCCTCGATATGCCTCATCTCCGAAAGATCGATCGACAAGCGGGTGATAACCATAACGAAAAGCTCCTCGGGACCGTTCGACGCAGCTTTCGCGGATGGCACTGCGAGCCTGCCTACTTTCGGTCGTGAACAAAAAAGATGGTGCATCCCAGCAGCAGAAACCGCTTTCGGAGAACCGAAGCACATCCATCCTGATAGCTACTACGAGTCGGTAACAGTGCACTTCTCGACCTTTGGCTAGCTTTGCAGCATACTTCCAAACCACTCCGTGACTTCATCAAAATCTATTTGTTTTGTTCTATGGGTTGGCTTCCCCGAAAACTATCAATCAAACACAAAAGCCTTCTCTTTCGGGAAACGCTCATTCCTTCTCTCGTTGATATCGAGCATGTTCATTCGTGTTCACTCTTGGGGCGTATCAAACCCTCACCGGTGGAATGTATCGTAGCATCCCATTACCAGTGGTTAAGGTATGTACAATAGGGAGAACGGACATTTTGCACGTCTTGCCAAAAAAAAGCCTTTCACGAAAGCGAAAGCAAACGCAACCAGAAATTCATAATCATACGAAGGAATCTGTTTTAAAAAAGACAAAGAGTTCGTACGAGTAATTAACCTTACGTACAGACGTACGAGTAACCTTTACTGTAGTCTTGTTCTTCACAGACTTTTAGCCAAATGTCATTCTTTCATCAAAATAGAGCCGGCATGTATTGAGTACCGGGTACCGTATGTACGACTTTGAAAACCCGTACGTAAGGTTACATGTACCAAAACATATTGCGTGATACTTCTCCGCCATTCACGACTTAATATCTAACGAGCACTTCGTTTCTGTTCCTTAAGTCTTTGCGAACGGACTTTTGAGATAAATTTATCGTGAAGAATAAAATTGCTAGAAATAAAACAAATTCTTTGTATTTCGGCTATCTAGGTCATGCTTTTTCGATAGGACTCTTGATTCTTGAGCTTCTGAACTGCTACGTATGGCAAGATTATCTCAAAAGATGAATATCTGTAATGTTACTCATACGTCTCGCCTGGGACCTTCCGTACTCGTACCCGTTCTTGCACTCCACCTTACCACTGCCATTTTGGAATAGCTTCCTCTTCCTGCTTCCTTCCCGAATCCCGCGAGATATCTTTTACTCGTACGTGTACTAGAGGGCAAACACAGGTTCGACCGTAGGACGATACCATTTGTTTGATACTCATTTTTTGTCGACATCATTCACCTACCACAGAACGGGAAACTTTTGACGTCTTTGTCTCATCCAACTGCAACGAAATCGTCCTCGACCATGGCTTCTCCGAGTTCCACGCGGCGCGAAGCCTTGAAACACGCGGATGACATGAATCAAATCCGAGTGATTGATACCTACCCACTCGAGAAATACCTCATTATCGCTCAGCACTTGTTTGGTTTTTTCCAACAAGCCTATGAAAATCTCAACCTCGACGAGGCGTATGTTTACGGAATACGATATGCAACATTGACGTTGAAGAATCTTCGGGAGCATCGGGAATGGGAGAAAGGTGGAAAAATTGAAGATGCCCTGAACGTTAAAATCAAAGAAATTTTGTCGAGATTAGAAATCATCAAGCGAAAAATGGACGAAGAAGAAGCATCGAAAATTCGTTTGTATGCTCTCGCGCAGGCGGAAGAAGCACGACAGCAGAACCAGTACCGAATCCATCGAGAAGCGGAAGTGGAACGGCCTCGAGGGAGTGCCGGAAACGGGAACACTTTTTTCCACGGGAAACAGAACCTCGCGAAAAACAAAAAATCAAAACCGAAAATCTTTCGTTTGCACAAGAAGGCCAAAGAATTTGTGAAAACCCTAACATGGGATGGAATTACTGCGGGCCAGAATGCAGAGAAAAGCAATGGCTCACGGGTGGTTCTTTCTTCCCTCAGTCAGATTCAAGAATCTCGAGCGCGACCCGAATCTTATTCTCCAAATACAACGAATGGCACGTCGACCAAACCTTATCTTCCTCCGACCCAATATAGTGTCGAAGAGTATCCTAAGGTCGAAAAAGTCAAGCTGAAGTTACATTCCGTGAACACGCCGTCTCTTCGGAAAATAATACAAGATGATTCCGCATCACAATCCAATGACGGAACGCCTCAGGGAGGAAGAAAAGCGCAGGAAACAAGCCACGTGCGCAAAAAACGAGACATAGCGATCTATCATCCACCAGAACCAGGATTTGTGAAGCCCGCGCCGCAATCGCACCCCAAAACTCCCCGTTTGAATGATATTGCATGGAATCATCCTCTCGCAGTGATAAACGAAGCCGAGACAGACGAAGAATTATTGCAGGAATTTGATATGGAGACTCCCGACGTCGAAGTACATTCCTCACTCGCATCTCAGAGCAGCGTCGGGACGAAAAAAGTTTCGAAAGAGTGTGATGATACTTTGAAGTCGACGTCCTCGACTCATACAGAGGAAACTCAAGTCGGATCATGCTTTTCCACGGTAGCATCTCACGACAGCAACGGTGCGGAGGAGCAATGCTCGGCAGAAATCAAGTGTGACTTGCCATTGACACACTCGGTTATCACTGATGACGAATCAAAGTCTTCCCCATGTCGAGGGATTGAAGGGGAAACGAGAGAACGCATTTTGACAGAAATCGGTGAAAATCTGCGAGAGACCCATAATGAAGATAGTGTGAATGACTATCAACGTTTAATGAATGAAATTGCAGCAAAAGTCGCTTCCGTATACACAGGTGACCATCATATAACTGAGTCGGTACCTCGGAACAATCAGACGTCGGTAAATGAGAACCGAGAAGGTACTCATGATCTTAGAAGAAACGATTTCTCGAGTGATTCCGGTTCAGCAAGAATCGGCCGGAATGCCGATTCTTATGTTCATGAAAGCGTCAAAAATTATGAACTTTTGAAAAACAGTTTCGAAAAACGAATTGCACCCACTCATGATGAAGAGGATATCTATACGGAAGTTACCTTTGATTATGAAGAGGATGGCTATACGGAAGTTACCGTTGATTATGAAGGGGATGTCTACACGGAAGTTACCGTCGATGATGAAGGGTATGCCTATAAGGAAGTTCTCGTTGATGATGAAGATGGTGCCTATACGGAAGTTCCCGTTGATGAAGAGGATGTCTATACGGAAGTTCCCGTTGATGATGAAGAGGGTGCCTATACGGAAGCTCCCGTTGATGATGAAGAGGGTGCGTATACCGAAGTTCCCATTAATGATGAAGAGGATGCCTATACCGAAGTTCTCGTTGATGATGAAGAGGAGATCTACAAGAAGGAAACAGGTGAGAGCCCAACGGTGAAAGAATTTGTTGATGGGAATAGTGATGGGATGGCATTTGTTGAAGGAGACAATGCCAAAGAAGAATGTGATCCAGATCTCGCAACAAAAACAACTCGAGACGATCAGGTAGAGTACCACGCAAATCCTTTTGTAGAGGAAGGTTCTGAAACAAAAGAGATTGGAAAAGAACGAAATTTGAAACACACAGATGTGGTGGTAGAATCGAAGGTTGAAAGCGAAGAACCGAAACAACTCACGACTGTGAAATCGATCGCTGCATCCAAATCAGCTTCATCGCCTCAGAGTAAACGGTATCACCCTCAACCTGCAAATTTGGAATCTGAGTACAACGAAAACTTGAACCAACTACCTCAAAATGGTTTATGGTTAAATCCGACCATTGTTGACAGTGATGAAATGACTTGCATTACACTGGACACATGTTTTATGGGACAAGATAGAGTAACCACTGAAGAATCCAATGATGTTAAAGAGAGAAGAAAGGAAATTCTGCGCACCTTATTGGATGACGATGCAACCACAGTCGAAACGGCATTGTTCGAACTCAATCAGATGGTGTCTTTGGATGAAAAAAGCAAAGCATTATTTGCTGATTTTGGAGCAATAGTGGGTATTATTCAGAGCATGAGAAAATTTCGGCATAATGAAACCGTTCAATTTCTTTCTTGCGCTCTTCTGGGGTACTTGGCCGCCGAGCCGGGAATCCTAAGAATGATCGAAAACTTGGATGCCGTCACCCTGATATCCCAATCCATGTTGGATCATCGAGGCAGTCAACGCGTTGAGGATGCTGCTCGTGACGCGATAGCAGTTATCTATTCCCTCTAAACAATGCGATACCACCAGTTTTTCAGGGCAATGACACAGCACCAATCAGAATTGGTGACGATAAAGTGGGTTTTTATATTATTTCTTACTACGTATTTACAAGTATTATCATTCTGATGAAAGTTGTGTAAAGATGAGATGATACTATTGAATTTTTTTTTTTTTCAGAAAGAAAAAATAACATAAGGTAGCTTTGATATTATCTCAAAAACACACTCGCAAGCTATGGGGTGTGTCGATGGACAGACTGAAGCAGTTTACCAGTTCCATTCTTAGGGGCAACAGCAGCAGCCGCAAGATAGTCCCCAACATAGTGAGTCTCCACAGCTGTCATTAATCTTCTTTGAAGCCTGACACTGTCGTAACTCTTCCCCTGTCGACTTAGATCAAGTCAGGGAAAGAAACAAAGACAGAAAAGAATACCGTGATCCAGTCCGTGCCATTTCAGTCGTCGCGCTTCGTATTAAACTACTCTGCCTCTCGTAATTGAAGTTAATCCTAGACTTTCTTCTTTCCCAAACATGTTCTGCAGTTCTATTACGCAGTACAGATCATATGTACAATATGTTTTTCAGTCCTTTGATGAAATGAGAGCGCCATGGAAGACAATGGCTGCAATCAATCAACAGGCACGCACGTACTCGGCGTAACAAATATTTTTCCGTCTATTCTATTTTATTTCGTGTCAGGTTGGGAGCAGTCGAAGTGAGCACAATGAATGTTGGGTCTCGATCAGTAGAAAACACATCATTTTGTTTCCACTCGGTGCTGCTGCTGACGGATTCTTTCAAAGTCATCTTCCATCATTTTGCTCAATTCAAGACCACCATCTGACATGGATTTCATAATTTTTTGCATACGGTCCATTTTCTCCCGTGAATCTATCAGGTCGCTCTTGACTATTGCTTTCCACAAGGCTCGATATGTCCATTCATCGGGAGGAGCAAGACTATCGTCGACTTTCGATTTGTTGCATAGCTCTCTGTATAAAAGATTGGTTTTCGAGAAGTTCCCTTGGTTTGCCCATGCATTCATCACCGTGTTGTACATGATGCGATTGCAACGAGTCTCTGAGAGCTCCTGTGACTTGCGAGCATTCAAGCGGGACGAATATTCCTTGCGACTATTTGCAAGATCGGAGTCAGTGAGATAGTGTTCCCGATGCTCTTGCTGCTGTTCAATGTGTCGCAGCAAGTCTTCCGCACGCTGAGCGGCACCGGGGAGTTCGGAATGGGCCCAACACGCCAAGACGTTGTTGCAGCAAACTGCGTTGGGAGGCCCATCGATCGCCCCTCTCCGATAGAACTCTTGCATCTTGAATAGCAATTCTTCGGCGCGCTCGGGTGCGTCTTTCCGCTTCGACTTGGACCAGCCGTACAGGACCGAAGAGAAGGCATGCGCACCAAGCTTGACCGTCGTGCTCTTGTCGTGGATCAGTTCGTACAATAGAGCTTCCGCCTCCTCCACTCGTCCCCCTCGAGCCATGGCTTTCAGGACATTGGTACAGGTGTACGCATTTGGTTCTAACCCTGCGACATCGCGCATGTCGTGGAACAAACGGAGGGCTTTGTCGGCGGCGTCTGGCAGGGTGGATCGTGCATACGCATCCAGAACCGTGGAATAACTAAACGCATTGGGTTGGATGCCGTAGTGATCTTTCATTCGATGCAGCAGCCGATGGGCTTTTCTAGCAGCATCCGGGTCGCCTTTGGCCTTGGACCAGGCATTCAAGATAGCCGTAAAGGTTACGACCGTTGGTTTCATTTGGGGATCTTTTGTTTCGTCGTACTCCCTGAGGCATGTCTCTAAAAAGTCGTGGGCCATTTGTGCGCGTCCACTTCTTCCGTAGGCATTGAGTAGTCCCGTATAGGCATAAACATCCGGTTGGATGTTGTGCGTGTCTCTCATTTCGCGGAAGAGGGCTTCGGCGCGCTGAACTGCTTCGGTTTGCTGTTCGCGATCACCGACCCGGTCTCGGTTGCGACGGCCGCGACCTTCCGCTGCGGCACGCGCCCAGCAGTGGATGCAAGCCCCAAAGGTTTCGACGTTTGGCCGAATGTCGACATCGGGCCGTTGCATCACTCGAAGGAGCTCCTCTGCCCGCTTTGCTGCGTCGAATGTCCCCACGCGTGCCCATCCAGCCAAGACGGACGTGAAGCTTTGAACGTCGGGTTTAGTAGTGGTCATGGTGGCGCAGTTATCGAACGAAAGATCACCTCTTGTGTTGTCGGAATCCATGGGTTCCTCGTCGATGACATTGCCGTGTTGCAAGGATTCCTCGGGAGGAACAGAATGCTGGTATGCGGTGATCATTTCTTCCAACACCTTTTCGGATTGCAATGGATGTCCCGCTCGGCTGTACGCGGTGATGACGGTATTGTAGGTGATGGTATTGAGTGGAATTCCTGCAATTTTCATCCGTTCCATCCAGTCGTGTGCTCGTCGGGCGGCATCGAGAGCCCTTTCTCTGTGGTACGGAGCACCGCTTCCCGCCTGCTTGGTCCAGGCATCGATGACAATATTGTAGGACGCCGCACTGGGAGGTTCGGAAAGGAATCCATCCCTGTCGTGATAGAGTTGCTGCATGTGCATCAACACGTCCTCGGCACACTCGGCATTGCTTTTCGGACTCGTTTTGCGATTGCGGCTTGGAACGACGCTGTTGTCCATTGATGCCGCGGTTTGATAGGCCATCAAGAGACAATTGAATGATCGCACGTCGGGATACTCCCCCTCTTGGATCATTCGATCCATCCATTTTCGAACCTTCAACGGATTTCCTGCACGAGCCCATGCCAAGAGAATAAATGTGTACATGTTTCGCTTCGATTCCTTTGTGGTTCCTTGCGATAACGCGGGTGATGTTGCACCCTCCCCCGATTTGTCCCTTTGCTGTTGTTGCAATTGTTGTTGTTGTTGTTGTTGTTGTTGAAATTCGTCCCAGGCTTCCAACCACTGTTCCGCTCGCGTCGGAGCGTCTGGCAATCCCGATTCCACCCATGCGTGAATCACCGTTCCAAATGCCACAATGTCCGGTCGGGCCGGTATCCTTTGAGGCTGGAAATGTTTCGGACGTTGCTGGTGGTGGTTGTTGCTGTTGCTGTTGCTTTTCGATAGCAACGCTGTGGTTTGGTTGTAGTCGTCGATCCAATCTTGGAGGTACCGATCGGCAAACCAAACTCCCTCTCTGTGGTGACTACGGCGGCGTTCCTCTTCATTCTTCTGGTCGCCTTTCTCGTTCTCTCGGATCTCGGTGCTTTTTGCGGCGCCGACATGGTCGGGTTGTCTGTCGCGTGATTCCTCGCGGTGGTTGTGGTGCGGTCCTCCGTCACCGCCGCCCCGAGAACTCACCGTCATCGACGACGAATGCTTTCCGGCCACGTCCAGGATAATGGCGTGGGTTGCCGTATCCATGCGAACGAGGTTGCGGGTTTCGTACCACCGGAGTTTCGCGGAAATCCGGGACGGGAGGCTCCGATCGGTTTGGGGCGCGAGGACCGCGGCACCGGACCGGCGTTTCGTTTGGCAGCGGCCGAGGGGACCACCGCTGCTGCCGCGATGGAGCGCGACGCGCGCATCCGTGTACCCGTCCCGCCACAAAATCAGGATCGGATTGAGAACCTCCATCGTGGACAGCACCGGGGGCCCCCCTCTTCGCGACCGGTTGCGGTCCGCTTCGAGTTCCAGGCAGAGGCGATCGAGAATCTTCCAGCAGGTTTCCGCGGCAACCCCCCTGTCGTTGGAGGTGATCCCTCCGCCGCCATTGCCGAACCAATGGGTGAGGACCGTGATCGCTTCGTTCCACCGCCCTCGATCGAAACTCCCCACCGGCAGCTCCAGGATTCGGTCCGTCATGTCTCGCCATTTGGACTCGATCGTAGTAGCTTTCGCGGTGGTGGTGGTGGTGGTGGCAGGTGCACTACAATTTTTGGATGGAATCGCGGCTTGGTTTGTCGCCATGCCGTGTTTTTCCCTGCGCCACTCGCGATTTTTGGTACCGTTGTGCCCATCATTGTCGTACAAAATGCTGTTCCGGGAAACGAAACCTGTTTGCACGTAGTTGTTTCCTTGGCAGAGCAATGGTGCTCGGCGCAATAACACCGTGCCATTTGGTTGCATCGATTTTGTTGTTGATGATGCCAATCTTCTTCTGCAAGGATTACGGGAGAACGGAAGCGGATGCCCACTCCCAATTTTCTGCACATCCCGGAACGGTTGGAAGCGAAATTCGTTGTTACTCGAACCGACCGTGGTGGATGTTCTTGGTAGCAACGACGACGAGATTCTCGTCGGTGGTGTCATCCATCGCCTCATTGCGGCGTTGCCTTTGGTTGGAATGGGTTGGGTTGGGTTGGGTTGGGTTGGATCGGATTACGGTACTTCCTGGAAAGCGTGTGTCTCCTGCGTGGTTCGGTTACTGCCTAGACCATCGTTCTCCTCAAATCGACGGATCAAGTTCGCTGACTCGAAAACGTTCGTGGTTTCAGCTCAATGTTGTGATTTCCATCTCTCTGTCGTCCTCGATTGTTGATTCTTTGAAGAAGATGGTGGCAAAGAGGAAAGAGGATTGAGAATCGAAATGAGCGATGAGCATCGAGCATCGTTGGATTAGTAGACAACGGTGAACACCACTACCGTATTATTTTTTGCTTGTAATTAACCTTAACCTTACTTGCACGGAGTCTAAATACGAAGTAATCAGAAAAGAAGACGAAGGACGAAACGACGACCACATGCATACACTCGTATACTATCTAACATATCGTGATACCTTCAATATATACGCGTACTCGAAACCGGGAAAATGAATGAATGAATGAATCTTCGGAATCTTCGATCTTATGTTACGAAACCCGCAGATATATAGAAACGTGTATGTCCGCCGGCAAAGCCAATGCATCGATCACAAAAACAAAATCAGAACTTTTCATTGGCGAATCACGGAATGAGGAACGTCAACTCCATTTTTAAAACTTTTCGTTTTTTTTTAGAGAATTCCGTTCCTTCTCAACGACAAGCAAGGGCAACAGGGGACGGGGGAGTGGCACCGGAACTGGGAAACAGCCAAACCAACAACAAAGAGTGTGGATGTCGTTACGGGAGCAAATGAAATTGTCGCAAGAGAGCAAAATCACGAATGAATGAATCAATCAAAAGCAATTAGTGGATATTAAAATACGAATCCGAACGAGCACCCCGAAGACCACACAGTGACACGGCCATTTTCGCCCGGGTTGCGAGTAAGGTTACGGTAAGGTTACTCGGAACGAGCCCCGGAGATTCCTGGATTTCGAAGAGCGTTGGAATTGTGTTGTAGCACCCGTACGAACTCATACCGGTACAGTACTACCCTCGTCCGGTAGCGATCTCTGGATTGCCGGGATCAAGTCTCTGGATCCCGCACCGCACCGCACCGCATCTCGTCCATCGAAGAAACGAAATCCGTGAATCTCGACGCCAATCCGTTGTCTCGATCGAGACCGAACCATCTACGGTATTCATCTATTCATCTATTCATCCATCCATCTTTCGAATCACGAGAGATTTCGTTTGTCATTATTACTACTATTTTTTGCGCCGTAATTGGATCGATCGATCGATCGAAACCATCCCATCCCATCCAATCAAGGAACTTCCATCCCCGGCAACCTCCGCAGCAGTAGGTACTACAACAGCGCATGTCCGTCCGCATCGCAGCGCATCAAAACAAGACCAATCCCCTTCGGCCCGTCCATCCGAGGACCCAACTCCGTCCGCCGAAGCGTCCCCAACGGCAGGCAATGAGCGCGCCTGCAGATGAAGCCGCATGCGGGTGGTTGCGACGACGGTGGTTGACTACCACCCTGATTGTTGTCCCCGGCGTGCTTTTGTCGGTCACGAGTGTGATGATATGGCACCGTTCGTACGACGGCGATTCGTTGAATTTTTTGAGTGGGGTCGGAACGGCGGAGGCAACAGGATCCAAGAACCAAAACGCCGGCAAACAAACTAATAATAGGAACAAAAGCATGGGTGCGAATGCGAATGCGAATGCGAATGGAAATGGAAATGCCGCATCGATGGTGCCCAGGAAACTCCTCGAGTTGGGTGTCTACGACGAATCCAATGATTTCGTCAACGAACAAGGAATCTCTCCAACGGGCTGGGAAAATTCCAACGACGATCCCACCATTTGGGGCCCCTGTCGATTCCTCCCCGTGCCGCCCGCATCTTCCTTTTCGATGACGGACATTTCCTGGACCAATCGACGCCGACGTATCCCTTCCGACGGCAGGCACGAAGAGAACAGCAACAGCAACAACAACAACAACAACAAGAATAGCGCCGATGGCGATGGCGGTGGCAATCCCACCGGAAATGCAACGCACCCCAAGTCGTCCGAGTATTACCGCAATGCGGACTTGATGGATTTTGAATACCGCCGGGTGATCCAAACCACAAGAGCCATCAACAACGACCACAAAAGCCCAAACGGCAGCGACAGCCCTCGATTTACCGGAGGCTGGTGCCGGCCCGGATTCTTGATCATCGGAGCCGGAAAGTGCGGGACCTCCAGCCTCTACCACTATCTGATGGGGCACCCCCGAGTGGTGCCGGCGATGGAAAAGCAGATCCACTACTTCAAGTACTACGCCAAGAGCAAGCCCCTCGAGTGGTACTACGGACATTTTCCGACCCCGCAGAGCTTTTTGGAGCACGGCGCTCTGATGACGGGAGAGGCCAGCCCGGGGTATTTGCCCTATCCGGACGTGGCCTCGATCGTCTACCAAACCTACAGCGGGACGAGCAAGAACGGGGCCGGAAGTGGTTCGCTCGGGAAACCCCTCCCGATCTTTTTGGCCAATCCGTCCCATCGGTCCAGGGCTCCGGCGGTGCCGCCCCGGATCATTGCCATTGGGAGGGAGCCCCTGGATCGCATATACAGCTCGTACCGATACAACTATGTGGTTCCGACCATCGAACACCTGCGGAAAAGGGGGCATCCCAGCCTTCCGAGCCAAGAGAAGACAACGCACAAACACCCTAAAGCCAAAGCTAAAGCTAACGGAAAAGACACCGCTTCGAGCGAGAAACCCATCGTCGAGCTCAATCACCCGGACGATGAGTATTACGAGCCATATTTGTTCTCCCTGGAGGACTTTGTGCGCGCCGAGCTGGCCCAGCTCAAGGCTTGCTTGAACGATTGGGGACCCGGTAAAACCTACGCCGCCTGGCACCGCGATGCGACCTATGGCGAGGCGATCCGCTTGCGGAACGGCCCCTTCGCTTCGAACGGGGGCAATGCCACCACAGCTTCAAATGCCGATGGCACGCCTCCGCCGCTGATCGATCTCGACGGGGTATGTTACGGAAAAACCGTGAGCAAGCATGTCTACCGGGAACAGTGGAGAGAGATGCAAACGAACAACCCCGAACACAAGGTCGTGCTCAACGGGAACCTGCACCTCACGCAGGCCCTGATCGGGCGATCCCTCTACACCTTCCCGCTGGAATGGTGGTACCTGAACTCTGAGCAGCACGGTCCCGACCCACCACCCATTTTCGTGTGCACCGAGGAGCTTGCCGATCCCCAGACCCTCCGGGACCTGGCGGTGAATCTGGGCTTGCCCGAATTCGATGGCTTTGACGGGATTCTGGCGGATGGAGCCTACAACGTGGGGGGACACCGGGGGTACGACAAGGCGACCTCGTGGGAAGAATTCGAGCTGAAGAAGGACAGCCTCGCCAATGCCACACACCATCGGTCTGCCAACAACAATACCAACGACAACAACAACAACAACAAGGACGGGACAAACGGAATCCCATTGCCGGAAGACCTGTATAGGGAACTCAAGGACTTTATCGATCCACTCAACGAGCGACTCTTTGCGCTGACGGGTAAGCGATGCAATTGGTAGGAGGATTGCACGATTGATGCATTCTGTCCGATTCAGCGAGCACTTCACAACGCAACAACACCATGGATACATACTTTTGGGGATCACATTTCGTTTTCTTCGTTCGAGAACTTGTATTTTTATTGTTATGAATAAATAAATAATTATAATAATTTCATTATATGAATATTGCACTGTTCTTGCTTGCTTGCTTGCTTGCTTGATCCCGAATCAATATAACCGAACGCGAGCGGTGAAGTCGATTCGATTCGATTCGAATCGCAGAGCGTGTCCTTGCAAATCCCAGTGAGAATGGATCGAGAGCATGGTATTCCTTCCACAGGGGTGTTTTCCGGCTCTCGCCGCCTGCTCGGTTTCGATCCCCTATCAAACCGATTGCGAGGTAATAGGAAAATCCCTTTTGCGGGTAAACCGTACCGCGCAACAACATTCGGAACCAGCTGACAATTCGGTTTTCCGATGATTCGAACCGCGGCGAGTAACTTACTCGTGCCGTTCCGTCGCCAACCGATGGCTGCGCTGCGCGTATCGTCACGTACTACTAGAGTGGATTGCCGAGACTGCGACCCCGCCCGTCGCGGATGCGTTCTCGCCTCCGTGGCGGGAAGACGAGAAAGGAACGAACGAACGAATGCATCGCACGCAGTCTCGAACCCAACACGGTGCGCTGCACCGCACCGCACCGGAACTTTCCCCGCGGTCGCTCTCGTTCCGGAGCTGCGTTCGAACGAATCGATCGTTCTCGACCCGTCTCGTCTCGTCTCGTCTCGTCTCGTCTCGTATCATTCCAACGCGACATTAGCAGTTTGTGTGCTTGTGGTTGGTAGTCCGATGCAATCGATCAATCGATCAATCAATCAAGCGAGCAACCTTCTCCTCCTCCTCCCATCGGCATCGGTGTCGATTGGAGGTTGTGCGAATCGTTCGTGCGCCGGCGCCACCGAGAATCGAGAACCGATCATTCGCACCGAACCAGACTCACGGTCTTGGCGTACTCGTGGAGCCGAACGTCCCATTCGTTCTTTTGCAACAGGTATTCGTAGACGTCCTCGTGCCCGATGCGGTCCCTCGGGGGGAGCTTGCTGCGCCCGGTCTTGCCCCCGGCGGATCGCTTCCGTTCGATGCGGACCAGCTCGTCGCGGACCAAGGTGGGGTCCAGGCCCAGGAGGTTGGAGAGCGCCCGGAGTCCGTCGTGGAGGCAGGCAATGTCCAGAACCACCGTGAATCGATCGAGCATTGCCACGGCCCGGTCGTAGTGGCTTTGGTCGAGCAGGTGCCGGAACGGCGGCGGCGGAGTCACCGGTAGAGAGTCGTCGCGCCATTGGTGTTGTTGTTGTAGTTGTAGTTGTAGTTGTTGTACTCGTTTCGCTTGCTTCTTGGCGCTCTTGAGCTGTCGTTCCGAATGCGCAACAGGCGGAGTGACGGTGGCGCGGAATGCGGAGCGATCGACCGGGTTCGTCTCCTCCGTGGGCCGCGGGGTTCCCTCGAGGATCCGAAAAAAGAAATTGTCCGTGTGCCTCCGCTTCGGATCGGTTGCGAGTTCCCACCATCCCGCGTGGCTCAGGGTTCCGGTGTTGTATCCCGGATAGATTCGCCGAATGTTTTGATCCCCGGCCAGGATCCGAGACATGGGATCCCGGACAATCGCCACCGACACCAGGTTTGGATGCTCCCAGTTGGTTTCCGACAAGTTCCGAGCCATGTCGTCGACGCCGCGGTATTCCCACGAAACCATGTGGTAATAGGGCCTCAGGGCACGGACAAAGGAATCCGTTTCGTCGTGTCTCCAGGGAGTCAGCGCCATGACATTGGCCTTGGTCAGCGTTGTGTAGTTGGTTTGCTCGGACTCCGGAACGACATTCTCCTCATCGAACCAGCACGCAAAGGAGGGGGCATTGGCTCCGGGTGTCTTTGTTTGCCTCTGCTTCCGGTCGGAAAGGACCGGTCCTCCCGTCCGTCCCACGATGTCGCAAAAGGTAGTCCCACCGTGGTGCGTAGCGTGGAGGTTGAGAAGCAATCCCTTTCCGTTGCGGTAATTCTCGATTTGTTGCTTCTTGGCAAGGCTCCGGATCGTCCGGGTCCGGGAACGGATGGATTGCGAAACGAGGGAATGGGATTGAGTCTGCTGCGAGAGCAGCGATTCCATCGATTCGCTTCCGAGCGATTGTTGGTTGGAGGTTTCAACCATCTTCAAAAGGAGGAATCGCTGCGCACACAGAAAACAAGCCGCGAGGAAGATAACGAACAACTGCGGACAGCTGCCCCCTAGAAACCCGCCAATTTTTCCGCGAGGGTTGCTACCTCTGGGATTCCTATCGATGTTGGTCATCTGCTTCCGCGCCCGTTGGCGTTGTGGTGCTTCCATTGTCACGTTTCAATCCTGTTGGGAACCGAAGCAACGCATGTTGCGGCGATGATGGTGTTGCAGGTGAAAACGGAGGATTCCGACCGCCGCCACTAAACGATACGGTAGACGTGCTGTTCTACCGTATGGAGATACCAGTAACCTTGCTTGTACTGGATCGAGCCATCATTGGGTTTTCAAATCTGAAATGCAACTTGGTTCTGATTCGGGACTGAGATACACATGACTGACACTGACTCTTGTCGTGACTTGAAACACATGAAATCCAAAAAGCCGTTAGCAACCCAGAATGCTGAAAGGTTTACTTGTACTACTTTTGGAAACTAATTTCCGTGCTTCTTGTACTACTGATGCTATCATGTTTTCCTTGTGAGAACCAATCTATTCAACCGTACATAAGTAAGAAATTGGCGGGAGACAATAAAGTTGCTTGGTTTATCATTCTTCCTGATAGATTTGCAGTAGTAGGAGGAGTGCAAGAAGAATGTTGAGTTGCTGTGCTGGTCCTGTTCTACTACTAGTAGTATGCGATGCAAGAATGAGACAAGAAGAAGAACAAGAAGGTTCTTCGGTAGTACTACGGAATTCCTATCAGCTGTCCCCCGGTTTCCGTAGAAATTAGTAGTTGAGGATGTAGAACCGGCGGACAGCTGATAGGAACTTTGTAGTACTATGTCACTGTTGGTGGAGCTGTCATGTTAGTAGAGTGTTGGTTCTTCTTCTGGTGGTTCTTGCAGTTGCTAGTAGTGATCTTGATCTTCTCATTTGAAGATGATGCTGGTGAAACATATACTATATGACAGATTCCCACAGTTCTTCTTGTTGCTATCATACTACTACTAGTACCTTTTATTGACTTTTGCATCCCATTTGTAGTAGTAGTAATAGATGTGTTTTGGGTCTAGTGGCAATTGCCGGTGGCAATTGCTGATGGATAGAAGCATGTTCCAGAAATGAAAGGAGTGAGGATAATTTCACCTTTGTAGAACTCATGGTGAAGGTATTATTTTTAAATGCTCTCCCTACCCTACTGCTGCTGGTGATGCTGCTGCTGTTATCAAGTTGTTCTTCTTGTTTTGAGATCTTCTTGACACGTGTCGCGTAAATCCGAAAGCAGATGAACGCGGAGCAGTGCAGATGGGCAAACGATTGCCAGAAGATCCTACATTGTCTTGCTCAATGCCCTGCTGTGCTCGACTCGAACCAAAGCGCAAAACTCTACAGGACGATTGCTGCTGGTGCTAGTAGTAGTAGTAGTAGTACTAGTATAGTATGTCAGCCTACGCCGATGAACTCTCTTTCTTCTTACTATGAACTCCAGTATGATACATTTCTCCGGGTGACGCTAGGGGATTACAAAGATTGAAAGCAGTGCGTCGATTGTTACTATTCCTTCCTACTTCTGTCTGATACCAAAATTTGATGCAGCATGAGTCTTACTAGTAGCATATCCTTGATCGGTAGGTCTTTCTCCGCAAAAACTTGGGTCTATCTGATGACGTCGAACTCACACGTCATACTAGCCAAGGGTTGTGCAAGCACGGGTAGAACAGAACAACATACGTAGATGGAACAAACGTAGGGAACATTGCATTTGCGATCTGTTGGTGATTGTCTAACTGTTGCTGTTCCTGCGAGCCGTTTTCTGTGATTGAATTCTGGTTGTTTCGGATATGAAATCGATGATGAGCCGGGACGCCCCAGGATGCAGCAGATATTGAGAGTCCAATCCATCGAATTTCTATTCGGTGAGACATCAGACACAATATTAGATTCGCCAGGATAGAATCGTTTCCTGCTCGACGAAAAGACACACCAATCGTTTGTTGGTTTCATCACTCAACCAAGAGCCCGGTCAGAATCTCGATCGTGACGTTGCCGTCGAATCGACCAGTTTTTGATAAGCCGTCCGAAAGCGGTAAAAGAACAGTTTCTCGTTGTTGGCATAGGCCGCGACGTATTTTTTCAACCCGTCGTCCACTACCAAAGGCCACGTCCGTTGGAATAAACAAGGCCTCTCCGTACTCGATTTCCCGTTTGTTCCAGCGGAGAAGGGTCGAAAAGTAACGATTCGACAGCGTGTCCGGGTCTTTTGTAACGAAGGGAGACAACACGGGTGCCTCTTCCAGGCAGGTTCGGGTCAGATTCTTGAGACAATCCTTGGACATTCCCAGGAGCGTCACGTGGCGACCCAGATCGTGGGCCCCGCTGAGTGCCACCAATTCTCCTTCCGTCAGTCCCAGCCTTCGAAAGTAGTTTCGAAGACCAAGCGAATCCAGGCCGGCTGATGGCAGGCTCGAAGCGATCGTAGCCCGGTTGAATTGGTTCAAACCTCCGTCCATAGTGGAGAATCCGGTGATGGGTTTGTCCAGAAATCGCTCGTCTGCTTTCTCGGAATCGCTCCTGCCCAATCGGACTGGGATCTTGGGACCCTTGGCAGCTTCCACCGCTGCCGCTCCTGCGAGGGCCAGCGTGTCGGCAAAGGACAGCGGAAAGGGCACCGTGGGAATCTGGCTTTGGAGCATCGTTTCGTGCGTCCGGCGATTGGAATCGCTCTAACTGCTCCTCGTAGACGTTTGTCACCACTGCGAGGGGCTTTGACAGCCCCCGGTTTTCGGGCCACTCGAGCTCGTACCGGATCGATCCGTCGGCGCCGCCAATGCCTGGATCGGCGGCCACACTCCGAACGGTCGCAGTCGTGAAAGGCAAGCCTCAGAATGGATCCCGCCAGAGACGGGTTTTCGTCCCGGACGATGCGAGTGATTTCCTGCCGCACAAAGGCTGCTGCAGGTGCGTATTGACCTTCCGCGATAGGTGCTGGACCCGCAACCACTGTGTTGTCGGCCAATGCGACTGATACCGACGGCATTTCTTGGAGCGCACGGGGCTCTTTTTGCAACGAATCGAAGGGTTCAATACTTGCACTGCCAACAGCAGGATCGAACCCTGGAAACGATGGCGAAAAAGTGAGCGATGATGCCGTGAGCGCCGCTTTCAGAAGCGCACTCCGCGTTATCACTGCAACCATTGTATTCACTCGCGTTTGGAGGGGAGGGCTTTCGTTGTGGTCACTGAAATATTGTCTGGGGCTGGCGGTTGCTCTCTGAGAGTTACTTCGTGTCCAGTTGCGTCTTCAATCTTTATCGATCTCCCTTTTCATCAGCAGCAATCAGAAATGGAAGCAAGAATTGCCCAGTTCCAGAAAAATGATGTTACAGGTAAGGTTATGACTCATTCGGTCGAAGCACACCAGCTTTTGGATTGCTCTTGGGAGATCTTTTCGCGCACACGCGCGCGTTCATTGATTGATGGCTTCGTTCTGTGATATCTTTTCTGCTTTTTCTCCCCAGAACTTGACAAAGTCCTGCGTACCAGTAACCTTACGCGTACGTGCCTTTGTGACAGGAGCTGCACAAGAAATGGAATTCAAAAACAAGGGGGAGACATCATACGAACGGGTAAGGCTGCCCTAACGTCCTCAGTTCAGCAATTGACAGGTGCTGGATTCTGACCGACGTGTGAAAAGCAATCATTTTGAATAAAAAGGTGAAAGCAATTCGTTGTCGACGAAGCGAATAACTGACAGGCTCAATTTCGCAAGAATCACCACCAAAATGACGGCAGGTGACACGTTGTCGTCTCCTTCGAAAACGGTACCAAGCAAACCAGCTGCCAAAGTTGGAGGATGGCCTGCTGTGTTTGGGTGTACCTACGAGGGACTTGCTCTCTTTCGAATATTTCTGGGAACGCTTTTGACAGCCGAACTGCTTCTTCGATTTCGCTTCCTTCATGTTTTCTACAGCGACGAAGGGTGAGTCTTGTTGACTTTGTGTTCTAGACGATAAAGCATTTGAATTTGCGAGAATCCAACCTGCCAGTTTGTTGTGTTGTCAAGAACACGATTCGCTGAATTCTAATCCGTACTTACTCTGTGCATCATTTTGTGGATCCTCGCATTCATTTGATCTGTGTATGCACGCAGAACCAAGCCTTTGCGACTTGTTGCTACCCATGACCGATGAGTTGTACCGATTGCTCTGTTACCATTGCCATTTCGGCACCCTTTTTCAGCAACAAATTCTCTTGGGCATTCAAGTTTTGGTGGCCGTCTGTCTCGCCGTCGGATACCGCACCAAACTAGCGTCCATCTTGTCCTTTTACATGTATACTAGCTTGATTTTGCGGAACACATGGTTGTATTTCATTTTGGATCGATATTTTTATTATTTGTTGTTCTATTCCATTTTTTTGCCACTCGACGGACGGTGGAGTCTCTCTGCGAATAAAGATACCCCTGCGTCAAAATCTACCGGCAAGAAGAGAATCTTTGTCAATCCAGCCACGGTGGCTCTGAAGATGCTAGTCTTGTGGATCTACTTCGACGCAGGGTGGGGAAAGTACATGGATCCCAAAAAGGGATGGACCTACAATGCCGACCCGCTTCCGGCCCTTGACACCTATGCTCGACACACGATACCGGCACAGCACCTGTATGGCATGATTGGTCCCGAAGGCCTGCGCCTGATGACACCCTTGGTGGTATGGGTGGAAATCCTCTGCGTCCCAGTCGCCCTACTGGGCTCATATCTGGGAAGTGTCACGATTGTTCGATATACCATTGCCATCATTTGCTCGATGCATTTTGGAATATCACTGTGCATTCGAAACTCGAATCTCCTTAGTTACGTTGCCTGTTGCGTCTGGCTTGTCTTTATTCCCATGGGTTGGAATCGTGATGGGCGAAACAGTACCTTTGATCGCGAAAGGAAGAAAACGAATAGCATTGGAACGACGACACGGACAAAATCAGAATTGCTGACGAAGAGAATCGCGTCGTTGTTGACTTTGGTGTTGGTATCGGCTATGGTTGGTGGAAACATTTGGTTCGAGGCATTTGCTACCGGGTGTTCTTCTGAAAGCGTGAGACTTGTTTGGGGCACGCTGTTACAAAATCGATGGAATGTTTTCATTGGTGCCGAAGAAGTGAGTTTACTGAATATCAGTCTTCCCCCCATGCCACTGGAAAGACCCTCTTTCTAGATTTCTTTTGTTATTTCACCCTCAACGTTTTTGATGCATTACATATTGACTCTGTGCTTCTTTAGTATGTTACTTGGGAAATTGCTCCGGGTCGGTTGCAAGATGGATCCGTGGTGGATGTATGGGGAAGAACGGACATTGTAAATTGGAACATGCCCGGTTCCGGAGCACCGTGTACGAGTACTTCGAGACCAGGCAGATGGCGATCGTTTCCCTACTTAGCCGGCCTTGAGGGAGAAGAGGCTGAGGCCCTGTGGGGTTATCTGTGTGACGAGTGGGATCGGGAAAACGGCGTATCGGAGGAAACGAACCAGGGACGGAAACTCGTGCGGTATAATTTTTTCATGTTGCAAGCGGACGTTTTGCCGAACATGGGTTTTTCGTCAACTCGAAAGCGATTGGTACATTCTCACGAATGTGTCTCTGCTAAGAGACATGCTTCTGATGGGACGACGCTCAATGAACGGGATCGCGCCGAAAACTCAAGTCTCATTGGACAAGAGTTATGATGGAATGGAATCGAATGGGGCGTAGACGGTATGCAAGAATAACTCCCTAGTGAGAAAGTAGTAACAAGAATCATCCTGAACACTTTTTACTTTGAGAAAACAATTATACTACGTGTACCAAACCAAAATAAAGGTATTCGCTTTGCTGGGATACGGACATGAAGAACTTTTTCTAAGTAGTACCAGTTTGATTTCTTCTTGTTTCCTTTCAAACGTCAAAAGACGAGACAATTTGTAACCACTAACCACACATGTGATACTCAAAATACAGTTCTTGTGAACAAGAAGAATCATACTAGTACTACTACCGTAACTTACTACTTATTCTCCTTGTTAGTATGTTCATTCACGATTTCCGATAGCATTGGTAGTACTACTAGCATAAGGATGTACACAAAAACATACCGCATGTTTTCTAATACAGTGTTTGTTCATTACTAACATCATAATAACTTGAATGAGTTCAGATCCAGATCTTCCTCTCCACCCGAGAGCTGGATAGAAAGCTTATTTATTTGTAAAAAATATATCCACAAGCTACCAGCAGTACACGTATCGTACTCGTAATCATACCATACTACTCGTAATTACTCTAAATTAATGTTCAATGTTCGGGAACTTCATGAATGAATCATTGCTGCGTTCGTTCTGAGTTTATATTTTCGAACTGACAACTTCTAACCTTACCGTAAGATTACCGTACTTCACGATTAGGTCCAACAATGCATACGGTACCATAATATCACATCCGGATTCCCGTTTTTTCATAGCATACTATGATTAGTCTTCGAACGAAGCTACCTGTACTACGGTACGTGTGTCTTACTTTTGATTGATGTAGTAACCTTGACGATAGAAAATAGAAAGTGCATACTTAATACTTAGGGAGTTGGCCGTAAAACGGTACTGAACTGAAAACGAAGAAGGATCGCATTTTTTCGATTTGAACATCACGTAGAGGGAGGACGTTTTAGAAAGTCGAGTTCGTCGCACATATTAATTGGTATGGATCATAATTTGACACGTGGTACTGTGAACAGTACATCCTGGTATCGACATCGAGAACGGAATTATTGCTTCTCAGGAACTCCACGATGATCTGTCGAGGCGAAATAACATTCTTCTATATTAACTATTTTATCATTAAGAAGAACGATGAACAAGTTCGAATGATCTAATCGAGAAACCGTTTTCACTGAGAATTGTTAGAAACTCGTCGCGTTTCAACTAGGAGTTCGGAAGGCACTTCTTCTGAATTTTTCGTGTTCGTTGGTTAAGGTTACTCCATCGTATTCTATTACTAGTATTGTTTATGGTAGAAGTAATTTTGGGCCTGTTGACAGCAACCCATGAGGGCTCTCGTCATCGGCACTCTCGTCATCGGCATGGGTCATAACAACAATCTTAGGTGCGAGACGGTAATTTGCAGCAATCGGTATACCGATTATCATCATTTTTAGTGTGTGTCCATAATTTATCCGAAAGAAGGACTATTACCGCCACTGTCGCAAAATTTGAAGCTTTGAGGTCACCAATAGAAGCTATCAAGGTTATGGTAGATTCTGCTAAGCTGATGTGAGTAATCGATTGTTGCAACCTTCGTTGGCGTAATAGGGACCGCATCACATGTTTTTTCACTTGTCGCACTCCTTTTTCATCTTGCTAATGATTCTCATTCATTCGGATTCAAACCACTTGTGTTCCAGCAAAAGGAACTTACAGAGCACATCGAATGGCAACATGATTGGAGGCTCCAGGAAAGTCAAAGCGATTGCCTTAATCGATCGAATCTGCAGGTCCTTGGACTCAAAGGACGGCATCGCATTGACAAAAGCAGAAATAAGCAAGCGTGCGGATGGATGGGCGGAAGATGGAGAAGATATTCTGACCAATGATGGTGAAGAAGTTTTGGACCCCGCCGACTTTGAAGAAATCGAAGAATACTTCAAAGTATTTGAACGAAACGAGGTGAAGGTAGAAAATCGAAAAGAATTCGAAAAGATTGAATTGTTCATCAGGCAAGAAAAGGACTCCGGTCGGAAACGGAGGGAAACGGCACGCCTACTTGCTGCAAGCGAAGACGTTCGCATAGCTGCCGATATCGCCGAACTTAAAGAGTACCGACTCAAACAGCAGAGATTGAATGGGGACCAGAGACTCCACCAGAGGATTGCAGACGCCGAGAAAGCTTATGCAAAACGAAAAATGGTGATTGCGAAGGCTTCTCAATTGGCAACCTCTGATTGTCGGAAGCAGTTCAAAAGGGTCCGTGATTTCTTCCAATCTCTGCACGATGATCGGAAAAGGAAGCTTCGCAGACAATATGATCGTTCACTCAAAATTCAATCCATGTTACATCGATTGCGCGATACCGATCCAAGAGTAATGGCATTGGAACAGAACACGGCAGAGCGTATATTCCGTAAAAAGGAAGCCGATATGGGAGAGTTGAATATGCTCCAAAATTTAGAAGAGGCTACGTACCTTGAGAAAATTATCTCCTTGCTAGATGATGTGCAAGAAACGAAGGAAGTAGCTGCCGATGCCTACTTCAGACTGCAGATCAAAAACCTGAAAGAACAACAGGCGAACCAAAAGAAACGCGATAAGGAGGTCACGGATGCCAAAGCCCAGAGTATGCTTGACATGACCGAATTGATTGCCAAATACGTCAAAGAGGAAATGCAAGACCAAGAGGAGCTTGAAAAGACAAAGGAGCTCGTTGAGAGAACTGAACGCAAAAAGGACTTTCAGGCCTCCCAATCGAAGGTGCTATTGTCGGTGAGTGACTTGTATGATACTATCCTTTGGTCAGTAGCGACCGGCTCCATTGGTCTATCTTCGACCGAGAGTGATTCTTTCGAGTCATGGGACGATGACGAGATTGGGGAGGATGAGGATCAAGAGCGAGAGAATATTCCGAACAATAGTAGCTCAAGGCAACATGAAATGAATTCCACGGATACGGACTTCGGTGAAGATAGGGATAGAAATAAAGAAAGGAATGGAAGCAACAATGGAGTTGAAAAGTTCTGGAAAGATAATGATACTTCATCGGTTCAAAGCGGATCGACAGCAAATACCACCTCTGTAGACTCGGCCGACAGTCTTTCTCCAGTTGGTCACATTTTCGTCAGAGAATTGAGGAGGAAAATTCGTGCTGCGGAAAAAAAGATGGAGAAGAGACACATTGCTGAACGCAAAGAGGAAAGGAGGAAACACCGAGCCGAGGCTCGAAAGCTGAAGGAAAAGCACCAAGCTATGATTGATGATATTCTGGCCAAATGCGTTGAAGAACGTCAAAAACTTCGTGATGCAATTGCTCGTCGTATGGCAATGGTTGAAGAGAAGCAAACCTTTTCGACCCAAACTTTGCAAGAAGCCATTGAGGCCGATGTCAATGCAATGCAAGGAGCGTGGGTGGAGCACAAACGGCTCGAAGAGGAACAACAAAATAGTTTTGCAAAAGCGCAGGCGCTTATTTCTGCTCAGGTGTTCCATGAAGTCCGCAATGCGCTATCCTCAGTGGTCGCGATGTCGGAAATGACGTCGTCACTTCAAAAGGATCCGACCGTTTCTTCCAAAACACTCGTGTCGTCTGTGAGCGAGATGTTAGATCAGAACAAGGAAGTTGTCAACTATTCGTTAAATATGCTAAACAATATTCTTGACGTGAGCAAGATCAAAGCAGGGTCTTTCGAAACTCAAAAGAGTTTCTTCGATCTACAAGATCTTGTTCGTCGAGCCACAACGATGCAGTTAGTGAAAGCTCAAACCAGAGGTGTGAAGATGTCCTTTTCACCGATGCCTGAACCTCAGATTGCGTATTCTGACGAAGATATTGTTGTCCGCATCATAACAAACTTCATCAGTAACGCCGTCAAATTTACCACTGCGGGTGCTGTACAGCCTTTTGTTTGTCCCTTGGAAAGCATCGATCCCATCACGAATAAAGAGAAGAGGAAGTCCATACCAATAGAAACGAAAGGGAAATCAAAATTGAGTGGAAATGAGAAAGATGAAGGCAAGGCGTGCAAGTACCAAGAGGTTAGGAATGACGAAGTTTCTTCCATAGATGTCAGGTACGTGGCCGTGGGAGTGGCAGATACGGGTCCGGGCCTCAGTAGGGAACTCTTGCAAATAGCAAAGGCTGGATTGTTCAACTCGGACGCATCCAATTCAAAGATGAATAGCGGTGCCAAAAATAGTGGTTTTGGACTGCATCTTGCGCACCAGCTTGCTGGAACACTCGACTCTGAGGTAAACCTAACAGATCTCGATACGTTCCAAGATTTATACAATGTGGACATGGCTAGTGTCTTAAACAACACCGATTCGTCGTCGCCGTCCGATTCATCATCGGAATTCGGATCTATCAACAGCGATGACGTACCGGGCAGAGGGACTGTGCTATATATTACAATTCCTGTTGTTTCAGATGACCATCAAGCGGAGGGGATACTAAGCTCTGTATCAGATACCGAGGAATCTTTGGAATCGCCTCCAGAACAGTACATTTTTTCACCACATCCTTCTCCCAACTCGATGGATGGCTGTTTTCGTATTTTGGTTGCGGACGACGTATCGATGCTTCGAAAGGGGCTTGTGCGGTCTGTCCTAGATATTTTCACGGACTTCTGTAACTGCCCGATTTCAGTGAGCACGGCCTGTACCGCCGAGGATGCACTTCGTGCCCTTGAAACACAAGACTATGACCTTTTTATTTCCGATAATCAGTTTGCCCCACCCGGTCATCTCGGTCGCCTTTCGCCAGAAAACGAGGATAAGCGCTTGCAGGTGAACAACCGCGGGGACAAGGACAATGTTCGCCAATCAGTCATGGAATTCTTCGCGAAAGAAGCTTTCACGATTGCCCCAGGAGACGGGTCTTTGTCTGGCATTGATGCTCTCTTACAGCTTGCTCACATGAAGGACTCAAAAGTTTCCACCCCAATATTGGTCTTGCATTCGGGTCATCAGCTAAAACTGCCTAAACAGCTCGGTATTATTGTCGTGCGCAAGCCCTTGAAAAGAGTCGATTTCGTACCTTTATTTGAAAGGAACGCCCACAACTTGATTGAGACTGGTATGTGCGTTGAAGTCAAACGAGGAAGTGAAACTGTGGTGTTGAACCAGGGAGGGGCGCAGCTATTTCGGAGGAGGAAGTCGGATACTTGATGGAAGTGCAAAAAAAGCTAACTTGAAGCTAGCAGCTTTCCTCCATAGCACTATGGATGAAATGCAGTGTTCAAGAAGTGCTTTCATACCTCTGGAAATAAGATTTTATTCAGTGTTAACAATGTAATCTTCAAATTTTATAAATACTTAGTAATGGAAACACATAATTTTTAACTATTGGGCATCATTGCTTTCTATGACTTACTTTTAGAAACGAAACGCTGAAAGGCGCCAGTTGATGGGTTCTTTGGTGGTATGATTGCAATTTAACTGATCACAAAACTGTCCTCGTCGACAGGAATAGTTTCGGAGAGAGAATTATCCGTGTCATTGTTCAATGTTCCTTCTCCATCGATTCCAACTGCACTATCATGGTCGACTGGTTTCTCTGCGGCTAGTTTGAGTTGAGTGCGACCCTTCTTGCTGAAAAAGAAACGGCCCAATCCAAGCAGGACGAATGCAGTCGTCAATGCGGCGATCCAAATTGAGGTTTTTTCGGCGGTTGTCAATTTCGAGCTCTCTTCAAAGGGAACCAAATCAATTTCATCCTGTTTAGGGTTCACAGTGAACGTCTTGTCGCAGAGAAAACAAGCGTGGTTGTGATCCATTTTCAGTGAAAGTGGCGGGAAGAATGTGTTCCAACTGCAATCCTCCTCAGAGACTGCACAGTGGAAGGGGTACATTCCTCCTATGCAACCGCCAGTGTGGGTAGATTCACAAGTACAGTATTCGCCGTCACCTCGAATGGTTGGTACATCGTTTGGGTGGACCCAAACGTGATCACTAGTACAGTAATCGCTTGAGTAGGCACAAAAGAAACTGTTTTCTTTCGTATCACCATCGAAATCGGGAATGTAGCATGCTCCGTATTTGGTTCGAGAGGAGGGAGATTTGCGAATGCTGTCATCTTCAATGGATTGAAGGGCATCACAGTAGCAATTCGTTCCGGCTGCATTGGTTGGCAGTATCTCGTATACCGGCTCGTTGCCATCATCTGTTTTGTGGCAATAATCCTTTTCCACACTCTTGGTGCGTGGGGCACATTCGTAATTCATGTTTTTTCCCCCAACCGTAATGCAGGCGCCTACGAGGGTATTCTGGCATGTGCAAGGTTCTTCCTCGATGCCCTTTTGCTTCAGACGAAGGTCGCTGAACCATCTCTCTCCATCTTCATTCCGAGCCGGTTCGCAGTCATCCGGGGTCATAGCGCATCTGGTGGCTCCGGTTTCAACATTTTGACATCGACCAAATTTGACGTAATGTTTTTGGGAAGAATTCACAGCCAACGTCGTCATTTTAGGAGTAAGCTTCGGGATCAAGTCGCTTAAGATGGAAAATTCTGGATGAACACAATTCAGGAGAGTCTTTCGATATTGAGTCAAAGTCTTCCACCGGTTACGACAAGCCACTTCTAATAGCAGCAAATCTAAAATGCATCATCGTCGAGCAGCACTGAATGGTGCTGTTCTGTTTTGCCTTTGAAATCTTCCCTTGACAGGGTTGCTCATGCGTGACACGCGAACTATCAATCAAAATCTGAGCTCTCTAGTGCTTGGCACGAGAAAAGTTCCAAATGAATTCGGAGGGAAAAAATCAAGCGCGCCAATGAAGTGGGAGTAGTCTTGCCAAGAATGAAATTTAGAAGAATCATGATGTTTCGTGACTCACTCACCAAAAAAACAGACGGAAATGCAGATATCCAGCAGACTTGAGTGACCGTGTGTACTACTTCGTACTTCCGTAATAGAAGTATGGCAGCCCCAATATACAAGAACACAAGCAAAATGATCATGAGGTTGAAATGCTGGAATTAAGCTTCCTTGAGTCAACTCAGGCAGCACGGGTGTGACGAACGAAAAGCTAAGAAATATGCAAGCTATGAGCAATGCCTTGAGTGGTGAAACGAAGTCACGAGCAATCAGTTTCATATAATTTTACGCGTACATGTAGTTGTTCCTTGTGTGACTTCGGATATTCCGATGCAAATGAAGCAATCGATAAGCATTACTTAATGCCTGAAAAAGGGCAAAACACTCTTAGTGAGGAGAGATATCCGTAGCAAGAACTGTGATTTTATGTATTTTTGCTTTTGGAACAAGAGTAGGCTCAAGAATCTAGATTCAATGGTTCCAATTACTTTCCGACGTAAAATTTCTATCATTCCCTCGTCGCGTAATGCTGAATTTGCTGTTGTTGATCCATCGATAGTGCACTGTTTTCCGCTACTCTTTCTCTTTCGTCTCTTCGCTGAAGCTAGCAGCTAACTCTTCCCGTTTCAGCCCTTCGTACATGTCTAGCACAACTTTTTGATTTGCTTCGTCCCACGGTGTTTCGTACACGACCGCCCTCCCCATGGTTCGAATGGCACCTTCAAGATTGCCACTAGCTTTTTGGGACAACGCAACGTACTTATGAATCTGGGGAAAGTGTCTGTTCATCTCAATGGCAGCTTCACCGAGCTGAATGGCATGTTCGTGTTTCCCAATATGATACAAGCACCTTGACATGCCCATGAACATACTTCGCTGCTGCGGTGGTGTTCCCATAGTATCCGGGTCGCTGTAATCCATGACAGCCATGATTCTGTTCTTGTATATGTCCAACGCTTCTTTGTATTTCTTTTTGGCTTCCTGGCACTCGGCCATTTTGATATACAAATCAAAACCGCAATTTTCCAGCCGGCTCGTGCTTGCATTGTTTTTCCTCATGTCTTCGAGCTGCTGCGTAATGCGATCACACATTTCCGTCCGGCCTTCTTTTTCGGCTTTCTCTAGGCAATCCAAGAGCGCCGTGATTTTCTTGGCGTTTTCCCGGCCTTGTCGGTCCACGGCCTCGATTTCTTTCAAGGCCTGAAATGCTTCTGTGGGTCGCTCCAGCTGCTGCAGAATCTCGGCTTTCGTGAAGAGCGTCTGGACCTTCTTGGATGCATCTTCCATCGTTTCGGTATCCAGTTTGCTCAGCTCGGCGAGGGCCAACTCCGAAAATCGATTCCGTTCTTCGTTGCTTTTGTCACCACGACTTGCTCGCGCCGCATACAACAAAGCAGTCTCGTGAACTTCCCTGCACAGATCGGGGGCTTCGGCTCGGCACGCCGGACAGGTCTGGTGCGTTGTTTGTTGAGAACCGGGACTATACCATGTCGACTTTGGCGCAACGCTCTGCCAGTGCTGCAGACAGGCGAAGCAAAAAGTATGGCCGCAACGCGGGAGAGTGTATGGATCAACAATGGTTTCCGATAGACAAATGAAGCAGCTTGTGTTTCTCTTCGGACCCCTTCCTTTTTTGGTCGTCGTCTCGCCGACAGAGTCTCCCTGCCCCATCTCTTGCAGGGCATCGAAAAAAGTTTCTCCGCCCGAAATCAAGGACTTGCTCCCGATGTTCACCACCTGTTCCCGAACAATATTAACATCGAAACATTCCTCCTTGTGCCCGGTCTTCCAGTGGGCTCGCTGGCAGGCAACGCTGCAGTAGAAGGCTCTGTGGCAACGCGAACATCGTTTGGGAGGTCCCGGTGCCGAACATTCCGGAGCGTCACATTCGATGTGTTCTCTTCCGATGGGCAGTTTTTGTTGGAGTCGGGAATCATCGGACATGATAACGGATTGCTCGATTTCCTTGCAATTGATTCGAGAAGATGAATCCCTAGTAGGTAATGCGGGGATCGACTATTGGAATGGTTCTCATACGAACTCTTTCAATAGCAGTCGCATAGCTTTTTACGATAAATACTTGTAGCCTCCTTGCTGCATCTCTTTTTGAGAGAGAATTGTTTGTAGCGATTATGAGATGGCAACGGCGACTCCCCTAAAAACATGGTCTTAGATTCTACGATGTGTGAGTGACAATCGTGTTGAGATTTACCGCAACCGGGTACACGGTAATCTTAGTAGTTCTACTCGTGTAAGATTTTACTGAAAAACCGATCCAGTGTTCCGCAGTACTGCCGTAGTCGTGTGCTGACCGTTGTCCATGTGGTGGTGTCGTCTGCCTGTTGAGCTGAAGGAGAAAAGGGATCATAATAGAACAAAAAACAAGTACTCCTTCTTCTTTTACTTCGTACCATGGTACTTGCCGTTGTAGCTCTGTTGCAGGAGTGCATGGTGGTGTACAACAACAAGTAGTAGATTCACCATGCTGCTGCCGCCAGTGTGCCGGTGAGACGACGACGAGTTTTGCTCGGCAGCTTCTTGTTTACTTGCAAAGATGATAGTATGCTGTAAAGATGAGTCTAATCTTGCCATGAAACAACCGAACCCCCGGGTGCCTTGGATTGCTGACTGCTGTTTGTTCAGATTGAATTCAGTATCTTCTTTTGTTCACATCTCAATATTGTAACAACAAATCGCTTTGTGGTGTGTCATCACTAGTAGTAGTAGTACTAGTAGTATGTACTACTACTAGTACCACCACCATACATGCCCATCATTTTAGAGGGCAGCCAACCACCAGCAATCCTCTGCAACCAAAACAATGAATGATGGACAACAAGGTTAATTGAATGGATTCAACAAAATAGATGTGAAAAATAGATGCAGATTTTATTTTACAAGAAAAAGAGGAGGAGGAGTAAGAGCAAAAAGAAACTTGCACTACTACCAGTGAAAAGATTTCTCCTGCTGTCTTCCCCTCTTGTTTTTTCTAACACTAGTGGTACTAATCAAATTTGGTGTGCCGAAGACTCCAACATTATGGGATGAAAGCTGTACTAGTAATGATACTACTAGTACTACTACTAGTACTAATAGTAATAATGCGACGAAGAGGAGAGCTGCTGGTGCAAGAATAACAACACAGTATCATCAAATACCAGTAGGTTCTTCCTATGTGCGATGCTTTGTTCGTGTGCTGTGTTGTTTGATTGTTGTTCATCATGTAGTAGTACTACCAGGTACCAGTAGATAGTAATACTTTATAGTATTAGGAGTACTAACATCGTATATGCTACAATCAACAGCAGTATCGGAGGACTACCGGTAGAGCGAGTCAAGAGTGTCGACGGCCTCCAGAAATTTTTGTCGAACAAAAAAATAATTTGATTTTGGAAGGGACGCTATCGACAAAGATTTCACGGATAAAATTATGTACTACGAAATTCCTAACAGCTGTCCTCCAGTCCACGTAGAAACCAGTACATAGGCGCGTAGAACCAACGGACAGCTGTTAGGAATTTTGCAGTAACCTTAATAGAACTCATGGCAGGGTTAAAAAATGATGAATGACACGTGCTTTATTTTTACTGGTACAAACAATATCAAATTATCCGTAACCTTACTCGGGACGATAAGTCACAATTGGTCATTCGTTCGCCTTGCACGTGTAAACTCATTTCCACGACCAACGAATGAAAGGAGGATTTAACAATTAGCCAAATTCAATGAATACACGTGCGAATTTATTCCAATAAGTGTTCATTCGTGTGACTGAAAAATTGCCGAGTGCGCCAACCCCATTCCATGAAATTGCCGACGATATCCAACTCGAAGTCTAACGGATCGAAGACTAAACACCAACACTCTACAGTAACACGGAAAGTATTGTTTCCATCAATCAATCGAACTATTTCACGGCGTTGAAAGCGACAGACTCCCTCCCGGCATCCAAAGAAAGAGAGTTTTACCTGGCAGCAATTGCGCTACTAAGTCTGAACAACGATGACGATGAAAAAGAATCCCTTGCTCTCCCTGATCTGTGCGATAGCACTAGTGTCGCTGACCGGAGGGCCATCTGTGGCTGCGGAAGCTTCGTGTGAAACTCCTCTTCCACAACCCGAGGCCTACCAACAACGGGTTATCGACTGGATCCGTTCCGGAAAGAACGGATATTTTCATCCCGCAGTGGTCTGGAAACGATTGGGACCCGATGGTGAATCTGGCCCCTACGCCTTGCATACCACAAGAGATATTCCCAAGGGCGAAACGCTCCTGGTGGTTCCCCGTTCCCACACCATTGACTCCCTCAAGACACACGAACATTGCTATACGGTAGCCCGAATCCTCGAAGAGTATGAAAAGGGCGATGACTCGTTCTATGCACCGTATCTCTCCTACCTTTTCGACGAAACCGCTGGCGGGACCTCGACCGGATTGATGCCTACGTCTTGGACGCCAGAAGGAAAAGAAATCTTGGAGTTCATCCTCGACTTCGGAGAAGAAGATGCACTGCAACCCAAGGACTATCTGTACGACAGCGTGTTTGATACATGCGGTGGTAACTTTCGCTCCACCAACCCACACCAGAAGCTGGAGGACCCAGAACTCCGCCAGCGAGCCGAAGATGCCTACTGTTTCTTGTTGAGCAGATCATGGCAAGATAAGATGATCCCCGTTCTAGACATGTACAACCATCGCAACGGATCGTCGAAGAACGTCGAATCGACAACCGTTCATTACAGCGACAATGATATTACTGCATACGCTCTTCGCGACATAAAGGCGGGTGAACAGTTGCAAAATACCTACAGCGAGTGCATGGATGACGATTGCAACTGGGGCAGGATGCAGTACGAATATCTCACTGCCGGTATTTTTGTGGATTACGGATTCTTGGAGTTGTATCCACGCCGGTGGGAATTGGGACCGGTTGGCTATGAGGTTGTGGCGGAGGTGGACCAGGACTTGCAGACGGAAGAAAAAGTCTTCAAATGGATTTTCGACAAGCCGTCTACGGAGACCCTCGAATGGATTTCCAGGCACCTCGAACGTCTCCGAAGCATCAAGACCGAGCTACTCGAGGATATTTCTGAGCTCCGTTCCATTACCGGCAAGCCACACAACAATATTGAGCACGAGGCGGACAGCCTTTTGGAGTTGTACGAAGGATATGTCGAGATACTGGAAATGGCCCTGGAACACAAGGGGGATCCCATTGGTGTCACGAGAGAGCAATTCGAAAGCCACCTCGATGATGCCCGGGAAAGGAATGAATTGCTTTACGACGGATTGTAACGACTGCGGTGTGGCCAATCGAAGCGCTGTACCACGTTCTTGCCCAACAAAGGAATAGACAGAGACTGCTGTAGACGCTTGCGCGGAACTAGACACAACACCCCAGCATACGCAATGCTTATGTGCCATATCTACACATTCACACCCACAACCTTTGAACTCAAGACTGGATATTGAACCTGGCACTGAACTGGAGGCATTTTTTAGGTTTCAAATTATTAGATTCTACTGTATTTTCTAAAACAACGTGGCTCAATTACGTGGGGGAGTTTCATGTTTGATGTAAATATCCGTCTCCTTCAGACGAGAAGTATGTTCCTTGTATTCTTCGGAACTGCGTTATCTGTTGCTTACTATCCTGTTCGACTTGCTATTGTCTACCACATCTGTTGGTTGCATGCATTATTTCATGATCCTGCTACCTTTTAGTTCGAAAATGCTTGCGGTAATTCTTGTTTAACATACCGTTTGTACCGTAAGGTTAGCGGTACGTTACGGTAGTATGGTAAAATAAGTTGAGTACACGTAACCTTAAACCTTACCTAGTAACCTTACTACAGGCATGAAACATCAAAAATCGGAAACATACTCTGTAGATTTATGTACCATAATATGAACAATATATCAGCCGATATATGATACGAAGTACTAGTACTACGTATCTATTACGAAGTAAGGTTACTCCGTCGTAGCGCGTTGTGCACTTCGTATCTACCATCATCGACCAACAAACCACAAACCATAGTGGTAATTAACTTACCATACACAAGCTATTGCTCAGTGCCCCGTGTTCAGTGAGCTCAGTTTCGCATGCGACATCACATCCGGCCTCCGAAAGAACAATTTCAAATCGGATCGGATTGGATCGGTAGAGTACTGGTAGAGTACCTGTAGAGTATCATCAACTTACATCTCGAAGATTTTAGAGAGGTAACAAGAATCGAAATTGGAAGGTGTCTATTGCTGTCATGATTCTTGGCACCAAGCGGTTCGACGAAAGCTGTGGCTACCTTTTATGATTCATCCCTTCGCTCTGTGTTCGCGGCGCACACCAACAACGAACAAAGATGTCCTCCACCCGTTTCCTCGGAACAAGCACCTTTGCTGATGTCGCCCAGCGGGCAGCAGGGTGACATTGGAAATGAAATGAACGAATCAAAGTTGCATGCAAAAATACACACTGATTGCAAATCGTGTGTTGTGGAACCTAAAGAAGATTCGGGCAAGATTCACGGATCAATGTCCAACACCAATCATATTGACAATACAACAGTTTTGACGTTGGCATTTGTCACGTTTGTCCAAGCCTATTTGCTGGAGGGCGTCTTTCCGTATGCTGGATTTCTGACCATGCATTTGTTGTCGTATAGGAACGACGACAGCATCAGCGGGAGTGATGCGGCGGTCATGGTCATAAACGAAGAGACTGTTGGGAGATACGCCGGCTTCGTAGCATGTTCGTTCATGGTTGGGCGAACTGTCACCGCGGTTCTATGGGGGAATCTCGCAGATACCTATGGTCGGGTTTTTGTATTACAGTTTTCCTTAGTTGCTTCTGCCGTCACCTCTATTGGATTCGGGTTCGCAAGGACTTATTGGGAGGCTCTCTTCTGGCGGTTTTTGATGGGGGTGGGAAACGGAATCACGGGCACTATCAAGTGCTTGCTATCTGAAATCCGGGCTTCTTCAGGGTCACAAGCGAAAGAAACGAAAACAATGGCAATCGTGTATGGAATGAGAGGATACGGCTTTTTAATTTGTCCGGGTATTACCGGCTACTTATCGGATCCAATGAAGCAGTATCCAAAAACCATGACCTCCTTGGCTATCCCCCGATGGATCCAATCCTTGCTAAGAGCCTACCCTTTTGTATTGCCAAATGTTCTAGCATGTTTTTTGTGTCTTATGGCCTACTTTTTGGTGAAGAACTACGTCGATGAAACATTACCGGCGGACAGATGCCAACCTTTACCTTCGACCACCGCTGCACTTCGCAGGTGTTCGGGGGCTTTGCCTTTCAATACAATTAAGGATAGTAAAAGGAGTAATAATGGCAACCAGGCTTCGCAAGGCATTGTCATTGGCGATGGTGAGGACAACATCGGGGATAGCAACGGCACCAACGACGAAATACAAGATCTCAGATCAAGACCTTCCGTGACCCTAAGGGATTTGCTATGGGGTGACGCTCATTCACCAAACTCCGAAGGTAGCGTGAGCGACGAACGCGGGTCCAAAACCAGGCCTGGGTACGCTCAAGAGCACCAGAGAAAAGTACGAAACCGATGGTATCATTTATATGTTTACTGGATGTACTCGTTTCTTAACATTGCTGCAGACGAAATGTTTCCTTTGTTCTGTTTGTCAAAGTTGTCTGGGTTGGGTCTCGAAGAGAATCAAATTTCGTTTCTATTGGGCGGGTCGACCGTGGTTTATGGACTATTGCAATATTTGCTGTTGACAGAATTGGTGAGAAAACTTGGCTTGTATCCTACCTTGCGGATTGGTACCTTTTGCAGTGTTCCCCTTGGAATTTTCATTCCGTTGGGATCACTATGGTTAAAAACTAAGAGTGACGACGATGACAATGGCTACGCAAACGATGAAGACGACAAACCTATTTCAAAGCTGGGGGTGCGCTCTGTGCTATATTTATCATTGATCATAGCAGTGATGAAGTCATTTTCGTCAGTTGTATTTTCAGCAGTGAACATGGCGATCAATCGCACTGTCGACACGATTGACCAAAGAGGGAGTCTCAACGGCATCGCATCTCTGGGTGGATCCTTTGCGAAAGCATGCGGGCCAGTGTTTGCCGGCTTTCTTTTTTCTTTTTTGGCCGGTAATTCTAGTACCTTCCGCGACGCGGTGACGCCAGGAGAAGAATCTTCTGCCGTGAATGGGTTTGGTGATGGAAATAGAAATAACAGTGGCAGTGGTAGTATTCTCTTCCCTCATCGTATTATTAATCCGCCGTACGGATCAATTGTCGCCTACGGAATTGTCTCAACTCTCGGCTTCATCTTAGGGTTGCAAACATTCGCATTACGAGATCATCCTGTGAAACCTCCATTACCAAGCGGCAGATGAGACGCGATTGGCGAAAACTTGTATAAAGTGCATCTTTTGATCCTCCCTAGAAATAATTTGTTGGTGAAACAATCTTTTCCTTTTTCTACAACGTTCATGGATACCTCTCTGACACCGAGGGCTTCGAAATCCTTCAGCAAGGTTTTGGTGCAGATTGGTCCTCCTTATAGTCAATGGCATTTCATGATCTTGGCTCGTTTCTCCCTCCAAGAATTCTTGTCGTTACTCAATGCGAGTTATTTGGAAAGGCATTCGGAACAATGCTGCCGGTAGTGAATTTGATGCTACCGTATGATTTGACAGTCATGAGTCGTCGTTTGCAGGGAGCAGTATCGAACAGGATAAGCACCTGCGCCTTGCCGTCTAACTTGAATAGTGTGGTTGACAAAAAAAGGTGATTCTGCTCGTCGTGTCAATCGACAGTGGACTACCATTCTTCAACAGGGCCCAGGTCGTTCGAAGTTGTCCCAGGTCGTTCGAAGTTGTCCAAGATCCTTCCGCAATATACGTAGTACATGTTATCTCCTTCGGCTTTTATTATGATCGCTCACATGATGTTGACAGCCTTCCTTCGCCGATGCTCACTTCTTCCCTCTCGTCATTTTTTGGAAGGATTGATTCTACCGGTATCGATATCTTGTTCCGGGGAAGATTGAAGAATACTTCGTACTTGTAACCTTACCCGTGACCTTACCCGCAAGTCATACGGTACGGTATCTGGGCTCAGTCGCGCCAAGCTACGCTGTAGAGAACTACTGAAGTCCTTAGTTCTTCGTTTCCTACCTGTACATACTAAGGTTTTTTACTGTATTACTCTACTTGGTGTCAGATAATCTTACTTACTGTAAGGTTTACCGGTATACGGTACCGGTATGATAGACTTTCTCATCAAAAGAACACAAACTTCAATCAAAATCGTAAATTTCAGTATTACACGTGTAAATAATACTTTTAATTACTAAGTACAAGTAACTTACTACGTAGTACGTACGTAGTAGCTTATTTTCAAAATTCCACAATATGGCGGAAAGGTTACGTAACCTTACCTGGTAAACCTTACCTGCTGTCCCAAAAAAATAAGCGATGCATTGCTTGTGTCATATTTTAAGTCAGTGTGACACATTTATTTTTTAGCATTGTCGTAGAATGCAAGGAAGATAAAGAAGACCGTCTGTCTGTTCGTTGGTTCACTCTGAAGTTTGTCAAGTGTCAACCAAGGTCCAGCAAAAAGCGAAGAGCCACCCATCATTTTTCAAAGAAATGTCATGGATGCTCCTTAGAGAATTCGGAGGATCTATTCTCGATTGAATTTTCCTACAAGTTGATTGGCCCATCTATGTAGTTCGGTTTTGTCTAAGGACACTTCCAACCCTGATCACTTGACATCTGTTTCCCCCCGATTTCTTCCTGTTCTACCAATGATGTTAGTCTTCGTTCGTCATTGAAACAGACAAAAGACATCAAGGAAGACGCAACATTGTTGGCACATAAAAAATAATAATAGTGATAGAACTCATAGAGCGGAAGAGCATAGAAAAGAACAGACTAAACCTCACAGCATTGGATACAGTAAAGAATACAGAACGGATGATCATGACAGTCAGTACTTCCAAGCATTCTAGATACGATATCGACCAGCGATTGACAGTAGATACCCAATCCGTCTTCTATGGTCCCCTCCAACACGTTCCGAACACACCGGAGGGAAATGACAACGAAAGCATCGCATTGCCAAATTCCACGCAATCATCACCGTCATCATCAGCATCGCAGCGATCTATATTCTCCAGCTATTGGAAAAGAACTCCTCAGCCCCCTTCTCAACCATCCTCGATCGCGATGCCAAGCCCGACACCTGTTGCGGACAAGCAAGTCGGACAGGGAGAGCATAAGTTCTTTCAACAACGGAGTCGCATTCGGAAACACAACACTTATTCTTACGTTGACCTACAAGATCCATATGCCTACTTTGGAATCGAGGAAGAACAAAGGAATACCGAATCGACCTCTGATACCGATGATTCTTCTACGAATTCTTACGAGCATTTCCTGCGAAAACAAGAGGTCTCAACAATGTCACGAAGCCACACATACGACGGCTTTTCCGCTGTCGATCTTCAATCGATGGAAAGCCTTCTCGCAAGCAACAAGAAATCAACCCAATCTGATACAATACTGTTTGCGAAGACGTCTTCATTGCGGAGGTCGTGTCTACGAAAGGGTCGTTTCTCCTCATGCAAGAACGACATCAAGGGAGATGATAAGGTCCTATCATCAAAAGCAACGATACCGAGTACACAATCAGTATCGTTTGAGTCGGCTGTACAAATCCGTTGCTTCGAAATTCCACTAGAAAAATGGGCTCCGAGTGGATGGTCAGAATGGTTTACTTCCTAGTAGGCAAGTGCGGCTGGGGGAAACGCCGCCAATCTTACGCTATCCGGAACTTCTCAAGCATACAATGTTTTTCAATATTATATTATATTATACAATACAAAAGCGTATCCGGTATATTGATGATAGAAGATAATAAATATAACATAGATTACATCTTCAAAGTAAAAAAAGATTCTTCCAGGCACATTTGACATAAGTAAATACTGTATATTATTTACACACCAGAGGGTTGTGGAGGCACTACGAGCGCACGAGGGTCCATCTCCGACAATGTCAGACAGACTGATGCCGTCGTTTGCCACGGTGTGCTGGCGCTATCCATACAAGATTATCGTCGCAAACAACGAAATAGGGGGTACCTCTAAAAGTTGTTGAGACATGCGTGTGATGATTGTGTCTGATGCAATTTCTTCCTAGGCAGTCAGCTGCTGCTCAACTACCCTCGATAACGCAACAGTTGGATGTGATCGTAAATTTGTCGTCGCCATATTTGCTGAGCAATGGCAAATATTTGGGCATTACTACTAGGAGCCCTTCTTGGGATATTACAATGTTTTGAGCCATTGCCCCTGGATAGTACTTTGTTCTGATAGTCGGAATAGCCCAACTGGTCAATAAGCAAGAGGATTTTTGCTATTACAAAGTAAATGTTCCAGAATATGGAGGAAGCCTGATCATCATCCACTTTTGCTGTGTTTCATTCAGGGAACCTAACCAGCTAAAGATTCAGGCGCTGCCTGAATGTGCAAGAAAGTGAGTGAAAACCCTGGCCCGTGTTTTGTACAACACTGACCAAACATGGAATTTTCGTAATTACTTTCAAAATACTACTGGCACCTAAGAAGTCAACACTCATCTCAGACCTCCTACTAGAAGTCTTTGAGAAGAATTCTTAACAATACGATATATTCTTCTTTTCCTTGCTGCTGCTATTCTTAGCGTTTACCAAGTATTCCATCATCAACAAGTACTACTACTAGTACTCATGACAAGTGGTAAAGTCATAGCCAGTGTATCAAAAAATAGCATGCGGCAACACAAAACAATGCTGCCATACAGCACATCATGCAAGATTTTCCGCCACCAAATATTTGACAACAGAATGAAATGTTAGTGGTTTTTCCTCCATGTTCCATTGGATACGGTTTGGACACGAAATGTTGTAAAATACAGGAACTTGTGTGCAATTTTTTTTAATATTGAAATAAATAATACTTCGAGGTAATAATATTAAGATCAAAATAATAGTTGTTGTTGTCGACACAAGCATCAATGAAGGGGGAAAGATTGTACCGCAGTCTCTCTGCTTCTTTTCCGAAGCCAACAGTGACTTCGGTATGGATGGGAGCAAAATTACTCTCGGTGGGGATCGAACCCACGACCTTGGGTTTATTAGACCCACGCTCTAACCAGCTGAGCTACGAAAGCTGCTTGGCAGACTGAGCCAAATAAACATATATAAAATTATCAAACGCCATCATTCTATAACTTCTACAGTAGTCACAAAGTAACAATGATCACTAAACCTTACTGTACTTTACAGAGTAACAGTCCTAACCTTTGGTCTTATGGAAGGATAATCAGCTCTGAAGGATCGCTACCACAAAATGATTCTATGCAGATTAATCCCAAGATGTAGCTTATTTGATGCTAGTACTAATTCAAATGCTTTGATTTCAACCAATGTGTTGATTCGAAATCCCACCTCCACCACTTTTATCCCCAAAGAATCGTTGATTGTACATTTCAACGATCGATGTCGCGGTCTCTTCCACAGCACGTCCAGTGACATCAACTTCCGTCCAATTGTGTTCGTGGCAGAGTTGTCGCACGGAACCAAGATCTTTCAAAATGTAACTTCGATCGGCATAGTTCGATTTTGGTACAACAACGCCTTTTCGTTCAAGGTCGAATTTTGCCTCCATGTCCTTAACACCCCTTCGCTCTAATCGATTGGTTCGGATTTTTCGCAATTCGCTGGGGCTGATTGTCAAACAGAAGACGCGTTTCGGATCGACCTGTTCCAACAGTTGTACCGGTGGGGGTACCTCCATAACCAACGGAATGTTTGCTACCTTCAAGGACATGGTTTGCGATAGAACCACACTCAGGGGCGTTTTTCCCGACCTGCTGACTCCGACCAGAACGATGTCTGCCTCCGGCAACAACCAGGGAGCTTGTCCGTCGTCAGCCTTCAAACAAAATTCCACGGCGTCTATTCGTTGGTAGTATGAATCGCCTAGAGTCGATTGAGATTTATATTTTCCATCTCGCTCCCTTCGATTTCTCGACCCAAACAAGGCAGGAATGCCCAATGGCTCCATGTTCAGAAATTCTGATAGTTTATTTAGCGACGGACCAATCAAATCTACGTGCAACAAATTCAGTTTTTGGCATTCTTCGCCTACGTGGGCCCGCAATTTTGGCTTGGCAATAGTGTACATGACACAAGCTCTTTTTTCTTTGGCCACCTTGAGAATATTGGACAGAGCCTGTTCCGATCGAACAAAAGTGAATGTCCGAGTTCGGACGTCACAGGTTCCCATGGAGGAAAGTTCATCGTCATCGTCGTCTTCGTCGTCACTCTTATCGTTGGTATCATACGGAGCTTTTTCGTCTGCACAGGTGTCAAATTGTGCCAAGGATTTTAACAAAATTGATCGAGACATAACTCCAGTAGCATCAGATATAAGAAATATTCGTTTGACGTCCGGACGTCGTCCCGGTGGGAGACACGAGGCATCCTGTTCATCTTCTTCATCCTCATCAAAGAAACTTGGTGCGTCCAAAAGTTGTGTCGGCGAGATTTTGCATCTTCGTCTCTGCACGCTTCTACCAGTGATCGGTTTCTCCGCCGGTAAGCTCGAGCGAAAGGATGCTTTCGACAAAGGCGATATCCATGAAAAGGCCGACCCTTGAAACCAAAACAAGAACAGAACCAACCGAAACGATAAATTATTCCGTTGGACTTCCATGATCATTCCATTTTTTGACGAAGTTTAGATCTGTTGGATGATCACCGAATGTGTGAGTATGTATGGTACTTTATCTCAATAGAATTGTCTTTCTTCCGAGCTTTTCTCGGTGCTTCTTGAAATTGGCAGTTGGCAAAATAATGGTTCACCAATGAAAGAAAATGAGTTGGGTGTTAGATTTGGGTTACAAGTACCGGTAATTAAGATATTACGTAACTTTCGGGAACGAGAAAATAATGTTAAACTTCCGACCGAGACCGAGGCGAAGGCCGGCAGCAGGCCGAAGTCGCGATTTTGTCGATACTATCCCATAAAATGAGATAAGAAAGAATGCGTCAGACTTTTATTTAGCAACCAATAAAAAAGACTTAAGTAATATTCCATGGAACACATGACGCAACCCTTTTTAACAATGATTCAACGGATTTCGCCTGCTGTTTGGTGTCAGTCATCCATCAAAAATTGTATGAACTTCGTGAAGGAAGAATTGATGGTCACCTGTCATTTTTCACTTTTGTCGTCATCGGCGATTTCCGTCCCGGTCACTTTTTTTCATAGCATTCTATTCCGTTCCATTCCGTGTCGTAACGGATGGCCAAACGCCACAAATACTCTCATAAATTTCAGTTCAAGAACAAAAAGCAACGACGAAACAGTCAATCATAGAATCAAAGTCAAGTCATCGCTGACCAAAAAGAGACCACTTTGTCACCAACATACCATAAAATTCTACAATGAAAATCACATCCATTGCTCTGAGCGCCGTTCTTCTGTTGGCTGCAGGAAGCAACACCAATGCCTTCGCTCCGCGAAAGTCGGGAACTGTTCCCACTCGAAAAGTGCCAATTTCTATGCCACTACAACAAGATTCTATCTCCCCGACCAAAACAGCCCTCTTCACCGCAACTGTTTCCAACGCTGCCGAGGTCGGTGCCAAACTTGGCTTGGAATACACACCCATTGCCCCCTTCGGAAAGGGAGCACCCGATTCGAACCTTGGAACTAGTGCCAAGCGAATCTTGGGAGGAAAGGGTGCCAACCTCGCCGAAATGTCCGAGCTAGGATTGTCTGTGCCACCAGGATTTACCATTACGACGGAATGTTGCGATCGTTACTGTTTTGACGCAGAATGGAACAAATCATTGCCCAAGTCGCTGTGGGAGGAAATTGTCCATTCCATCGACGCCGTCGAGGAGGAGATGCAATCTAAATTCGGGTCCCCCGAAAATCCCCTGTTGTTGTCGGTGCGCTCTGGTGCAGCCATTAGCATGCCTGGTATGGTATGTACTTTTTTTATCAGTTCCTTGATTCATCGGTTTGCAATTCCAACGCGGTATACAATATCTGACCTTTTCTCCTTTCGACATAATGTTACCACTTTGGCTGCTTGATGAACGGAATTAGATGGACACCGTCCTGAATCTGGGAATGAACGATGAAGTCGTCGAAGGATTGGCAAAGAAGACTGAAAACCCTAGATTTGCCTGGGATTCCTACCGGTAAGGATTTGTCACACGATACAGAATTTTCCGTCGAATTATTTTTTTTGAGTATTTTTTTTCAGTTTTCTTGAAACGATTTGCCTCCCCGTTGATTGCCAATCTCACTCAACACCAAAATCCATGTCGGAATCGGAAATTTTGTCAATCCATCTGAAGACGATTTTTGGAAATGTTTGGAAACGTCGTTTTGGAAATTCCACGAAGCCATTTCGAGGACGAGCTCGACGACATCAAGTACGAAAAAGGGGTCAACGAGGATTCCGATTTGTCTGCGGAGGATTTACAAGAATTAGTGGCTCGCTTCAAGGATGTTTACGAAAACATGGATTTGTCGTTCCCACAAGATGTCTACGGACAATTGAGGCTCTCTATCGGTGCCGTCTTCAACGGATGGATGGGTCCTCGTGCAATCAAATACCGGGAAGTAGAAAACATTCGTGATCTTCTCGGTACTGCAGTCAATGTACAAGCAATGGTCTTCGGAAACATGGGAGACACATCCGGAACGGGAGTGTGCTTTTCGCGAGATCCCAACATTGGAACCCCCGAGCTCTTTGGTGAATTCCTGATCAATGCACAGGGAGAGGATGTTGTCGCTGGCGTTCGAACGCCACGACCCATTGCCGAAATGAAGGATGTCATGCCGGAGGTCTACGAAGAATTCGTGAAAAACACAAAGATTCTCGAGGAAAAATTTGGGGATATGCAAGATATTGAATTTACCATTCAAGAGGGAAAACTCTTTATGCTTCAGACCAGGAACGGGAAGCGTGGAGGAGAGGCCGCCGTAAAAATTGCTGTGGATTTGGTTAGCGAAGGCCTCATTGGAAAAGACGAGGCCATTACGAAGGTATTGCCAGAGCACTTGGATCAATTGTTGCATCCTCGATTCCCCGATGTTGAACTCAAAGAATACAAAGATTCCGTCGTTTCTCGTGGTCTCCCTGCCTCTCCCGGTGCTGCTGTCGGTCGTATTGCCATGTCGAACGAAAAAGTTGTCGAGAACAAGGAAAAAGGAATCCCTTCGATCATGGTTCGTGACGAAACATCTCCCGATGATGTGGAAGGCATGTTTGCGGCCGAAGGAATTTTGACGGCACGCGGAGGCATGACTTCTCACGCAGCCGTCGTAGCCAGAGGCTGGGGCAAACCTTGCATTTGTGGTTGCACTTCATTGAGTGTCGACGAAGGTAGTGGGAAAATCACTTTTACGATGGAAGATGGAAGTGAAAAAACTTTCCAGGAGGGTGACTTCATCAGTCTCAATGGTCAAAGCGGAGAAGTACTGGAGGGATCACAGACAGTGGCACCTCCCGCTATCACCGGGAATCTCAAGACGTTTATGGAATGGGTGGATGACGCTCGAGAAATTGATGTATTGACCAATGCCGACACACCTGCAGATGCTAAGGAGGCTCGAAAAAATGGAGCTAATGGTATTGGATTGTGTCGCTCGGAACACATGTTTTTCAAGCCCGAGAGAATCGCCAAGGTACGACAGCTTATTCTCGGCACCGCAGAGCAGGAGAAAGAGGCTTTGGAAGAACTTTTGAAATTCCAACGCGAGGATTATGAGGGCATTTTTACGGAGATGGATGGTCTTCCAGTCACCGTAAGACTGCTGGACCCTCCTCTGCACGAATTTTTACCTTCGCTCAAAGACGAGAGCGTTCTTGCTGACTGTGCAGACCAACTAGGAATTTCTGTCGAAAAATTGACAGAGAATGTCGAGGCAATGGAGGAAGTCAATCCGATGCTGGGTCTACGTGGTTGCCGACTTGGCATCACGCGTCCTTCTATCATTGAGATGCAAACCAGGGCTATTCTTGAAGCTGCATTGAATGCAATCGATGCAGGTGTTGACGCAAAGCCGGACATTATGGTTCCATTGGTTGGAAAAATCGAAGAATTCCGCAATCAAAAAGCGTTGATTCAGTCCGTTGCCGAAAAAGTTTTTGAAGAGAAGGGAAAGTCATGCGAGTACAAAATCGGTACCATGATCGAAATCCCACGAGCAGCTCTTACTGCACACGAAATTGCCGAAGAGGCCGAATTCTTTTCGTTCGGTTCCAACGATCTGACCCAAATGACGTTCGGCTATTCACGGGACGATGTAGGAAGCTTTGTCCCAGATTACATGAGCAAGGGAATCCTACAAGATGATCCCTTTGTCACGCTTGATACGGAAGGTGTCGGACAGCTGATCAAATTAACAGTCGAGCGCGGTCGTAAGGTCCGCCCAAACCTAAAGATCGGTGTCTGCGGAGAACATGGTGGTGACCCTCGTTCGGTTCATTTCTTCTCAAATGAAGCTGGTTTGACATACGTTAGTTGCTCTCCGTTCCGTGTCCCCATTGCTCGACTCGCTGCAGCACAAGCATCAGTCGCACGTAAGAACGAGTAATTCCCATTTCCTTGTCATAATTTGAGATTCGTTCAGCAACAGAATTTTTGAAGGTACATATCGGGAACCATTTCGACCGTACAAAAACTTCGGGATATTACAACATACCTGTCATATTCGATTTCGCAATTGTTCAAAATGCTTACCCGACAACATATACCCTTGTACATAATACGAAGTAATTTTTTAGAATGAGTAATTGGATCATTGTTACAGCATGGTGTACGCATATAAAGTTTCCCTTTGTGAGAATAACTACTTTCAATACCATCAATCGTGTCAGGTGTGACCATTTAGCTCCTTCAACAGATGGTTTATGTTGACCTTACATATTCAATGCCTTCTGGAGTGCTACGAGGAAAAACCATAGCTCCGAGAAAAGTGTCCAATAGCTTGAGAATTGCTATATTATTCTTCCACACGGTCTCTGAATCTAGTACGAAGTATTCGTTTTTCAGATCTTTTTGGATTCATTTTCAATCTTCAGGGCAGCTTTTCGAATATCTTGGAGTTCAAAATTGGAATATTTTTGTGCGATGATCGATATTTCGTGGCCAGTGGCCATACCGGTACGAGTACCAGTGCGGTACAATTCCACGCATACGTCTGTGAGTCAGTCAGTCGTTGAACGACTGACATCGTGATTGTGGTGAAAGAAAGGCATCGCACGTACGGTACTTACTCGTGCGTATTCGTACTCGTACATACCGTGCGTAAGGCTTAGTGCGTACAACATGTGAACGAAACTTCCATGAGTTTTACACTTCTTGGCACGAAACTAAGATTTAATGAACACGGAACAAAACGCATCCCCCATCTCCGAACTCTGAACTCCGGATGAATGTCAAAAAAAGATCTCGCCTGAACCTCCAACACTACGTTGAGACGAAGTCGTCGAAGATGATGATTTTTCCTACGGTTTCTCTTCCTGTCGCTGCGTTGGCAATATCACCAAACCATGTTCTGCCCTCTGCTCTCGGCTTGGTTCTGGCAATCGCGCCGTCACCACCCACGGCATCGCAACCAATGCAGCCAGTGGAACCCCAAACGACCACTCTCCAATCACAGACGCCATCCAACGTCCCGGTGTTGGAGGTGCTAAAAGTATACGGAAAACTCGCCGGACCCGATTGCTACGGGAAGAAAGCACCACCGGGATCGTCGTGTCAAATCCGACTCGGGGACTTGGAACAAACCTTCTTGTCACCAGGCACAGACGAAGGAACCCCGTCCGGCCAACGAATCACACCGTCGCGAGAGGAGTTTGCGTCGAGACTGGAACCGATGGAATTCCGGTGGCCCCTCAAACCCTACGGGATCAACGAACAAACCCTGACCAAGACAGCCGTCATGAACAAGGGAGCCGAAACACGGGTGTTCATGGAAGAATTGGAATCCCGGAGCTTGTACGATCCCCGGAACCCAACGGGTCCCCTTCCAACATCCTTGCGGCCGGCGTTGAATCGGCAGTTGCAGAAGGAGGGCATACTCGATGGGCGTGCCATCGACATGGCCTACGAGGCACTGTTCGGCGGCAACGATGGCTCCGGAGGGGGCCTCTTGGGGGGGGAGGAGGAGGGGAGGGAATTCTTGGATTATTATGATTTCCTCAAGAAGATCGGTCCGAATGCCATCTCGTGGCCCAGGTGAACCGAATGGCAGTTTCATAGCAACAACGATGACAACGATCATGTTTGAGTCGCCATGCCATGCCATGCACATGGCATGACATGGCATGGCACAAAGCCACGGAAACGAAGAAAAGTGGTTGCTGCCAGGAAGCGAAAAGGTCCTGCGTCGAGAGGACCCGCAGGCGACCCGGGGAGATACCGGGTTGGATCGCGACTCGGTGTGACCGACTGGCAAAGATCGGGTTTGTGCGAATTGCTCTCGACGAAGCCGGTCCATGGATCGGCAAGGATTGCCGTTCGTCCTTTGGTTCGTTCTCGCTCGCGACCGGTACGGTACCCGTGACACGAGGGCACGACCGTCGGCCATTGGGCAATCGAACGCACCGACCATTATTGGCATTCCCAGCTCGGAACGTTGCGATTTCCGTCCGCTCTCGACCCGGTGACGTCCTCCTCGCAACCGGAGGCCAAACGGTGCCGCGACAAAGGATCGGGACCGATCCCGAGCGGACGCGAGTAAGTGAATGAATACCGCGGCAGCGTCGGCACACGCCACCAAAATTCAGAGCACCATGAATGAACAATGATGATATGTATTGTAATATTATTATTATTGAAGTATACGATAACAACAAAGGCTTAGTGATTTTTTATAATAGTAAACAAACAACATGGCATTGTGCCCGGTTTGATTTTCGCTAATTTACCGCTTCGATTCCTTCCGTTCGAACCGCCGGAGCTTGGCAGATGAAAAGGAACACAGGCATCTTCTTTCCGTCGCAGATTTGGCCTTCTTGTCGATCAAGACACCGCAGTGGATTGCACTGGATTGCCAGGTCGCAGGCGTGGGTGTTGAGGACCATCTCTTCGGTTTGGCACGATCGCATTGGCATTCTTTCCTGCACTATGAACCGACGTGACAATGCGACGTGACGGGAGCGATATCTGCGATCGTTTGAATGGTGTTTCGTTTCGTTTCGTTTCGTTTCGCTTCGCTTCGCTTCGTTCTGTATTATCTCTTCCCCCCCTCCCACCAATCCCCACAAGATACTGCTTTCGTTGGTTTGCACCCGCCTAGATCGACCCCATGCTCCGCTGGTACAGGTCCTCCATCAGGTTCCGAAACCGTTTCTTGGTCCCGTTGTAATCCCGTCGCGGCGTCGTCGTTGTCCTCGTCGACCGGTCCGCGGCTCTCTCGCGGGGAGAATGCTTTCGTCGGGACCGGCGCAGGATCTCTTCCCGGACCCGGAGATCGTTTTGGTACGCGGACGCGGACGCCGCCGCATTCGAATGCGCGTTCGATCCCGAAACGGATCCGTCGGGTTTGGCTTCCGCGGGGGCCGCGAGAGACGGCGATTGCGACGCCAATTGCGATTGGAACAACCGCGGACCTTCCGGCGGCGAGGGCTCGAGGACGCTCCTCAGGTCCCACAGGACGACCGTGTCGTTCATGTACCGAAAGGCTTCTTCCCGGAAGCGCCCCCGGGGAATCCTCCGGGCCTTTTTGATCCGGGCCGCCCTCTGGATCTCCGTCGTCCCCATCGTGACGGCCTCTTTCCAGTGGGCCCTGGCCTTTTGCTCCCTGTGCACGGCGCACGTCTCGTCGGTGCAGCACCGCATGCAGAGGGATCCGGCGCAATCTGTTGTTGTTGTTGTTGTTGTTGTTGTTGTGTTGATTGTGTTGTTGTTGTTTCAAAATGTTGAGGAGGTGAACGTTTGATGTTTGCGTTGAACGCACGGGATCAATGCCGGGGAAAGATTTGGATTCGAGAACGGTTTGTCACACAATGTCCGGCGGACAATTTGGGTGGTTGTGAGCGCTGCAAGAGAAGAACGATGAACGAACGATGCGCCCGGCACACACCCGATCCGAGTTGACGGGCCGTGGGCCGCAGGCAGCATGCGGTCGTTGCTACCTACCGCTCCTCTTTCCGCGCCTTTGCATGTTGCGAGACTCACCTTTTCGTGCCGTTCTCCAGCACTTGAGACACTTTGTTTTCGCGCCGCTGTTTGCCGATGCCGTGGGCGATGCCTCCGTGCCGTCCTTGTCGTCCTCCTCGTCGGTACCCGTATCCTCGCTGTTGCTGTTGCTGGTGCTGTCACCGGTAGTGGTAGTGCTGCTGGTATTGGCGCTAGCGGGATCTTCCCGTTCCTTTTTTGGAGCGGTGTCGTCGTTCTCCTCGGCGAGAGGTTCTTTGCGTTTCCTCGAGGGTGGCATGGTGCTCTCTTATTGCGAGTATGTACCGTATCGTACCGTACGAATACAGTGCAATGCGTACAACGAAGGGAATTCCGTAATTACGGTCGGATGGTTTCGAATTTCAAATTGGAATTCGGATTTGAGATTGCGGTTGGGTCTCGAGAATGCTGTGATGAGTAAGGTTACGAGTACGAGTACGAGTACAAGTATGATGTGTTTGTTGTTTGTTGTTTGTTGGTGCTGCTATTGGTAGCAGTATTAAATACTGTGATGGTGCATGGTGCACCAGCAGAGATGCGAGATATGAATGAGAGTAAGTTAGTGGAGTTGTAAGAAATAATCCTTAACTCTTGTAGGATTGACAACGGAGCTTTTACTTCCTTAAGAAGTAGGAAGAGTGTGAGAAACCGGATTTTGGTAAAAATAAAAAAAAGCTGTTTCTTATGCGTAGCTCTAGCTCAAAATCAACGCTTAAAAACTCCGGCATTCTTTGTTATGCAAATAGATATTTTAGATGTTTTTAATAGGAAATAGCTTTATTAATTGATCTGTTTTTGAATCAGTTGGCATAGTATGTGTTTGTCACAGTTGTAGTATTACTTGTTTTTGTGACAAGTTGGCATAATATATTTTCGTCGGAGTTGTGATGCTGGTTTTTAATGAAAATTTTCTGATTTCGTACCTCTACCGGTACGGTAACCTTAGTGGTTTTGATACCGTACGTATGTGTGTGGTTGATATGTAGTACCGGTATGGTAGGACTAATATGGCATGAGTAACAACACGGTAATTGAGTTTTGGTACCGTACCGTACGTAATACGTACAGTATGTATGAATCAGTCTGTAATTTTTACTACCATGTTCAAAATCATACAATTTTTTATTAGTGGATTACTACGAGGTAAGATTACCGGCGGTACTTTAATCAGCTAGTACCAGCACTACTAGAGTACTAGTGGCAGGAGTAGTAGTAGATTCATCTAGAGGGACATGTCTAGAATCAAATAGGGATAGATTTTGGTTTGGTTACTACTAGCAGCAGTGGCAGTAGTATTAGATTCATCCAGGAATGAGCCTAGAATCAGTAAATACGAAAGGATTTTGTTTGGTCTTATGTACTACTACGTAGTAGCTACTACTGCTAATATGGTATTAGATGGCATGAGTGCGGTAATTAGTACTAGTAATTACGGACCTTACGAGCATCGAATTGAGTTTTGGTTCCATACGTAATACGTACAGTAACTTATGTATGAATCAGTCTGTAATTTTTACTACCATGTTCAAAATCGTACAATTTTTTATTAGTGGATTACGAGGATTGATGATTCGGTAAAATAAATCCCTAAAAAACAAGGGAATTTTTTTAAATGTTGCATTGAGTTTTGGTACCATACGTAATACGTAGAGTATGTATGAATCAGTCTGTAATTCTTACTACCATGTTCAAAATCATACAATTTTTTATTAGTGGATTACGACGAGGTAAGATTACGTACAATTTTTTATTAGTGGATTACGAGGATTGATTCGGTGTCCCCTATAGTATCGACGCGTTGCTGCTGTCCCTTGTATTATGTAGGCGTTGTATTATCGACGCGTTGTTGCTGTCCCCTGTATTATTGACGCGTTGCTGCTGCTGTCCCCTGTATAGTATCGACGCGTTGTATTATCGACGCGTTGCTGCTGTCCCTGGTATTATGTAGGCGTTGTATTATCGATGCGTTGTTGCTGTCCCCTGTATAGTATCACGCGTTGTATTATCGACGCGTTGCTGCTGTCCCCTGTATTATCAACGCGTTGTATTATCAACGCGTTGCTGCTGCTGTCCCCTGTATAGTATCACGCGTTGTATTATCGACGCGTTGCTGCTGCTGTCCCCTGTATAGTGTCGACGCGTTGTATTATCAACGCGTTGCTGCTGCTGTCCCCTGTATAGTATCACGCGTTGTATTATCGACGCGTTGCTGCTGCTGTCCCCTGTATAGTGTCGACGCGTTGTATTATCAACGCGTTGCTGCTGCTGTCCCCTGTATACTATCGACGCGTTGCTGCTGTCCCCTGTATTATGTAGGCGTTGTATTATCGACGCGTTGCTGCTGCTGTCCCCTGTATTATCGACGCGTTGCTGCTGTCCCCTGTATTATGTAGGCGTTGTATTATCGACGCGTTGCTGCTGCTGTCCCCTGTATTATCTACGCGTTGCTGCTGTCCCCTGTATAGTATCGACGCGTTGTATTATCGACGCGTTGCTGCTGTCCCCTGTATTATCGACGCGTTGTATTATCGACGCGTTGCTGCTGCTTGCTGTCCCCTGTATTATCTACGCGTTGTATTATCGACGCGTTGCTGCTTGCTGCTTGCTGCTTGCTCTCCCCCCTGTATTATCGACACGTAGCTGCTTGCTGCTGCTTGCTGTCCACCCTGTATTATCGACGCGTTGCTGCTTGTTGCTATATCGCTTTTGTCTTGGCTGCGCTAGGGTATCCCCTTACAGTACAAAATCCACGCGTCGGACCTAGCAAAACCCTTGTATTATCAACGCGTTGCTGCTTGTTGCTATATCACTTTTGTCTTGGCTGCGCTAGGGTATCCCCTTACAGTACAAAATCCACGCGTCGGACCTAGCAAAACCCAATACATTATTCGCTGCTCGCTGCTGTTTGCTGTATATCGACACCTTGCTGCTGCTTGCTGTCCCCCCCTGTAATATAAACGCTTTGCTTCTATTTGCTGCTTGCTGTTCCCCCCCTACTGTATCGCCTTTATCTCTCTTTGCAGTACATAATCCACGCGTCGAACCCAGCGAAACCCTCGTACGTTATTCGCTGCTTGCTGCTTGCTGCTCGCTGCTCGCTGCTCCCCTGTATATTGACGCTTGCTGCATATCAAGTGTTTTTGTTGTAGATTGACGCGTTGCTGCTGCTGTCCCTGTATTATCGACGCGTTGTTGTTCGCCGTATATCAACGCATTGCTGTCCCCTGTATTATCAACGCGTTGCTGTCCCCTGTATTATTGACGCGTTGCTGTTTGCTGTCCCCTGTATTATTGACACGTTGCTGCTTGTTGCTGCTTGCTGTCCCCCCTGTATTATCGACGCGTTGCTTGCTGCTTGCTGCCCCCTTGTATTATCGACGCGTTGCTGCTTGCTGCTGCTTGCTGTCCCCCCTGTATTATTGACGCGTTGCTGCTTGCTGTCCCCCCTGTATTATCGTTGCGTTGCTGCTTGCTGCTGCTTGCTGTCCCCCCCTGTATTATCGACACGTTGCTGCTTGCTGCTGCTGCTTGCCGTCCCCCCCTGTATTATCGATGCGTTGCTGCTTGCTGCTGCTGCTGCTTGCCGTCCCCCCTGTAATATCAACGCGTTGCTGCTGCTTGCTGCTATATCGCTTTTGTCTTGGCTGTGCTAGGGTATGCCTTTCCAGTACAAAAACAACGCGTCGGACCTAGCAAAACCCCTTGTATATCAACGCGCTGCTGCTGCTTGCTTTCCCCCCGCTGTATCGCTTTTGTCTTGGCTGCGCTAGGGTATGCCTTTCCAGTACAAAAACAACGCGTCGAACCTAGCAAAACCCCTGTAATATCAATGCGTTGCTGCTGCTTGCTGCTATATCGATTTTATCTTGGCTGCGCTAGGGTATCTCTTTACAGTAGAAAAACAACGCGTCCGACCTAGCAAAACCCAGTACGTTATTCGCTGCTCGCTGCTGCTGCTTGCTGTCCCCCCCGTATTATCGACGCGTTGCTGCTTGCTGTCCCCTGTATTATCGACGCGTTGCGACGTGTTGCTGTCCCCTGTATTATCGACGCGTTGCTGCTGCTTGCTGTTCACCGTATTATCGACGCGTTGCTGCTTGCTGCTGCTTGCTGTCCCCTGTATTATCGACGCGTTGCTGCTGCTTGCTGTTCACCGTATTATCGACGCGTTGCTGCTTGCTGCTTGCTGCTGCTTGCTGTCCCCTGTATTATCGACGCGTTGCGACGTGTTGCTGTCACCTGTATTATCGACGCGTTGCTGCTGCTTGCTGTTCACCGTATTATCGACGCGTTGCTGCTTGCTGTCCCCTGTATATCGACGCTTTGCTGCTCCGTGCTGTTCACCGTATTATCGACGCGTTGCTGCTTGCTGTCCCCTGTATATCGACGCTTTGCTGCTCCGTGCTGTTCACCGTATTATCGACGCGTTGCTGCTTGCTGTCCCCTGTATATCGACGCTTTGCTGCTCCGTGCTGTCCCCCCCCCTGCTATCTTGGCTGCGCTAGGGTATCCCTTTACAGTACAAAAACAAAGCGTCGGACCTAGCAAAACCCAATACGTTATTCGCTGCTTGGTGTTTGCTGCTGCTTGCTGTCCCCCCCCTGCTGTATCGATTTTGTTTTGGCTGCGCTAGGGTATCTCTTTACAGTACAAAAACAACGCGTCGGACCTAGTAGCAAAACCCAATACGTTATTCGCTGCTCGCTGCTGCTGCTTGCTGTCCCCCCTGTATTATCAACGCTCTGCTTGCTGTCCCCTGTATTATCGACGCGTTGTATTATCAACGCGTTGCTGCTGCTTGTTGTCCTTTGTATTATCGACGCGTTGTATTATCTACGCGTTGCTGCTGCTTGCTGTCCCCTGTATTATCGACGCGTTGTATTATCAACGCGTTGCTGCTGCTTGTTGTCCTTTGTATTATCGACGCGTTGTATTATCTACGCGTTGCTGCTGCTTGCTGTCCCCTGTATTATCTATGCGTTGTATTATCGACGCGTTGCTGTTGCTGTCCCCTGTATTATCGACGCGTTGCTGCTGCTTGCTGTTCACCGTATTATCGACGCGTTGTATTATCAACGCGTTGCTGCTGCTTGCTGTCCCCTGTATTATCTACGCGTTGTATTATCTACGCGTTGCGACGTGTTGCTGTCCCCTGTATTATCGACGCGTTGCTGCTGCTTGCTGTCTTATCTACGCGTTGTATGATCGACGCGTTGCTGTTGCTGTCCCCCCTGTAGTATATCGACGCGTTGCGACGTGTTGCTGTCCCCTGTATTATCGACGCGTTGCTGCTGCTTGCTGTTCACCGTATTATCAACGCGTTGCTGTTGCTGTCCCCGCCTGCTATATCGATTTTGTCTTGGCTGCGCTAGGGTATCCCTTTACAGTACATAATCCACGCGTCGAACCTAGCAAAACCCTGTATGTTGTTATTTGCTCCTTGCTGTCCCCCCCCTGTATTATCGACGCGTTGCTGTTGCTGTCCCCCCCCTGCTATATCGATTTTGTCTTGGCTGCGCTGGGGTATCTCTTTACAGTACAAAATCCACGCGTCCAACCTAGCAAAACCCATGTATGTTATTTGCTCCCGTGCAAATCGACGCGTTACTATCCCCTGTATATCGACGCGTTACTGCTTGCTGTCCGACCTGTATTATCGACGCGTTGCTGCTTGCTGGTGCTTGCTGTATTATCGACGCGTTGCTGCTTGCTGCTGCTGTTTGCTATCCCCTGTAATATATTGACGCTTTGCTGCTGCTCGCTGCTGTATCGATTTCGTCTTGGCTGCGCTAGGGTATCCCCTTACAGTACATAATCCACGCGTCGAACCTAGCAAAACCCATGTATGTTATTTGCTCCCCTGCAAATCGACGCGTTACTATCCCCTGTATATCGACGCGTTGCTCGCTGTCCCCTGTCGTATTATCGACGCGTTGCTAGCTATCCCCTGTATTATCGACGCGTTGCTGCTGCTGTCCCCTGTCGTATTATCGACGCGTTGTATTATCGACGCGTTGCTGCTGCTGTCCCCTATATTATCGACGCGTTGCTTGCTGCTGTCCCCTGTATTATTATCGACGCGTTGACGCGTTGCTTGCTGCTGTCCCCTGTCGTATTATCGACGCGTTGCTTGCTGCTGTCCCCTGTTGTATTATCGACGCGTTACTGTCCCCTGTATTATCGACGCGTTGTATTATCGACGCGTTACTCGCTGTCCCCTGTATTATCGACGCGTTACTCGCTGTCCCCTGTACAGTATCGACGCGTTACTCGCTGTCCCCTGTATTATCGACGCGTTGTATTATCGACGCGTTACTCGCTGTCCCCTGTATTATCGACGCGTTGTATTATCGACGCGTTGCTGCTGCTGTCCCCTGTATTATCGACGCGTTGCATTATCGACGCGTTACTCACTGTCCCCTGTATTATCGACGCGTTGTATTATCGACGCGTTACTCGCTGTCCCCTGTATTATCGACGCGTTACTCGCTGTCCCCTGTACAGTATCGACGCGTTACTAGCTGTCCCCTGTATTATCGACGCGTTGCGACGTGTTGCTGCTGCTGTCCCCTGTATTATCGACGCGTTGTATTATCGACGCGTTGCTGCTGCTGTCCCCTGTATTATCGTCGCGTTGCTGCTGCTTGCTGCTATATCGATTTCGTCTTGGCTGCGCTAGGGTATCCCCTTACAGTACAAAATCCACGCGTTGAACCTAGCAAAACCCTGTATTATCAACGCGTTGCTACTGCTCGCTGCCCCCCCCCCCCTGCTCTATCGATTTTATCTTGGCTGCGCTAGGGTATCTCTTTCCAGTACAAAAACAACGCGTCGAACCTAGCAAAACCCTATCCCCATATCGACGCTTCGCTGCTGTTTGCTGTTTGCTACTCGCTGTTTGCCACTTGCTGTTTGATGTTGCTGCTTGCTGTCAACCTGTTTCGACTGAGCTGTGATGTGTCGTTACGTGTTATTATTGTGTTCTTTTTTGCATTTACATAAGTTTGCCATGGTTTGCCATGCATCAGGAAGTCGTGGAAATATTGTAAATTTGGACATTCCTGGTACAAAAGGTCTATAAACCCTGTAGAAATATCGTGATCAAGGTACCTACCTTGGAAAAGAGCCCGTTTGTTCGTCTGTTCGTCTGTTCATACGTTCGTCTGTTCATACACTGGTATGTTGGTCTGTTGATATGATTGTATGTTCGTCTGTTCGTCTGTTAACACCAGTCTTCATCCTTCATACGTTCATCTGTTCATACATTGCTACGTTCGTCTGTTCGTACGATTTTATGTTCGTCTGCTCGTCTGCTTGTCTGTTGGTATGCTCGTCTGTTCGTCTGCTAATCTGTTCATATGTTCGTCTGTACATACTCTGGTATGTTGGTCTGTTGGTATGATTATATGTTCGTCTGTTCAAATGTTCGTCTGTTCGTATCCTTATATGTTCGTCTGTTCGTATGTTTGTATGTTCGTCTGTTCGTCTGTTCATATGTTTGTCTGTTCATACGTTGGTATGTTCGTCTGTTTGTATGATTGTATGTTGATAGAGACGGAACTTTATAGGATTAATGGAGACACTTGACAGGATGATGCTAGACAGGATGCTAGGAGTTGGGGTATGTAGATCCAGTACAAATCCTACTTGAGGGGCCTAGCATCCTGTCTAGCATCCTGTTTAGTATCGCCTTTTTGGTTCTTCAGTTCCGTTCTCATCTTAGCATCCTGTATATCTTATAATACAGGGCTGCTAAGAGTTGGGGTATGTAGATCCAGTACAAATCCTACTTGAGGGGCCTAGCATCCTTTCTAGCATCCTGTTTAGTATCGCCTTCTTGGTTCTTCAGTTCCGTTCTTATCTTAGCATCCTGTATATCTTCTAATATAGGGCTGCTAGGAGTTGGGGTATGTAGATCCAGTACAAATCCTACTTGAGGGGCCTAGCATCCTGTCTAGCATCCTGTTTAGTATCGCCTTCTTGGTTCTTCAGTTCCGTTCTCATCTTAGCATCCTGTATATCTTATAATACAGGGCTGTTAAGAGTTGGGGTATGCAGATCCAGTACAAATCCTACTTGAGGGGCCTAGCATACTGTCTAGCATCCTGTTTAGGAGATCTACAGGACGATGCTAATTGATGAACCAAACCGCACTGTGCTACAGGTGATAGTGAACAGGATGCTAAGCACGATGCTGGGCCCTTCTAGTAGAACTTGTACCATATCTACATACCCCAGTTCTTAGCAGATCAATAGTGGGAGATCTACAGGACTTAGCAGCAGGCTTAGCAGCAGGCTTAGCAGCAGGCTTAGCAGCAGGCTTAGCAGCAGGCTTAGCAGCAGGCTTAGCAGCAGGCTTAGCAGCAGGCTTAGCAAAAATGCTATGGGGTGCTACAGTCAAGTGACCCAGGTCATTGTGTAGGATTTGTACCAGTTACAAAACCCTGGGTACAGCATCTGCTAGCATACGCTGTAGCTCCTCAGTGCTACAAGGTTAGGGGGATGCTAATGCTAACTGATTACGAGACACGGAGTATCTGGTATGCTATCATACCATGCTACCCTATAATGCTACCGTCAGGGTATGGTCGTTACTGTACGATCTATACTATAACTGGATACCCAGCCCATACAGTTGCAAGCAAGCCAACGCTAACGCTAATCCAAGCGCTAGTAGTAATAGCGCTACTAACTCCGTATGCTATGATTGTATGCTATGCTTGTATGCTAGCGCTACTCCATACACTAACTCCGTACGCTACACTACTCCTCTGTACAAGTCTACGTGGTAACAGTACTGATAAGATACTGTACGATACAAGATAGCGAGTTCTCTTTTTATCTGGAGCTCAGCGCTTCAGCTCAGCGCTTTGCTCACTCTTTTCTTTTTATCTAATTAAACACCATCATGCCCTCCACTTTTGATCGATCCCGATGTACCTCTTGGCGTGTATCCTGTAGTATCTGACTGTATGTAATAGCATTCAAACAGTATCTTCTGTAGACTTAAGATTTGCCAGCACTCTACGTGCCATTGTTGTTATTGCTATCCACTAGGTATTTCAGTACACGTACGATTAATTCCTACGAATCGAAAGTGCCGACGGGCAGGAATATCAACGCAAGACAGGATGCTGGGCCCTGATTTAGTAGTACTAGTACTACATGATACTACAGGTAGTACTAGTAGTACTAAGTAACACTCATCGAAAAAAAAGGGACTTTTCCCTCAATTTAGTGCATTGGACTTTCAAATGCTGTACAACTCCACTACCCCCCCCGGTCCAATTGCTCAGTAAGATCTTACTTGGTTGCTTTTGTGTTCTATCATTGTCATTCGGTACCAGTACATAACTTACCGTAAGTTACCGTAACTCTGGTGAGTGGTGGCGTCTCACTGTGTGATTCCGTACCGGTACTACTAAAATTAAGGTTACCCTTACCAATGCGGGAAGCTGGGGCGCGGCAAAAAAAAATCGGATGAATTCCAAACCGCGTCAAACTCTCAAAACGGCCAATGAAAATCAATCTCTCTAGAAAAAGGGGGAAAGTTTGACGAATGAATCCATCAAAATCTCACCAATCAGGCTGCTCAATGCTCATCACCAATGCTTTTTTAAAAAATTAAAAAATTGAAAATGCTCATCAACAATGCTCAATCAATGCCTTCCGTTCCACAAATCCACAAATTTATTTCCTTTTTGATTGAAGGGGAAACGCTGTTCGAGCTGTCACGCTCAAAATGTCAAGATGAAGATAGTAAGTAAGGTCACTGAGTAACCTTACTACGGATCGCCTAACAATTGAAATAACATTTTTTTTAAACAAAATTAACGAAGATTAACGGTACATGTACCAAAAAAAAAGAACCTTAACCCCCTGCTTACCAAAAATTGACTCACAGTTTAGAGATCACTAAAACCCCTTTGACTGTCGTCATTGGCTGCTATTGACTCACTACAAGGGGGATCGAAAAAACTAGTTGATTAGATCTATTTTGCGAGAACACGATTGTTCTTCGGAACATGCTTTTTCGACAACAATAGGTGACACTTCTTGCTTGACGAGAGTGGTCTTCAGGACTGCCGAAAGGGTTCTTTGTTACTGTCTTGGGTTGGTCTGCTTCTTGCTGGTTGGATCTTGTGTTATTGGATAGAGTGGTGGGAATCAATTTCAGCTTGTTTGTTGAAATGGATCGATTCGTCCCGAGGAGATTCGTCCCAGTGGAGGTACACGACAATCATCGCCATGGATAAAATTGATACAGCAGGGGAGAGTAGCAACGCGTCGATAATACAGGGGGGGGGGGCAGCAAGCAGCAAGCAGCAACGCGTCGATAATACAGGGGGGGGGGAGGGCAGCAAGCAGCAAGCAGCAACGCGTCGATAATACAGGGGGGGGACAGCAAGCAGCAAGCAGCAACGCGTCGATAATACAGGGGGAGGGACAGCAAGCAGCAAAGCGTTGATGATACAGGGGGGGGGGAGAGCAAGCAGCAAGCAGCAACGCGTCGATATAATACAGTACACCAGGGGGGACAGCAAGCAGCAACGCGTTGATAGTATACCGACACGACAGCAAACAGCAACGCGTCGATAGTATACCAGTACAGGGGAGCAGCAAGCAGCGAATAACAGGGGACAGTGAACAGCAAGCACTGGAATCAGCAGCAGCAATTGGTTCATTCAATTGGAAGTTTGCGCACTGCAGATACAGTGAAGAAGATGGTACTTACGAGGGAGTCAGTCACTGCTCGTCCGCCTTTGGGAGCGGGAACTCGACCGGGACGAGCCTCACGTTCGTCACGACCCGAACGCGACTTATTGTTGTGTCATTGTAGATTGTCGTGTCGTAGATTGTCGATTGTCGGTTGTCCATTGCCGGTTGTCGATTGTAGATTACTACCGGTACTAGTCTTGTTGGAGAGTAACTGTGGTGTTTTAATGTTACCACCAGCAAAATTATGAGCTACTGCTTGCTGCTGCTTGCTGCTCCTTTTTTTTGCTCTGCTGTTTGCTCTGCTGTTTGCTACTGCTTGTTGATCGATCCGATCGATCGATCGTGTTTCTTGCATTCCGGACTTTCGTGTACCGGTATGTTCGATATCCAGACTTGTAGACCTACAATAGCTAAAGAGAGGTCCAACACCTCTGAGTCCCAGCAGTTCTCATATACTTGGACGCGTCGGTCGACTTCAATCCCAGGAGTTGACGCGTCTGCCAACTTCAATCCCAGGAGTTCTTCTATACTTTGCGGCGCTGGTCGACTTCAATCCCACCATGTGGACGTCCAAGGTTTTCTATTGTACCTATGTTTGATATCCACCAATGGAGATGAGTATAATCGATTCCCACAAGTGTTTGATACTTAGCTGTGGGAGTGACACGGGAGTGATCGACTGCCGGCGCTATTGGTATACAATCGAAAACCTATTACAAATAAGAAACTGGAGCAAACTGGAGCAAACACTAATTCATTATTTCTATTTTTGCAACTTGCAAAAGCAAATCCACTAAACAACCACTAAGAAATACAACCAAATCGACAATCGACCATGGTGGTGGAGACGCGACAATCGACAATGGCGCTCAGCGTTTCAGGGGATTACAACCCCTCGCTGTATCCGCAGTGAGCGAATGTCCCGTCGAATGGACCGATTGCTCCTGCAGCTCTGTAGCACGCCAACTGTGACGTGCCACTGCAGCCACACCACTGCCAATTGTTGGTTGCAGTACAAAAACAATGCGTCGAACCTAGCAAAACCCATGTACGTTATTCGCTGCTGTTTGCTACTTGCTGTCCCCCCCCCTGTATTATCGACGCGTTGCTGCTGCTGTCCCCCCTGTAGTATGTCGACGCGTTGCTGCTTGCTGTCCCCCCCCCTTTGTATTATCGACGCGTTGCTGCTGCTGTCCCCTGTATTTTCGACGCGTTGCTGCTTGCTGTCTCCCTTGTATTATCAACGCGCTGCTGCTCGCTGCTGCTTGCTGTCCCCCCTGGTGTACTGTATTATCGACGCGTTGCTGCTTGCTGCTTGCTGTCCCCCCCTGTATTATCGACGCGTTGCTGTTGCTTGCTGTCCCCCCCCCCTGTATTATCGACGCGTTGATCCAATAACACAAGATCCAACCAGCAAGAAGCAGACCAACCCAAGACAGTAACAAAGAACCCTTTCGGCAGTCCTGAAGACCACTCTGGTCAAGCAAGAAGTGTCACCTATTGTTGTCGAAAAAGCATGTTCCGAAGCATCGAAAAAGCATGTTCGAACCGAAGAACCGAAGAACAATCGTGTTTTCGCAAAATAGATCTAATCAACTAGTTTTTTCGATCCCCCTTGTAGTGAGTCAATAGCAGCCAATGACGACAGTCAAAGGGGTTTTAGTGATCTCTAAACTGTGAGTCAATTTTTGGTAAGCAGGGGGTTAAGGTTCTTTTTTTTTGGTACATGTACGCTAATCTTCGTTAATCTTTAATCTTCGTTAATTTTGTTTAAAAAAAATGTTATTTCAATTGTTAGGCGATCCGTAGTAACTAACCTTACCAATCAGTTGTACCGGTACACACATCACGTTTTTGACACTACCGTACGTACGCCCGGCTTTGCCCGTACGATACGTTACCCGTAATCTTACTTTTAGCCGTACAATTTCTACTACACGTACAGTAAACCTTACTCTTCGTCCAGTCGAACCCCCAACTCCGCCAACACTCACCACTCACCACTCACAACCGCTTCCTTCCGCAAGCACACAACACCACACAACACCACGCCACCTGCTGCTCGACCTCGACCTCGACCCGCAATGGGGGGCGGAAAGGGCAAATCCAGAGGCGCGACGACACGGTCGGCAGCTTCGAAACTCCCCACCCTGTCCTCGCGGGAGGACCTGGACCGCGCCATTCGCAATGCCAGCGCCAGCGCCAGCGCCAACGGAAATCGCGGCACCGGATCCCTGGTGGTCCTCGAGTTCACCGCCACCTGGTGCGGCGTCTGCCGGAAGATCGCGCCCTTTTTCGAGGGACTCGCGAGAGATCCCGGGGTGACCGATGGCGTCGTCGTGGCCCTCTACACCGTCGACGTCGACGAGGCCCACGACCTGACCAATTTCTACGGAGCCTCGGCGCTTCCCCTCTTTGTCTTTTTGGTCGACGGCAAAAAGGTGGACACCCTGGTCGGGGCGCAGCAAACGGCCCTCAAGAAGAAGATTCTGAAACACGCGTCGTCTCGCAAGAGGTAGAACGAAGGTCGGGTGCCATCGAATCCAATCCAATCCAATCCAATCCATCCGGGGCCGATGCCGTTCCTCTCGCCCCGCCCCGCCCCGCCCAACATTCAGCAAGCATCGGCGCTCCGACACTCGCAAGTCCCCGCGCCATGGCCCAGCTCTGGGTCGCCACGCGTCGCTCGCAGCCAAACCAAATCAAACCAAACCAACAGGGTGCGTATTATTCTTGGAGCGTCGTGCGGTTGTTATGATGGAATTTGTTGTGATGTGTTGTGTTGTGTTGTGTTGTGTTGTGTGACTCTCCCAATCCTTGCTGCGCCCGACCACCGTTAGGTTATGGTCTGCTCGTTGCGAGGCGCACTATTATGTGGGTGGGAGAAGAGCGTCGTTCCCGATCCAACAACTTGGTGGGTCTTTGATATCGTAGACTGCTGAGCATAGTACCCGGGAGACACACGGTTTTTGTGGATTGATTCTTGATTTCTGTCGGTACCGTATGCACGACGGAAGCCCGAGACGGAGTGGTCTTGTCTCTTTCACCGATCCAACCAATCTCACCGCGCGGTCGTTTCACATACCTTGCACCATCTCTTTCCGTCCTTCTTCCTCCCGATGATTCGATCTTCCGCCAATGGTTTCCGTCCGTGGAAAGGACTCGAGCACCCGCTGCTGGATCGGCAGACGCAAACGACAGACGACGCGTCCGGGAGAAACAAAACCGCAAAACCCATCGACTTTTTATTGATCGCCACCCATCGATGCCACCGACCCGACACGCACGTCGTCGGATCCACTCAGGAGCATCCTCTCGGGTGGTGGCCCTTCGCACCCATGGCGTCCGAGCCTCGAGGCGCGGGGATTGCGTGTTGCCGGTCGACGGGACCGGGGACCATTCCGAACCGACACGACCGCGTCGACACAGACACCGACACGGCATCACCCCCCGACCGACGGTGCGCATGCTTTTGGAATTGCAATTGGTATCGAGGCCGCAATCCAGGCCAATCGCGTTTTCAACGCGATATCCGTGAAACCCATTGATTGATACGATTCGAAATGAACGGGCAAAATCCTCTATTGTATTATATTATATTATATTATTATATCGACCATTATTTGCAATGCAACAACATTTCACGATAGGGCTTTTCCAAAGCCATCCGAATCATCTCGAACACCCGATCAATCTCTTGCTATCACCGCACACATACGCAAAAGTTGTGTTTGCCGTCAAACCCGTCCGCGCAACTAAAACCGAAACCGAAACTGCGGATCAGGTCGAATGGGGGTGCAACCGATCCCGAACAAATCGCCGAACATTGTCGATCGAGTCCTCAAAGTCGCAGGCAGTGTCCGCGCTCCGTATCGGAACAATGAACAACGCAAACACGGCGGTAAACTGTACACGTACGAAACACGACAGAACACGACACGACACAAAACAACGCGTGAGTACAACCAACACGGCATCGTCTGCTCCGTGGCAAGGATTCCTTCGTTCCTTCGCGTGGATCCAACCAAAAACCGCGCGTTCCTTTCCCACCATTCCTCGTCTCGTCGAAAAAACGATGCGAATTCCGCACTCACCCCCTGGAGCGCTGCGCGCCCGGTCTTGAAGACGTTCCGGCTTCCGGCCATGGCGACGGGACCGAATTCGCCCCCGGCGTAAAATCCCAGGCACGGAACGTCGGGAAAGGCGCGCGCGAATCGTTTCGCATCGCTCATCGCTTCGGGGATGAAATAGGTCGCTTCGGGGCCGCGCCCGTTGCAGGTGTACATCAGGGCGCCCAGTATCTTCTCTCCCTCGGTCTGTTGTCGGAGCTGCAGCATCGTCCGATCCATGTCTTCCGTGCACGCCGTTCCCCCCAGGCGAAAAAAGTCCACCTCGGCGCCCTCGACCGACTCCGGTCGTTCGCCCTCGGAACCATCCGTCAGGATCGCAAAGACGCCCAGCGTCTCGATCAGTTGGTTCAGGGCCGACAATTCAAAGCCGTCGGAGTTGCGCCTCTTGATCCCCAAAAAATCAAACGGGAGATACTTTCCCAAGATGTCGATCGGAGACTGAATCTCTCCCGTGATTTGGTCCCGCAGCCTTGTGATGACGTGAATGGGCGGCGGATCGACGCCGGTTCGTGGGTCGCCGCCGCCCGGGTTGGCAACGTGCGCTTCGTGAACGACGAGATTGGAAAAGGATCGCGGCGGACCGTCGTTGTTCAAGACGCTCCGAACCCCCCGCGATACCGTGCTCCGGATCGGGACGTTGCCGCCCAAAACGACTCCGAATATTCCGGAATCGGCAACCCCGCACGTGGACCGGTGCGCGTCGCGAGTCACAACGGCCTCTTTCTCGAGGGCAGAATGCACCAGATCCACGAGCTCCGACTTTGGAATCGAATTCCCTTCTTCCGTTGGTTTTGGAATCGAGTGACCGCGGAGGACCGAATTATTGCAACAACGTCGCAATGCGTATCGGAGCTGCCGTTCGGACATGTGGCACAGTTCCGCCTTGGTGTACGTGGGCATCGACACGTACCCTTCTCCACAAACACCTCCGACAATGACGGCATTCGGCGCGACCACTTGCATTCTCCGGGTAATCGAATCGGTCGATACCACGCCGCCTCCGACGGCATACAGAATCATTCCTTTCCAAAAGCTCGTATCGTTGTTGTTGTTGTTGCCACCGTTGTTCAAACCAGAATGATATCGCAGCCTCTGTTCTAGAAAATCTAGATCCTCTTCGTCAGCCTGGTCCGAAAATGCAAAGGGTACTATCGTCGCCCCCGGGAAATTCATTGCCATCAACGATGCCTTGCATTCGCAATCCAACTCGGCCTGCTGCGCTTGCGAACCCCGATCCGATGCTGGTTGGATGGCTTGAATGCCACCATAGGCCACGGCATGCAGGCTTATCGTCTCTCTGTTGTTGGGCGCGTGAGGAAACAATAGTTCATTCTTTATTCCCTCTGCAAAATCGGTTTTTGCCGAAAACCCAAAGACCAGATTCGGTTTTCCCCGCAGCTTTTGCTTGCACTCCCTCAACATGGCCCTCGAAATTCGTTCGACGCACATTTTCCCCGCCTCACCGGGCGTTGTCTTCTCGAGCTCAGCGGCGGCAGCCCGAGCCGTGGTGGTTGCGATTTCGGGCCGTTTCAACAATCGACGAAACTGATGGACGAGATAGTAAAAACGCTGCGAGGTGCACGCCAAGCGTCCACTATCGGCGACGTTCAAATACCCAATGAAACGCAGCGCGAGATCCGAGGAGATCACGTCCTCGATTTGGTTGCCGCCGTTGGCATCCTCCATGTTTTGTTGCGTCGAATGCAATTGCAAGGTAAGTTATTGCCGTTCCTCGTGCAAAATGGTTTCGATTTCGATTGGATTATGGAATGCCACAAGATTCTTGAGTTCGGGGAAATACTGGGTCCAACACGTTTTGTTCGCGGCACCCTACCGTATGGCACAAGCAACAACCAGTCTGCTGCTCCTCTTCCGCCTCCTATTCTATTCCTTCATTGCCTTGTAGAGAAATCTGCCAGACAGCACACAATTTTTTTTCTTTTCGGTGTCACGCGCGGTGTCTCGTGACTTCCATTTTAATTTTACCGAAGAATAGAGAATGCGGTAAGGTTTACCGTACGGTACGCACTGTACGTACGTAAGTCGAGAGCAGGCGATCCGCCCTTTTTGTGCCGAATAAATCCGAGAGCTCCCGCTCAACGATCGGAAGTTCGTATTCGTAAGGTCACCTACCGGTAGTAAGGTACCGGTACTTGTAGTAGAATCACGTTGAATCATCAGGAGCAACAACTAAGTTAGTGTACGGTAAGTCACTTGTATGTTGCTCGAAGCAAGGCGTAATACGGGTAAATTTACTGCTGTTGTTCCATACTTGTAAACCTTACTTTAAAAAAAAAAATATTCTTGATGGAGAAATGAGAAAGAACACAAGTTCGCCGAGATTTTCTGTTTCCCTTACTTCCTTACTACTTGCGCATGAGCGATCACCGAAGCAATCAGACCAAAGTTTTTCGTCCGGTCAGAGACGGTAATCTTACGTAACCTTACGAAAGTTGATTTCTCGGTCGAAGGAATAGCTTACTAACTACCGGTGCGACAATCGTCAATTTCAGATTTTGCGATCGAACCTTCGGAACCTTCATGTAGAGAACTCATCGAATGCCAACTAGAAGGTACCACCCTTGACTATTGAACACCATTTACATTGCACTCCGGCATTCGTTGACGCTTCCAACCGCTGGAACGGCGAACACAACGGCATCTTCTTTTGGCAAAAAGGTGTCAAAATAAATAGTATCAATTCTATCCATCATGGCGAAGAAAACACGTAGATCGAAACGAGAAAAGGAGATCAAGAAGGAGAAGGAGGAACGAGAGGTGGAGGAGGAGGACGACGACGACGAAGCCGAAGAGCCTTCCGATGAAGAATTGAGGAGTCACATCCGACGGTTGATTCCATTGGTCAATCTACAGAACACTGGCGTGAAGGCATTCACGAAATTGCTCTCGAAAGAGTGCGGTGGTGCCGACCTGAAGAGCCGTAGCAAGTTCATCAAGCAAGCCCTCTCGGAGGCAATCAACGAAATGGACGATTCTGCTTCCTCAGAGGGAGACAATGACGATGGCGATGACGACGACGACGATGATGACGAACCAAAGAAAAAGGCCCCGCGAAAGACGGGACTCTCTGTCAAGAAAGAAATATCTGCAGATCTCGCTGACTTTTTGGGAGTGGATAAGGACCAGCTCATGGCACGAACGGATGTCGTCAAAGGTATGTGGGATTATATCAAAGCGCACGATCTGCAAAATCCGGAAAACAAACGAGAAATATTCTTGGACGAGAAAATGCAAAAGCTCTTTGGATGCGAGACCTTCACAATGTTTACCATGAACAAATACATAGGCGCGCACATTCACCCCTTCAAACCCGTGGATCTGACGTCGAACACGACCAAGAAAAAACCACGGAAGCGGAAAAAGAAGGGGGAGGCCGACGGTGTCACCGGAAAGAAAAAACGCAAGCCGAAAAAGCCCGGCCTCCAACCCCCCTATCGGCTCTCGGATGAGCTGGCGGAGATTGTCGGGACCCACGTCCTGCCCCGGCCGCAGGTCGTCAAGGCGATCTGGGCGCACATAAAGAAACACGATCTGCAAAACCCGGAGGACAAGCGCCAAATTCTGTGCGATGAAAAGCTCAAGGCCGTCATGGGCGGAGAAGACAAGGTCACCATGTTCAACATGAACCGACACGTGACCGACCATCTGTTAGAAAAACTCGATCGGTCGGAATACAACCACGATGAAGCCGAAGCAGAATTGGCAGCAAGAGAAGAACAATCAGATGAGGAGAGTGACTGAGTGATTGAAGGATTTAGGACGAAAGAATATATGGAGGGAGGGAAGGGAGGAAAGCGACAATACTGAAAATCATTGTATCCGTTATAATTCAATGATCGAGTGAGTGAACTGGAAGCTAGTGACATTACTAATGGCGTGTAAAAGATTTTGAATGAAAGAGCGACGGAGAATGCTGCGATTGCTGTAGAGATTTCTGTTTTCATGAAATTTTATCGGATCCAGTAGCTTCTTGTTTGGGAGACAAGCAGATAAAAAGTACGCAGCTAAACGGCTAATGTTGCAGTTGAATACTACTTTGACTTTTTCTTTTGAAAACCTACGCTACACTACCAGCATGTGTCGGATCAAACATATCATTGATATTTTATGTACAGTTTTCCAATTTGTTTGACCATATTTCTACCTTCGTTGCAACTCACTCTTCGTAATGGAGGAGCGACTGAAGTGGCCGCGATGGCATCGATTACGTCGATATTGGTCGAAACTAAAAAAAAAACACAATTTCCAGCGAACTCATTCGTCATCGAGAGAGGATGTCGGTTTTAGTTTATTGATTTTTACATCATGAAGTAGCATCTTTGAAGTAAGTTGAATGTTTTTCTTTACATCAAACAGCGACAAGGTCTTCTTCCTCGCCCCCTGATCGATGGATTCTTAGCGTCGTAAAGAAGCTCCTCGTCTATGCATTATACTCCCATTCTAAGGCAGCAGAAAGAAGCTTCATGTTACCTATTTTGACCCAATGTGGATGATTTACGCAATGCCAATGGAACGGAGAAGATCTTCATGCCTCCGAGAGAGCTTGTTTGTCTTCAATTTCCTCTTTTGGTCTCGGAGCCAGTATCCTAACTGCTGGAGATCCGAGTCCCTGTTATTCCATGGAATCACAGTCGAACCATTGTGCTGCTCTCGAAATGAAACGAGCTTCTCATACATGGCCATCCAATTCTTAGTGCTTGACTTTTTCTTCTTTTTCCTTTGAACCCTATTTTCTTCGATGCGTTGAAATCGACGGTCTGAAAGTAAGGCTTTCTTGTTAGAAGTGATGGCTTTCATCACAGCAGCGTTCGCCTCATTTGATTTCTGTTTAGTTGACAGGGGTGATTTCAACTTCTTCTTCTTTGGCTCTAGACTTTTTGGTTCGAACGAGTCGTTGTTGTTGACCATGTTCCCAAAGTCACTTTCATCAGAAGAAGCAACGTCATGGGAAATCTTCCTCTTCAGCGATCGACTTGTTTCGACTCTAATTGTAGCTCCAAGAAAAATAACATTGGTAGCAAGTCCGTGCCTCTTGGGAGAAATGATGGCAGGGTTTTTCACAGGTGAAGTAGGAGTAGGTGATGGCGACTGTTCGTTCGAATTGGATGCAGCTGTAATGAGAGCTGGAGATGACGGCGTTTCTTCTTCTTCGCTGTAAATTCTAGGCTTGGGCAGAAAGACTTGGTGAGCATTCGTTTCAATATTCGTCGTTTTTATTTCTCGTGCACCACTAGAATTTCTAGCGTAGTTCACTTTCGTCACCCTATCGACATTGCTAAGCGACGACAGCATCTCTTCACCAGACGAATTGCAAGCGGTCGCAGCAAAGGTTGATGACTCTTCTGAACATATGTGAGAAGAAGAGACGATAGCTGAATCCCGGGTCGAAGGTATGGTTGCGTATAATATCCACGGTGAAAAGGCGATACTCATCATAGCCAGCATAGATGAGATCGCAGGAAGGACAAGGAGAGTGAGGACGTCCAAGTTGCCTCTAGGGTTCAGAGCGAATTGATACATGGTGTACAGGTGATACAATACTGTAATATAATCATGAGCAATTGTAGAGCAGTCTCAAACTTAGACAATGAAGGTTGAGATGCAGCCGCAGCCGCACCTACAGTCAACAAGCAATCATCAACCTCTCGATTTCTCTCGAAAGTCGTAGCAATTCGATTTTATTGAGATTGATTGATTGATTGTGAACCTTTCTCTCACATCAAAACTATTATGTCAAAATAACGGTCACGCACGTCTGTTCTCGTTGTTTCAAATCTCCTAATAGATTTTTGATGCGCCACCACTTAGTAACGTTTTCTCCCTATGTTTCTTTGGTTTGTTACGGGTGGACAACCATGGATCGAACGTTTATTATTTGAAAGTAGAAATTCTTTTCTCTGAAACGAATTCTGAACGTACGACCGAGCGAGGTGAAACACTGAATCACCTATCATTCATTGATTACTGTAAACTGTGATTGATCATAAACTCACACAGTTCTGTCGCTATTACACTCCGCAACAATAAAAATGCTCTTTTGTGAAGTTTTTAGTAGCACGAAATGAACAATAAAATTGTTTAGACCCTTTATAGACCCTTTATTTTCAGAATTGACAAGCTATTCATCGGCAGCGAATCCGTGAGAAGGCAGAGAAAGGCGAAACATGATGGTCTCGAGGTACCAACTTTTCGTTCTGTCCCAGATTACAGTCGTATTTTTTCTTTCCTTCAAATTGGAAGCACATGTGGTTGTAGATGACAGCAGATCCATTCAGCCTGGCAACAGTAATTGTGTTCCCCGACGGGCATTCATCTCGGCTGGAGTATGTAGCGCATCGCTTCTCACTCTCTCAACCCAAACAGCGGCAGACAGTAATTCTCCCCCGCCAAGCAACGCAAGTGGCGACGACAAACCCAAATGCCTACCACCAAAAGCGCAACTGGAAAAGGTCTCGGATACTCGAGCTCAGATTGACATGGCCGTCCAAGCGAGCTCCGTTCAGGCTTTTCAATCGGCAGCCGAACTTGCGAGCGATCCATTGCTGGATGAATCCTCGCTTAGTGAGCTCTTGGGAAGTATTGCTTGCGAAAACAATCCCTCTTTATCCAAGCGTTTAGGAGAGAATGGCGCTTTTTCAGAGATTTTGGAGTCCATAGCAAATATGAGAAAAACATTGAATGGGGGAAGTAGCTCTAAGTTGACCACCGAGGATGCCATGGCTGTGATGCGGTATGGAACGAACGCTCGGTCCAACTTAGATACAATATTTTCTTTGTGATGATTTGACAAAAATGCTTGGAATCAATAATCCGTTTTGAACTTACCAGATATGTTGAGCAGTTCTAGAAGCTATCAATACAATTCGCATCTATACAGCCTCCTGAAGTGATCAATCGTATGGAATCTGTACTCGACAGTTTGTTATTTCAGACAGAAAAAATATGTTTGTAAGCTTACGCAATCTTTTCGAGCACTCGATACGGGTTAGGCGGCAGAGTTCGTTGATGGCAATGCACTCCAAGGTAACAGATCTCCGAATCATGTGCCACTTACTCTTCGATTTTTTTACGTGTATACTTGAAACGTATCATTATTGTTATCATTACCAGTCGTTGACGCATTCGTCAATATTATATTCCACAAATAATGATGATACAGAACATTTTTCTTCCACATATTAGTGATAGGTAACTTGTTTTTCGAGGTATGACGAATTGAAAGTAGATCAATGACCATAACAGTGGAAATCAGTGGTGATTTGTGGTATATTAGTAGTGCCTACTATGCAGTCTGGATCGATCAATATAACCGTTGCCGCATGAGCCAGTTTGCAGCGACTGATAGATTACTGTACCTCATTCGTTCCGTTCAGAGAAGGAAATTTATCGTGAATTATCATTACTACTACTACTACACTGTAGCATTCTTATTACACGTACGAAGTATTTTGTTACTCAAACTTTTAGTTCTTCACATGTCTGTGCTACAGAAAAAGTAAGAAAATTGATCGACGATCTGCATTCATATCCATGATCGAAGACTCGGACTAGTGTGTCAACGACTCTATCGCGACAAGCAATTGAAGTCGGAACGTGATGTTAAATCATCAAGAAAGTGGAACACTACTACTACTACTATGTAGTAGTAGTAGTAGTAGCAAACAATCGATTCGTTTTCTGCGAGTCAGTGATGTCAACGATTCAAACGAAGCAAATTGTCATTTTGAGATCAACGTGAAACAAAAATTATCTTTCACTGCCTGCATCACAGTCCAACTACAATTCTCGCCTTACGGCACCTTCGGTAGTCAGTGACCAATTCTAACTTGAAAAAGGAACAAATCAAATACAGAAATACCAGCACCATAGTAGTACTAAGAAGCAATCACTTTTGATAGGATATCAGTCACTAGAATGACTTGCAGTACCACTACTAGTGATCTCCTGAGATGCGACTCACTACAGGTAATAGCTATGAATTAAGGTTACTGTGTATTCATGCTGTTGATACGGTAGATGGCGTCTCGTCAAACATAAGAAAATGAAGAATTTAGTGAAAAGAATAATAATAATACGAAGTGCCTACCGGTAAGATTACGGTAAGGTTTATTGTACGTTTCATGATCCTTCGTACAGTAAGGTTAAGATCTACTCGTAATCTTACCGGTAACTTATTCATTACTTAACATAGTACTCTTAGTATGTACTGTACATGACTCTACTTAGGCTCACGTTGTTCATCTGTTAGGGATTGCGGAAGAAACTACTCTCTTATTATTTCTTCCGAAAAAGAAAATTCGGAAGAAACCGATTTCATTGTTATGGATCATGAAAGCATAACCTTACCCAAAACCCATGAACATAAAGCTACGGTACAAGTACGAGTAAGTCTTACTACCGAATTCCTATCAGCTGTCCCCCGGCTTCCGTAGAAAAGAGTAGTTGGGGATGTAGAACCGGGGACAGCTGATAGGAATTTTGTAGTATTGCATTGACGATGTCACGCGTGTAAAACATGAAACCGTTAAAACAAAAAATACGAAGTAATGAATAGTTACTGTAGTTAACTATCAGCTGAGCAACGTAAGCCTAAGTAGAGTCATGTACTGCGTAAGCTTTACTGATTTCTGTGATCTCTGTGAGGAATGGAGATTGATTGTGTACGAGCAATTTTAAGTTACCGTATGTCCTACCGGTATTGGACTCGAACAACGAGAACGGCTTTTCGCAATTCTGACACGCAACCAAATTTTGATTGTCATCCACAGTGTCGAACGGGATTGATAAAAATAAAGGTGAGGCTTATTAGATGACGAATCAAACTTTACATTGCAAGACAATTTTTTAAAATATCCAGTGCGAATGAAAGTGATCGTATTTGCCAGCGTGTCAGCATTGGGGAGGCCAAAGAGGAACTGAACGTACTCGTAAGGTGTTCGCATCTTCTTTGATTGATTCATGTCGAAAGTACTGCACTATTGTTTGACACCTGTTCTTCTTTTTTGATCAAGACTGAAAAAAATCGAAGACTTGGCAATATCGCATCTTCTTGGATTCACGTGAGAATGCGTTGCAACAAAACGATAAAACAACAATAACTTCAATGAAATCGAAATCTTTTCTGCCATAATTTTTTTCAGAAGCAATTCGAATCAAACGCCACCTTGATTCGTTGATTTGCCTAATAGCTAACACTTTATCCCGCCATAACCTATTTGACCTCCAAAGACTAGACTACCATGTCGGAACCGGCAAAAGCTGAAGAAACAGCTGTTGCAACGGATGCAACTGAGGGCCGTTTCGCGTTCAAGCTTGACAAACCTGAGGATCGAGGAGAATGGTCTTCTCGATTTGCCTTTTACATGGCCACAATCGGTGCTGCCGTGGGATTTGGAAACGTTTGGAGATTCCCTGGACTCGCTGTCGAGTATGGTGGTGGTGCTTTTTTCATTCCCTATGTCATGGCCCTTTTCTTGTTGGGTATTCCTCTCGCCATTTTGGAAATCGGTTTTGGACAGTACTTTCAAACCGGTGACATTGGAGTCTTTGGAACCTTTCATCCTCGCTTGAGGGGCGTTGGGTAAGTTCTCTTCTCCAGCGACTGTGCTCTCGTAGTCTCCAACGACTATACCGTCTCATCTTATTTTCTGACTCGCCACCCTTTCTTTGTTCATTGCGTCGCCAGACTTGCTTCCGTTGCATGTGGTTTCATGCTCGATACTTACTACGTTGTATTGATTGCATGGGTGGCCAATGCTTTCTTTTCTTCATGGAGTCCCGATGCTCCATGGGGCAAAGAAAATTTGACCGGTGAGGAAGCTACAGATTACTTTCTCAACGAGATCGTTGGCCTCTCCACCACTGACGGACTCCAAGCAACTCGCATGGTCGGACGCAATGTCGGTTTCGCATTTATGACTTGGTTCATCATCTTTTTGTGTGTAGCCTGGGGGGTCAAGTGGACAGGACGCATTGCCTACTTTACCATGGGATTACCCATTATCCTTCTCTTCGTCTTTCTCGGCAAGGCCTTGACACTCGAGGGAGCCAGCGACGGAGTCAAGGAATACATTGGAATCTGGGACGTGAGTGTCTTGAGCACTAGGGGAGAAGTCTGGAGCGTGGCGTGCAGCCAGATTTTCTTTTCGATTGGGTTGACATTCGGTATTTTGACGGCCTTTGGAAGTCATTGTCCGAGATCAGAACCTGCTGTAGCGAACGCTACTGTCGTCAGTCTGTCAAACTCCTTGTTTTCCTTCGTTGCCGGCTTTGCTGTCTTTGCCGCCCTCGGTCATCTTGCCTTTTTGGAAAACGTGGAACCCACGGAACTGAACTACAGTGGATTCGGTCTCGTATTTGGAACCTGGCCAGTTGTTTTCAACAAGTTGCCCGGAGGTATTCACTGGGTCCGTTTGATCCTTTTCAATTTGTTCTTGCTAGGAATCGATTCGGCCTTTGCATTTTTGGAAGCCTTCATTACCGTACTGCACGATACGGGTAAGTCAAATCATCATGCATGGATCGTGGTAATGGTGCGATTTTGTCCTGGTGTCGACCCATTGATGCATCTCACACTCCAATCTTTCCTGCGGCTACTTTGTTGCTCGCGACAATCATATCAACTGTTTTAAAAGTCTTTTTCGAAAAGATTCCCCGATTTTGGCTTGCTGCAGGTATTTCAATTGTCGGCTTCGTGTTTTCCCTCATGTACTGCAGCGATGCCGGCCTGTTTTGGTTGGACGTCATTGATTTTTACATCAATTTTGTTATGATCTTGGTCGGATTTTTCGAAGCCTTTGGCAGTGCATGGGCATACGACCTTCCTGGACAAATTGAACGCCAGACAGCTCCTGTCGTCCTTTCGTTCTGGGCGGCTAATTTTGGTGCTGTTGTCATTGGTTGCATTTTGTGGTTCACTGTCGCCCCTGATGCTGCTGCTTGGGCCGGCTTTATTGGCTTCTTTGGATGGTACTTTGTATTTTTGGGAGTTACCCATTACTATATTAAACAGGCTCTGGCGAACGACGCCGAGAACAAGTGGACTGCCAAGAGCCTCTGGTGGGAGGTGTATTTTGGAAACATTCTGGCCCTTCGTGATCGCATGCAAGAAGTTATTGGAAAGGTCCCTTTTGTTTGGTGTGTGTTGATGAAGCATTTCATCCCGCACGTTCTTATTTTTCTCTTTGTCAATCTAGCACAATCGAAGGATGGAGACAGCGGTAAAACCGTGCTCGGACACTACGGAGGCTACGATACGAATCCCTACCAAGTTATGGGATGCGTTGTCGTCGCCTTTACCTTGCTTGTTTTCCTGGTCGGTGTGTTCTTCCCCAATCTATACGCCCCCCTCGCTTTACCTCAAACTCAAGAAGCCAAGGAGGAACTGTCAAAATACAGCAGTGCCACCGATGCTGCCGTTTCTGACAAGGCAATGGACGAGGAAGTTGTCGCCGAGGAAGCTGTCGCCGAGCCTGCCGTCGACCATGGTCAATCCTTTGAGAAAGACGCATGAAGAATCTGTCCAACTTTTGATGCGACCTGTGTATCCTGCTATTCTCATACTTTCATACGAAGGCAGAGTGTCATAGGACGAAAAAGACATTCCATCAAGTTTATCTCTGTGTTGAGTATTCTGACTGTGGCGATTGACAGAAGGTGTCGCCGTATATCTTATGATCTAGTCAAACCACGGAGTAGTTCCGTCGAACTATTGTTTCATGTACCGTATCGTGTTTCTAGTGCTGAATAAATCTTACAGTTCTATTGAAAATGAGAAAAAATAATAATAATATTATGAATTACTATTATTATTTGTTCAATTGAAGAAATTTGTGATCCAATTCCATTTTTTGAATGCAAGTAATTTCTACCGGTTTTATGAAGCAGTTTCAAACATTATGTTCTAAGATTTACCGTCTTGTTCATTACCAGTATCCTTACCTTACGTCTTCCAAAAAGTATGAAGAAAGACCTTTCCTCCGTACGACACAAGACGCTCAATCGACGCGTGTAAGAAGATCAAACAGAGATGTTTCATCTAAATCAAAAGTTTTGTGTCGGCATCAAGAATGAGTTAAGTCTTACGAAGTACAGTACCTCACTACGTGACGTGCCATACTAACGAGCAACGAATTTTCTATTTCATCCATCTTTGCCTTTTCAGCGATCCTACAAGCACTTGAACTCGTACAGTAGATTGACCTTGCAGATGATTCTATTTTTCTCGACGCCAACACATCAAAGAAACGAGCGAAACCTTTTGCAAGGTTAATCAGTTCGACACTATAACAATAGAGTGTCACCAGATAGTTGGGATCCGGGATAATAAGAACGAGAACTCTTCGGTCGGCAATATTCGGCCATGACAGAAGTAGCAAGTAGTGGCAGCAGTAGCAGCAGCAGCAGCAGCAGCAGCATTACGGCCATGTCGGGATTCTTGTACCTCATCGCGATTTCTTGGATGGCCACGGCAGCCCATGGGTTTTCGTCAACGTGTTCGTTCCCGTCGAATATTGCGTCAAGATCAATACCGACGGTGTTGCACGCGACAAAGAGCTACCCCGCCCTCTCTCGCGAGGAAGTCCAGGATATGCTCGACACAATACCGGTCTACGCTGTCACCGAACCCAACCAAGAGGGCCTTGTCTTGCTAAAAGAAAAGAACAACCCCAAGGATATTGCGTACTTCTTCTTCTCGCCGGAGGCCGCCAACACCGTGTTTTCACCCCTTCGAAAGAAGGAAAACGACAGCAGTGGGATGGGCGAATGGAGCGTGTCGGCATATCCGTTGGGTTTGGTTTGGTTCGAACTAATCAACGAACCCGAGGAGGGCATTGAATACAGATTGCTGCCGGAACCAGAAGACCTGATGGGGGCGCAAAATTTGCTGCGAGAACAACAGAAGCAATCCAACAAAATCGATCTCAAACTGCAAAATCTTTTCCAAAAGCCCTTCAACGAAGTCCCAATATTTGTGGACCAATTCCTGCGAGTGACGGCAATCGATAGGAGCCAGGACGATACCCGAGAGCGCGTTCCCATGTACTTGGGTCTCAAAGACTTGATGGACACCGTGAACCAAGCGATGAAGTCCAGTTCCGGCGAATACCAGGCCGCGATGACTGCCGTCGATCTTCGGGATTTGATCGATGAAATGATGAAGGAAAGCGCCAATGATTATCGACGAGCAATCTTCGTGCCGCCAACGGCAAAGGTGCAAGCCGCGGCAGCCACCGATGCGCCGGCATCATCTGCGACATCGACGGAACCCAAAACACCCGAGGACGCGGATGATTTCCAGAGCGTTATCGAAGGAAAACAAAAATCATACGGAAAGATGATGAACGATGGACCAATCAACACCCCAACCGCTGCCGACGACCTGTGGGATTAGTTCCCGTAAAGGCTCACGATAGAAACAAATTCAAAATAGGCAATCGTGTCCGAAACAACAACGAACCGTGTCTCTTGCTCAAGCCTGCTGATCTCCTCCAGTTTCGACCGAGGTACTTTTCATTGTTCGCCTCTCACACACACTACGCATGCAATCGAATGATCTCTGGTAATTTTGAGTTTGCCTTATTTTAGTTCTGTTTTTTCGTTCCGTTCTTTTTCCGCAACCGATTTCTTTGGTGTACCTATTCTCCAATTCCAATGCGATGCTTACTCGTTCGTGGAGTTGGAAATGTTGCTAACGTCCCGCACGTGAACGGGTCCCTTTCGAACGGTGTGGTTGTTTCCATAGCCGTACAATTCGTTTGCGAATCGGGTATCATCGAACCACACCGAATCCTTCGAATTGTTGTTCTTGCCCTTTTTGCCACCCTTGGGCTTGTCATTGAACTTCGCTCGGATCAGCGCAAAAAAGGCGTCCTTGGTCAAGAGCGAATCACTGCCAGCCTGATGCTCTGCACCCAATCGTTGGCAGCCCAAGTCGTCGGCGAGTCGCTGCAATCCACCCATAAAGCGATGCCCGTCACAAAGACTCGTCATGTACTTGATGTCATATATTGTAGGGAAGTATACCCTGAGTAGCTCGAAAAAGCCCTTTTCGTCCGCTGGCAAATCTTTGGTGGTCAGAATCTTGAGCAGATAGGCAAAGTCGTATCCCGCGTGGTAGGTCACCCATTTCACACGGTCGTCGAGCACCAATCCAGAGACCATAAGCAATTCCCCAAACAATTGCGGATCGATGCCCCGGGTTGCGTGGTCCGTGAAACTGATTCCGGAATTGACCAGCAGGTCGATCGAATCTTGTGCAAACATGTCCCCGTCGAGGTCAAAGGCAAAGTTGAATTGCCAACAGGGGCATTCCTTGCAGAGATTTCCCTGCTCATCGGAGAAACTCAGACCGAGCTGAATGATTTTTAACAAATCGACGTTGACCTTGAGAGATTTGTAGTGATAATCGGAGGTGTAGGATTCCGTGACGGGCTTCGCCACAACACCCGGAAATTCCGTGTCCATCGAGACGTAAGGGTACTTGTCGACGAGTGCCCGAATGACGCGCATTTCTTCCTCCACGTTTTCGGCCCACACATTGCGAATTTCGAGCGTCTCACTGTTGTGTTCGAATCGGTCGTTCGTTTTTTCGTTTTCCGGTCGTCCGATCGAGCAACAAAGAAACGAAGATGAGTAAACAAAGAACACTTGACGCGACAAAAGGATTCGCATTTGGATTCATTCAATTCGATTCCTCTCCTTCCTTGAAGTTTCGATTCAAACGACGAAATGGAAAGGAACTAATCGATACCTCCACAAAGTATACTCACCCGTTGTGTTCAAAAGTGTGCTTCGCAATTGCGTTGGAATGGGCCGAGTTCGGATTGGTTGGATATTGTATGCGCCTACGAACACCACCCGGTGTCGCAATGCCCCGGTTTGGGTTGTTGTTGCGACTGTATGAGGGAGAAGACGATCTCGATCTCGAACCATAGGCACTCGGAGGGACAGGGGACTGAGAATGCTCTCGTGCCAGAATCCGATTCGGATTGAAGGGCGGAGATTGAGAGGATAACTTTGTCGCAGTTGCCGCCATGATGCAATTTTGTAACAATACTGTACTTCGTATCAATTACTGTACCAGAGTGCAACGTGATGCGGTGCTAAGCGATCGGCTTCAGAGCTTTGTTGCGTGATATGGCGGATTTTGTTCAATTGGCTGTGTTTCCTAACACAACACCTAACACAACACCGTGCTTCTCGGCACTGTTTGATTCGGAACTCAGTTCCGCGACAGCGAATACAGGGTGGTGACGAAACCGAGTAAGTTCCTTGTACGACTCAGTCGTAACCAAAGCACCGCTTTCCGTAATGCGACCGAGTTCCGCCAATGTGGATGCTATCTGGTAAACACTACTAGAAGTACTGCTTGTGAGGATGAATCTCCAATGTTCTTGGATGACTTCCTCGATAGCCGACCCGAGCGGTCAATTTCTTTGATGAAGGTTGTCACCCTCAGCCCTCAGCGGAGGCGTGCCGGCAAATGCCTGGGGGATGATAGCGAGCGTTCGTAGTAATCTTACTGGTACTGTAGTACGGTAAGGTTACAGTACTGTACCGGTAAGGTTACTGTACGGTAGCACTTTGATCCATGAGAACCTGAGAGCGCTGGAGGGTTTCACTCGCCAGAATTTCGCAGCAACGCAAAACTTTTTTTCCTTGTTGCCGGTGCTCCTCGTGGGTGACGACTTTTGCGACGCACAATTGATTCTTCCCCGATTTTGATTTTGAATTTCGCGACATTGTCCAAGATTACCCCCAAAGCCGAAAATACAAAATAATACCGTACGTAAGGTTACCGTACCCAAGAACAAAGTGATCACCTACCACTACCGGTACGGCAAGTGACCAGCACGTATGAGTACCTTACTTAATCATACGTACATAGGGTATCTTACTCCACGGGAAATCACTTCTACGTACGAATGGTTATTCGTACGGTAACCTTATCCTCAATCCCCGTACGGCCTTGATGAGGACTGAGTATGTGCGAAACTGTTCAAAAAAAAGATGAGAAGACTGCGCTAATCTTACAGTAATTTGCGTGTACCGTAACTTGTACCGTACAACGCATCCACGGTCGGACCGTTACTAGAACGCACAGAAAAATTGAACCGGAGAGAGAAAGAGGGAAGCGATAAGTTACTCGGACTCGTAACTCACTTCCAATTTTTACCAATAACCAATAGTCACCAACAACAGCAACAACAACAGGAGCCAACTACAAAGCCGTTTGCTTCGTTCGTTCTGTACGGTACCACACATCCAATCACATCTCATTCTAGTTCCGAGGACCCTCACGATGAGCCAGGAGGCCACCGAATCAATTACCCCCGCTGCCGAGGGCGACAATAACAACAACAACAACAACAACGATGACGACGACGAGGAAGACCTCGAAAAACTCCAAAAGGAAATCGAGCGCATGGAAGCCGAGGCCGCCCGCATCACCAAGGAAACGGACGATCTCGAGAAGAAAAAGGAGGGAGAAGCGGGAGGGAGTGGTGGTGGCGACACCAAGTCCGGTAGCGGCGAGGCCTCGGTTCCCACCGAAAACCGCGACGGAGCATCGATCTACGTGGGACAGGTGGACTACAGCACGACTCCCGAGGAGCTCCTGGGGCACTTCGAGGCGTGCGGGACGGTGGAGCGGGTGACGATTGTCTGCGACAAGTACACGGGAAAACCGAAGGGTGAGTGTTGGCGTGGAATGAAGGCATCGGAATAGGAATACGAATACGGTACACGTAGAACTCGTTGTGACGAACAATGACGGCAACGCCATTTCTCTCGTGTGAAGACGAGAGCGGAATTCCCACTTGCACTTGCCATGAAATCCCTCACTCATTCGTTTGCCCTCTTTGGATCGGCGCAAACCACGGGAAATTTTCTTTTCATAGGTTACGCATACCTGGAGTTTCAGGTATGATTGAATAACACATTGATTTTGATGACTTGGTGGACGATGGATCACGATGGATTCGATGTGCAGTCCAAGAGTCAAGGAGTGTGTGCGAGAAAGAATTCGAATCGAAACGAATCGAAACGAATCGAAATGGACCAGACCAGACCACAAATGGACAATGTCTCAGAGGATGTTGACTCCGTTGTCGGTCACCGTCTTTCGTTAGACAAAACGGACGAAAGAGATCGTTGCCGTGAATGCGTGGGCGGACCGTTTGTCCGTTCTTTGTTCCCATTCTTCGGTCGATTTCCAAGGGCTCTGTTCAATTCGCGTTTACGCGCTGAAGTGTCCCGAACGCTTCCACTGCTTATTGTTTTGCGCTGCCCTTGCGTTTCGTGCTCTGTCTTGTCGCGTTCTGTCGTGTCTCGTCTTTTCCCGGAGTTTTCGTTCGTTTCCAAATTAACTCGTTTCGTTTCGTTTCCTGCGACTCCTGCTCGCTTTGTTTGCCGCACGAAAACCTAAATCACGCAACGCATCACATCACATCACATCACATCACATCACATCACAACACGGGAAACAATCGGATGCGCTTCTTCGTCTTCTTCGCTGCTGCGCGGCGTTCCCCCGCCTTCAGTCGGAGGCCTCGGTCGAGAACGCCATCAAGCTGGACGGGTCGGAATTCAAGGGACGAAACCTCAAGGTCACCGCCAAGCGCGTCAACGTGGCGGGATACCACTACCAGCAGGCGGCTTCGGGTGGCGGAGGCGAGGACGGTGGCCGGGGAGGACGGGGCGGTGGCCGAGGATTCTACCGTGGTGGACGAGGAGGACGGGGCCGGGGAGGTTACTATGGTCGCGGTGGCTATCGCGGGGGCTACCGTGGAGGACGAGGAGGCCGGGGACGGGGGTACCACCATCCCTACTACTAGGTGGTATTCCCGTTCCATTCCGTCGTGGTGCATTCAACTCCCATCGTAGTGCCGGTGCATCGAGCTTGGCTGTACAAAGGTAAGGCAAGGTAGGTATGGTACAAGGCAATGATCCCTGGTGAGGTCGGCCCCCGACCCGGATAAATAAATATATGGGATTCGATTATATTCGATCCGGCCGTCGAGGAAAGCTAAGGCAATCGATTGAATCCGTTAGTGTCTTGGCATCGCTAGCTAGGGAGCGAAGAAACAAAAACACGGCCAAAGAGAAACGAAAATAAAACTGAAACAAAACACAAAATGAAGAAAGAATACGAACACAATCATGAAATACAATAATGAGTACGGTACAGTACACGTACAATGTAGAAAAAGAAAAAGAACGATTAAAAAGATAAAACAAAATATCTAAGAACAAAATAATGATAATGTTACTGCTAAGAATACTTGCAACAAAAGTGGTCATGGACGATGTCTGCGAACACTGACAGATCACTGGAAAACGGATCGAATCTGAAACATGGAACTCTTTCACACAGAGAGCACGGCCCTTCCACGAAAGCACAGCGTCACGCAATGCAACGCAACGAATCATCACTGGTTCCCATCCAACAACTGTCGCTACACGCACTCGTACTTTCGGACCGATCTCTCCCCCTGTCCCCGGCACTCGCAAAGAGTTCGTCTTTTGCATCTCCGGGAGACTTCCGAAATCGAAGCAAAGCGAAGCGAAGCACGGCACGCCGAACAGGATTGCGGGAGCCCGGCCCTTCACGCAATGCCCTCCCACTGCTGCTGCATGGCCCGGTGGTTCTCCGACAGCTTGTCCATGACCTCTGCGCTGTCCGCGGCAATCTGAAAGTACGCTTCCGGGAAGTTGGCGTGGTACCTCCTCGCCGCGTCGATCGCGTCGTTGGGGGCGCAGTGAATGTCGCTCTCCATGGCGCAGGTCGCTCGGGTCAGCTTGAGGATGGTGTCCCCGGTGTCTCCCCGCGCCGAGAGGCACCCGTGGAACTTCATGAGCAACCGGGCCGTGTGCATCAAAAACCGGCCCGTCGACAGGAGCGGGTACATGTCGGTCGTCCCCCGGACCGCGGAATCGATGAGCGCCGCCGTGTCGTTGCAGACCCCGACCAGACCGTACCCGCCAAAGGGCAGGTCCATCTCGGTGCCGATCTGGTTGAAGGTGCAGGCCAGCAGGCCGCACATGCGCATCGCTTCCAGCGTCTGCTCCTTTGTGTAGACGGGACTCGTCGCGTTCCGCTCCATCCACGGGACGACCGGGTTGTGGTTCGAGTACCACGCGCACAATCCGCTGATTTCCATGTAGAACTGGATGTCGCAGTTGTTGCCGGTCCCCACCAGTGGTCCCTCGATCCGGAGGTCGATGCCACCGTGGAGGGGGGTGAAATAGGCCGGCCGTTGCTTGGCGCTCTCGTATCCGGTTCGCAGGAACAGGGCGAGGGGGACGTTGGTCCAGCTGCCGTCTTTTTCCTTGATGCAGGTGGACAGCCCAAAAGTGGTGATGAGCGCTCGGGGGCACATCTCGATCGTGTGCCCCGAATCGTACAGGGCATCGATGAATTCGTCGGGGAACCGACAGTCGCGGCCGTTCATGGTCACGACGAAAAACGGGTCGCTTGCGTCGCCGTCGTGGTCCTTCGTACATTTCCTGGCCCGCTCGTAGTTGTAGGAGAGTTTCGTCAAGAGAACGGAAACGAGTCGGTTGCGGAGGACCTCGCGCTTGGTGTGGCTGACCTTGGCGTCTCCAAGTCCCAGGTACAAATCGGGCAGAAGCCTCTCGTTGATCGGGACGGGTTCGGGGTGGGATCGGTCTTCGGGATCGTAGGTTGCCGGAGCCCCGTCCTTTTGCTGGAACTCGCGAATCCTGTCTTCCATTCCACTGATGGCTGCCTCGAAGTGATCTTCGACGACAAACGGGTTGGGAACGAGATCCGGTCTCTCGTCGTCGGGTGGCGTGTGGTAGGAAGGATTCCAGCCAATTTCTCCGCGCTTCATCCATACCAGAGGCGGTTCATCCATTTGAACCGTTCCTTCTCTCATTTTCTGGTTCAAATTCACCATACTGGAATGGGTTGCGAACAACAAAACTCAGTGAGCTCTGTTTGGGTCCAATTTCTTGGTGTTCCATTCGTCCCGGCCATCGTTTCGTTCCTTGCCATCGGCGGCCGACCGACTCGTCGAAGACAACTTCACTCACCTAATCAATTCGGTCACATTCAACGGTGTCGCCGCCCGATCTTCGGTCGGATCCCAGAACGCGTTGTCGGCGTCCACCAAGATATGCGCCAAGACGTACCCTACCACCTTTGAAACAAGCGCGCTCGCCGCGGTTTCGACTCCCGTCTTCATCATGGGCAGGAACGCCGCGCCGACGGTCTCGCCAAACCTCTGCATCAACAGATTCGCAATGACCACGTAGAGCTGCGACTCCACGGCCTGGGCCACCAGCGAACCCTCCGTCGCGATCGTGTTGCCCTCGTCGTCTTTTTCGTCGTCCGGGTCGGTTATGAACCGCAGCGTGCTGAGGTACTGGCCCAGGCTGCACATCTGCCAGGTCGGGTGTTTAGCGACAAAGTCGGGGTGCAGCTCCAATACCTTGATTTCCTTTTTGGGCTTGTGTGTCGGATCGCGATAGACGAGACCGCGGGCCAGGCGTTCCTGGATGAGCTGTTGCTGCTCCTTGATTTTCTTCCGGTAGCGGAACACGAAGGCGCTTCCGGCAACGACAACGGCGGCGGTCGTTGCATTGATCACCGTCAACTGAATTCCAAACACGTGCATGGCGGGTTGTTGTGGTTTTTTTGTTGTTGTTGGAGAGTTAATCGGTCACGGATGCTTGGCACTGCTGCTGCTGCCCTTGTTGCTGCTGAGAGAAAATACCGATATTGTGGCGAGGATATGAAGTACGAAGTACGAAGTATGATGTTATGGTATTCGTACGGGTATGAGGTAATCTACTCTCATTTGGCTGCTCTCTCCCTCTTTCGCGATCTAATCTTTCTGGATGGGAATCGTCAAGATCGCATTCCGAAATTCCGAAAAAGGAAATAATTCTGGGTGTACGGTACTCGTAGGGTGGTGTACCGTAAGTTACTGGTGTTTTGCACCACTACAAGTAAGGTTACCGGTAAGAGGACGAGTAAGGTAAGTTACCGTGCAATTACAGTAAAGTACTTCGTATTTAGGAACGATTCTCATTCGTCGCCACCTCAATCAACAAGTTCTCCGTTGGATACGAATATTACCTGTACAAGTACGAGTAATTAAATCAAGGTTACGTGCCATTTTTGTCGAAAAGTTCAGTGATCTTTCATCGAACTGGGTATGGGGGACGAGACAAAATAATTTTAAAAAATGAGAAAGATACCGGTTTGAAAATGTCCGTTCTGAAACTTAATTTCACTTAGTACGAAATTCGTAACAGCTATCCTCCAGTCTACGCACAAATTAGTACATTGGTAGGTAGAAAAACTTACAGCTGTTAGGAACTCTTTAGTACGACGGATTCGCTTACTAAACAACATATTATGATCATGATTTTCACATACCGTACAGGAATCAGTCTTTTCATTCTTCATCAAAAAATAAAAGCAGCTGGTAAATGTATTGAGAGATTATTATTTCTGTGTATTTTTTTTGGCAGTAATCTTAACTACGTGTACTTGTAAGACCTTAAGGTTATTTCGTATTATTTCGTATTATTGAAAGTTAGTGACACCGGTACATTGACACCAAGCACAATACAAAAAATAATTTATATACTGTGAAATCACACCCCGGCGCAGCCAAGATGAAACATACGAAGTAATCGGCTACAGGGTAGCAGCGAGCAGCGAGCAACTAATAACATGCGGGGGTTCGCTGGGTTCGACGTGTGGTTGTTGTGCTGTGAAATGATACCCCAGCACAGCCAAGATAACATGATAGGCTACGGGGGAGCAGCGAGCAGCAAGCAGCAAAGAACATACGAGGTTTTGCTGGGTTCGACGCGTGGTTGAAATCATACCCCAGCGCGGTCAAGATAAACATGATAGGCTACGGGGGAGCTTCAAGCAGCTGCAATAGCAGCGGCAACGGCGATACTACATCGAGTCTACATCGAGTCTACAGGGAACATCGAAGAACGAAGCGAATCTACGTGCACGCGAGTCAAGGCGATAGGACACCGCAAAGCGAGTCTACAGGGAACAGTGAAGAGCAAACAACGAGTCTACATGGGAACAGCAAGGGCAGCCAGTCTCCGCGGGAACAGCAAAGCGTCGATCTAGTACAGGCGATACTCCGATAAAAGAGATCGGTCCCTGAGTACGAAACACTTCGATACATACGATCTTGTAAGGCGACGTACAAAACACTTCGGCAACAAACAACGCCAAGCAAGGGCGACGAAGTAAACAGTTCCGTCCAATACCCAGGGGTGCGAGGCGAGGGGGCGTAATAGTAAAAAGAGATCGATCCGATACTCAGGGGACGCGAGGCAATGTCATTGATACTCCGAAATAACAGATCGAAGCGATATTCTGTAAAGCAGATCGATCCATACTCAGGGGACGCGAGGCGATATATTATCGATAAGGTTACTCCGAAACAAATATTATCGATGATCGATGAATACGAAAAGGACGCAAGGCGAAGTTGAAAAGAGATCCACAGAGAAGGGGACGCGAGGCGATACTCTGTGAAGCAGATCGATCCACACTCAGGCGACGCGAGGTGATACACTAAATAATGATAATCGGGGAGGTACCGAAAAAATAGATCGATAAATGAATCGAATATCATCCTTCCAGCACACAAAGTTTTGGGAGGGGATTGTGCGATTCATCCAAACAAAATGCATCTATCGACTTTCCAGATTTGAGTGGGATGAACATGGGAGTGGTATTAGCATAGTGTCTCTTCACAACTGTAAAAAGTAACATTCTAATGTTTATTGTAATCTATGAATGCAATATGTACCCATACATAAATGGGTACCCAACACGTTTTTTCATCGCTCGCCCACTATTCGCTGGCTCCGCCGAGTGACGGTTCGTCCCGCACCCCGCCGGTGCAAAGAGGCACACTGACCACCGCCGGGTGGTTTGTATCGTGTTGTGTTAAGTCATTGGTTTAGCAGGCATTGCACGCCACCGGGCAAGCCACCTTTACCTTCGTGCCATTGGACTTCTTGTTACAAAAGGCGGGGTTTTTCTTGGCTTTCTTTTGGACCCAGTCGCAGGTCTTGCCCGATTTGCCCTTGAACAAAAATGTGGCATCGTTTTGGCACCCGTTGTCGTTGTCTTCATCGTTGTTGTTGTCGTTGTCGTTGTCGTTGTCGCCTGGGCAAGCGTTACAGGCAACAGGGCAAGATGCGGACACCTTAGTTCCGTTGGACTTTTTGCTGCAGAATTTCTTCTTCTTCTTGATCCAGTTGCAGTTTTTTTTGGCTTTGCCCCTGAACAAAAAGGTGGCATCGTCCTCGCACGTGACCTCGTTATCACCGTCATTGTCGTCTTCCTCATCGTTATCATTATCGTTATCACCGTCATTGTCCTCGTCGTTATCGTTGTCGTTGTCGTTGTCGTTGTCGTTGTCCTCGTCATCTTCCTCGTCATTATTATTATCATTATCATTATCGTTGTCGTTGTCCTCGTCATCTTCCTCGTCATTATTATTATCATTATCATTATCGTTGTCATTATCATTGTCCTCATCGTTATCATTGTCATTGTCATTGTCATTGTTCTCATCCTCGTCGTTATCATTGTCGTTGTTGTTATCATTGTTGTTACCACCGCCACAGCCATTCGTGGCAAAGGGAGGATCCATTTCCCATGTCTTGGGGATCACTTCGGCTCCCGAACAGGACCCTCGCGGCAGGGCACCTGTCACCACCGTGATTTCTTCGTCGAGAATGGTTTGCCTCACGTCTTGGTCGCAGACAGCGAGGGACGGGGATGCGTTTTCAGAGAGGAACTGGGTGCAGTCACAGGGAGGGTTGTAATTCAACAGCTCGTCGTTCGAAGGATTCAGGCGTCGTAGTCTGTCGGAGTCCACCCCGCCGCCGGGAGTGCACTTTTCCAGCACGTTTTCCAGGCTTCCGGGCTGCCAGCCGTTCATGAAATCGACATGGAACCGGTTGCTTTCATCTGAGAGAACGTAATCATAAATGTCGCCCCGGTAGCCGATGATGCGGGTGAACAACTGGATCTGTGGGATCCGCCGGTTGTACCCCTCCGGGCAGGGCCCGTTCACGGCGCCGGTAGTAGTGTAGGCCACGTGGCCGGTAGGATCCTCCAGGCCGACGCCCTTGCTGTCGTCCCAGCAGGTTGGCATGGCAAAGCCAATGCCCAGAAAGTCGCACTTCTTCTTGGGGAACTCAAAGACGTTCATGGTGGTGGTGCAGGTCTCCTCTTCTTCGCCGAAGAGATCGCAGCACTCGACCAGCAAGCTCCCACCAATGTCGCCTTCGCGGTTGGCCCCCTCCTGGTCGCTGAAGGCAATCATGCGAAAGTTTTGCGGAAAGGCCTCGGTTTTGGGCTCAACGCTATTGTCCCAGCGGTAGTACGGACTCGAATGGAGGTTATCGACGCGCGTGTGCGTCTTTTGACCATCCGCGGAGGTGGACACCTGGTAGATGGAGGGGTGCCAGTACAGGGACTGGTTTTCAATCCACGGGGAGGAGCTGAAATTAGGAGCCGTGTTGCGGAGATTGTCGTTGGTAGTCTGCGGATGAAAGTTCTGGGGACCATAAAACTGTTTTTGTTGTTGATAATGATGATGTTGTTGTTGTTGTCAAACAAGCGATTGAAGAAACGAAAGTACAGCAGTGAGCATTAGTATGTATTCATTGCTGGTTGCGTTTGGTTTCGGGAAAGGACAGCACAGCATAAAACAGCAAAAAACACTGCTGTAACTCACAGTGTGGACATGATCCGAGGCACAATTGTTCGCCAGGATTGGATCGGTGCGGGCGTGGCCGCTGGGATTCTCATAGAACAGACACATCTTGACCATGGACCCGTCTTCATCCTGCGCAGAGGTTGTTTGGGAGACCGTGGAGAGAATGGCTGCGGCTAAGGCAATGTTGTTCGATAGCTTCATTGTTCGTTGGTATATTATAAGTGTGGTTGTAGATCCTTTGTGTTGGTTGGCTTTGGTTTGTGCTCTTCTGGAAATTATGAGATCTGGGTAGATATTTTAGATATACTAGAATCGTTGAGTCGGAGGAGAGAAAAGATATCAGTTAGTACTTCGTCGCGGACAGACGAAGAAATCGATGTCTTGCAGGATCGTTCTTCACATGCAACAACTTCAACTAAGACCAATTGCGATCTGTCCAGGTTATGAATGGGCATGCAATCGTACGAAATTCTTACAATTACAATATCCGAAGTAGTATTCTCTCGGACTGAAAGACTTCTGAAAAAGGTAGAAGTAAGGTTACTTACGTATAAAATTACCTTACTCCGTTATTCTGTACCGGGACATTCGTAGTCGTGGTTTGTGTCTTGAGAGTCATGTCTTGGTTCAAGCAATAAGTGTGTGATGACATAAAGAAAATGTTGATCAAAAAGCGTGACGTGTCGTATTTTGTCATACAAGTAGTCGACCAAAATAACATCCAATGATTAATTGTGATGACATAAATTACAATGGCTTCATCCAGTTCTTGAAATCGGACTGGATCCCATTATGTATGGCATGTAAGACTCCAGGATCAAAGGGGTTCTTTCTGATCGTGGTTTTCTCGGTCTAAAGAAAGCCCAACGGAAAAAATACTCCTTACAAAAAAGTAGTGCGTTGTACTTCGTACGTACGGTACTATCATCATTCATCATAGTACTGTGAGGATGAATCCCTGCGGTACGGTAGTAGTACATGCCTTAATATCGTCAATCGGAGCAACCCAACATTTCGCAGGTTATGAGCATCCAAAAACTACCAAGCTTGTCACCACAATAGGTAGACACAATCACTGACTAGCAGATGGATATACTGCACCATCCTCAATTGCCAGAGCTTTGCAAGAAACAGCAGAGCTTCTGGTGGGCTTTGAACCTTTTTTGACAATTTTTTGGATACTACTACTACTACACGACCACACACTTGTTCTTGTAATTACTATCAGCTGTCCTACTACTACCAAACTATACTTTGATGCCTCATCCTACTAATTAAACACTGGGACAGCTGTTAGGAATTCCCTAGTACCATACAGCAGTACCATAGTACGACTCATACTCGTAGTTCCATTTCTGGCTCAGGTTCTAGTAGTCCATAATTGTGCTAACTGTACCCCGTTATAGTATGATCCATCTAGCTATGATACTGTGGCTTGAAACCCTTAGTACCATGCAGCACCTTCCTTAACCTTGTAGTAGCATACAGCACCCTGGCAATTCCTCAGTGGTGCCGGATGCTGTCCAGCTTCCTAGTGCTGTTCTACAGACTGCTAAGAGGAGGAGCAGATCCCTACTCTGGAGCCCAGCAACTCCTCTGGCAACACTACTTCTATCCCCTGTAGTAGCACATGTAGTAGTGGTGTTAGTTGTGGATTTATCTTCATACCACAAGTTTGTCAAAATGACTTCCTCTCTGTCCTGGCTAGTAGTAGTAGTATGATGAGTGTTTCTTGTTGAAATCAATTGGTCAAGAAAGAATGCCTTATTCATAGTACTACACTGCAATAATAAGGAAAGAACATTCTTGGTGCCAGGGCTTACTACAATTAGTACTGGTAGTACCAAAAGCAACAAGAAGTTTGACAACAATTGCTAAGGACTTTGCTCTCAATCATGGATGCCATATAATTTCCTACAGCTAGTAGTAGTAGTAACAACACCAGCTGTCCCTGAGTTTGTGTTGGCATTTTACCATAGTATAAAAAGTCAGAGAAACATTGGGGATAGTCTATTAGGTACTACTACCTTGTAGTATGAGTACTTGTTGTTGCTGGAATTGATCAATCAGGTCACCACCATATCTTGTTCTCATTACACCACTTCAAAAAGGGTAGACAAATTTCTTGCTACCGATGCATGATGTACTATTAGCTAGTAGTACTAGTACCAAAAATCTATGAGCTGGTGGATTGCTGTCTCTGTCTTGACTACTATTATGAGTGTCTGCTTTTGGATTGGTTGTGAATGCAGTTTCTATTCTACTACTACTAGTACTACTAGTACTACTAGTACTACTAGTACAACCCTCTCACACCAGCATGCTGTAGAAAAATACAGCAAATAGTAATAGATGCCTAGTAGTACTAATACTAATAGGCATAACTTAGCGAGGGAATTCTCCTTCATCATCATGTTTCATTCTCCAGAAGGTTTGTTTCCCCCTATTCATTAGTAGTAGTAGCATATCATCTTCTTGTGGTCTTTTTCTCACTCACTCTTTTTGTAATAGCGTACGGTAAGGTTTACAGTAACAAGGTTACTTGTACATATGCGTTTCGACATCAAAAATAGTAATAATAATAGGGGCCTACCGGTACGGTAACCTTACTGATGCGAGGATGAATCATCCCTCTAGTAACTACTGGTTACAATAAGAACCTAACTCTTATTGTAATACATGCGTTAGTACTAATATCTTCAATACTACTAGGAGCAACACAACATTTCGCTGGTCATGAGCATCCAGACTAAGATTACACAGCTCATCACTTCGAAGGTTAAACGTACTCATACTAGTATGTACTAGTAGTTTCGACGTCGAGCGGTCCAGTTTCGAACAATGAATCAATCATCTCACGAACGAAACACAAGGCCTATTCGGTGTTCATTCCACCAAACAAAAAACAAAAAAATCGGTCAGACATCAACTCCACCTTTGTCCCCTTTAGGCGTCAAAATCGAAACGTTTGCGCTACCATACCCGTTACGTAAATTACCATACTGAACAAGTACGAAGTATTTTTTTGCTCCAATCGGGCATTATTACTGTATTATTATTTTTTGTGAAGTCACTTGTAAACCTTAATTATCTGCATCACCGAGTTTTGCACCTTACACATCGCTTTGACAATAATAGTATCATTTTTTCTTCGTACACTTAACAAGTAAGGTTACCCGGCAATACGAGTATGGTAAAGCAAAAAATAATAATGAAGCATCCGAAAAACTTCGTACTTATCCACATCACCACCACCTCATTCGAATCATCATCAGCAATCAGCACATCGAAGAATTCCTCGTCGCAATCCCAATCACATCGTAACCGGTATGTCGTTGCGAGTACCAGACGTACGAACTCTGTCGCACACCTCGTTCTTGATGAATGATTGCCTTCCTTGTCTCTACTCCATCGGATCGTGAAAAAAGGAAGGCGTCCTCGTTTGTGCAGATCTCGCGATACTTCGCACCTGATACGCCATACACCTTCATATCCAGAATCCGAAACAGAAACAGCGCACGCGGTTCGGTTCTTCGTCAGTCCAGTTTTGCTAGCATCATTCTCTGGGACGGGTTTGAACAGAAGTCATTTCACCGTGCAACAAGGAATCCCGGTCGAATCATCTTCTCCAACACCACCGGTATCTCTGTCGTCGAGATCGTCAACAGCCTTCGGAATTCTGTGATAGGCAACAATTACGTAGCTCGAATAGAATCACAAATTTTGTTCGAAGCCCTAAACGCTGCCTCGCACAATCCAACAACTTGAATTGTAGCACGCCCAAACTTTCCAAGATGTGCAGTTATGCCGTAGGCACGAGCGAGAACCAGAAAAAACGCCATCAATCGGCGTCCTGGAGCGGTTCCGACTCGGGAAAAGAAAAAGACGCCAACACGGACGATGACACCAACGATCCAAAGCATGCGACAAACACCGCCAATAGCGACGACAGCGCTTCTCCTTCCCGGCCGCCTAACCTCATGACGAACGCCCCTTTTTGGTCCCGGGTGATCTTTCGGTGGCCTTATCCGCTGCTGAAACTGGGAATGGAGCGGCCCCTCGTTGATTCAGACATTCCAGAGATTGCTCCCGTCGATTCGTCCCACCGCAACCGCGAGTACCTCCTAGACCTATGGAAGAAAGAGGTGCAGCGGTGCACCTCCAAGAAGGAAAGAACGGGAAAGCCCTGCAAACCCTCGCTGCACCGGGCCATTCTCACCGATTTTTTTCGGTCCATGTGGTACATCCAGCCGATCATGGGGTGTGCGTGCACCGCCAAGATCGTCCAGGCCGTCTATCTCGGGACGCTCATCGAATCCTTTGAGAAGAGCGGCGCGTCCGGTGGGTATTCGTTTGCGGCGGTTATTGTGGCCTGCGGATTTGTCGTGCTGTTCGAACACCGTAAGTACAAAAGAGCGAAACACCAAGAAACCGACCAACCAGCCAATACTACTATCGTGCGGTTCGATGTAATAAGATGCGATGCAATAAGATGCGATGCAACACACTGAGACGGGCATCCGAGGCGGCCGATTGAAAGAAAATAAAATGGACTGTGTCAACGAAAAGGATTGCCTCGACTGGACCGGAAAACTAATGAAATACCTTTCGTTTGCTCTCATTTGTTTGGATTCTTGTCGTTTGTCGTCAACCTCTTTACCTGTTGTCACCATTGGTCTCTCTCTCTCTTCGCCCGGAATCCGTGTGGTTTTGTTTTGTTTTGTTTTGTTTGTTTTGTTTTAGACCACGTATTCTTCATCACGTGGAGAAAGGGGATGCAGCTCCGCGTCAGCTGCGTGGGGGCCATCTATGGCAAGTGCCTGAAACTCAGTAGCACGCACCAGGAAACCAGTGCCAGCTCGGGCAAGATCATGAATCTGGCTTCCAACGACGTCGAGCGCTTCCTCTTGGCGGCTCTCTTCATCAGCTATCTCATATGGTCTCCCCTCCAGTCGATTGCCATTCTGGCGGTGGGGTGGACCAAGATGGGACCCGCCTTTGCAGTCGGCTTTTGCCTCCTCATTTTCGGGTTCATTCCCTTTCAATTCTACCTCTCCCACCGCTTCGCGCTGCTCCGGAGCACCATCGCTGGCATTACCGACCAGCGGATCAACTTTGTCTCGCAGGCCGTCCAGGGTGCACGGGTCATGAAGATGAGCGGCTACGAGCACCGGTTTCTGGATCGCATCATGGAGGGACGGAGGAGGGAAATCTCCCAGATTTCCAGGGCAAACCGGCTCAAAGCCCTCAATGAGGCCATGTTCTTTGCCTGCAATATCGTGGTCTCGCTGGTCATCTTCCTGTTCCACGTGGGCATCTTTGGGGGTACGCTGACCCCCGGGAACGTCTACATGGTCTTTACGCTGGTCAACATTCTGCAGCTCGAGCTGACCAAGCACGTCTCACTGGGGGTCATGGGGGTCAGCGAGGTGTACGTGAGCATCGAGCGGATCCAGAAATTCCTCGAGTTTCCCGAGACGTCGTCTTGTGAACACAATCCGTTGTTGGGCGACGGCGACGGCGACAGCGCGGTACAAATCCAAGACAACAACAACAATAGCAAAAGCGAAAACGGGAATGTCGTCGTTTCGATGTCGAACATGGACTGCTACTGGAACCATGTGCAGCCAGCGGACTCCACCCTTTCACTGCTCGAGGACGGTGAGGGAAATGAAACCGTGGAAATAGCAGCCACGAAATCTAATGGATCTACACACACAGTGGAACACGACGAGTCCGCGGGTTCTGGCCTCACGCCAGCTCTTTCGGATATTACACTGGATCTGGAACGAGGTCAGCTGACCTGCGTGATTGGCACCGTAGGGTCCGGAAAATCCGCATTGTTGCAGGCTGTTGTCGGAGAATTGAAAGCCTACGATGGGACCATCTCTTACCATACAACGAATGAAACTATCGAGCACCACGAAGAAGGTAGTCGAAAACAACTACAAAGGATATCCTATGCGGCCCAAGATCCATGGATCATGGACGGAACCGTTCGCGAAAACATCACCATGGGACTCCCCTTTCGATCCGACTGGTACGACCGAGTCGTCGACGCCTGCGGCCTGCGCATGGACTTTGGAATCTTTCGGGACGGAGACTCCACCATCGTCGGCGATCGCGGGGTCCAGTGCAGTGGGGGCCAGCGAGCCCGCATCGGACTTGCGCGTGCCATCTACCGAGACGCGGAGGTCCTGGTGGCTGACGATCCACTCTCGGCAGTCGACGCAAAGGTCGGGAAGCAAATGTTCCGCGAGGCGCTTTTGGAGCTGTGCGTGAAGCGCGGGAACTGCGTGCTCCTGGCCACCCACCAGCATCAGTACGTGCACGACCACCGCTGCGTTCTATTGACCAGTGGCCGGATCGGATGCGTCGGGTCCTATGCGGAATGCCTTGAGGCGGCGGGGGGAACGTTGACGACGCTCGAGGCCACCGACGACGCTTCCGAAGAAGAAAGCAGAAAGGGAAATCCAAAGAAGAGCATTTCCGGAGCCAGAGTAGAACGCGAGAGCAGCCAATCGGAGGAGACAAAAGCAAAGACCACCGAAGCCGAGGGCGAGGGCAACGCAGTCAAAGATTCCAAGGAAGGGATGAATTCGGGTGTCGTTAAGTGGGAGACGTACAAAAATTACATCCACGCCATGGGTGGGTGGCCGGTTGCCTTTTTCCTGCTGATCACCTTTTGCATTACGCAGGGAGTAGCTCTCTGGACCATTATAACAATGGGAAAGTGGTCGGAGTTGCCTCAGCAGGATCAGAAGTCGTGGAACATGTTGGGTTTGATCCTCGGACAGGTTTGCATGGCGATCGTTTTGGCTACCTTCCGGGCCTTTTTTTCCTTTGCAATGACGATCAAGGCATCGAGGAATCTGCACGACGACATGGCAACAGCGGTCCTGAGAGCGAAAATTGCATTTTTTGATACCAATCCGTGCGTGACAGAAGCGAGAGCTGCCTATTTTCATTGAGCTTTGTTCCAACGCGTTCGATTGTTGGCTTGATTGTGATATCTAACAGAATTGTTTTTGTTTGCGAATATCGTGTCTTGGTTCGGCTGTAGAATGGGAAGGATACTGAATCGATTCTCCGCCGATGTTGGGTCGAACGATGATTTGTTGCCGCAAACTCTGTTCGATTTTTCGGTGATTTTCTTCATCGTTATTGGTGCCGTTTTTACAACATTGATCACTCTCCCTTTTGTGCTCCTGGTGATGCCTCCGCTGCTCTACTACTTTGTAGTCGTTCGGGGAGTCTTTGTAACGAGTTCGCGGGAATTGAAGCGCCTGGAAGGTGTGGCACGGTCGCCCATTTTTGCAATGATGAACGAGTCTCTGAGCGGCATTGCAACCATTCGATCAAACAACGCGACGACGTACTTCACAAAAAAATTCGAAGCAATGCACGACTCGCACACCCGAACATTTTTCTCCTTCATCGCGTCATCGGTAGGTGTTCTTGCGGCGGAGTCACGGAAGGTCGTATATTTTTTAGAAAAACTCTCCCTCACATTTTATACTGTTCTTGGGTTTCTGTTTCGACTCAGAGATGGGTTGGGTTCCGGATGGATTCTTTGGTATTGTTGCTAATGAGTTTCGTATGGTACGTGAATGAGTTCTTCTGAAGTTGAAGCAATTTGACATACATTCGGAATGACCACGCTATCACCATTGCTAGTCTCGATCTTGAACTCACATTACGATCCGGCGCTACATGCGTATTCTTCTCTAGCTTTTTGTCAGTTTTCTTCCAGAGACAAGGGTGGTTCACAGTTGATCCGGCGATAGTAGGATTGTCAATATCCATGCTTCTACAATTGTGCTCCGCCTTCCAATGGTGCATTCGACAGAGTGCCGAGATTGTGAATCAGATGGTGTGTGTCGAACGAGTTTTGGAATTCGGAAAAGTAGAGCCCGAGGCTCCGCTTGAATTAGAAATAGACAACAAACTGGACAGGTCCTGGCCATCGGGGGGGGCGATAGCCGTGAAGGATCTTTCCGTCAGATACCGGCCTTCGCTGCCTCTGGCATTGAATGGAGTTTCATTTTCGGTTCCCAGTGGTTCCAGGGTTGGTGTTGTCGGAAGGACTGGGAGTGGCAAGTCGACCATTGTACAAACATTGTTTCGTCTTTTAGAGGCGGAATCTGGACAAATCAATATTGACAATATCGATGTCGCCGAGATTGGACTGCATCGGCTGCGTACATCTATCTCTGTCATCCCACAGCATCCAACTCTTTTCAGTGGATGTACCGTTCGTGAGAACCTAGATGTATTCGGACTGCACTCCGAAGAAGCAATATACGAAGCTCTAGAGAGTGCCAGCTTGAGCGAGGTGATCGCCGATCTACCGAAAGGCATTGAATCTGTGGTTACCGAAGGAGGATCCAACTTTAGTGTCGGGCAGAGGCAGCTGCTTTGTCTGGCACGCGCGATCCTGAGCAAGAACAAAATTCTTGTCCTCGATGAGGCAACCGCTTCGGTCGATCGGCGAACCGATCAGATGCTTCACGAGTCCCTGCACGAGTCGTTTGGTGATGCGACGATCATTGCCGTCGCGCATCGGTTGGACACGGTCATAGATCACGATTACATTTTGGTTTTGGGGCAGGGCAAGGTTCTGGAATTCGGATCACCTGCCGACCTGCTGCGAAAATCTGGTGGAGCTTTTAGCACGATGGTCGATGACACCGGGGAGGTCACCGCAAACGAATTACGGCAACGTGCCTTCAACAGGAAAAAACGCCAGTGATTTAGCAGAATAATTTTGACTAGACAAAGAGATCGTGGTAGTTTAGATGATAAAAGCGCGATGATACAACTTATTTGAAAAAAAAGGGTTTTCTTGTTCCAAAGCGTTGTGAATTAGTAGTAGTAGCCATGGACTATTTCCAAAGAAGCTGTCGCAGCGTCCTGGTTTTATGTGCCACAATTCGCTGTGTAAAAGTCCCGTGAAGGAGTTAAGATGAAGGTGGTGGTTGGAAAGCAGTCGGCAAAGGCAATCTGGCCCATAATGGATGAGGAGCTCAAAATAATTTCCGTGACCGACAAGGAAAAGAGGCCCGACGTGTTCCAACAGTTTTCCGAAAAAAACTCAAAGCGAAGAAGAATGCTGGTATGATACTGGTGAGATACAGTAAAGAATGGTGTGCTAGTAGTAGTAGACTGGTATTTTTCAGTGCTATGATGAACGTTGTCGACTGGTATTTTTCAGTGCTATGATGAACGTTCTTGGACTAATTTATTGATATCAATTCGATCCTGGTATATGGTTGAGAACGGTACTACTACTACTACTACTATACTGGTGGTATAAGAGTCTTAACTACTACTAGGTAGATGGGTCGTATACTGGTGCTGGTATACTACTGCTGGTGGACTGTTCAGTGTTAATACTACTAGTAGTATCACAATTAGACTACTAGTAATGATTGACAGGTATATCAGTTCAATCCCTAAAGTGCTGTTTTTGATTGGTGTACTAATATACTACTACCTGAGTCTTCAGATGAAGTTAAGAATGTTAGTAGTACTAGTAGTATACTGAAAGTGCTAAGATAAGCATTGGACTGTTAGACCAGAATACCATTTTATCTTTCTTGTAACAGCTACTATCTGAAGACTCCTCAGTATGATCATCCTACTAGTTCTAGTTCTAGTTCTAGTCTAGTACCATTCTGAACCATATTCCAGGATTTGGTACAACATTCTGATTTTATCCAAAGAAACAAGAAGATTGGTATGATGCTATGAAGGAGGATGCTAGCTAAGTGTGTTGCTGGGTCCCTGAGTAGGGATCTGTACCAGAGCTACATACCTTGTTAGTAGCCAACGCTAAGAGTCTACAGGGTGCTAAACAGGATGCTAGGCAGGAGGCCTACTAGTACTACTACTAGCAAGAGGCCTCCTAGAAGAAGGATGCAGCCACAGGCTGCCACTACTACTAGTAGTAGTACTACTACTTATGGGGGGTGCTACTAGCGAGGGTGCTGCGGGGCCTTGACATAGAAGTTGTATCAGGTTCATAAACCCCAGCTATAGCGTGCAACGAGCATCCACCAGCAGCATGGTGCTACAGGGTTCAAAGGATGTTTTAGCCCCGAGCTAGAGATTACCTCATACGAAGTAACCTTAATTACGTTAGTATGAGCTCTGTGCTACGACCTACAGTATCATGCTACCACCGCGGGGTACGATCTGTACGTACGATATGTACTGGAACTGGACACCAGACACTGCAGTTAGAAGCGGCGCCAGTAATCGTAAGGTTACCGTAATACCAGATAAGCACGACGATGAATGAAACATAGTTCTACAGCGTTACAGTAGAGTGTTACCCGTATGGTAAATCTTAACCTTACTGCTCCGTTGATTTTTTAAAAAAAGATGCGGGGCAAGCCGCTGTACCGGTAGTAAAATAAATACGAAGTAATGCTTCACCGCAAGTTACCTTACGGTAAACCTTACTGAGCCCAAATCAGCTCTCGCTTCTTTTTTTTTTTTTTGTTTTAAAAATTTTTAAAAAAAGAAAGTTACTACTGACCTTACGTAATTACGCACTTAGACCCCCTACTGTATTTACCATCTACTTCGTACCATCTACAAGTAAGTTACCATCTACAATCTAATTCTACCGTACAGCAAAGAAAGATTGCCTCGTAAGATTACCTTCTCGACTCGACAGAGTCGCGGTACGTTAGCCATCCCATTCGATTGCAAAGTACCAGTACGAAGTATTCTTTTCTGCACCAGAGCGACATCCATCATCTACCAGCGATCGGGGCGGGGCACCTCTCCGTTGCGCCGAAAAGGGAGAGGCATCCGAGAGCCAATACTAGTACGGTACTGCTTTTGTTATTATTTTTTTTTGATCGAGAGAAATCGCGGCAAACCAACGAACGGGACGAACGAATCAATACTACCGAATGGACCACAAGACGAACGCGTTGCAACGATGATGGCTCAACAATCGTCGTCGTTGTTGTCGTCGAAGTCGTCTCTTCTCCGGACTTCCCGAAGGATCAGGGGCCGAAAGAAGAAGTCCGTTGCGTGGTTGGCTGCAATTCTCGTAGCGTTGTCCGTCTACCTGCTTTCGCTTGCTGCCGTGGAACGGTTCTACCAGAAATCGCTGGTGCCGCCTTTCGACGAGAAGATATCCAGTCCTTCGGAATGGTCGGCGCTCCACGGTCGGTTGTCGAACTTCAAACAGATCGGCCCGGGGGGCAAGGACGGAGCGTCACCGCCCTCCTCCTCCTCCTCCTCTTCCTCCTCGATGCCAATCCAAATCCACCGGCCGGAGGAAACGGATCCCTCGAACTCGAACTCGAACTCGAACTCGAACTCGAACTCGAACTCGACCGATGGCAATCTTTCCCGAGACCGTGCCGTGGCCACGGTCCTCGAGATGCCGGTCACCGAAGCCGGCTCCATCCACGCGGGCACCGCTCGAAGCACGCGAAACGGAGACGCGACCGGCGCCCGGACACGGATGGAGAAACTCCAGTACAAGCTGGAACGCGAGCGCCAAAGCGAGCGCCAACGCGAGCGCGAAACCCACGCGCATGGGAACGACAACCACCACAACGACAACGACAACGACAACGACAACCGCAACGATGGTCCAGACCACCAACCACTACCACCGCTCTGGGAGTTGTCCGACGTCGTGCCCATGTGGATGAAGGAGTATTTTGCGTGGCACCACGAGGCACGAATCACGCTGACCGAGGAATCGTGGAACAGCAACAACGGTGGCGGCAGCCAATCGAATGCCACCGCAGCGGTCCGCGGCAGCAGCAGCAGCAGCAGCAGCAACAACAACAAAAACAGCAACAGTCCGAAACTCCTGGTCGTCCAGTGCTCGTCGTCGTCGTCGTCGTCGTATTCGTCCTGCGGGAGCCTCTCGGAACGCATGTTCCCCCTGCCCTACTGGTTGCGGGTGGCCCACGAAACGGAGCGTCTCTTGCTCGTGGACTGGTCGGCCCCGGCCGATCTGACCCATTATCTGGAGCCTCCCGTGGGTGGTTGTGATTGGAGGAGCCCGGCGTGGCTGCGGAAGCGCGTAAGTACAGCACATGCTGCAGTTTTTTTTTTTTTTTTTTCGAAAAAAAAAAAAACAGATGGATGGATGGATGAATGGATGGCTCCGGCGGAGTTCCAGTGTTGCCCGACGACGAAAGCTGTGCACCGGACCGAACCAAATGATTCCGAGGCTCACACGTTTTCGATGTGCATCCACCTTCTCGTTCCTTCCCTCCCTCCCCTTTGCGCGTCTCCATCGATATCGTTCGCTCTCCGTTGTTGCGTTGCGTTGTGTTGCGTTGCAGCTCAAAGGCGACCGAGAAGGGATCTTGATTCGAGAAAAATCCGAGCTGCTTTCGGCCGAGGACGACAAATGGTTTCCGAATTCGGGTCGAGAATCACTCATCAGAGTACAGGTGAAACACACGCCGGAATTCGAGGACCGATACAATTCCCTGCGGAATGATTCCAAAGGTGAAGGTGAAGGTGAAGCCACCTTTGAAGACGTCTTTCACGATGTGTGGAGAATTTTCTTTGTGCCGTCCGAACACATTCGCAAATCGATCGCAAACGCGTTTCGTGCCAATTCCATGCGTTCGGGAGACTACGTGTCGGTCGACTTGTCGGCTTACTCCGAGAAAAAGAAGAAGGACGCTCCGGATCCATCGGCTCCGATCGAACGGAGTGCTTCGATCATCATCGCGGAAGCAAAAGGACTTGTCGAGTGCGCTGCCCTTCGTTTCCACCGCCCGGGGGGTCCCTTTTTCGTCGTTACCGACGATCTTGCCATCACGCGAGCTCTTCAATCGCACTACTCGCACTCGCACGGGCACGTGCACGGGCATACCGAAACGCAATTGCAGTCGCAATCGCAATCGCAATCGCAATCGCCAATTATTCTGGCTCGATACGAAACACCGAGTCGTTGGCAACGGAAAAGGAACCCAAAGGGGGTCGCCAAACTGCTTCCCCAAACTCTGTTGGATATGGACGCGACGTCGGGTCCGATTCATCGGCACGAGTCGTTTTACGACCTATTCATCAATCTGTATGTCATGGCAATGGGCCACGGCGTGGCGACACTGGATCCCGCGAATGACCGCGGGGATGCCAATGGTGATGCCAATGCCAATGCTCGTTCCACCAGCCTGGGTCGACTGGCAACCCTGATTGGGTACGATCCGGTTGGTCTGTATCGATACGCCTCGGGGGATTGCACCGCGGTCGGAATCTCGGGTCCTCGTCCTCCAACCGCTGCTATGGCATCCACCGAGAGTTCCGACCAGCGATCCGTCGCCTCAAACACGGGCGATCACTTTCGCCCGCCCATGATGCAAGGCGGCGCCGATCACTCCGGAACGATGCTCCGAGGCAATCCGGGGGAAAGAGAATCCCGTTTCCCCCCTTGGATGGAAGACTATTTCGAGTGGCACCGGTCCGTCCGGAGCAACCTGACCGAAACGAATTGGAAGGAGACCAACTATCTCATTCTGTCTTGCATGAAGGATCACAAGAAATGCGGCGGGGTCAGCGATCGCCTGAAACCCCTCCCGCTCATTGTGTTAGAGGCCTTCCGGAGCAAACGGCTCCTTCTGATCTGGTGGGACCGCCCCAAGCGGCTGGAGGAATGGCTTGTTCCACCCGAGGGGGGGATCGATTGGACCGTCCCATCCTTTCTCAGACAAGAACTCCTCCGGTCCATTTCGAAACCCGGGTTTTGGTACGAGGCGACCTCGTGGAGCATGGCCGAGAAGATTCGCAAGGGTGCCCCCCGGCAACCGGTCCATTCGTACCGACTCCAAACCCCCGACGCGGGTGAAAGCATCTTTCTCGATGAGCAGCAGGCACTGTACGCCAACAACAACAACAAAACAAGCTCCGGCACCGGAGCCGTAGCCGTACGTTCCTACAAGGACGTCTTCCACGAGCTGTGGAGAACATTCTTCCGACCGTCCCCCCGCCTGGCCAAGGTGCTGAATGCCACCCTCGAAGAGCACGGGCTGACCCCCGGAAGATACGCCGCGGTCCACCTGCGAAACCACTACGGCAAGCGGACCCACCGAGACCTCTCCGAAACGATCGACCTCGCGGCCCTCGGCATCAATTGCGCGTCGAACCTCCTCCCCGGGGCTCCCGTGGTCTTTGCCTCCGACTCGGCGTCCGCGTTTGGATCGGCGCGTGCCTACGGCCGGCTCCACGGGCTGCCCGTTGCGACACCGGGCTTTCGCGAGACCGAGCCCGCAACAAACAGCAACACAACCACCACAATCACCACCACCAAGAACGAAACCAACGATCCCATCCACCTGGACAAGGATCCGGACTGGAAGAAACGACCCGCACACGCCTACGATCCTACCTTTGTCGATCTGTACCTCCTCGCCGAGAGCAGGTGCGTCGCGTTCAGCAACGGGGGCTACGGGACCTTCGGCTCGATGCTCAGCCACGATCCGACCTGCCAGATGCGCTTCTTCAAGGGCCGCAAGAAGGTCCGGCACTGCCAGTGGATGGATCCGGACGGGACGAGACGATCGCTGGAACTACCGCCCGATGCAAGCGTGAACGTCGGTGTCCCTGGGGCGGTGGCGTGACGCGATCCCGGAAGGCTTGTACAGCAAGCATCGCGAATGTTATACTGTACTACGACTGTCCTAGTATTGTATTTGTACTACTATTATCACTCCAGACCCCATTGTCGTGCGATGCACTTGATCTGGAAGGACTGTCCGATCACAGAATCACAGAACTGTAATCGCAATAACGCCTTGGCGTGTGAAAGATCGTTAGTATTGTTGTTATTTTTTCTCGAAATGGCAGAACGTGTAGTGAGCACGCGCATTGCTCGTGTGTGATGCTCGAGCAAACCAAACCAAACCAAACCAAACCAAACCAGCAATCTCTCCCCCCCCCGAGGGTTTGCGTCCTTGTTGCGTGTTGCGATTCTTCAATCAATGGACTGAAGGTTTCCACTCGACCCACTCGTTAGGGTTATCGGTTTGGGGCACCAGTATCGTCATTCCCGTGATTTTCACGCTGTTTTCCTGGTCGAGCCATCCCTTTTGCGGGATCGAGTGGATCTTGGCCACAACCCCGTTCTCGACGCCCTCCACGACCCTGCCGAAATTCGAATCGGCCTCGTACGGATTGTGTTTCTGTTGACTCCCCGGGCCGTGGTTCCCGGTGTTGTCTTGGATGGAGACGTACCATTCAGGACCGGAGGGCCTTCCGGCGTACCCGGTGGTGTACTTTTTGTGGGGAAAGTCGGGGCTGTACTCCTGAAAGGGCATCGACCGGTGCCCCTTGGTGGCCTCCGACTGCGCCGCCGCCTGCAGGACGTGGCCGGCGTTGCGGTGAAAGGATCCCCCGATGTACGTCCGGGCCAGCTCGAGAAAGTAAAAGACACTGCAGGGAATCAGCTCCGGCGGGGCCAGCTCGATGATGAGACGGGCGTGGTTGTCCTCCCCCTCCGCCACGATCGAGTCGGGGTAGATCAGGTCGACGCGGATCCGGTAGGCGTCGTTCGTGATGTAGAATCCGTACCGGTGCTTGAGAAGCTCGAGGGTTTCCGCCTGCAGCGCTTTCGTGAGCTCGAGTCCCTCCGGATCGGTCTCCATAATGACGCCCTTGGTGCGCTTGCGGTCCCGGACTTTTTGGTCCAGCTCGGCGACCTTGGCGGCGATCTCGGCCTCGAGCACGGCTTCCATCGCATTCTTCAGGGGATCCTCCGCGCCGGCAGAAAGCATTTCGTGAGGTTCGGCCAATCTGGCGTCAAAGGCGGGGGGCGGGATGTCTTCTTCGTCTTTGTCTCGGGCGGAGGCTGCGTTTTGGAGCGGCTCCCGTAGCGGCGACTCGAGCTTTAGGAGCAACTCGTCGATGTCCCGGGCCAGCTGCGGTCGCTCCTTGGTGTGGACGTGTCCCAGAACCAGGGCAAAGATCGTCAGAGCCGCCATGGTCACGACAGCCTTCTTCAGAAAGCCCCTGGATTGGCGGTGGATCTTCGACTCCTTCTCGTTGTCGTCATTGTAGTGGTGGTCCATGGTGGAAGTGGCGAAGTGAACGAATCAATCGGATTTGTTTGTTGGAGTATTGGCGAGTCGAGTCGAGTTGTGTCGAGTTGCGTCGAGTTGTGTCGTGTCAATTGGATAGTTGCTTGCTGTTAACGCCGATAACTTTGTTTCAGCCGATGGATCTTTGCTACACGGAGCTGTTGTTTCATGAGCTACCGTAATTACAAATTTTCCAAACGATGTCGATCGTGTTCCGCGTGCTTGTCGATTGTAACTTACGAAGAAACCTTACAGAATATCGAGAAACGTTTACGAACGTCCAGTCGTACAGGAATACAAGTAGCCTTTTAAGGCTTACAGTAGTTAATTACTTATTTGTAACTCATGAATTGTCATCCTTAACCCTGTTTACGCAAGTCTCCCTGATGGTCACTTCTCTCAGCTCTCAAAAAGCGTCTCGCTGGTCACTGGTCACTGGTCATTGTAATTACTAGTACGGTAACTTAACCTTACTAAGGCTTACGCGTCGGATCCGTTTAACGGTCTAAATTGAACGAGATTCCATGAAAAGCTCGTAAAATGGAATCTCACGCAAAAAAATTCTTGCATTGAAAACTTGTAATCTGGTCTTCATCGGAACCCATTGAAGGTTGAGATGCAGTAACTTACTTTTGAACTTGCACTTCGTTTTTAACCGTAACTACCCTCAATAGCACAAGTAGGAGTAGGAGTAGTACTAGCTTTGAGCTTATGATGTGGCGCTGGTGGTGGTGGTGATGTAAAAATAAGCTGTATAATTTAATTTTTACAACCAACTTGTTGCCAATCTTCTCTTGCGAGTGTCGGGGATCACTTTGACACTTGACACTCGCTGACACTTTTGGGGGTCAAAGTGATCCCTGGTGTCAAAATGACCCCCGGGTCACTTTGACACTCGCAAGGGCACAGAAAGACGAACAAAGGGCATATAGAACGAACAAGACGAATGTTGAATGAGCAACAAAGGCACAATAAGACGAACAAAGGGCATGTAAGACGAACGGGTGTCAAGTTGACTCCCGGGGTCAGAGTGAACTGACACTTGAAACTCGCTGACACTTCAGGGGTCACTTTGACCCCGGGGGTCACTTTGACACTCCCAAGAGAAGTTTGGCAGTACTACCGATTGTGCATTTGGTTCTGTGCACGCAAGAAAGACCAGGATCGTCATGTATTTGACTCCGTTCCCTGCAGCCGCGATTGAGATCAGCGTGTGGTTGTTTCCTTGCATCGATGGAAGACCGGGATCATTGGTTAACCGAACTCACGGAAAACGGAGATAATCGTGTTAGTTAAATACACATTTCGTTCCTTGCAGTCTCGACCAAGACCACTATCGATTTGGTTCCCTACACGCACGGAAGACCGGGATCGTCTTGAATTTGATTCTCTGCACTCCCGAAAGATGGGAATCATCATGTATTTGGTTCCATGCACCGTTGATTTGATTCTCGGCACTCACGGAAGACAGGGATCATCGTGTACTTGATTGCCCGATTTCCCAAAAGACCGCCATCATCGTATACTTGGTTCACTGCGCTCACGGAAGACCGGGATGATCGAGTATTTGGTATTCCCAATAGACCAAGATCATCATGTGTTTGGTTCACTGCACTCACGGAAGCCAAGGATGCATCATGTATTTGATTCCCTGCACTCATGAAAGACAGTGATCACTGTGTACTAGATTATCTGCACTCTGGAATGTCCAATATCGTCCCTTAGTTGTTTCTGCGCACACATCAAAGACAACGTTATCGTTTAGTTGGCTCCTTTCACTCCTGAATGACCCGGATAATTGTATATTTTACCATGCACGCCCGAACGACTGGGATGATCATGTATGCGGTTCCCTGTTTGCCCGAAAGACCAGGACCGTCATATACTTGGTTCTCTGAATGCCCGAAAAAACAGGTTATCATCATGGACTTGGTTCTGTGCAGGTACGAAAGACAGTGATCAATATGTTTTTGGTTCTGTGCACACACGACAATCATGAATCGTCGTGTACTCATTTCTCTGCACGTTCGAAAGACCACAATTATCCTGTAGTTCATTCCCTGTATGACCGAAAACATGGGGCATCGGTTATATGATACTGGTATCATTGTGCATTTGTTACTGTGCAAGAACTGAAGACCTGGATCATCGTATTTTTGGTTCTCAAAAAGTATCGAATCGTCTATTGAGCAGTAAAGCAATAAATATATTTCTATTATTATATATAGAAAATAAGGAATACATAGTCCAAAAACAATATAATAACAGATCCAGCATCTAAACTCATACTTCTGAGGGAGATCTTCCAAAAGATATTGATCATCATGAGCACCAGCAACACAGTGTCTCATATCAATGAAAGGCAAACTGAAAGCAACGAGGCACCCACACCACTCAAAAAAGATGCACTGGCTCCCAGCTCAACATCGTTTTCAGTGGTTACAACCTCTTCAAGGTGACGGTTCCTGCCAATGCCAGAGGAAGTGCAGTCAAATTGACACCACGGTCCAGCGGATGGATTTGGATTCTGAGCACTAGGGCAAGAACTACCCAGAAACATTTTGGCAACCTTGATATCTGCCGGAGTCTTGGTAGCCCATGTATCCAAGCATTGATTGAAGGAAGATGCATTCCAGAACATTCCTGGCATCCATTGTACACTGCCCACATTCCAAACACTAAGATCTTGATTGAACAGCACAGCAGATGCAAACATTTGTGTCATGCTTGTGACACCAGTAACATTCCAGCTGGAGAGTATCTGGTTGAAGTTGTCACATCCACGAAACATTGCTACCATGGTTTTGACGTTGGAGACATCCCATGCATCCAGGGGCTGGTTGAAATTCTTTGTTGCCTCAAACATCCTAGTCATTTTTGTGACCTTTGACACTGTCCAGTTTGAGAGTGGCTGGTTAAAATAATTTGCGCTTCTGAACATAGAATCCATGTTTCGTACACTCGATACATCCCATGCAGATATAGGTTGATTGAAGAGATATTCAAATGGAGGCAGCTCATTGAATTTACCACCACTGGCAAACATGTGGTGCATGTTTGTGACACTTGACACATCCCAGCTGGCAAGTGGCTGGTTGAACAGATAAGCATCTTTGAACATTGCTTCCATCTCTTGGACTTTCCCTACATTCCAGGCATTCAGGTTTTGGTTAAATTTACTTGCTTTGTGAAACATTTGTCCCATCTTTGTGACACTTGACACATCCCAGCTGGCTAGTGGATGGTCAAAATTATGTGCATTTTTGAACATGCCTTTCATACGCCTGACTTTAGAAACATTCCATTCATTGATGGACTGGTTGAAAGCAGATGCACCACTAAACATCATGCTCATGCCAATTGTTCCCGATACATCCCAACAGTCCAAAGGTTCATTGAAGGTGTTTAATCCATAAAATGCATAACCCATGTTTGCTACACCGGAGACATCCCAGCACTTCACTGGTTTATTTTCAGGGCAAATAACATCATTCACACATTGCTTCAATTGATCCCGAAATGAAGCACCACTGGTTGTTATCTTTGGACGTGAATTACCACAGATTGCATCACAATAGTAGCTTGGGATCATGCTGGGGACCATGCTTGGCTTGAAGCTGGGAACATTGCTTGGGATTGTGCTTGGCACATAACTGGGAATGCCACTGGGGATACCACTTGGAGCATTACTGGGCTTCATACTGGGCTTCATGCTTGGGAACACACTTGGCACGTTGCTGGGTGCCATGCTGGGATCAAAACATAAATCAGTTGAGTCCTGACACCATGTGTCATCAGATAATGATGGTGTACCAGGAACAGGACATGCAGTGCCCAATAACATGTTGGTAACTGTGACATTAGAAAGCACCTTAGATGGCCACGAGCCCAGGCATTGGTTGAAAGCAGAAGCATAGAGAAACACATCATTCATACTTGTCACACTTGATATATCCCAGGAATCAATTGGTTGGTTGAAAGCAGAATTGTAGTGAAACATGAATGACATATAGACAACCTTTCCTGTGTTCCATGATCCAATGGGTTGGTTGAATGCAGTAACACCAAACATGTAAAACATATTTGTGACCTTTCCTGTGTTCCATGATCCAATGGGTTGGTTGAAAGCATAAGCATATATAAACATATGTTTCATGCTTGTCACACTTGATGTATCCCAGGAACCAATTGGTTGGTCGAAAGCAGAAGCCCGTTCAAACATGAATGACATATCTGTGACCAGTCCTGTGTTCCATGACCCAATAGGTTGGTTGAAAACCGTAGCATCATAAATCATAGCATGCATATCTGTGACCAGTCCTGTGTTCCATGATCCAACGGGTTGGTTGAAAGCAGAAGCATGCATAAACACAGCACGTATACTTGTCACACTTGATGTATCCCAGGAACCAATGGGTTGGTTGAAAGCAGAAGCATATTTGAACATTTCTCTCATATCTGTTACCTTTCCTGTGTTCCATGATCCAACGGGTTGGTTGAAAGCAGAAGCATGCATAAACACATCACGCATACTTGTCACACTTGATGTATCCCAGGAACCAATGGGTTGGTTGAAAGCAGAAGCATATTTGAACGTTTCTCTCATATCTTTGACCTTTCCTGTGTTCCATGATCCAATTGGTTGGTTGAAAGAAGAAGCACTATTGAGGAAAGACCACAGGCTTGTGACATTTCCGGTGTTCCATGATCCAATGGGTTGGTTGAAAGCATAAGCATATATAAACATATATGTCATACTTGTCACACTTGATGTATCCCAGGAACCAATTGGTTGGTCGAAAGCAGAAGCCTGTAAAAACATGAATGACATATCTGTGACCAGTCCTGTGTTCCATGATCCAATGGGTTGGTTGAATGCCAAGTTACCGTAAAACATATATTGCATATCTGTTACCTTTCCTGTGTTCCATGATCCAACGGGTTGGTTGAAAGCAGAAATTTGGTAAAACATACTACTCATTTTTGTCACACTTGATGTATCCCAGGAACCAATGGGTTGGTTGAAAACAGAAGCATATTTGAACATTTCTTTCATATCTTTGACCTTTCCTGTGTTCCATGATCCAATGGGTTGGTTGAAAGCAGTAACAAGGTAAAACATTTTTTCCATCTTTGTCACACTTGATGTATCCCAGCAATACAGGGGCTCATTGAAGAAAGACTGGGAATAAAATGCTCGGTTCATGTCTGTTACGGCTGAAGTATTCCAACAGTTCATAGGAACATTGCTGTATGGGCAGTTTGTGCTTGAAATGCAATTGGAAATAAGGCTCTGAAAGTCAGAACCCGAAACATTGATCACAGGACGTACGTAACTTGAACACTCGGTAGCACAATTAATGCATGCATCAGTTGAGTCCTGACACCATGTGTAATCAGATACTGATGGTGTACCAGGAACAGGACATGCAGTCCCCAATAACATGTCTGTAACTGTGACATCAGAAAGCACCTTAGATGGCCATGAGCTAAGGCATTGGTTGAATTTTGATGCCAGGCGAAACATGTAATGCATGGTAGTCACTCTTGATGTGTCCCAGTTATCAATTGGTTGGTTGAAAGAAGAAGCTTCTGGAAACATATATGCCATATCGACAACCTTTCCTGTGTTCCATGATCCAATAGGTTGGTTAAAACCATGGTTATATGCAAATGCACCATGCATTGCTGTAACCTTTGCTGTGTTCCATGATCCAATGGGTTGGTTGAAAGAAGAAGCACTATGGAGGAAAGACCATAGGTCTGTGACATTTCCAGTGTTCCATGATCCAATGGGTTGGTTGAAAGCAGAAGCATATATAAACATTTGATTCATACTTGTGACACTTGATGTATCCCAGTCATCAATTGGTTGATTGAAAGCAGAAGCGCTTCTAAACATGGATGACATATCTGTGACCAGTCCTGTGTTCCATGAACCAATGGGTTGGTTGAAAACCCTAGCATCATTAAACGTCTTGTGAAAATCGGTGACTTTTTCTGTGTTCCATGACTCAATAGGTTGGTTGAATCTTGTCGATACATGAAACATGCCATGCATACTTGTGACCTTTCTTGTGTCCCATGATCCAATTGGTTGATTAAAAGCAAACGCACCATTGAACATGGAAAACATTATTTCAACATTTCCCGTGTTCCATGCTTCAATGGGTTGGTTGAAAGCAGAAGCTCCATAAAAGAGGTCATGCATATTTGTCACATGTGATGTATCCCAGCAATGCAGTGGCTCATTGAAGGAAGACTTAAAATTGAATGCTTTTTTCATGCTTGTTACGGCTGAAGTATTCCAACAGTTCATAGGAACATTGCTGTATGGGCAGTTTGTGCTTGAAATGCAATTGGAAATAAGGCTCTGCAACTCAGAACCCGAAACATTGATCACAGGACGTACATAACTTGAACACTCAGTAGCACAATCAATGGTAGAAAGCGAACGAACTGGATTGGACTTCATGGGATTCTGAGAAAGCTGATAATCATTCTCCTGGGGGTCAAGGTGACCAAGCAAAGAGTCATGATGAATCTCGTTGTGAGCCGGAGAAACAAGAGGAAAATCAAGCAAAAGATCTGGACCATATTCCTTGGGAAGATCAACCTTTTTCTGTGCCTGGGCAAGCCAGGAAATCCAGAGGAACATGAGGAATGAGGGGAAGAATCTCATGGTTGAAGGAGTTCAATGATTTTGTTTGGTGTCTGTGAATATTTGAAGTAGAAAAAAACTGAAAATGGAAGGAATAAGTGTTCCTGTGAGTAAGAGCATCGTTATTCGTGGCAATGGCGTATATCATCATTGTTTTTGTTGCACGACAAGGTTCAACACTGCGACTCATTTGCCCTTTGCGCGTAAATCTGATGCGCGTTTTCATATGCCTGTGCCCAATGGCATACCTCGTACTTCGCGCGTATATGTGACATATTTTTTTTGTCAATCAACATCAAATGGCTTTTTGTCTCGACCGCTTCATGATTAAAGCGGGTAAAATCTTCTCGAAAACGTTGTACGAAGTACTGTATACGAATTAAGGTTAACCTTACGGTACCTGGTACAAGTATGTGTTCGAACCATTCGTACGTTCGGTAGGGCGTAACCTTACTTCGTAGTAATTACAAGCAGTAAGGTACCTTACTGTACCGGTACGGTAAGGTTAAGGTTTACCGTAAGACAATTCCACAGTGACCAATACTGAAATACCGGTACGATGTGGACCGAAGCGCAGCCGATGAGGGTGGCTTGACGGCCGGAATTGCCATCTTCCGTTAGGTTCCGTAGTTTGATTGTCAGCATTTGCATATAGATAGTGCAGTCGCAGTAAAAATGTCATTTGTTGTGTGTTGCTGTTGCAATCAGTCCTTTTCGGAGGGAAGGTGTGATGTTGGCTTCGTAGGCAAAGAGTACGACCCAAAGAACGGGTTGCACTGTACGTAGCGGCGATCTAGGCAGGGCGATCACAGCAAGCACACGGTGTCTTCGGAAACGGTGAGCGCTAGCTACAAGCGGTTGTAATGCGTTCGAATGACTTACGTGGATGCCTTGTGACTAAGATTGTACAGAACCTCACTTTTTTGTAATGCATGCATCAATTGCAGCGATAGGACGTCAAAATGGTAAACCTTAGAAGTAAGGAGAAAAATTCGAACTTTTCTCATTCTGAACAGGATTTGCTGCCATTTTTCACACTTTTAATGTCCCTCGGTTCTACATCCTCAACTACTAATTTCTACGGAAACCGGGGGACAGCTCATAGGAATTCCGTAGTACTACAAAGTTCCTATCAGCTGTCCCCCGGTTCTACATCCTCAACTACTACCAAGTAATTTCTACGGAAACCGGGGGACAGCTGATAGGAATTCCGTAGTACTACAAAATTCCTATCAGCTGTCCCCCGAATTCTACATACCCAACTACTCGTTTCTACGGAAGCCGGGGGAGAGCTGATCGGAATTCCGTAGTAAAATATAATTAATGTACGTGTACTTTTTTAAAAAATATCTCGGCTTGAATTTGTACAATAATACAGTATTATATTACTACGTATTATATTATTATGTGCTATATTCTTTGTTGGGGCTCGTAATGAAATTGAAATATCATTCATTAAGTTTATTGAAAGAGATAAATTTGAAATATCCAAAAATAGTACAAAGTATCTCTTCGTCGAAGGTAAGGTAAGCTTACGTGAATGTATCAATCGAAAATAAAAAAGAGCAAAAAGCATAATGCTCGCTTTCACAATGCTCGCCGTCACAATGCTCGCCATGTAAGGGAGAAGGAAGGTTCCTTCAAAGGCTAGTGAATCCAGATATTACGTAAGTTACTACGAAGTATATGAATTGACGAACTGGATGAATCGATGTGGAGTAATGACTCCGAGCTTATGTCCTTGATTGGTACGAAGTACTTCGTACATCCTTAATTTATCCTTTCGGCCTCCACTTTTCGTTTGCGTAAACATTTTTTCATCGTCGTCCCATCGTCCACACCCGAAGCCCCCTTGTAGTATTGCCGGTACATGGACCCACCGCAAAAAAAGGCCGCGTTGAGCTTGGTGCTGGCAGAGGCGATGAGGGCAGTTCTGGATGGGCGACCGAATACCACGTCGAGAATACCTTTGGACCGTGGCTGTGGTCCCCCTTCTTCCATCGGGGATTAGGAATCTGGTTGATTCCGCCGAAATTGACCAGCGACCTGCCACCGTTTGCCACGACTACACCCGATGCATCCCTTGGAGCATACGCCTCGTCGGCCCCACCGGCAAAGGAGTGATTGGCAAAGGTGTACCAGGCTCCCTCTCGGTCGGCGGACATTTTGGTCAGTTCGTCCCGGGTCTATCCGTTCTCGGGCAAGCGTCGATATACGGGGGGGACAGCAACGCATCGATACACAGAAGGACAGCAACGCCTCGATTCTACAGCGAACAGCAACGCATTGATTGATCTACAGGGAACAGCAGCAGAGCGTCGATCTACAGGAGACATCGAATAACAACAGCAAATTCACAGGGGACAGCAATCGATACTACGATAAACAAAAATCGATCCATACTCGGGGAGCGGGCGCGAGGCGATATTCTGTAGAGCAGGTCGATAGATACGAGGGCGATGCAAGGCGATATACAATAACAGATCGATCCGTACTCAGGAGATGCTAGTAGTAGTAGGCGATGCATCGATACTCTGGAGCAATAGATCGATAGATTAGGGGACGCGAGGCAAGGATACATAAAACAGATCGATCTATACTCAAAGGACGCAAGGCGAGGATGCAAAAACAGACCGATCCATATTCAGGGGACGCGAGGCGATACTACTACTACTTCTATATTGACACTCCATGAAAAGATATCAATCCGTACTCGGGGAACGTGCGGCGACATATCAATACTCAACGCGACGATAGAAAGGGGGGATAGTAGGAAGCATGATAGTAGAACTAGAATCAGGTAGTAGTAGTACTACTAGTAAACCTTACTACTACTACTAGTAGTCGACATTGATGGTATTACTAGATTGATCAAGAACAGGCATGAAACTCCTCCTCCAAGAACAACAATCAACCAACGATACTAGACCTAGAATCTGATACTAGATGTGATATTAGTGATATTGGATTCATCTGGGGACAAGCCTGGTTGAATCAACTAAAGATAGTTTTGGAATCAGATACTAGTGGTGGTTTTTACGTCTAATAACTGATTTTCGACCTTGGTCGAAAATTATTGACAAGCATCACTGATGCTGTACAGTGGCATTCAAGGGACAGTTTTGCTTGTGTTTTCCCTTTCACGTTCTTGTTACCCCGTCTCCTGTACGCTTTGCAACAGCAGCAGTGTCTGTTGTGCTCTGGACTGGTTCGTTTTTTTCCTGTTTCTTACCAAGGTTCGTTTGCAAAATAGTCGTCTTTACAACCTGGGGCCTAAATCCCCCATGGTTGAGGCGACGCGTTGGTCTACAACTTGGGGTCCTGACTCTTCGATTGAGGCGACAATAAAGTCTGGTTACAGACTGAGTAGCTTTTAACCACCTTCGGTGGATTTTCCTACTTAAATAAGTATATTATTATTATTATTATCATGTGTCGTTAATCTCACTTCACATAATTTTGGGTCGGAATGGAACAAGAAAGACGGCAACTGAAATATAATGAGATGGAAATGGTAAGTGAACCACATCAAGGTTGGAGGAGGTATTAATCATGGATTTTGATTCGTCTAACTGTGCATCATTGACTTGCCTGCTTGCTCCTGATAGGGAGGCGACCGCAACTGCTGATGAAATAGGATGCAACGGCAAATGAAATATAATGCAACGGTGAGTGAAGCACATCAAGATCTGGGGTATTGATAATGGATTTCAATTGTTCTAATTCTGCATTGAGTTGCCTGCTTGCTACTGACAGGGAAGAATCAACTTTAATGCAATGGGGCAACTGAAAAATGATGCGACGGGGCAACTGACACAAATGTGATCGCAACTCAAAAATGATGGGATCGCAACTGAGGAAATATGATGATGCGATCCCAACTGAAATATGATGCGATCGCAACTGAGGAAATATGATTCGATCGTAACTCAAATATGATGCGATCGCAACTCAAATATGATGCGATCGTAACTCAAATATGATGCGATCGCAACTGACATATAATGCGATCGCAACTGAAATATGATGGGATCGCAACTGAAATATGATGGGATCGCAACTGAAATATGATGCAATCCCGACTCAAATATGATGTGATCGCAACTCAAATATGATGCAATCACAACTCAAATATGATGTAGGAAGTAAATTTGTGTGGTGGGAACGAGAAAAAACAAATTGAGAATAAAATTGTTACTATAAATTCTTTAAACACTTTGAAAGATTGACTTCGGTTTTGCATAACAGCATTTCAAACTCTTATATGGGAGGGTCGTGATTCGTGTGAGGAGAGGGGTCGTGATTTCTGGAGTAGTCCATAATTTTTGTGAAGAATTTTTTGAATGTATGCTGGAATTTCTTGAGTGGTGTGCTGGGAAATAATTTGTGTCGTGCTGAAAAAAAAATTCGGAGTTAAAAAAAATTGGGGGGAGGGGGGGATTATTTTGAGAAAAAAATTAATTTTTTTGATAAAGGCATGAGAAATTAGAATGGGGTTGATTAATTTGATTAAGTGGCTGAAGAAAATATTTGAGTCTTACAAAAAAATTTGGGTCCGGTTCGATTTTTTTCTCTTTTTCTCTGAGTTGTGGTAGTTATTCGGTCGCGATTGGGGTTGCGAATCGCGAGAGGGCTACGAATGGAGCTACATCAAAATGAGCCAGGAATAAAGTTTTCGGACGCCATTGCTGCTCCCAGGGCTATCTCTGCTTCATCTGTTGGGATCTTGTCCATGCTAACTGCCCCATTCATATTGGACGCCACGACTTCAACCTTTTGAATTGGATTAACGTCATCTTCCAGCCGGTGCTCAAGCAACTGATATCGCCGAATAATTTCAGCTCTCATACCAGGAGGTACTATATCAGCACACTCTGCGTCAAAGCAAGCCCACAGCAATGGTTTTGCAAGGATCACAGCGATTCCATTGGTCCATTCTTGTCTAATACTCAGCATTAAATTTGTATAAAGCCACTCTGGAGTTAATCCACTGTCATCTTTCTCCCTGTAGATATAGATGCCCCGGTGGCAAAGTTTTGCTGCAGCGTTGATATCAGGCCAATCAAGCTGAAGATCTGTGTAGTTGTCTTGCTGTCTCCTTTTCCTCCATCGCGCTCGATAATTGATATCATCCTTCGGCGCCCCTCCTTGTCGTGCCATTGTAGTGGCAAGCTTCCTAAGAGAGTGGCTTCCAAGTTTGTCATTCCCCAATCTATTAAACATCTCACTTTCAAAGACTGTCTTCAGTGCCTTCTGGTAAGCTGATTTTGCCTTGTCTGCCTCAGCGTTCTGATCTTTCGTGGCACTCTGTGCGTCGGTGATACCATCTGCAAAAAGCCACTGACTGACTGTACCTCCTCCCTCATTGCTGAGCCATGCTTCTAAGTAGATTGCAAGTGAAATAAGGACGCAAAACTTTGGATCCATTGCACCAAGCAGATACTGCTTTGGACAGTCGGTCTCTTCCCGAACATTCTTTGACCATCAAAGTTGCGTCATTAGATACTCTGGGAATGTCATGCTCTGTTCTAAATTGTCTTTCCTGATATGGGAGAGATCATCCCCTCTTCCAATCATGTGGACCTGGAACTTCATCTTTGCAATGTGCCTTAGGTTTTCAATGGAATGGCTTTGTTGTAGCAACTCAACTACTTGCAAGTACTCTTCCTTCGCTAGCGACCTGTTGGCTTGTGATTCTTTTCCTAGCTTGCGCGTCTCCTTCACCCTTACAGCAGCAACAAGACTATTGATGCGTTCTGATTTTGTTGGATTGCCTTCTTCTTTTTCATCATCCCATGTAGACTTGCTGATGGTTTTGTTGAAGAAGTAGCTCAGCGCTTTCTTGTTATATTGCAATGTAGTTGACCGGCCTAGTGTAGGATTGTCGTCGACTCCAGGATCTGTTATTCCATAGACCTTCTTGTGCATCCACCTGTAGATATCATCTGGTCTAACCACTTTGAGCTCATCTCTTGTAAACATTTGATTTGATGCATATTGAGTATTGTTCCGGTGTCCCATAAAGTCCAGGAGGATTCAATGGTATCTGTATACTTGAGTTGGTGCGTTGACATCATTTGGCAGAATAGGTGGTCCTTGATTAAGTTCTTGACTTCGGCGTACTACTGTTGTATCCTGGGGGGACTCCTGCTCCTCCTCATCCTCGGAAAGATCCAGCATAGGAAACTCTGTTGGTGGAGAATCCAGGGGGGGAGGAGGGGGGTTGTTACCTGGAGGAGGAGAAGCCAGAGCCTTAGGCCAAGCTGCTGCCGCAGCAGGAGGGGCCGGGGGAGGGCGGGGGGCCGACGGGGAGCCGCAGCAGCAGCAGCAGCAGGGGCCCGGTGGCGTCTTGCCCCGGGAGGATCATTCGCAGTATTGAACCGAGCTTGATCTTCTGCATTGAGGTTTGGAGCTGGTGTAGGGAAAACCCTTGCAAATAAAACTGCGTTTGCTGCAAGGTCACATTGTTCTTGAGCCTTTCGTCGTCGTCGCTCCCGAGCCCGTATAGCAGCGCGGGTCATGCTCAGCTGCCGGGGCATGATGCTGCCCGCTGTTTCTTCTTCTTGCTTGTTGTTGCATCTTATGTCTCTCTCTTTGCTGGTACTAACTGATAAATTCCTCTATTCTTTGATGAATTATGTGAGCAACTGACAGTACTCGTACTAGTATTTGGAGTGCCACACGATCAAATTTCTAAAGTGATGGGCCTTCTCAAAAAGTATGTGTCAGAATTTGTTGCTGTTGTTAACCATTCAACACATTTGGCAACACTCCGTGGAGTTGGAATTCAACAAATACTACTATGTTCCATACATGTACCGTATGTTCTAAAAACGTACCCACACCTCTCAAAAACAGGGGTGCACAGGGGGGGGGGAATTCCTAGTACATTGTTGTACATGGACGTTACGAATGCAACACGTGTTGCATAACGGGAATACCGGTAGGTTACGGTAATTCGTAAGTTACGAAAGTTCCAACCATGCGATCATGGCCAGGGGTCATAATATAAGAAGGGGTATGCCACGATCGCTAAAAATCGGTGATTCATATTCCATGTGTGGTCCAAAATAGAAAAATTTCCCTCAGTCAATTTTTTTCTTCTCATAATTTACTGCATATCACTAGTAAAAGTGTACCTGATAAAGCAACTTACCAAGTACACTTCCAATCACTCTCCAACTTTTAAATTTGATATGCAGTTCACGTATATAGTTGAGAGTCAAGTAGTAAGTACCTTTTTCAGTTTACATCCATCTGCTGTCTGATATTGCTGATTCAAACTACCAGTGATCTGTGCCTTCCACCTGGAATATAAAATACAAAATCGGATCGTCCGTCCGTCATCCGTTTTATTTTTATTCAATTAAAAGCTTCCAGCACTTGGAACCAAAATTTGGACCATCCATCCAAATAAATTACTTTATCTTCCATCCATCTAGAGTGAAAAGCAGTTACATATTCATAATCCCTGTAAAAAATTGGGCTAGATACAATATTCAAATATTGTTTTGTTACAATTTTTGATGGAGTTGTTATAGATTGAAGTGTAATAGTTTTTGTTAGTGTTATGCAGTGAAAGTGGAAAAAAAAATTGAGGTTGAGGGAAATTTTTCTAAATTGGACCACACATGGAATATGGAGTGCCATTTTTTTTTACTAGTATTTGTACGTCGAACACGGGCGACGGACAGACTTCGTGGCATACCCCTTCTTATATTATGACCCCTGATCATGGCATCATTGCGCATCTCAAATACGTACTTGTAAGTTAATTTACTGTAGCCTAATCTTACGACTTGGGACAAGATTTTCTAACCCCCCATCTCCGCCCGACACCATAAACTTTATCCTCCAAAACCTCCTCAACCAATATGTTTCTCACGAGTCGTTCGTTCGGCAGCAGCATGCTATGCCTGTGGACCACCGCAGTGGCACTCTCGGTATCAGTGGAGGGATTTGTTTGTCCCACGACAACGACAACGACGACAACGACGACGACAGTGGCACTCGCCGCTGCCGCTTCCGCTTCCGGAAGCAACGACCCCGCCCCGTCCCTCGACGCCATTCTGTGGGACATGGACGGCGTCTTGGCCGAAACCGAGCGAGACGCCCACAGGGTGGCCTTCAACCGCGTCTTTGCCGATCGCTCCCTCGACACCGAGTGGACCGTCGAGGGATACGGCGAGCTGCTGGAGGTCGGGGGCGGCAAGGAGCGCATGACGGCCCACTGGAACGCCGTCGGCTGGCCGGCACCCCTCGCGGATCTGGACGACGAAACCAAGCAGGCCCGCGTCAAGGAGCTCCATTTGGCCAAGACGGACGTCTTCAACGGGCTCATCCGGGAGGGAACCGTCCCCCTCCGACCGGGGGTCGAGCGGGTGATCCGCTCCGCGATTGACGCCGGAAAGACCGTGGCGGTCTGCTCGACGTCCAACGAAAAGGCCGTCCAGAATCTGGTGGAGACCTTGCTCGGACCCGAGACCGCTTCGGAGTTTACGATTTTTGCCGGTGATTGCGTCGACCGCAAGAAACCGGCCCCCGACATTTACAACCTGGCGGTGGATACCCTGAGCCTCGACAAGAGCCGCTGCGTCATCGTGGAGGATTCCGGAATCGGCTGGGGGGCCGCCAGGGCCGCGGGGATCTGCTGCGTCGTGACCAAGAGCGTATACACGGCCCACGAGGACTTTTCCGGAGCCGACGCGATCGTCACGGACCTGGAGGGGACCGACGGGGCCAGCGATCCGGTCACCCTAGCCACGATGGAGGGGCTCCTGCAGGCGCGAAAGGCGGCGGCCGTGAGCGAGTAAGAGCGAGGGAGTGAGGAAGTGATCGAGCGGAAGGAATGGGCAAGGGCGGCCATGGCGGAACGGAGCGAAAGAGGACGGAAAAACCCCGAACGAACGAATAATGGAGTCGGTGGAAAGGGCACGAAAATCGGGATGCTACCGCCCGCCGGGAAGCGGTGAACATTGCGCGCGGTGCGTGCAATCCATCGATGCGATGATATCAGCCGCGAGGAGGGACGACGAACGAGGTTCCGGGATGCACCCTCGTCAATCACCGATAGCACATGTAGGAATCTTGTACCAACCGCTGCAGTGTATCGCACCGAATTTAATTTAATATAATTATTTAATAATAAAATATAATTTAATCGGTTCTTACCGTACGGCACCGCATCGTATCGTATTGCTGGATTGCATCGTGTCAAATTGGATTGGATTGGATTGGATTTTTTGACATTACTGTCGTGACGAAGTGGACAGAATGAATGAATCAATCACTCTCGAGTGCGAAACGATGCTCGTAGTTTGATTGAAAGATTGCGAGAGGTTAACTTACTCGGTGCCCACCAACTTTTTAGTCTTCGTCCGGCGAAAAACGACCCGGTGCAGGTTGCGGTATTGATATTGCTGGATCGCGTGCAATCTCGATCTCGCGGTCGCTCTCCCCTTTCCGTCCGAGAATCCACGGAAGGTCGCTGCCACATTTTTTGCCTGCAAATGAAAAGCAGCGGTAGTAGTAGTAACTCCAAATGGAAAAGTAGCGGAGGATCTCGACAGCGGACAAGCGCTGCCTGCTCAATCGGGCAGCTTCCTTGAGAGGCATGGATTCTGGGAGGGGTTTCTTCTTGGTTTGGAATTGTCCATATTCGTCGTTGTTGTCCCAAGAGTCTCAACATTCTTGTTCTTCTAGACTTGACTGGTAGTACCCCCTCCCCTGAAAAGGAAATGCAAAACCAATGTCCGGGAAAATTATTGGTGCATGACAACAAGGATTCTTTCTCACTACTAGGCAGTTCGAAACTACTACTTAGATTCTTAATCCCCAAACCTACCGGCACTAGTAGCATTCTTTGAAAGGATAACACAAGAAACAGCCATACTATTGATACACTTTAGTATGCTGGTGCTTTCGAATTATCATTATTCATTCACTTTCCTACTTCCCAGCAGCACTGGCATCAGAATTCTTAGCATCATTAACATCAATGGCAGCAGCATTGGGAGTAGGCAATGACATTGCTAGTAGGTCCTACTACTCCTACTACTAGCACTAATGGTAGCAGACAGCACTAGAACCAGCACTAGTACTACCAGCACCAATGCTAGTACTTGCAGCATTAATAGCAGCATTAGCAGCATGGAGACACTAGTGATGAGCTGGTGCACAGTTCAAATTTCTACTAATGCTACTACATGCCCAAGAAGCTTGGCATTGCAAATATCACCAGCAGTGCAACAAGAACTGCTACAGATTTTTGTAAGTCTTCTTACCGCCACCACCACCACAAGCAGCAGCAGCAGCAGCAGCAGCTCTCATCCACCTTCCTACCTGCAGGATTACTCAAAGTTGCTAAAGCACACACACCATATCAAAAGCAAACATAGTGCTGGTGGTGAGTGCTGAGATTCCTTGAACTATGAGCATTCATGGTTGGAGTATTCCTATCTCAAGCTGTATTCTTCCTCCAATTATCTGAATGGGCAGCCAGTATGCATAGTTTTGCATACCAGCTGTCCCCTGGTTTGAAATACTAGCTTTCAACAATGGTGTACAAGTATTCCTTTTCTTTCTTGTTCTCCATTGTACATTTGTGCGCTTTATTGCTATTCCCATTCCCATTCCCAGTACTACTACTACTACTACTACTGCTACTACTAGCATTTTTTGAACATTTTTCTAGCACCACCACTCTGTAGCATTCTTATTTGTAGCAAATTAGTACAGAGCATTTTCCATCATGCTAAATGGCCTTTGCTCTCACTCTCCATTATTGTTTTTTTAGGATTGTGCTATTCCTGAATGCTGTAGCATCATTCAAAACTACAGATGTTCTGTAGTCATGGATCTAAACTGTAACATGGTGGGTTCAGGTGGATTGCACTACTACTACTACCCATGATTCATGAACCAGAACAATGGGGTGAATTGAAGTACAGATTGATCTACTAGACTCAGTGATTGTTGGTGGTAGTGAGTTGAAGTAGAGATGGATGACATGAAGATATTCTTCAATGGAGCCATACTCCTTCTAGTGCTTTGGTGCCGTGCACCGGAATACAGTCACGAGTCTACTCGGGACTGGATTAGGGATAAGGATAAAAACAATCGGCGAGTCGACAGAATCGCTGATTCGGAAGGCTCTTAGAACTGTAGCAAATAGACTAACCAATAGAGCTCACAATTTGCATATCACTACTATTCTAATCACTAGTAGACCCGGGGTATGGCATGATTTTAAAATCAAGCTGAGCGCTGATGACCATGAGCAAGAGAAGGGATCGATCGGTCGGCAAACCGACGGGACCGAAGAAACTGCCGAAAGATGGAGGCGCATAGAAGCAAACAGGGGAAAGGACATCCGGTGTCTGCAGCACTAAGGAATACCAACCCCAGCAACAGTTGGTTCCATTACAAGGAGCAACTGCAGCAACAGAGACACCTAAGGACCTAAACAGGACCATGGTCGACAACAGAAATAATCGAAAAATGCGAAAATATGTGCCGAAAAAGTGACACATAAATCAGTGAATGGACTAATTGGACCAACACCGAGGGGATGGACAGACCGGAAAGGGGATGCCAACCACAACCGAAATATGGATATCCGGAAAGGTATATGATAAATACCCGAACACCACTAATCCCACGGGAAACGGGAAGTGGGACCGGCCCGGTGACCGCTTAACAGAGAAGCAACGCCGGAGAACCACGGGAATCGAATCCCACAAAATAAAAACAGAAACAACTCCGGAGAACCACAGGATTCCCGGGAGCTAAAGAGAGAAACAACTCCCACCACCAAGATGGATGAGAGCAAAATCAGTTACAACACGAGTTATCGCGTGGAAACCAAATTTAGTAGCAAAAACTGCAAAATCTGGAGCAACCACTTTTGCTCATTTCCACACTGAAATTAACAGATTAGCAGATAACAGACTAAAGTAACTAAATTAACTAAATAAAACTGATTAACCATGGCGTCCAAAGGAACCAAACAGAAACCCTTTAACTTCACTCGCGAGAACTGGCCGGAAGACGCCGATGCTGTGAAGATGAGCATAGACTCCGAGAAAGGGGGAGTGGCCTTCAGTGACTATCTGAAGGTACTCACCGGCACTGAAAGACCGGAACTCTTCATCATCTGGAAGCGAGACTTTGACCAGAAAATTGTCAACAACGAGAAACTCCAAGGAGATCAGAAACTGGATGTCCTACAGAGAATCCTCTCCCTCGAGGCACTCTCTATTGTCCAGATGGTTTTGGGCCGGACGTATTATGCCGAACCAGGACACAAGGTACACAACAACCGACTGATCCAACAAAAACTCGAGAGGATTGCCATGCGGGAACCTAAGGAACCTCCTAAGGAACCCCCCGCTGACAAATCCAAAGAGGCGGTGGAGGGCGCCAACGCCCCAACCGAGAAGGACAACACGACTGCTACGGCGGCGTCCGAACACGAACCGGAACCAACCGCACTTGACGGTCCGGTCCCAAAGAAAAGGGTCTCAAGTACCCTCATCCAGTACTACCAAACCCAGGAGTACAGAAAGGATATCATTGAGGAGTGTATGCACGCCCTCAAGCTCAAAATCTTTGGCAATGACATGAATGGCAAAAGATCATACATTCTGCTCCGGAGATTCATCCGGAACACGAAAATCGACATGAAACACGGTATTCGCTCATGGGCAAACCGTATGGCCGAGCTACAGAGCTATCTACCCGATTGCCTCTGGGAAAGTGGCGCTGCAAACGGCACTGCACCATCCAGTTACTCGGAAGAGGACATGAAGGAAATCCTAGATGCCAACATGACCCACTCCCAACGCGAGAAGCTGGAGCACATTAGTTGGGACGTCTACAAACACCCCTTTAACACCACTATCGACAAGCTCGAAAACCTGGAAATCACCATCCGGAACGAGGATGAACTCCGCAAACGCATCGCGGACCTCGAAAAACAAACCGGTGGCCCCAAGAAGACCCCCAAGGCCGCATCTGGGGGAGGAACCCACCACGGGAAATCCCCTGGCAAAAAGAAGCGCCCTGTGGACAACAGCAACAAACAGCTATGCAAGACCTGTGGCAAGGTCCATGCCGGCAAATGCTGGAAACTAACCGGCGGACCTCCCAAGAAGGGAAAGTTCGACCGGGAGACCATCAATTTGCTCAAGGAACATTTTGTGGCAAAAGAAGACTCGGATACCGAGCAACACTCCAAACCCCACTGGGGAAGGAACCTCTCCAACCACGAGTACTCCTATGTACTGGCCACGGCCCAAGCTGATCATGAAGTCTCTGACGACGAGATTGATATCTCTGAACGAGAACTCAAAGAGTACAGAAGAAAGTACAGAAAAACCTTCAAAAAGAAAGGATCCCACAACTGAATGGCTGATACCATCCACACTGGACCCCGCATAATCAACCGGTTTGCGGACGTCTGTGTGGAGGTATTGGACCACAAGGGAAGGGGACGGATGCTCCGGGGCCTACTAGACTCTGGTTGCTCCAAATCCATCATACTACAACAGTTTGTCGACCGAAGTCAACTAACGAACCGAGACCGAAGATCTGTCACCTACAACACGTATGGAGGCAAGTTCAGAACCAAGTCTGCGGCTTCAGTGGGACTAAGGCTGATAGAATTTTCAAACTCCAAGACCATCAAATGGACCTTCCAAGTGGATGAATATCACCACCACGAGGAAGTGCCCTATGACATGATCATAGGATCCGACCTGATGGCACAACTGGGACTGGATATAAAATACAGCTCCCGAACAATTGAATGGCAGGGTGACTCCATTCCCATGAAGGGAATGGGGGAACTCTCGAACCCGGACAAATGCGAGGCAGTATTCTTTGCCAACACACAGAGTCCAATCCTCCAAAAAGAGGAAGAAAGGCAATCTAAAATTTTGGACGCCGACTACTCCAAAGTCGATATAGACGCTATGGTCAACGACCTGGAGATCACAGACGCGTCTAAGGAGGCCCTGAAGAAAACATTGAAGAAGTTCCCCACACTCTTTGGAGGAGGTCTGGGACTGCTCAAGAATATTGAACCGGTATCTATTGAACTCCAACCAGGGGTTAAACCGGTCAGGCAGAGGTACTATTCAGTACCCCATGCCTTTGAACAAGCACTCCGGAAGGAAATCAACAGGCTCTGTGACATTGGAGTCCTGGAGAAACTTCCACATGATGATGACTCACCATGGGCATCACCGACGTTCTGTCAACCCAAAAAGACAGGGGACATACGAGTCCTCACGGACTTTCGGAAGATGAATGCAGCCATTCAACGAAAGCCGTTCCCCCTACCACGCATTGGGGAAACCATCCAAAGACTACAGAAATTTAAGTCTGCTACGGCACTGGACTTATCCCAAGGGTACTACACCATCCCCATCTGCAAAGAGAGCCAGAAAATTTGCTCCACCATTCTGCCGTGGGGAAAGTATGCCTACAAACGACTGGCAATGGGAATCGCATGTGCGCCCGACATCTTCCAATCAGTCATGATGAACCTACTAGGGGATCTGGACTACGTTCTTGTCTATATTGATGATATCCTGATCATCCAGCGGGAGGGAGAATCTGAACAGGATCACCTCAACAAAATCGACACAGTCCTACAGAGGCTGGATGATGCTGGCTTCAGAGCCAACCTACGAAAATCCTTTTTCATGCAAAAAGAAGTGGAATATCTGGGATTTCTGTTAACAACAGAGGGCATTCAGCCCCAGCCAAAGAAGCTGGAGGCGATGAAGCGCCTGGAAGCCCCCAAGAACACCAAGCAACTCAAGATGTTCCTTGGAATGGTAAATTTCTACCGGGACATGTGGAGGCGCCGCTCCCACATCCTAGCCCCTCTGAACAAACTAGCAGGGAAAAAGGGAAAAATGAATTGGTACTGGGGTCCAGCAGAGCAGAAAGCTTTCATGGAGGCGAAAAGGATGCTCGCGGATGAAGCAAAGCTTGCATTCCCAGACTTTACGAAACCATTTCATCTCTACTCAGACGCCAGCGACAGGCAACTGGGAGCAACTGTATGCCAAGATGGCAAGCCCCTTGGTTTCTACACCCGGAAGCTGAACTCTGCGCAGCTCAACTACACGGTTGGAGAGAAAGAACTCCTGGGCATAGTAGAAGGGCTAAAAGCGTTTGAAGGAATCCTACGAGGACAAGATGTGATTATTCACACAGACCACCTAAACCTACTGTATCAGCAGATGCCGACGCAGAGAATGGTCCGGTGGAGACTCCTTATGGAGGAGTTCCATCCAGTAGTCAAGCATGTTGCGGGCAAAGACAATGATGCAGCAGATGCACTATCCCGACTGGATATTACTGATGATCCAGCGGACACAGTGGAATGGCTACCACCGAATAAGCCCCTCACCTACGCGGATGAGGAAGAGCACCTCCGGCAACTCCTATTCCCACTTGGAGAAGAAGCTCCGGAAGAATTCCAGGGCAATAGTGCATTCCCACTTGCCCCGGACATGATTCAGTTCTACCAGCAAAAGGACACAGGAATCATGAGTGCTCTGGAAAAAGACAACCGACTGACCACCAAAATGGTGGAAGGTTACAACCTAATCCATAAAGAAGGAAAGATCCTGATTCCCGATAAACTCAAGGATAGAGTTATGGAATGGTACCACAGCATGTTGGTCCACCCCGGAGAAAGGAGAATGGAACAGAGCATACGCTCAGTGTTCACCTGGAAAGGCCTACGGAAGGACGTCCAGGACCTTTGTAAGCACTGCCACACGTGTCAGATGTTTAAAAAGAGTGGCCGGAAGAAGTATGGACTACTACCGGAAAAAGCAGCTGAGGTCACCAAATGGCAGAGGGTCAATGTGGACCTCTGGGGACCTGCAACTGTCCACAACAAAAACGGTAAAGACTACCAAATCCATGTCCTCACCATGGTGGACCCAGTGACCGGATGGTTTGAACTGGCTCACCTGAAGGACTCCCCAAATGCAGCAGAAACTCAACGATTGTTGGACAGCACCTGGCTGGCAAGGTATCCGCGCCCAAAGGAAATTGGCTTTGATGGCGGGAGTGAGTTCAAAGCAGAGTTCCAAGAGCTCTGCGAGAACATGGGGATGAAAAGAAAGCCCAGTGGAGCTTGGAACCCACAATCCAACTCGGTGTTGGAAAGGATCCATCAGGTATTAAAGGACTGTTTGTTGTCCTTCAACCTGGAGAACAGGGACCTCCACGAGAAGGACCCTTTTGAGGAATTCACCACCAAGGCAGCATACGCTATCAGGAGTGCCATCCACACAACCCTGGGGTACTCCCCAGCGCAACTGGTGTTTGGTCGAGACATGTTCATGCCGGTGAACTTCCCAGTGGATTGGGAAGCAATCCAAGCAAGGAAGCAGAAAAGCATCCACAAGAGCAACATCAGGGAAAACCAGAAAAGGATCCCCCATGTCTATAAAGAAGGAGACTATGTCACCCTGGAAAGGAAGGGCATTATCCCAAAACTATCCTTCCCACGGCAAGGACCTTACAAGGTGCTCAAGGCCCATGATAATGGAACTGTAACTATTGAAACTGCTCCTTTTGTAACTGACCGAGTTAACATCAGGAGAGTCCATCCCTACTATTGCAGGGATAGCCCTGAACCAGAGAAGTAATTGTTACAGTACCATGGAGGAGCATGCCGTGCACCGGAATACAGTCACGAGTCTACTCGGGACTGGATTAGGGATAAGGATAAAAACAATCGGCGAGTCGACAGAATCGCTGATTCGGAAGGCTCTTAGAACTGTAGCAAATAGACTAACCAATAGAGCTCACAATTTGCATATCACTACTATTCTAATCACTAGTAGACCCGGGGTATGGCATTTGGTGCTACTATGGGGGATGCTGGAAAGGGTGTTGTAAACTGGGGTAGGAATCAGTACCAGAGCCACACACCATAGTTTCTTAGCAGTCTTCAGAAGAGCACACTGAACAGCATCCCTCATCAAACCACTTGTATGCTACTACTTTATGCTACATGGTTGCCGAGGATGCTGGTGCATGCTGCGAGTGCCTACCTCATTGACAGTTGGATACCCAGCCATGCAGTAGTACAATTAAACAGATACTACTAACAGCATAGTTAGTGCCTACAGTATGGTGATAACAGTACTACTACAGCACTTGCAGCAAGTAAGCTGTATGGATATAGTTCAGCTCAGCTAAGCTCAGCTCACCAATTCACTTCTTGTTGTTTCTTCATCTACTACTAGAACAAACACCACCACCTACTACTAGTAGTATTACTCGTAGTAATTATTTTTCTGAATACACCCACTAGTACTACTAGCTAGTACTAGTATCATGTCCAGTAATCTCACCACCAATTTGACTGATCCCCTTTTACCTCCAGGGGAGTAACCTTACCTGCTGCAATAATGATATTCAAGATGCTAGTAACAAGAAGGCTCCTGCTGTGTAGGGAACTGTACTGGGGCTACAGGTATTAGTAGCCTACGGTAACTATTTACAAGGTGCTAGGCTGTGTGCTAAGCAGCAGGCTTAGCAACAGGCTTTGTAGCAGGCTTAGCAACAGGCTTGTTCCAAGGTGCTACGGTATGGTGTCTTGGCACCAAGTGACCAGGGTTCTCGTGTACGATTTGTACCGGTTAGTAATCTTACTGAAACCCGGATAGCACCCTTAGCACACACCGTAGCACGGTGCTACAGGGTTAAGGTTGGATGGTCCTATTCGTATCGGGCTGACCCCCCCTTTCCCACAATCTTGTTCGCGTGTGACACCGTCATCAATCACTGCTGACAACGTACGTGTAATTACTGGTAACCTTACTTGTAATCGAAAATACGAAGCACCGTAAACCTTACGGTAAGATTACGGTACGTAAGGTAACTTTTAAGTAACTTACCTCGTAACTTACACGGACCAGTAATTGCTAACTGTAACAGTTCCATCAAACTGAGTTGAGGAAAGTGAACTTGTCCTTCGTGAGAACTCGATGGCATCCATCGACGGACACAACTACGGTAAGGTTAACCCTTGTTACGAGAACCACGCCCGTGTTTGTCCCGTTGTGTTTGTGTGTTTTGGTCCCTTCCATTCCTTGCCCAACCGCTTTGTTTGTTACCATTGAGTATCCAGCGCGGTAATTAGTCCCATCCAGTATCCAACCAACCAACCAACCAACCAGCATGTTTGCGAGCCGAGGAATCGCGTCCGCGGCGGCGAGAGCTTTCGCCGCAAGAACGAGGGGCCGCAACCAGAGTTCCGGCAGCCGCCGTCTCTTATCCACCACCACCACCACCACCACCACTACCACCCAGTACAACGGCGGAGACGACAAAGTCTGGAAGGTCTACCTGTCGGGTGAAATCCACAGCGACTGGCGGGAGGTCATCGCCGACGGATTGGCCGAGAAGCAACTCCCCGTGGTCCTGTCCGCCCCCAACACCAGCCACGAGGACAGCGACGACTGCGGTGCCATGATCCTGGGCATGCAGGAGGAACGTCCGAACTGGGACCACATCGGCGCGTCCATGAATGCCATTCGCACCCAGACGCTTCTCAGGGACGCCGACGTGGTGGTGGTGCGCTTTGGCGAAAAGTACCGACAGTGGAACGCCGCCTTTGACGCCGGCTACGCGGCGGCCCTGGGCAAGCCGATCGTGACCATTCACCCCCCGGCCATTTCGCACATGCTCAAGGAGGTCAACGCCGCCTCCAGGGCCGTTTGCAGCGATCCGCAACAGGTCGTCGACACGCTGGCCTACGTGATCCGGGGGGATCTTCCCGCGAACCCGTGGGACGGACGCGATCAATGGGTGCCGATCGCCGACCGGCTGGGCAAGGGAAACCCGAATCCCTAAGGCGCGGTGCCCCGGCAAGGCACACTGCGTTGCGTTGCCGACGGAGCGCCATCGGTGGTTCATTCATTCATTCGTTCATTCATTCATTCATTCGTTCGTTCATTCTGTTTCGGAGTGTTGCGCGACAACGGGAAGCGTGGATTTTGGTTCTGTACATCCGAGCAACTACTCCTACGACCACAGCTGGCTTGCTCGCTCGCTCTCTTGCGGTTGGATTGCATTCGATCCATTCTGTTTTCTCGGTTGCATTCGATCGAGGAAGCATGCAGGAGGCCGACTCGACGACTCTCCGGATCCGCGATCGGAAACGGAACCAATCGAGATAGTAGAGTAGTATCATTATTAGTTTGGATTCGAATCGTGTTTTCGGGACCTCACACCGGCGGTCCCAGCATTCCATCAAAAATCATTGTCGAGACGAGACACGGACACGGACACGCACATACTGCTCCGGGAGAAGGAAATAGTTGCAGTTGCGATCAATCACATCAATCATTATTCATTTTGCAATTCTATACTGTGTATACTGCCGTAGAATCTAGTCGGAAGAAAGATCGAACCGTGGGAGGATCCGGGGCACACACCACAAAATTTCGAACAGCTGAACCTCTGTTCTCGTACACATTATTAGAACGGGATGAAGGACCGAGACTTCAGTGATAGGAATTCAGTAGTACTACTACTAGTAGTAGTACTTGTAGACTCACTTAGCACAAGGAGTGCCTGTGTTTTTCAGTGCACAGACGAGGGGAGCATACGGATGGACGAGTGATAACGATGGATGGATGAATGGATGGATGGATGGATGGATCACTTTCCCTTCCGCCTCTCGCTCACGAAAAAAAAAAAAAAAAAAAAAAAAGCGAGCCCGGAAAGCTACATCTATTGGTTGCTTGTTGCCGCAAGTCGCTCGCTGCTAGGCATCGGAAAGAAAGCAGGCAAAAACGCCGTTATTGCTAAAAAATAACGATGCTCTGTATACCACTGCTATCGTTGGTGACGCATCGCTACGGTTTCGCCACACACGCACAACGTACGGTACAACGTGCTTCGTGCTTCCAACCGACGCCGTCGTCGAACACACCCGCACGCGGGGCAAACTCCACCGCGTCGACCGACACGCCGCCCACCCACACATCGCAATGGACCGGGGGGTCGGGTCCTCGAGCCGCAACGCAAAGGAACGAACGAATCAATCGACTCACTCACTCACTCACTCACTCACTTCCCTCCCCTCAATTCCCGGGAACTCGGGCTGGTGCGCGCGAGTTCCCGGGATGGTTCATGGGACAAGACGTCGAGTGCCGCGGATGGCTACTTGGTGGTGGGAGTTGCGGGTACCATTGTTGGTGCCTTCTCTTGGATCCTTCTGTTTACTGAGATTGTGAGCGGTGGAAGAATCATCGATTGATTCGTACCGTATGTCTCATTAGGGGGTTTCTTGTTGATGAGATGATTGAGATGGATTGGACTGACTGACTCTGGGATGATTCACATTCTTGGTTCGGGCCATGAGTGCGTCGTGTTGGATTGGTGTCACCTCGTAACTTACCCGCCATAGTGTAACTTACGTACAGTAGTGCCGAAACCAACATACGTTGTACGTTGGTTTCTGTTGGAACGGTTGGTGCATGACTTCACGCATACCGTGTCCGCACGGGACCAAAACTCATTATAACGCTTGGTCGATTCAATTATTTTGAATCGAGCGGTGCCGTAAGGTTACGGTACGTAACCTTACCGTAACTTATTGTTTGGTTTTCACTTTTTTTTTGTGATTGTTCGGTTTTCCTTCTTCGGTTTTGGGTTCCAACGACACCAAACAGTTCAGTGCTTTCGAACAATCCCTTGATTGATAGTGTGGTATGGTACGAGCACTCGTACGGTACCGGTATGTACGGCAAGTTATTCATATCATCATCATCATCATCATCATCAAACCCACTACCAATCTGGTACGCACGGGATTGCGAATGGGATTGAGAATTCGACATGTCTATGAATGAAAGACAGTGAAGCAAGTGCGATCCGCAGTTTCGTTGTAATTCCGAATAAAAAGCAGCATAGATCGGATAATTGAGAGGACGGGACCAGACGAGGGCCGGACATTTCTTTTGCAAGCAAAAACGGACGCGACACATGAACCGACGACATGACGCGACAACAACAACATCATCATCATCATCAACAACAACAACAACAACGACAAAAACAACTACCGGACTCTGTGAGGGGGAAAGCTAGAAATAAGAAACGGCACATTCTGTCCGTGTCACCGAATTGCTTTCTGTGGTTGTCCTTACTGGTGGCCCTGAATTTCGTGATCCTCTCCTCCATAACCGTATACTATAACGACGGCGGATTCCGTGTTGACCACGGCAGCGAGCGAGGTCTCTCCGCGGGTACCAGCCACCCAGAAGATGCAGCAGGGGTAGGCAACGGCCTTGCCCCCCTCGCTACACCAGCATCTTCCGATCCGCAATTTGCCGCGTCCGAATCGTTGACGTCGACGTTAACATTGTCCTTGTCGGACCGGAAGAACCATGCCGAGGATCCCTCCGCCGCGAAGCATTCCCATTCTTCCTTAGAGAAAGCGGGGACACCTCACGAGGCGTCGGTTGGTGCCACGAGTCTCGGGAAAACGCCGCTTCCCCCAACCTCCGTCCCGTATTATCTCCAGGGAAAGACTCGCTACAAGGACAAAAAGTTCCATCACAAAAAGACGTTTGAGCGGATCGATCGGGAGGAGGCAAAACCCATTGGCGGTGGCAATGGCAATGGCAATGGCAATGGCAATGGCAGTCGCGATGGCACAACAACGATGACCAAGGCGGATTCCTCCCGTTCCGAAACCGTTTGGGTTCTCCGAGACAACGTCCGGATTCCGACCCGGAATCACGAGAGCATCCTCCTGGAATACACTGGGACCAACGGAGACGACAAACAAATACTGGTCAACGTCCTCGGTCGGTACTCCCGCGAAGTCCAGTGGATGGATCTTTTGACCGGGGAACAATACTCGATCGAGACGACCGGCACCGATCCCGATCGCCGACCCCTCAACGATCTGAATCACGTCGCAAGCGTGGTGGTCGATTCCCTTGCTGTCAAAACGGAGGAAGGTTCCTCGATCCCGAGCCACCTCCAACAGCAGAGCACCGAAAGCCACCAGAAGCAACAGCAACAGCAACAGCAATATCAGCGGCGACGGCGAAAGGAGGTCTGGTTGCCCTGCGGCTTCCACAACGATCGCATCGGAAACGAATTGTCGAGCAACTACGTTCGGATCGTGGACCTGGAAACGATGGCGGTCCGAACCGGACCCAAACTTCCGTATTCCGGCGGCGCTTGCGGGGCGGCTCCCATAGAGGCAATCCGGGGGGAACCACCACTGGTGTGTGCCTTTGGTGGGACCGACGGCAATCACGACACGGGTGAGTGCAGTTTGGCAGAACAAAGCAGAGCGGAGTGCAATGCAATGGAATACAATGGAGTGCAATGCAATGGAGTGCAATACAATGGAATACAATACAATGGAATGATATTTTTTTGGCATGAAACACAAAAAAAGGCTCTATCGACTTTTAAGGGAAGCAGGGAAAATATCTCACAATGCGTGCTTGTGTATGATGTTTGTGGGTTTCGTGTTTTCTTGTTTCTTTTGATTTCTCTTGGTTTCGTTCGGTGTCTTGGCTCAGGTGTGTTTTTGCCGTACGTATCCTGCTACGATCGGGTGACCGAAGACTGGGTGTACCCGTTTGGCAAGTTGCCGGTGGGAATGGATCATCTCAGCGTTGCCGTGATACCCAAGGCCGCATGCCACCCGGACGATCCAGCGCGGGTCCTCGTATTCAACTTCCGAACGAAGAATTATTCGACGCACAAAGCGGCCGAAATCCTGGCCTTCGATCTTCCCGAGAACGGATGGACCCGGGACGAACTGACCAAAATGCCCGCCGACCGAGAGGGAGCCTGGTACACCTTTGCCAATCACTCCTTTGCCGGTGGGGCCGACGAGGCGTATGCTCCGAGGGATGCATCGGGTGTAGTCATGGCCAACGATGGCAGGTCGCTGGTCAATTTCGGCGGAATCAACCAGATTCCTAATCCCCGGTGGAAGAAGGGTGACCGCAGCCACGGCCCAAAGGTATTCTCGACGTGGTATTCGGTCGCCCGGGAGTTGAAGGTGTGCTCGAAAACGTGGCGGGTAGTGGCCGATATGGGCATCCAGACCTTTGCCCTCATGGCCTCCGCCAGCACCAAGCTCAACGCGGCCTTTTTTTGCGGTGGGGCCATGTACCGGCAAGACTACAAGGGGAACACCCGCTTGTGCCTGGCCTTTCGGATCCCCGGCATTGACTTTTGGAACCACCGGACCGCGGCGGTCGAAAACTTTCCTCCCGGGTTTGAAGCCGGTGGGGAAACTTCCTGTGCTCTGGACTCCGGACGAAAATGTTTACGGAAACGAGAAGAGAAGGTCGAAAGGATGTACCAAACACGGACATAAGCCCGAAGTCATTACTGGACATCGATTCAAACATCCGGTTCGTTAAAATTCATAGCGTACTACTAATTCGTATTAAGAAGACCTTACGTAGTAGGAAGTACGAAGTACTTTTTACTTCAATGTAACAATCCTACCGGTACTATAGGTTACCGTAATCTTATGGTATGTGGATTCGATTTACTTACCCTTTGATGGAATCTTTTCTCTCTTGTTGCGAGGGCACTTGATACGCAAACGAGTTACTTCGCACAAAATCTTCGAACGCTTTCTTTAAAAAAATACTACACGAAGCACGTGTTTGTCGAGCCACCATCATTATTGTTTTTGTCATTATGAAAAATATCAATGGGAGATTCGGTGTTTTCAACAAATAGCATCAATGCGAATGAAACGAACTAGCATTATATAAGATACCCTACTCTTCTATATTCTATACGTGGAACTCCAATGAATTTTTTTTCTCGATAAACCAAGAAGAATACTCCGCACATAAATTCAAGCCAAGACATCAAGACAGAAAAAACAAGTGAAACACTTTCTCGCCTCGCAATTCGTAACCTTACTCGTAAGATCTGACCATTTTCAGTACCAAACATTTTCACCTTGCCGCTACGAAACGTCGATTCTACGGTCGCTGCCATTAAAATAATGCATGGATTACCAAAACAAGTGGGATTATTCACACTAATTGTACGGTAAGTCATTCGAACGCATTGCAACGGTTTTCGAAAAGAACGAACGCCCTCTTGTGCCCGCCCTGCCCCGATCGCCGCCGGGTGTAATCCGTTCTTTGGGTCACGCTCTGTGCTTACTGAAGTGAATATCGCCTCTTGCCTCCGAAAAGGACTGATTGCAACAACAGCAGCAGCAGCAACAACAACAACAACATAAAGCACATAACAACTGGAATTTTGGCTACGAGTGCACTTTCTAGTTGCACATGCTGACAATCCCAATATCGACCGTACCGGAAGGTGGCCGTCGCGACACAATCTTCGGAAGCTGCGCTTCGGTCTAAATCGTAGTCCAGTTCGTACCGTATCGGCATTCGTACCAGCAATAAGTCACTCACTGTCCCGTACGTACGGTAATCTTACGCTCTGTGCTTGCTTCGGTATTATTATTATTTTTTTTTCTGAAGGGAATCGGGACATTTGGTAAGGACTATAATCAGAACATAATACATTATCCATAAGTAATCTTACATATGAGTACCGAATGTCAGTCCAAAGCACCGCACGTGATTTTGATCATAAGAAACAGACTTACGGTAACCTTAAACCTTACTTGTACTGTTACGAGTATCAGTAATGTTACAGTAAGGTTAAGGGTACTGGTACCGTTAGAAATTCAAAGATAGGAGTAAGACTTACGAACGATGTCACAGAAACACGACGCGGAATATCAACCCACACAAGCATATGACGCGCGCATCACATTTGCGCGCAAAGCGCAAATGAGTCGCAGTGTTGAATCTTATGTCGTACAACATAAGTATCGTACAATGATGATATACGCTGACTGCCACGAACAACGATGATCGGAGCCCATGCTCTTGTTGCCAACCATGTTCATTATTGTTATTTATTCTGTCACTAAACAGCTGATTCCTTCCATTTTTTATTTTTTTTCTACTTCAAATATTCACAGACAGCAAACGAAATTATTGAACTCCTTCTCCATCCACCATGAGATTCTTCCCCTCATTCTTCATGTTCCTCTCGATTTCCTGGCTTGCCCAGGCACAGAAAAAGGTTGATCTTCCCAAGGAATATGGTCCAGATCTTTTGCTTGATTTTCCTCTTGTTTCTCCGGCTCACAATGAGATTCATCAAGACTCTTTGCTTGGTCACCTTGATCCCCAGGAGAATGATTATCAACTTTCTCAGAATCCCATGAAGTCCAATCTAGTTCGTTCGCTCTCTACCATTGATTGCGCTACTGAGTGTTCAAGTTACGTACGTCCTGTGATCGATGTTTCGGGTTCTGACTTTCAGAGTCTTATTTCCAATTGCATTTCAAGCACAAACTGCCCATACAGCAATGTTCCTTTGAACTGTTGGAATACTTCAGCAGTAACGAGCATGTTCAAAGCATTCAATTTTCAGTCTTCCTTCAATGAGCCACTGCATTGCTGGGACACATCAAGTGTTACAAATATGCATGACACCTTTCTTAATGCTCAGGCTTTCAACCAACCCATTGGATCATGGAACACGGGAAATGTTGAAATAATGTTTTCTATGTTCAATAAGGCTTTTGCTTTTAATCAACCAATTGGATCATGGGACACAAGAAAGGTCACAAGTATGCATGGCATGTTTCATGTATCTACAAGATTCAACCAACCTATTGGATCATGGAACACAGAAAAAGTCACCGATTTTCACAAGACGTTTTATGATGCTAGGGTTTTCAACCAACCCATTGGTTCATGGAACACAGGACTGGTCACAGATATGTCATGGATGTTTGAACGGGCTTCTGCTTTCAACCAACCCATTGGTTCCTGGGATACATCAAGTGTGACAAGTATGAAACATATGTTTATATATGCTTCTGCTTTCAACCAACCCATTGGATCATGGAACACCGGAAATGTCACAAACCTATGGTCTTTCCTCCATAGTGCTTCTTCTTTCAACCAACCCATTGGATCATGGAACACAGCAAAGGTTACAGCAATGCATGGTGCATTTGCATCTAACCATGGTTTTAACCAACCTATTGGATCATGGAACACAGGAAAGGTTGTCGATATGGCACATATGTTTTCAGAAGCTTCTTCTTTCAACCAACCAATTGATAACTGGGACACATCAAGAGTGACTACCATGCATTACATGTTTCGCCTGGCATCGAAATTCAACCAATGCCTTAGCTCATGGCCATCTAAGGTGCTTTCTGATGTCACAGTTACAGACATGTTATTGGGGACTGCATGTCCTGTTCCTGGTACACCATCAGTATCTGATTACACATGGTGTCAGGACTCAACTGATGCATGCATTAATTGTGCTACCGAGTGTTCAAGTTACGTACGTCCTGTGATCCAAGTTTCGGGTTCTGACTTTAAGAGTCTTATTTCCAATTGCATTTCAAGCACAAACTGCCCATACAGCAATGTTCCTATGAACTGTTGGAATACTTCAGCCGTAACAGACATGTACAGAGCATTTTATACAAAGTCTTCCTTCAATGAGCCCCTGTATTGCTGGGATACATCAAGTGTGACAAGTATGGTAGGTATGTTTATACAAGCTAATGCTTTCAACCAACCCATTGGATCATGGAACACAGGAAAGGTCACAAGTATGCATGCTATGTTTTTTTTATCTGGGGCATTCAACCAACCCATTGGATCATGGAACACAGGACTGGTCACAGATATGTCATTAATATTTGACAAGAATTATCCTTTCAACCAACCCATTGATTCCTGGGATACATCAAGTATGACAAATATGCGTGCTATGTTTGTAGAATCTGCTTTCAACCAACCCATTGGATCATGGAACACAGGAAAGGTGACAAGTATGTATGACATGTTCCGCAGTGCTACTGCATTCAACCAACCCATTGGATCATGGAACACAGGAAAGGTCAAAGATATGAAAGATATGTTCAAATATGCTTCTGCTTTCAACCAACCCATTGGTTCCTGGGATACATCAAGTGTGACAAAGATGGAATATATGTTTGAGCAGGCTTCTGCTTTCAACCAATGCCTGGGCTCGTGGCCATCTAACGTGCCTTCTCATGTCACAGTTACCAACATGTTATGGAACACTGCATGTCCTGTTCCGGGTACACCATCAGTATCTGATGACACATGGTGTCAGGACTCAACTGATTTGTGTTTTGATCCCAGCATGGCACCCAGCAACGTGCCAAGTGCGTTCCCAAGCATGAAGCCCAGTATGAAGCCCAGTAATGCTCCAAGTGGTATCCCCAGTGATATTCCCAGTTATGTTCCAAGCACAATCCCAAGCAATATTCCCAGCTTCAAGCCAAGCATGGTCCCCAGCATGATCCCAAGCTACTACTGTGATGCAATCTGTGGCAATTCACGTCCAAAGATAACAACCAGTGGTGCTTCATTTCGGGATCAATTGAAGCAATGTGTGAATGATGTTATTTGCCCTGAAAATAAACCAGTGAAGTGCTGGGATGTCTCAGGTGTAGCGAACATGGGTTATGCATTTTACGGATTAAACACCTTCAACGAACCTTTGGACTGTTGGGATGTATCGGGAACAATTGGCATGAGCATGATGTTTAGTGGTGCATCTGCTTTCAACCAGTCCATCAATGAATGGAATGTTTCTAAAGTCAGGCGCATGAAAGGCATGTTCAAAAATGCACATAACTTTGACCATCCACTTGCCAGCTGGGATGTGTCAAGTGTCACAAAGATGGGACAAATGTTTCACAAAGCAAGTAAATTTAACCAAAACCTGAATGCCTGGAATGTAGGGAAAGTCCAAGAGATGGAAGCAATGTTCAAAGATGCTTATCTGTTCAACCAGCCACTTGCTAGCTGGGATGTGTCAAGTGTCACAAACATGCACCACATGTTTGCCAGTGGTGGTAAATTCAATGAGCTGCCTCCATTTGAATATCTCTTCAATCAACCTATATCTGCATGGGATGTATCAAGTGTACGAAACATGGATTCTATGTTCAGAAGTGCAAATTACTTTAACCAGCCACTCTCAAACTGGACGGTGTCAAAGGTCACAAAAATGACTAGGATGTTTGAGGCAACAAAGAATTTCAACCAGCCCCTGGATGCATGGGATGTCTCCAATGTCAAAACCATGGTAGCAATGTTTCGTGGATGTGACAACTTCAACCAGATACTCTCCAGCTGGAATGTTACTGGTGTCACAAGCATGACACAAATGTTTGCATCTGCTGTGCTGTTCAATCAAGATCTTAGTGTTTGGAATGTGGGCAGTGTACAATGGATGCCAGGAATGTTCTGGAATGCATCTTCCTTCAATCAATGCTTGGATACATGGGCTACCAAGACTCCGGCAGATATCAAGGTTGCCAAAATGTTTCTGGGTAGTTCTTGCCCTAGTGCTCAGAATCCAAATCCATCCGCTGGACCATGGTGTCAATTTGACTGCACTTCCTCTGGCATTGGCAGGAACCGTCACCTTGAAGAGGTTGTAACCACAGAAAGGGATGTTGAGCTCGGAGCCAGTGCATCTTTTTTGAGTGGTGTGGGTGCGTTGTTGCTTTCAGTTTGCCTTTCATTGATATGAGACACTGTCTTGCTGGTGCTCATGATGATGAATATCTTTGGGAAGATCTCCCTCAGAAGTATGAGTTTAGATGCTGAATCTGTTCCATTGTTATTGGACTACATAGTCATCATACATATTATAATAACAGAAATATATTTATTGCTTTATTGCTCAGTTGACGATTCGATACTTTTTGAGACCAATAAATGAAATTGATACTAATGTAGAATTTGACTCGAACTGTACATTCTATGTTCATTCCCCTCGCAATTACTTCGAACAGGCCATTCACGATTGAATATCGTAGATTTTTGCAAAAAATCTATCACTATTTAAATTGAAACTGAATACTAAATTATTTCCTTGACAATAGTACAGCCATTGAAACTTAATGCTTCGAGTCTCTGTTTTCCATATTAGTCTACTGCCAATTTGGCAGCATATTCTTGTGCGTTCGATTCGTTCGTGGCAAAGGATTGATCATCATCTCGGACTCGTGGAGAAAAATACATCGAGGTTTCGTGGTGTGGGTAATATCGGTATCCAGGAGTGGAAACGAGGGGACGAGTATCGTCGAGATTCAGAGCGGTAGAATCATGAATAGTGTCCAGTGTCGTCTGACAAGACGTTCCATTTCCTGCAGCATTTTTCCTACCATTTCCGTCGGCATAGTTTTGGCGCATTCGAGCAGCACGCACTGCTGACAACCGATCCAGCACGGCTTGCTTTTGTGAATCGCGCTTGTTCTCGTTCCAATTTTGTGACGACGAGGAAGAGGAGGGAGATGTCGATGTGGATAGAGACGTACCGAAATGGAACGCGGGTCTTATCCTTGACAGGATCGAGGTGACACGACGCGACGCGGTTGCATGCTCTTCTCCGCTATTCTGTACTACTGGTGTTGCCGCTCGATGGTGAGGGGAACGGTGCGAACCAGAAGTTTTTTGACGACGTTCCCAATGCTTGAATCCGTCCTGCGGATCCGGTAGCAATCCGTATGATGCCTGTTCGTTCCCGCTCCAAAATCCATTAGGTCTCCTGGAGTGATCGAGCCCTCTCGAATGATTACTACCACTGTTCACACCAGCGTTGGGTTCTACTCCTTTTGGGTAATGGATGACCTCCTCTTCGTAATCTGAACCTCCTTTGGGGTAATGGATGGCCTCCTCTTCGTCATCTGAAAGGCCTACGTAAATGTTGCCTCTCGAAGGTGAAATGGGATTGGTCTTACCAAAAAATCCTGGTGGGTGTTTTTTCTGTTGTTGCTGATGTTGCTGCTGAAAGTTCTGGAGTTTTCCCCGGTTGGCACGACGGTTAAGGAGCGTGCGTTGTCGGCTCAAAAGCATTTTATGGCGTGATTCCATGATAGCAGCATAGTTTTCATCGAATGGAGAAGGCATGGGAGGCACGGACTCCGGTTTTGAGCCCGGTGGCGTTGCTCGCAATCCCATTGGATCCATTGCATTGCTCACATTGTTTGGACTCCGTTGTTCTTCGTGTGATGGATCGTGGTCCTTTTCCATGGAGGGACGGCGGAGTTGGGTTGCAGACGCAGGCTGCTCATGCTGTTGCTGGATAGGCCAGTGCCGAGGTTTGTCCTTGAAGCTCAATGTAGGGGGTGCTTGTGAATCAGGTGATCGAAGGATTGACATATCCACTACCGCTCGTGTTTTGTCCGTTGATCGGCCGGTGCTCTTCGAAGAGTCATGCACCTGTCCAATGCCATCCTCGGATGTATTCAACCGGTTGAGTGGTTGAATTTCCCCGTAGAAACGGTCTGCGGATCGGCTGGATCTAGATCTCTGCATATCTCGATACCACCGTTCTGGGGATCTCCCGGATCGTTCCAGAGCCCCGAATGCCTGCCGAGAAGAGTTGATTGAATGACTCGATTGATTTGAAGAGTTCATTGACACGAGTGGACTGCTGCCAGATCGGGAAGATCTCGAGGACGATTCGAATACTTGTTCGCTGGGGCTTTCTATCGATGGAATAAAGGGGCCCAACGGGGTCTGAGCGGTTCCAATTGATCGAGGGGATTTGTATGGTGATTCCACGCCGTCCCCGGAGGTGCTCATCGATCGATTGGATCGTCCCGAAGAATCGTCTGCCATGCGACTATTGTCCTGCAGTCTGGAAGATCTGTGAAGCGAATCTCGGTTTGCGTGAGAATCATCCGTGGACCTGTTTTGTCCTTCCGAAGATTCAAATCCTGGATCGCAAACTGGTATAGAAACAATCTGATGGCTTTGGGATTCGGCTTTGCTACTCGACAAAAGATTGGAAGGGTTCTGCAGAGTCCGATATCTAGGGACAGAGTCTGCCACGGGCCTATCCTCGCTACAATTCGCGCTAGATTCACTTGTTTCATCCTCGTAGCTTGATTCCGAATCGTCCGAACTGCTGCCAAGGTTCCCTCTGTTTCCGTGGAGGAGCATCCTGGACGATTTCGGTACCCCTGATGTCTTCATAGCGTCACCAATCTCGGGTACTCTCTTAGCCATGTTGAGCAACAACGACGTGCTCACATCGGAAGCCTGATCCGGCTCGTTGCCCGAGCTCGGTAGGCTTCGAATGGGTGACGGGTTCGACAACAGAGACACCTCGGCATATGATGGATCCAGCGTGACGGCATCGGAAAATTCCGAGTCGGTAGAAGATTCCTTGGTGTCCTTTCGAGTGAGTTCCTGAGTTGCGGCGTTGCTTCGAGTTTTTCCCTGCGCGGTCCAGTGAGCTCCGGGAATTCGGTGATTATCGCTTTTCAGTACCGCGGGGATGTTCTCTGTCACCCGCGTGATCCGGATTGGCGATGGGTTCGTCAACAACGAAACTTCGGCATACGATGGATCCAGAGTGACGGCATCGGAAAATTCCGAATCCGTGGATGACTCCTTGGTGTCCTTTCTGGAAAGTTCGCCCTCGCTGTCGTTGCCAACCCCTGGGGCTTTCGGCAGTTGTGGATTGGACAAGACGGATACTTCCGCGTAGGATGGATCGAGCGTAACGGCATCGGAAAATTCCGAGTCGGTGGAAGTGTTCGTTTTTGTGAGATCATGTACATGTACGCGTTCGTTGCGAGTTCCTTCCTTCGGCTTTGGGTGGGATCTCGGGATTCTCGGCGCCACCAGATCGTCCCTGCCACAAGAGTCCGTTTCTTCCCCCCGTGTGTGGGAGGCACGATATGAATTGTGCGGGGTTTCTGCCCAGCACTTCGATTCGGCTCCTCTGGGTGAAGGACCCGGGTTTCTTCCGCTCAGGTGACGAACGGACCAATCATTCAAGCGGCTGTGCATGGGCTTGAACAGTGGCGTCCTTCGTCCCCTATCGTTTAGCACAGAAGCAAAGGACATGCGCGATGCTCTCGGTTTTGGTTCGAATCTCGCTCTCAAGCTGCTAACAGCTTCGCCGTTTTGACCCTTGTTCGACGCAGGCTCGAACATCTCTCGGAGGCTCCGAACGCTCGGGTCGTCATCCTCTTCGACGCCGTTTTCGTGGTCCGCACTCTGCCTCTCGAAGTGTTCCCGAAGGCTCTGCACGCTGAACTCGTCGTTGGTAGTGGTGGTGGTGGCACTGTCATTGTTTACCGGCTCGCCAAAATACTGGGCCTCCACGAATCTCCGTTGGAGCTTGTCTCGGAGCGTACCCATTTCACTAGAAGCAGGAGCATACGCACCACGGGGAATCCCGTCGTCTTCTTTCTTTTCCTCCTCTGCCTGTCTCGACAGGCTCCTTCGGCTATGACAGCTTCGGCTGCGGTTGCTTGGCTCCAGAGAATCCGTGCTCCGGCTGGAGCTCGAATATACAGTGTTCCACTGAGTGATGGAAGATGGCACCCTCAGTGATTCTGCCGGGTTGAAGGATCTCACACTCCTCGGCGATTTCTTTAGATTGTACGCTCGAATCTTGTCCTTGATGGATTGCAAGTCTTTCGACGACCCCTTCCGGAACGACGATGTCGTCGAATCCATCGACGACCTTCGAGCCGGAGGGGGTTCTTGGCGCCATCCCGGCGACGCATCTCGGAGACGGGGGTTCCGTGCAACGGTAGACTCGACCACGCTGGTAGGAGGTGTTTTCGAGCGACTCTCCCGGAGCGAGGGAGTGCCGGATGATCTTCGTTCGGTTTCTCTTTCGTTTTCCCCCTCGCATTCGAAACTAGCATGGTCGTGGCGGTTCCTTTGTTCCAGGATGTGGACCAGTTCTTCTTCGTCGTCGTCCCCCCGCTGAGCGCCTTTTTCCCGCAGGACGCTCTGCTTTGCCCTGCTCTGGCGCTCCTTCGAACTCGCCCGCATAGCCTGGGTTGACGGCGACGCCGACGCCGCAAACAGCTTTCGTTCGTGGGGCTGCGAGAGCGATTTCGTTCGACGGAGCGGGGGCTTGTTTCCCGGGTCGACACCAGGTCGGCTCTGGCCCGGTCTTGCGAATGGCCTGGACGAACAATGCGGCGACGACGACGGCGATGTCAATGGTGACAACGTCATCGATTTCGTGATGGTTCGTCCGAGCGAGCGGCTCCTGAGGGAGGACGCGCGCATTCTGGACAGGGTGTTGTTGGACTCGTCGAGTCGCTCGGAGGAAAACAGGGGCTGGATGGGTGACTTTCCCCGCCGGTCCCGTCCCCGGCTTAGGGAGCGTGCTTGCTGCCTTTTGCTCGTCTCGGTCTCCATGCTGCTGTCTTGTTTCCTGGTGCTGGTCGTCTTCTTCAGAGAGGAGGGAGACCTTCCCCTGGGTTGAAAGACGTCGGCGGTGTTGGGACTCGAGCGCTCGTTGTACGAGACAAATTCCTGGGCTCGGTTGCTGCAGGTTTTTCCACCCCTCGAGTCTTCCTCTCCCCTGTTTTCCTCGTCATCGCTGTCGTAACTTTCGTATTCCGGCAGCGACGATTCATCGGACTCATTGTCTTGTAAGACTCTGTGGCAATCGGTCTCGATCTCCGTTTCGGTCTCTTCCTCTCGCGGCGCTGCACTCGGTTGGTTTGGGCTGCTCTTGCGATGTTGCTCGACTCGCAGCCTGGGAGCCTGGGGCAGATTGGGCATGGGATGGCGGATCGTCGCCTGGCTGCTGGGCGTGTGGAGAGCGGAGTTCCCACTCGCATTCGCATTCGCCGCCGTCGACTGGCTGTAGGACAGGCTAAGAATGGGATCCGGGACCACCTTGGAGGTCGACTGGGTGTAGGATATATCGAGGGTGGGATGATTCGGATTACTCCCCGGTTCCCGCATCGTAGACTGGCTCACGGGGGTGACTACCTGGTTAGTGAGTGTGGAGTTGCTGTAGGACATGTTGAGATTGGAATTCCACAAACGACGGGTCGTGGATTGACTCCCGGGAGTTTGGACGACGGAATCGGCAGCAAGAAAGTTAGTGGTGGATTGGCTGTAGGACCAGTTCAAAGCGGAATCTGCGAGTTCCGAATCATTGTTCTCGGTGGTTTCTGTTTCGCGTTCAGGTTGTTGACGCAGTTCCTGCTGCGAAGGTGGTGGCTGTTGCCGCACTTCTTGCTGCGGAGGTGCCTGCGGCTGTGGTTGCGCTCCCCGTGCGGTGAGGTTCCCCTTTCTATACTGTGCCGCGAGCATGGCTACCTGGGCTCCACTCGGCCTCCGCAGGAGTCCCCCTCCGGTCCCCCGCTGCTGTTGCTGTTGCTGCTGTGGCACTGGCACGGGTAGATCGTCGCCGTTGCTGCTGTCCGCGTCGCGATCGCCGTCTTCGGTGCGGCCAGAGGGTCCCAGGAGGCTTGCCATTCCCGGGGGCCGCAGCGACGTCGACGTCGACGTCGAAGGGGACGAACCGCTCCGTCTCGTCGCTGCCTCTGCAGATGCTTCCACCGCCGCCGCCGCTAGCCTCTTCGTGAGTCCTTCCGTTCCGGTTTCGCTTCCACCCCCGGGCTCGGCATTCAGAGAGGAAACGTTGTGGTTGGTGTCGAGCGAGGCAGAGGCGGTGGTTTCGGATCCGCACGAGGAGGAGAGGATGGACTGCATCTTTCTGGCGCTTTCGACGTGCTGGGCCAGCTTGGAAGACTTGGTAGCAGTGGATAAAACGGTGGATGCGGCGTTGTTGTTGTCATTCTTTGTGAGTCCTCCAATTGGCAGGGGCAGTGCCGCAGCAACGGCAGAAGAAGGAGCTTCGGTCGGCGAATGACCACCCCGTGTCAGCGAGAGCGAGGCCGATGAAACGGAGGACGACGACGCGTCCAGGAGCGACGGGAGGAGGACCTCGTCCTCGTCGTCGCTTTGGAATCGGTTCCGGACCCTAGACAGAAGATCGTTGTTGTGATTGTGATTGTGTTTGCCGCTGCCGCCGTTGAGGTTGGAGGGCAGCGTCCTGGACGTGCGAGACAACGGATACGGAATCTTGTTGCGGGTGGTCCCGTTGGTCATGATTTCAGTCGGGGCTCCCGCCTCGGAAGGGTTCGGGATGTGTTTCTCGTGGAGTTGCAGTTGTTGCTGTTGCAGTGACTGTGAGTGGGAGCGTTGCAGCTGAAACCGCAATTGCTCGTGTTGCTGCTGGAGTCGCCGCTGGAGTCGCTGCTGCTCCCGGACCTGTCTAATTCTCCATTGCAACCGCGTGTCTCCCGGAGACTTGGGTTGGGGACCGGGCGAACCCGATGGGCGGCGTGGAGAGGTGGTCGGAATTTTGGTCCTCCCCCGTTCGGGGTTGGCATCATCCTTTTCGTGCGAGTGTGGAGTGGCACTCACAGATGGCGATACATTCGTTGACGCATGGGCAGATGAAGATGCATCTGCATCTGCAGGAGCAGACGCTTCCTCTTGGCTAATGACGGTGCTGCTTTCCCCGTCGTTGTCGATTCCCATGATGCTGATGTGGGCACCGTACGGCGTCGTTCTGTTGTCGTAGTAGTCAGATTCAGACTGGAAATTGGGGGGAGTCCGGGGAGAAATGGCGGCGGCCGCCGCCAGGGCGGGATGCTGGTACGGCCTCCTCCCCGTTGCGTTGTTTGGACTGTCTGAGGTTTGGGAGTGATGGTGATGGTGATGGTGATGCCGGCTCTTGGGAGTGCTCGGAGCCGACGACGGCAAAGAAGCCGAGAGCGGAGCCGTGGTCTGGGTTCCCGGCAGATGGAGGTAGCTCTCCGTCGATGACGACGACAACGATGCGTGTTGTGGTTCGAGACGATCGTTTTCGTCGTCCTCACAAAGCACGGCAGCGTTGATGAACGCGCCTTCTGCTTCCTCCACCTGGCTGTGGTTTTGGTTTTGGTTTTGGTTGTAGTCGTTTTTGTTCTCGCGGATGCTGCTGTCGTGCCCCCTTTGTGTCCCGCGACTCGGACTTCTTGAACCCCGGCTGTTCCAGCTGTTGCGGCGCTCGCGCTCCCTCTCGCGATGGCTGCTGTTCGTCCCTCCCTCGTTGGGGGTACGGGACCGTCCCCGCGTCCTCCTCCGGGGAGGACTGTGCTTTTTTGGCAGTGGCGATTGAGATGCCGAGCTGTTGCTGTTGCTGTTGCTAGACATGGAATCGTCGTAGGAATAGGAGGGATCCGTGTCCTGCATCATGGCTGTCGAGGCGGTCAGGATGCTCCGGGAACAATCCGCGGCCTTTCCGGCCGCGGTGATCTTTTCGTAGACGGAGGCCTTTGGAAGGGCGGTCTTTTGAGGACTCCGGGGAATTCCCGGGGACGACGCCGATCGAAAGGGATTTGGGAGCGACGGCAACGGCGACGGCGACGAGGCACTGGAAGCCGAAACGGCCTCGCTTCCCGCTCCGGAACACCCGAATCCCAGGCTTCCACTTGCGTTGCTGCTGGTACTATTGCTTCCGGCACGGCTTCGACCGTGGTTGCGCGATCTTGATGATGATAATGATGATGATGATCTGCCATCGTTGAAACCGCGGAGGAGTTCCCGCGCATGAAAGCCATAGGGTGCCGAGGTGGCAGCGGTGGTCTCGGTTCCCCCGCACTGAATCGCTTCGAGGTACCGGCTGGCAATGGCTCCCTTTCTCCGCCTCGACGGCGTGGTTGGAGGCTGCTGCTGCTGATGCTGCCGGCTTGTAACAACTCCTACCGTGGGAACCGCCATGTCGAGTGTCGTGGATTGCTTTGCTCTGTTTTGTTCTTTGCTTTGATTTGATTTGCTCGGATTTGCTTTGCTGTGGGAGCGTTTGCACGTTTGCACGTTTGCTTTGATTTGGTGCGCGAAAACTCCGAACTTTGGATTGTGCGATAATCCCCACGCCCCTGGATCCCTTTACTTTTCACGCGTTGGTTGGTTAGCTGGCTGTATGGCTGGCTGATATGTTGGTTTCGCTTGGTCAATTTGCACCTCTGTCTTCGATCGGATATCGGATATCGGATCCGAACCAATCCCGGCGCTGCTCTACACGATAGCTAGCAGTTCAGATCGTTGCGGAATATGAAGACGGATGCGAATGAATGCGAATGGAATGCGAATCCGAATACGTCCGGTACGTACTGCGTGGTTTGTGGTTTTGAATGAATTTCAACGATGTGTGGCTCCGTGCATGGATCTCTGAGTGTGTGTGTGTGTATACTATTCGATATTGACTATATAGCTAGAATCAATTCGGAACGATCCGCGAGGGTAGTGTTGTATGTGCAATGGTGCGGAAGAATACAGTAAATTACCGAACACGTCTCTCACTCTCACTTGTTTCCCAATTGACTATGGAATGCCGTGTCGTAGACTTCACCGTAAGACTGCGTGCACTTGTTCAATACGAGTGCCGGTCCGAGTCGAGTAACCTTATCGTTGCAGCTGGAAACGACGCTTTGCAGCTAATCCTTAGCTATCCGATAGCACGGTACAAGTAAGAATACTCGTACGGGCACCAGTACGAACGTCGCCGTGCATTGGAGTAGAATCAGTCGTCACACTTCGTGCCGTACGAGTGCGAGTACGAGTAACCTTGCTGTACGGTGTTCAATGTTCAATGCAGTCACTCTCGGTTTTGTCTCTAACTCTCACTGACTGAGTCTCGGTGTCTTCTTCGGTCGGTTGGGATGATATTGATAAATGTTGGTGTGACAGTTTGGTTTTTGCCGACTTGCTTTATAGCCTACAGGAACACGAGACGCACCAAGGCAACAAACGATGGAAGAGTTGGTGCCACGAATGGGTGCCGTAGATGCGGTATCGCGGTAAAAACCGTACTGCCGTAAGGTTACTCACACCCGCGTTCGATGATAAAAATACAGTAGCTGGGATGGGTGAGGGGATGGATGACGGAACACACAAGAAACCAAACAACTCGTGCTTCGTATTATTTCTACGGTACGACTTTTGCGCAGCAGAAAGTTGCGTTCCACTAGAAAAAATTAAAATCCACAATCCGGAACGAACGGAAAAAAAAAAAAAAAAAAAAAAAGAAACCCCCCCTGCGGTCCGGATTGGGTATATGTGTGCCAAGCAATCGGTAGCTTACTCGTACGCTGTAGCGTACGTGTAGTCGTACTTGTGCTTTGCGCACGATCGAGTTGATACTCCCACTCGGTTGTACGATCGAACACAGTGCGTAGAACTTCTACTACACTAGGCTATGACATACGAATGGATCAATCCATCTCACCGGAAGAGCAGGCGCGGGAGAACAGCCAGAATGTCTCATTTTGGCACAAATAATCCAGACAGTACGTACCGGACACACTTGTATGCTGGTAGGAAACCTATTGACGATGCAACGTGCCGGTATCAACGCACGTCCAACGGACGAGGATGACATTGTGTTTTTGGCAGACTAACTGGTGGGGTGTTCGGTGGGTTTTCGCGATCTGGTAACGCCGCGTGACAATTGGACACACTAATTACACGCAGTGTACTGAACGCACTGATATATTACCCGGCTCTACTCCGATCGATGGAGTGTCTCCGCGCACTCGGTCCAGGGACGGCGATAGTATTGTCAGTAGGGGACAAACTTGTGTGTACAGTCCGTACGAGCACGAACTTGCACTTGCAGTGTTATTCGTACGGTGTCGATACGACTGTTGAACTTGTACCGTAAGGTTATGGTAAACCTTACGCAAGAAAACTTGAGAGTGTACGCATTTTGTATATTGTAATACGAGACGATGATTGGCTCAGTCGTGGAGATTTGGACGTCACATTCCAATGAGGTGCTCGCTTTCCCGAACGATCCCGATTAGAAGAGAGGCGGGCGATCCTTGAAACGACAGGGATCATCATTTTCAACAGAGGTGCGACACGATGCGCGCGATGATGGTGATTGGTGATGATTCATTCATGATTCATTCATTCATTCATTCACCAGCACAGAGACAACAGCAACGACGACAACGACAACGACAACGAATAAGGTACCATGGACGGTAATACCTGATACCTTGTAGAAATGAATGAGGAGTTACTGTACGGCGAAGAATAAACACAGTAATGGCGGAATCGAAAGACAACTATTCCCAAGCAACCAAAGGCTAGTAAGAAGCAACAATGTTTTTGGGTTTGAAACTCGACTCGAATGGTTGAAGGATATGTACGAGTAGTAGTACGTTCTACTAATAGCAAGATTCGAACAATCTTGTTCTTCCCACTAGCTAGTACTACTACTACTAATGGCATGCCTCATTCAATTGGGATGCCAACGATACCACGAAGGATGATGACACCAAGGGCAGAACTACACTGCGCTGTTGTCGTCTGCTCGTTGTAGAATAATTGGTTTCATTGTTTTGATTCAATGTTGTTATGATAATACCATGGATGGTGTCTCTAATGTATCATACGCAGCACAAACAAAGTAGATTATAATATTACAATAATATAATATAATATTTATCAAATTTAATATTCTATGAATCATGTCTTTTGTCCGATGGAACCCATCTTCAGTCTACGTAAAAAATATAATCATAAACAATAAGGAAGCAATGGTCCCACGGTAACTATATTTTGTCGGTTGCACATTTAGGAGTTTTCTTCACATTTCTGTTTCTTTGTTGCTTCTTGCTGCATGTTTGCTTGCGGCAACGGTTGGTTGGTGGGTGGAAGGGAAAGAAGGAAAGGAAAGGAAAGGAAAGGAAAGGAAATCGATATCGTCGGACGTTTTTACGGTTTGGTTTGGTTGCTTTGGCTTGATTGCTTTGGTTTAGTTCGGTTGATCCAAACCGTGGTGGTATCTGTGTGTTTGTATACACTAGCGGTCGTCGTCCGATCCACTCCTCCATTCCTCTCTCCGGTCCAGCCCACACTCGACTCGACTAGACTAGACTAGACTAGACTCGATTAGACTCGATTGGACCAGCCCTCTCGTTGTTGGTAATCCGGGTCGTCGTTGGAAATCCGGCGTCCGGACACCTCCTTCCGGTACGCGATTTCCGCGGTAGTGGGATACCAGGTGGTCGGATTCCACGTCGTCGGATTGAATGTGGGATCAAGGCTCGGACCGTCGCTCGGGATAAAGCTGGGGGCCGCCGTCGGCACCCGCGGTCCAAAGACGTTCGTTTGCTGGGACGCCGACGTCGACGCGCCCGGTCGAACCACCGTGCCCCCGTATGAGGTGGGTCTGGCGGTCGGGGACGACGAAGGGGAGGAGCTCGGCGACGCCGTGGGAGATTTCGTGGGATACTTGGTTGGCTTGTCCGTGGGAGTGGCACTGGGAGCTGGAGACACAGTGGGAAACTGGGTTGGATATTGTGTCACTGGACGCCAGGTGGGCCATGGAGTGGGTGGTCTAGTGGGCTTCTTGGATGGCTTGGGTGTTGGCTTTCGTGTGGGGTTGAATGTTGGGTTGGCACTAGGAACATCTGTGGGGGCCATGCTTGGATCATTGGATGGAGCCTCACTGTCAACCACCAGGAAGGATGGAGGCCTGGCAACAGGTACATTCAGCACCGGAATAGACCCAGGAGGGCTTGTTGGATAAACTCTGTAAGTCGGTCGAAGAGTGGGAGACCTAAGAGCGGATCCGCTGCCATCGCCGCCGCCGGAGGAAGCTTCCACCGGCGTGCCCGGTCGCTGAACAGAAGTCAGCGGTGAACTGCCCGACACACCACCAAGGTTTCCGTAAGAAACGGGGGAACCGGTCCACTTGCGAACGGGTGCCGGGGTCGGGGCCTCGAGGGTCGATCCAGATCCCGGCCGGGTAGCGGACTGGTTGTTGCCCGGGTTGTTCTGTGGGTTGCGGTTGGCCGCCGTGGGTGAAAAGGTGCTGCCGTTGCCTCCGGAAAGAAATCCCGATCCCGACCCGCGGTCCACCCCGGTGGGGGTGGTTACCCCTCCTGTGGAACCGCTTTCGCTCGCTCCGGTGGGAGGGCTTCCGAAAACGGCCTGCGAGGTTACCGGTTCGTTCTCGAGGTCGGAAAACGAGCTTCCCGTGGGTCGACCAATGAACCTGCTCTCGAGGGTGTCGCCCGACAAATAGAAAGGCATGTCGATTGTCGGGTGATTGCTGATAGTTGGCATCCACGTTGTTGGCACATATGTCGGGAAGGGAGTCGCTTCCGAGGGTGTTGGTTTGGGAGTGGTGGGCTTTTTGCTAGGGCTCTCGCTCGGCACTCCGGTTGGAGCGCTGGAAACAGTGGGAGCGTCTGAGATCGACGGCGCCGAGCTAACACTGGGAGATTCGGTCGGAGCCACCGGCGCCTTTGTTGGCGCAGCAGTGGTCGGTTCAGCAGTGAGGCTGGCAAAGCCTCCCCCATTCGAATTACCTGGTCGCGACAGGGAATCCATGTAGGTGGTGGGACTCGGGGTTTCCTTCACGGTAGGGTCTGCAGTTGGTGGGACGGTGGGTGGCTTAGTTGGAGGCAGAGTGGGCTTATCGGTAGGGGCCGGAGAGAGCGGGGTGGGCTTTGGAGATATGGTTGGGGGAAAGGTTGGGTGGTTTGTGAGCCAAGGTCTGGTGGGTACCGGAGTGGGTCGGAAGGTGGGCCTCTTGGATGGCTTGGGAGTCGGCTTGTGGGTAGGACTGAGTGTTGGGTCGACACTAGGAGCATCGCTTGGGCTTTCGCTAGGGTCACTACTCGGAGCAGGGGTCTTTACCTGCAAATACGATCCAGGTCTATCCACCGGGACGCTTGCAATTGGGAGCGGTCTCGGAACACTCGCAGTGCCAACAGTAGGTCGGAGGGTTGGGGTTCGCACAGAATCGTTACCAAGAGCGGAAGACGAAGTGGTCGAACCCGGTCGTTGGAAAGTAGTGCCCGGGGTGTTGGTATCCGATATTTGACGGATGGGTGCTGGTGTTGGGTCCCCCGCCTGCAATGAAGAGCCTGTTCCAGGTCTGATAGCATTTTGGCCGTTTGATGGGTTGTTTTGCGGGTTCCTGTTGGCGTCCGTTGGCATTGGAGTGCTTGCGCTACCTGCCAGAGAAGTGGATCCCGGCCGTGAAACTTCGGTCTGGCTGCTAACGTTCTCTACCGGCTGATTCTCTTCATCGCCTCCGAAGAAACTGCCTCCGCTAGGACGGAAGAACCGTGCATCTGCGGATTCATTGACGATATAGAATGGGTAATCGATCGTCGGATGATTGGAGATTGTGGGCATCCATGTCGTCGGTGTATATGTAGGATAGCTAGTGTGAACAGGCTGTTTCGTCGTAGGCTTCATTGTGGGCGCGTCGGTCCAACCAACAATAGGAGCATCACTTGGGGCGCCAGAGGAAGAAGGAGCACTAGAAATCGATGGTGCCGAACTGATGGTCGGGGATTCCGATGGAACAATAGGTGCATTCGTCGGTGGCCTGGTGAGTTGTGAGAAAGTTGATCCATTGACATTACCAGGGCGTCCTACAGTGCCCAAGTAGGTTGTGGGGCTTGCAGTTGGGGTCGCAGTTGGGACCGAACTTGGCGACGCCGTGGGAGATTTCGTGGGATACTTGGTTGGCTTGTCCGTGGGAGTGGCACTGGGAGCTGGAGACACAGTGGGAAACTGGGTTGGATATTGTGTCACTGGACGCCAGGTGGGCCTTGGAGTGGGCGGTCTAGTGGGCTTCTTGGATGGCTTGGGTGTTGGCTTTCGTGTGGGGTTGAATGTTGGGTTGGCACTAGGAACATCTGTGGGGGCCATGCTTGGACCATTGGATGGAGCCTCACTGTCAACCACCAGGAAGGATGGAGGCCTGGCAACAGGTACATTCAGCACCGGAATAGACCCAGGAGGGCTTGTTGGATAAACTCTGTAAGTCGGTCGAAACGTGGGTGGTCGCAACGAACCACCGGTAATGGAAGTAGTTCCTGAAGGGCCTGGTCTCGGAACAGAGCTAATGGGCAGAGATCCAGGATTGTTGAATTGCCTGACTGGCGCTGGTGTCGGATCGTTGGGGTTGAGTGAAGAACCGGATCCTGGTCTAGAAGCGCTTTGGTTCATTGCTGGGTTGTTCTGTGGGTTCCTATTTGCTGGTGTTGGTGAGGGAGTGCCCCCTGCGAGAGAGTTTGACCCTCTGTTGACTCCACTGGAACTGTTTGCCGGTGCTCTGACCGGCGGAGCTGTTGGAATCGAATCAAAGGTATTGGAATTTTCTCGTACGATACTGCTGCGCGAACCAGGCGTGCTTGCAACTCTATCGCGTCCGTCACTATCCTTCTGGTATTGCACATCTTCAAAGATCCTAGATGTTACTTCATCTTTCTTCTGATGCTCAAAGATTCTTGCTGATGGAATCTCATGGTTCATGTTCTGAGTCTTGACTTCGTCATTGACCGGCTTCTCTTTCTTTTCCTTTTCATCTTTTGTAGCAACTTTCTCTCCTGTACTATAGTCTTCTGTTTCCGCTTCGTCTTCTTCGGGTTCGCGTTCAGCCTCGGGTTTGAGTTCAGCCTCTGCCTTTTTGCGTTCCTTTTCAGACTTTTGTTGCTTGTGACCTTTCTCAGTCTTTGACTTCGATTTTTTTGACTTCTTCTCACTCTTCAAATCTCTTGGTCTCACCAGATCGACTTCAAATCGACTCTGATCTGAACCATTGATCTGGATATCCGACTCGAGACACATAATGGGCTGGATATTAGTCACCGCAACAAGAGCAACAATTGCAGCCAACAACTGTCTCCTAGTAGAAAAAAACATCCTTGCTGCAGGAAAAACAATACCACGATTTGATTGCAATTTTTAGCTTTGATTATTGCTGCTTTCTCTATCTTTCTCTTCGCGTTCTGCAACTTAAAACTACGCTGCTATTGATCGATTGCGTTGCTAGATTATTCCACCACCGGATGTGGACGGTAGTTGGTGATTGGTTTTCTGTTCTTCGCGATGATCAATGCGGTGATATGACTATTTGTACGAGTATCGTGAGTTCTTCACTTCAGTTTGTGACGAGGAACATTTGAAACGCCTCAAGCAGCAACTAATCTGCCACTACATAGGTGATGAATCATATTCGTAAATGTATACACCAATTTCCAATTACGCCGTAAGTAGACCAAAGGCTTATATATTCTTTTTACCGAGTAACCGTTATACTCAATCACGAACGGTTGGGTAAGATTAATTAGGAACAATAGGCACTACTGATTTACGTTGACGGTCAAATTTGGTGCACTTCTCCATCGGATTCTTTCCTTGCTGGACGTCATGACATCATGTTCTCATTGGAGGTGTACCGTACTAACTGCTTCGTAACTACTGTACTACGTAGTAACTTACCAGTTCGTACCACTGTCAGTGATACAATCACGAAAAAATTATGAGTAAGGTTAACCAAGTAAGGTTATCAGTACTCGTACAAGGACTTCGTAGTACCAATTGTGAGTGAAACGAATCTGTCCCCCTTTTTCTTGTTGTTTACCATTATTTTCATCATTATTGTTGTCCACTTTTGATGTCATTTTGCATTGAATCTGAACAGATTCTTTCTAACATGGTGTTTATTCCTAGTATGATTGTTGTTATGTGCATAGTATGATGTGTTTGGAGCGTAAAATTTCATGATAAGTACTACCAGCACCAGCATGTGGACCATGTTAGCAAAACACCGGTCTAAATGATGATGTTTGTTTGTGAATTATACTACCCCACAGGTCACTTATGCTGGTTGTGTTGATTATTCACCTCCCTATCCAAGATGCTAAGGTCCCTGTGCTAAGGTCCCTGTGTAGAGAAATGTACTGGGGCTACAGGTCTTAGCCTCCAGTGATTGTTTACAACAAGATGCTAGGCTGTGTGCTAGTAAGCAGCAGGGTTCTTAGCAGCAGGGTTCTTAGCAGCAGGGTTAGCAGCAGGGTTAGCAACAGGGTTAGCAACACGGTGAACAACAGGGTGAACAACAGGGTGAGCAACAGGGTGAGCAACAGGGTGGTGAGCAACAGGGTGAGCAACAGGTTTATTCCAAGGTGCTATGGGGTGCTAGTAACAGCAAAGACACCTGGGTTCTTCTGTAGGATTTGCACCAGTTACAGACACCCAGGAGTCTCAATGGCGAATCTTGTTGAAAGAAACAAAAATTGTCTATTTAATGCCAACAAGCGCATCTACTTATTTTTTTGTGCGCGTTGTGACACATGTTTGATTACACGTGTCGACATTGAAATTTTTATGCTGTTGCGGGTGCTATAGTACCTGGGCCCGTACAACTGGTACAAATCGTACGCAAGGACCCTGGTGGTATCCTGGAGTTAGCACCCCATAGCACCTTGTAATAAGCCTGTTGCTAAGCCTGTACCGTATGCTAAGCCTGTACCGTATGCTAAGCCTGTACCGTATGCTAAGCCTGTTGCTAAGCCTGTTGCTAAGCATTTAGCACACAGCTTCTAGCACTCAGCTTAGCACCTGGTAGGTAGCTACCGGATGCTACTACTACTGCATGTAGCCCCAGTACACTTCCCTACATCGGAGCCTTAGCACAGAGCCTTAGCACAGTCCATAGCATCTTGGATATCTTCATATTTTGTTAGTACTACTAGTTGTGCCACGCATAGTTAATTTTTTTTTCAGATTTGAATGCAGTTTTTGTACTGGAGTGCGCATCGAGGCGCACCCCTTCTATTATCACCCCTGTCCAGGACAAGTTTGTGTCGGAAACTGGAAAGTGGGAGACGCGAAGTTGTGTCGGATGATCAACGTATCTCAAGGGGGGTGATCACTATCCGATCGAATCCAATTTTTCGGGTCATTTGGGGAGTCAGCCATAATTACCTTTGGAGTCTCTTAACGTCGCGCACTTTTTTGGTCACAGATGGAACGTGACCCGCAAGACCAAAATCTATTTTGTTGTTGTTGTGAGAACCGAAAACGGATCCCGGACAGACTTGTAAAACCTGCCGGCAATTATTTCCAGAATGGAGAGGCGTGGCACCCGTGTTGAATCTTAACCTGTGGGTAACAATTATTATTGTCTACTTATGCCTCGGAAGCGAGGAAGAGAAAAGTCTTCCTCGCCAAGGAGAGAATACTTCTGGCGCCCTCGCTCATTTATTCATGCCCCATGATCGCGCTATCGCTGAACGTGTTTTCTGTATCGCGGAAACTGTGTCACACAGAGCCAACTGCAGATGGGAAAATTTCAGTATGAGCTGTAGAGAAGAATAGAGAAGCAACGTGGGTGCTCTAACGCACTTAGTGTCAAAACTTGCTTCCAAGACAAGGTCTCATTCCATTGAAAACGATTTCAAAGACAACCCCGCGTTACAGTCATATTAAATTTTCACACACCTTTTTCAATCGCAACGAGAGCAGAGCAATCCAAACTCAAGATGAAATTTTCGTGTGGAATATTCTCTCTTCTCCTCGCAGGTGGTATCGCCGCATCTGATGGCATGACCATCCGTGGCGGAAGCAAACATGCGAACAAGCTACTGGCCGCTTCTCGCCGACTAGAAGAAAATCGAAACTACAACTACCGGCAATATAACAACTACAACGGATACGACCAGTATGCCGGTATGAATGACGAAGAGAGATCCCTGTATTTCTTGAGAGATTATTCTATCAAGTTATTAAGTTGTATCCAAGGAGAGCAAGTGGTCAACTACGAGGGGGGCGAGACGGAAGGCAGCACTGTCATCTTCCGTCTTTGTCCTGCCGATTCTTGCTCTGCTGATTCTGTGCTTGGTTGCAACGACGGATACGGTGACTACATTGTCGGTGTGAACACTTTCCTCAAAGCCTATGTGGACAGTCAGGAAGACAACGAGAATGGCAAGTCAATGATTGCATACAATCAATACGAACAAGAATTCGACGCGTCTGAATATGTTGAATGCAAAGAGTACGAAATACAAGAAATGAATGAAGAGCAGCAACAACAGAACCAACAGTATCAATACGGAAACGGAAACAAGAACCAATACTACCAGAACGGGCAGTATGGGCAGTATCAGCAGTATGGGCAGTATCAGCAGTATCAACAGCAAAACGGAAACGGGTATCAAGGTGGACAAAACTATTACGATGGAGTGAACAACTACTACCAGAAAGCAAAATTCTTCATTGGTCCAGGATGTACCGACGACGGAACTGGAGTGGCGCTCCAGTTGTACCAGGATCAGCAGTGTAGCTACCAAGCGAGTGTCGATTTCACTGACATTTCACCTGGATGGCGCGCTCTGCCATTCTCGGAAGGCGATCTTGTCGAGGTCAACTGCATGCCTTGCTATAGCGTAAACGCAGATTACGAAATGGAACTCAGCAAAATGTGCCAAGAAGACTATGCTAGCGCTGCAGCAAGTTGCGAGCAGAAAATGAAGGACACCAACTACTACCATTATGCGGTGAACAACGGCTGCAATTACGTTGAGAATCTTCTCGCTAAGACTCTTGGCGATCTCGACTCATATTATATTGAATCCACCGAAAAAGAAAGCGAAAGCGAAAGCGAGGTCGAAAGCGAGGTCGAAAGCGAAAGTGCCTACAGTTCAAACTTCACTGCAAACTTCACTTCATGGGACGGAATTAAAGATACCATCAGCCATGCTGCCCAGAATGGTGCCCAGAAAGCGAAGACTCGCTTTATGGACACACTGAGCACTCGAGAGGCCCGACTCTTCATTGCCGCTATGGTTATTTTCTCCATCTCTGTCTGCGTTGGTGCCACCCTCATTGGATGTTTCTGTGTCAAGAAGCAAAGACAACGCCGAAGACTCAAGGAACCCACACTTCTCGAGGAGGACGACGAAGAGGACGAGGACGAGCAGCCTGAGCGTCGCTCTTCGGTTGTTTCCATGGTTCGGTCCGCTACCAGCAGTTTCAAGGATTCCGTCAAGGCCGCGATTTCCAGGTCCAACACGAAAGAAGATGACCAAACTGCCATATCTGAGTACAAAGACATGGGTGAAGAATCTGGTGCAGTAGTAAGCATGGACTCTTACCCTTCTCCCGAGGCTGTTCCTTCAGGAGCTGCCTCCGTTAAGTCTGCCTTGTCCGCAGCCGCTGCCTCCGTCAAGTCCTCCTTAACCGTAGCCGCTGCCTCTGTCAAGTCTACCTTGACCGTTGAGGCTGTTGAGCCCACTGCCGAAGAATCCCAGGACGAAGTTGCAGAAGACGAGGTCGTCTTTGAAGATGAAGCCGCATCCACAGCCGAAGCCGAACCTCCCACTGCGGTAGCCGTAGCAACAACAACTACCCCAGAGGAGAGCACAACAACCGCGAAGAAAGAATTTAGTTTCTTCTCGAAAATGGACAGGCATCTGAAGCGGAAATTCAGCAAGAAAACCCAGTCGAAGTAAACTCCGGTTCTCTTTCGTCCAAACGAAGTAGAGGTCTACTTCGATGCTTTATATACATGTGCTCGAGTTCGAAACAAACAAATGAAGAGAAAATTAATTGTGAATTAGTAACAAATGCCTCGGTGAAACAAATAATCATAACTAAATAACTAAAATGGGATAGCAACCATGTGTTCACATAGCGCGACCATAGAAAAACAGTGTCCTCTTCATACAAGTAAATGTCATCGAGGTCGATTGAAGGAGGTCCAATGTCGGAGTTCCAGTCTATTATTAGGTAATGTGCAATTGCAAACGGAGTTTCTATCGAATAAATCAAATAATGATCATTTTCCAAAATGCTCGTTTTTGAAGACGCGGTGTTGCAACGTTTAAAATTGTGACGATGATGTATCAGTGTCATGTTAGTTGTTAGTAGTACTTGTGTTCGTCGCTTTTTGATGACCGACAAAACGTACTCTGTTTCGTCTCTTCGATTTTTGTACTTGCTTGTTGCGCGGCGAATGAATCGCTGTGTTTGAACAACTGTGTCTCAATCGTATCTTCTGCGTTTGGATGTTTTTTTTGAATGATGGTCCGGTGGCAGCGATGGACCGTGGTTGTGGCATCCGGCAAAGGGACCGTGCAACCGGATCGGAGATGATGGCACCGAAGACCGGGCAGTAACATGCTGAACGGAGACCTTTGTTCGCTTGGTGCTGCGTTCTGTGCTGCCATCGAGATCGAGGGAATCGCTCCTTCTCTTGTGCTCTTCTTCAACCACCATCGGAGACGGCAACGACGAGGCTGATGCTTGGGTCTCGCACGAAGCAGATGGTTGAATGCTGTAATAGCCAGAATGATACGTCATCTCGGCGGTTTGGTAGTTCTCGGTTGTCGCCGTAAGGAACCGTGGTGATGTATATGTTTTCGATGCGGCAACCAATAAGCGACGATGATCGATGGAGGCGTGCATAGGTTTTATCTAACTACGAAGCACTTGTATTTTGTTTGTTGTTGAACCGAAGTGCGTCGTTTTTATGGTACTTGTACTCGTTTGTTCAGAATGAATACTGTTGTTTTGAATGGTGGTGTCATCCCTCGCATTCTCTGAAAACCAAAGCGAGAACGACAAAACCAGGAACAGTTCGCGAAAAATGAGGGGAGGCACCCGACGCCGTGATTGGAAGCGCAACCCACCTTAGCGAATTGGATCGTGGCTTTCCAGTCGTGCGTCGCCAATGAGCCCGGCGAGCCAGTAAAACCAAGCGATCGCCTCACCATCGTCTCACTATTTCCCGGCATCGGTTGTGTTTCACGGGGCTCGATGCCGCCAAACGTATTTTTTCCAAAACCGCCGGTAGTGGGTAAGGTTTACCGTACGGTGGTATTATTCAATCAATCAATCTCAATCAATCCATAGCAGCACGATAATGCTCATTGTCTTCGTTCAATCGTGAAATCGCTAATTTGTTCAAGTCGAAATTAATTAATCAATCGCGGTTTGGCATTGAATGTCATGTTTCTCTAATTAATATCGAACTCAGCCATTCTATATCGCCAAACTTTCAGATAGCAGACAATGCAACATAGGAAGAAGCATTTAAGTTACGAGACACGTTGAAGTCGATGCATTGGATTGAATGAATGAATCGAATCAAGAATGCAATTCTTGATCAGATGCAGTCAAAATTCATTAAACGAATCGGCCACACTAAAGGCGCAATCACCAGGGAACAGGGTGCTAATTTCATATTACTGATAAGAAGTAGTGTATAGTAGTAGTACTAACGGTAGATTCATTCAGGGACGTGTTCAATGCCACGATGGAAGCACCGAAGTCCGATCCAAAAATGGAATTTACAATGAACCAAAGATTGATTGATACCGCTGAGAGATATAGGTCTGTCGCTATTACTGCTGTGCAGAGAGTTGAAAACGAAGCGAAGTACGTTCGCGCAGTACCGTAGGTATGTTTTGGTGAGATATTTGTGTTTTCATTTCAGTTATGCATTACTACTTTGTAGAGATATATGATTTCTACCGTTCATCGTCACATTACACTACTAACACTTTTGACACCCATTCAAACGATGCTGCCGCGTCACAGCCACGAAATTGTCAAATTGTAGTCCGGTTTGAAAGCGTTCCCTGTAGCACCCAGATGCAATCGCTTGTACGAATTCATGTGGTGGCCTTGGTGGATCTTGACCTTCTTTCGTTTGTTGCGAAAGGAGGAGAAATGCTGGTCGTCGTCATCAGTCCGCTCGATAATTAGCTTTCGTTTTGGAATCCCAATCGATCGTATGAAAAATCTGGCGCCGTTGTTGCTGGTTTTGTTGTCGTTGTCGTTGTCGTTGTTGTCGTAGTTGTCGTCGTAGTTGTCGTCGTTGCAGTTTTTGTCGTCCTCCGCCCCTTCGTCGAACGAGAACGTTCGATCGAGATCTCCTATCTCGGCCATGGGAGAATCTTCGTCGGTGGCATTATTTCGCAGCGTCCTCGCCCCCGGTCTCTGCAACCTTGTCCTCTTGATTCGGAAAATTTTTCTCCTGCTCAAATGAGAGTTTGTGCTGCTGCTTCCGACCATTTCGTTATTGTTCAACATGATACCGTGGATTCTTCAATTTGATCAAACAAAGAGAATGAATCCAAAAGGTCTATTGTCTGCCTAGAGTGCTGAAGAGTGCTTTGAATCTGATTTATGACAACTCTCTGCTGCTCTTCCGTCTCCTTTGGTTCGGTTTCATGACAAACATTCATGTTCAAACATAGGATACATTGCAGTATTCACGATCGGAGTATCATGTTTCTGCGTCGACTTAGGTTGGGTTTCAGGGCAAGTTCAGAAATTCTCAATCTGGTCTGTAAATTACGTACGGTAATCTTAACACGATCGGAGTGCATAAATTGCTACTCGTGGAAGATTCCGGGTTTCAGTCGTGCTATGACCCCTACTTGCCGATAGCGACTCGAAATCGTAACTTATGAAAAGTAACCTTACCAGAAAAGCTTACTGATACGGTAATCTTACGGCCAAAACCACATTCACTTGTAAATAACGAAGTAACCTTAACTTACTCGTACTTCGTAATTGGCTTGAGTGAGAGAGAAAAAAATTGATTTTGGATACCGGGTGGGATCTAAGCAAAACATAGGCCCAACCACAATATCAATGAATGAATATCAAAATAAATAATACTTCGTCATGGATTAATGCACATTGATCTGCCTCCACGTTTTCTTCTCAAAATTGCAATAAACGTTCTCGAAGAGTTTGATGGGGAAAGATACTAGTGCGAAAAGGTATATAGGTCTAGTTTTTTTTTAATACATTATTAATGTCATTCTATGATCAGCTACTACCGATTCCCCACAACGAAGTGGTTCAGTCGGTATGTCAGACAAGTGCCGAGCGGTTCCGAACGGGGGTGAAAAGTTGTCTTCCCAAGCAATGCTTTCGTCCCCTTCTCCACCGATGCACTTGGTTTCATGTCCATTGCTGTTTACGCGTTATTTGGTAAACCATGTTATTGCGTTTGTTGCCTTGTGGTTGCTTAGTCCGAAGCGGATCCGTTAGCTTCGGCGAACTCGGGGATCGTCGACTTGGGGACGATTTCTTCGGGCATTTGAGAAGAATGGTGGTGAGCAATCTTCCATTCACCGTTTTCGAAGGTGTAAACGAACGAGTAGCGGGCCTTGACCTTGTCGCCAGTTGCTCCCATTGTGAATTCGTAGATACCGTCATCCATGGCCCAGTTGTGTCCGACGGTGACGTAAGATTCGAGGATCTCTCCTTGTGGTTCCTTCTTACAGAAATCAACGAAGTAGGACATGATGGAGTCGTAGTCAGTTCGGGGAACGTCGGAAACGGTAGGCAAGAGGCAAGGAGCGGTCTCGACAGAGTAACGAGCGGCAACCTGGGCAGGGTCGAGTGTAGCCAAAGCATCGTTCCACAATTTGAAGAGTCCTCGGACTTCCTCGTTGCTGATGGAAGCAGGTCCGGGGACAATTTCTTCGGGCATTTGAGAAGAGTGGTGGTGAGCGATCTTCCATTGTCCGGCTTCGTACGTGTATACGAAGGAGTATCGGGCCTTAACCTTGGCACCGGTGGCACCCATGGTGAATTCATAAATACCAACATCTTGCGCCCAGTTGGTTCCGATGGTGACGAAGGATTCCAAGATTTTACCTTGGGGTTCCTTGAGCAAGAAGGAATCAAAGTAATCCTTGATGCTGTCGAAGTCATCCCGAGGGACATCGGAAACAGTGGGCAACAAAACTCCCTTGGAGGCGTATCTGTTGGCGACAAGGGCGGAATCACCGGTGGCCAAGGCATCGTTCCAGAGGTGGAAGAGTCCCTGGACTTCTTCCTTGGTGATGGAAGTGGCGATGTCAATTCCTTCAGGCATTACACTGGAATGGTGGTGGGCAATCTTCCAGATGCCATCCTCCATGACGTAGGTGTAGGTGTATCGACCCTTTACCTTGGCACCACCCTCGGCACCCATGGTGAATTCGTAGATACTACAATAATTTTACAACAATCGTGTCGTTTGAGTTTGGAAAGGGAAAAATCGTACAGGAGAACGAAGTAGAAAAAGTGGGTGAGTTGATCATAAGCTTTCTCCCGAAAAGTCTCAGCGACAAAGTGTAACATCCAAGTCGCGAAATTTCTACTCACCCGGCATCCTGGGCCCATCCGTTTCCGATACGGATGTTTCCGTCAAGAATTTCACCCTGCGGTTGCTTCTTGAGGAATCCATCAAAGTAGTCCTTGATGCTAGCGTAGTCGGTGCGAGGAGTGTCGCTGACGGTAGGCAACAAGACGGCTCCGGACTTGGTAGCGTATCGACTGGCAACCAATCGGGAATCTCCGGTAGCCAAAGCGTTGTTCCACAAACTGAAAAGGGCTCGGACTTCCTTCTCGGTGATATCTTCCGCAGATGTCGCCGTGCGGGTTTCATCCACAAAGAAAGGTGCTGTTTCTGCAGGTGGGGCAACCGGTTCGGGAGCCTTCACCTTTTGAACGGCAACCTTGCGAACGGCGGGCTTCCTTCGAACCGGAACGAAATCAAAGGACATGGAATCGTTCTCGGAAAGAGCGGTGGTTGACGGCGCGAACGCAAAGCTGCGAGGCGCGGGGGCGAAGGCCCCAGCCGAAGCGGCAAAGACGACCAAAGAGAGGGCAGAGGTTCCGAACTTCATCTTAGAATGCTAGTCTAGATTTCTTTGTGAGGGACAGAGCGAATGAAATCAACTGTCACTAGAGTGATTAAAGCAGCTGAGACGTTATTCGCCGATTTGTTCGTCGTGGATGCGATGACTTCAGATCGACGAACTACACATACGTAAGACGTCGACAGGTCGTCGATCATCGATCCAGATTTCATGGGTTTCTCGTTGCACCCGTTCTCGTAACGTTAATGCGCTTTTCTCGTACATTGAATGTCTGTAGGTGAGAAGGTAAGGCCTTATTTGCTCGTAACCTTGCTCATTGTTACTTGCAGTTCGGGTTTATCCTACAGAAATTACGTGTAGAAACGTACTGGAAGCTTCGATTCCCAGAACAAGTACGATCTCGGCTGACGTCACTGTGTGAATGGTAATTATGAAAAACAACGCTTCATCGTCCAATGAAAAAAAAAGAGTGCTTTCGTGGTTCCTTCAAGAAGTATGAAGATTCTCGGCAGATGAATGCGCATCTGGCACAACTTCCTGCCAAGTTCAGCAAATAAGGCCAAATAATGATGAATGATCCATAAGATCTTACCGTACGATCAAGGTTATCATAGTTGGCTTGCAGTTGTCAACCATCAACAGCTCGTTCACGCGCCAAACTCGAAGATATCATGCACACGGCACGCGTGCAGACAACAGAGGTTTCACGCCAAACCTGAAATTTGCCAAATTTATGGAATCATTATTCGATATCAAGCAACAAACAACAGAGCAGCACGCCAGTGTATCAAGCAATAACACCTGATGGCGCCATACGATCATCAAGCAGGAAACAACATCATTCTCAAACTCTCACGGGCAAGATTCGAACGCCGAATGGGTTGAAGCATAAGCATTCTTTGAAGAAAAATATGCGAATGAATCCGCTGATGGAGTGAATCCCGGCATGGACAACCATGGCTATGGCGGAAATTCCCGGTAATGATTTCCCCACCAATATTCTGCAGTTACGAAAGAAATATACTGAACTAGGCTTTCGACGGATTCGTTGATTCCAGAGGTAAAGATACTTGGAACCTATCCAATAAAATCGCCATCCGTCTCGCACTACTCGGGGTCGTCTGGATCGTTTGTATCTGTGTTGTTGGAATAATTTTCCGCGATCCTGTTCGGTCGGCGTCTTTCAAACGATACCGCATTCCATGCCGTAGTCAATTAGGTTGAACATACTATAATATCTGTCTATGGGAAAAAAAACATCAACCATTCGGATTTCGTTTGCCGTGACGACTGGTCGGATTGTTAGAGAAGCATTCGATCCAGATCTTGTCGCAAGCCAACCAGAAAATTTGCGGGGCGTGTCGGTTGTTCTGTGCTAAGTTTGGCACAGATGGCTGGACTGCCAACAACTTCGAAATCGTTGTCACCCGGTCGAGTAAACGAGTCTTCGAAATTTTCTCACAAAAGTGGAATGACCAGATGCAAAAAGTTCGGCGGGACGCGTCGTTCAACATTCTTTCGGGTACTATCCTGGTACTATCCTTGTTGCTGCCACTACGAACATAACTTAATGCATCCATGCGTGCATTGGATTCAGCAGCAAGAGTCAGCCTTACGCTGAAAAAAGGAATAGTCAAAACTAGCATCCCATTTGACCTAAACAATAGTCGGAAGAGCATCTCCAAAGACAATAATCTGTAGATAGTAATAGCTGTCTTAAATAATGATCAACAGTATACACTTTTCGCGTGATAGTGTAAACGCACCGGTTTATCACAATGAAATCCCCATTATCAAATTCTCTCTAACGGACAACTACTTCTTGCCCTAGAAAGTGTGACTGCTTGCTGTGCTTTCGCTGGGAACCCGCCGCATGGTGGATGGCTGTTCCCGGATTTCTGCGGTCTGGACACTGGTGTCACCCGCAAACAAATTCATGAAATCCTGTTGGTATTCGGCGGCTCCGGTGGCAGCGCCCAGGTTGGCGCATTCGGTCATGACGGCGGTTGCGTACGCCACCAAATAATCAAAAAATCCCGCGGTTTCCACTCCCGTGGACTCGAAATCGAGAGAGTTCGCCGAGGGTACCCCGTCAGCTGACGAGTAGGCGCTTCCCTCGCTTCTCCCGGTCGTGCTGTGCACGAGCGACTTTTTCGTGGACTCCGACATGACCGAGCACGATCCCGCTACAGAGGGAGAAAACGTGACGGTCAGCGACGGTCGGTTGGAGGTACCATCGGGAGAAGGTGTGGCAGGGCTCTTGTCCAAGAGCGACGCCAATGCTCCTGGTTGGGCATCAATGTCGCTCTCCTTCTTGGACGTCGAGTATACACTCTCGCTCAAATCACTCATTTGGGATGCCGAGCACGAACGCTTCATCATCGAGATACTTTCCACCTCCAAGGCATTCGGTACATTATTGTTTTCGCTTTCGTCGAATGGTCGCTGCTGCTTCGACGACACATCATCGACTCCCGCAAAGACATCTTCTTCGCTGGCCTGCTTACTCTTGGTGCTGGATGACGACGCGGTGGTTTTTTCGGTTGTTTTCGCTGCATCCACAGTGGATGATATTTCTTTTTCGCTCGAGGGAGAACCTAGGATTCGACTCATCATGGAGACCCGGAACCGATTCTTTTTCTTCTTTTTTGAACCCTTGCTGGAAGTTGAATTGATGCTATCGCTGGACGCGGTCTGCTGAATCACAATGTCTTTCGATGGACTGGGAGAAGAAGTCGCCGTGGGAGATCCTTCTTTGGTGGATCCTTCTTTCTTTCCTCCCCGACGAAAGGGGTTGTCCAGCTTAGTAAGATCGACGCTGTCCATTTCCGATAGACGGCTTTCCAGCTCGAATGCCTCACTCGATGGTGTCGGCGATGCTGTGGAAACAATGTCGCTATTGATTGCCTCGGAGGCCTCGGACAAGGGGGGTGAAATAGGACGAAACAACGATTTTCGTCGTCGCTGCGAAGTAGAAAGAATGGTCGACGCAATGGATGCAGTTTCCGAAGGAGGACCCGTGATTCCGGGTCTCAATACCGGTGACACGACAACCGGGGTTACGGTAGCAAGCTTTGCACCCGGCGACACGATGACCGGAGTTGCTAGCGGATGTTGGGGCTGTTGTTTCTTTTTGGCACCGACTTCGTCTTCCGACTTGCTGCTGCTTTGGAACGGCCAGGAGTTGAGTATCATGTCGTAGGGCGAAGAAGCTGTTCTCGGCGATTGTGTCGTCTCGTCCTTTTCGTCGGGAGTCACGATTGCTCCCGTGGTGGGCGGACGCTGGAGCGGGGACGATACGGCGTCGGAACGATTGGACGCCACAGGCGACAACGATGCCGGAAGCGAATTGGACCGCATCAAGTCGTTTTTGTCGACTCCTTCGGTGTTGGAGGCGCTGGAGGGTGTGGTCGCTTCGTGGCTAATGCTTCTTCCGATCGTGGTGCCTGGATCTGCCGCTGTATCCCCGTTGATTGGGATATTCTTTCGCTCAGTTTGTTGGTTGCCAAACGATGGCGATGGCATCAACCAGGAAGACGATTTGATTTTCTTCTTGTTGGTTTTCGACGACGCGTCTCCGCCACCTCCCCCGAGCGAATCCACGAGTGACAATATCCCGTCCATGGATTCTTCAAAGTTGTCCCAAAAGTCTTGGACGAAATGCTTCTCGGCTTCGCTGTCCATGCGTTTCAGGTGCGATTCCAATTCCTCAGAATCAATAACAATCCTTGCCTTGTTCTTCCTTCTCCTTCTGTTGCTCCCACTGCCACTGCCGTGGCTAAAGATGCTGTCTCGTGTGGCAATGCTGCCGCGTCCGGATAAGGAAGGTTCGGAATACAAATCTTCCGGTGGATCCGCGCTGGAAAATAAAAGGCCGTTCCCGGCCCGTACGCTTCCGTTCTGCGACCCATCGCTGTCTTCCCTAAAGTCTTCGTTGTCGGACGAGTCGTAGTCGCTGTCCTCGTCTTCCGTGTCCTCGCCTTCGGAAGCGTTCTCGTTGGGGTGCTTCACAAAGACCAATTCTTCGACGTGGTCCTTCCAACGGACCGAAGCCGAAGAGGGCTTCCGACGACCGAACCTCCTTCCCCGTGACGAGTTGCTCCCGTTTACGGCAAAGGAGGATTTTCTCAGGGCCGTGGGCGGGTGTTGTGGCTTGCCGGGAGGAGCGGATGCAGGTTGAAGCGCGGTTTTCGGCGCGGGTGGTTTCGGAGTCATTGCAGGAGATGATGTGGTTGAATTTCCCATGTCAATGGTTGCAATATCGGGAAAGGCTGGGCGTATCCGCAGCGGGGACATTGCAAAGGGATCGAATGCCTCTTGTGGTTGATTCTGGTTGCGCTTGGGCGACGAGACCTTGGGGGAAGCTGCAGCACTCGTCGGAGCCTGCCCGACAGCCACGGCGCGGGGAGCGGGAGGTGGACGGATTCGAACGGGTGTCAGTTTCCTCAACCCTCCCTGCTTTCGATAGGCCTCTTTCCAGGCCGGGGTCGAAAGTATCTCGTAGGCCATGCTGACGGCCTGAAAGCGCGACTTGGTGGCGGGATCCAGCTTTCTGACCGCCTGTTGGTTCTGTCGTTTGTCCTTCTTCTTTCCGCTTGCGGTATCGCCCAGGATTTCGCGGCCCCGGCGAAAGTAGGCGATGCGGATTTCCCGGTCAGAAGCCTCGGGGGAGACCAGAAGAACGTCCTTGTAGAGGTCCAGAACTCCTCCATTGCTCGCATTGGATCCGTACATCTTGAGAATGGTTTCGACGTGTCCCCGAGGCAATTCCTGAAGCTCTTGTTCCGGCCCGCCGACTTCGTCCGTGGGAAAAGTGGCTCTGGTCTTGTGGTTCGCGACACCCGCATCTGCTGCAGTGGTGCTCGATGGAAAGGTCGGAGAGCACGCACCGGCTTCTCGTTCTTCTGCCATTGCCACGGTTAGGTCGGCCCCCACCGTGCCCTTCCCGAGAATCGACACCGACGATCGGTCGTGATCACTGACAATGTCACTACTGCTGCCACCAACGATCGTGGAAGCCTGCGAGCGAACGCCGCCTCGCCATCGGTTAGAGGCAGGGGACGGATCGGTTGTAATGGAGGTGGACTTGGCTCCCTTGTTGCTGGTGCCATTGCTATTGCTGGTGTTGTTCTGTTGACTCGAGCTGCCGCTGTTCCGCTTGTTTCGTTGCATCAGCAGCGTTCGGCGGAAAGAGCCCCGTCGCATCTTGCGTGCGCTTCCCTCGCTGGTGCTGGCGCTCTCGGTGCTCCGGGTGCTGTTGTTGTTCGTGTTGTTGATCGTGTTCTCGATTCCGGTGTTGACGTCTCGGGTGGCATTCCCGCCCACGCGTCCCGTGCTTGGAGTTGTCGCGTGCGCTTTCGGTGTCGTTCGACCGCTGCTATCCAGGCTGACAGTGGTGTGGGTGCTGAGGCTCTCTCCCTTCCCGCTCATGGAGGAGAGATTCCTCGCTCGGACGGCGGCAGCAACAGTGCCGTTCCTTCCATTGTAAACACTGCTTCCGGGCATCCTATTCACCATGCTGTATTGCGTTCCAGCCGGCTCTCGAAGTCAACAATTACCGCTTGGTTGGTTGGTTGCAGTCTTCTGAAAAGGAAAAGGTGTGATCCGTGTACCGTACGACGGCTATCGGTCCGAAGAGTGTCCAGGAAGAGTGCGGAGTCGGTCTCGTCTTGGGACACCTCTCGGTGGGATGGTTAGGTTCTAAGCGTGCGCCGATCCCCAAGTTTGAGAAGATCAGTATAGCCAACGAATGCTTTGCGTTATTCGAAGTGTTTGCTTCCAAGGTGTCGATGACCTTCGAACCCGGACCCCGCCGAAAACGGTTTCACCTAACGATCGACGAGGTGATCGACGAGCGATGGGAAGAGTTGAAATTTTGCAATCTGACGGAAGTTGAGAGGAGAAGTGGGATGCAATTTCCTACGTTGTTATTCCTCGATGGAAGGAAACGGAGCCGAGTACAGTGGATAGAAATGCATGTGCTGCTTCGTTTTATCTACTGTACCGGATACCGTTTCTAAACCGACAATACACAATAATGAGGCTTCTTCCTAACTATCGGTACCCGAGAAATGACTAGAAACCAGGTATAGTAAGGTGCGTGACAGTTCTGATAGTGGAATGTCAGAACGGACAGTTGAAAGCTGGTATTTTCGATTCTATCCAATACTTTCAAGTCGTTTTGAGATGGGAGTAACAAGGGCATACAAGAATGAGATCTTAAATCCGTCGCTCGGGTGCGCCGCGACAAAGGTTTCTCTGAGTGGTGTTGATGTAGGATGGAATGTGCTCTCCCGAAGAGAAGCAGATTCGATGCATCCGCTGGAAAGAGTTGAGCTGACACGAGAAGCAGCGCTAGAGGACGCGGTTTTCGTGAGTATTGGGAGAACATGTTGCCCCGAACACATGAAGAAATTACCAAGTAGTGGTCCCCAGTTGCGTAGCACATACAAAGATGGTGCGTTTCCCAAAAGTTTGAGCCGGCTGTCTTTTGCGAGAACCCGATTCAATTGTTGTCCCGCCAGAACCAGAACGTCAATTGCGGTTAAGTGACAAGCAGGGGTTACATTTATCTATCAACAGTTATTAATAATTATATCCAACAATATGCTATTGTGAACGTCGAACGAACGGAACTGGGAGTTTCAACACTACCGTTGATTGACTATTGCCCTTTGCGCTTACCCGATTCCGTCCAAGATTTAAAATGCCGTTACTTTCAACGGTTGGTAGCAGTGGTTGCGATTCGAATGAGCACCACTGTCAACGATAACTCTCCCGACCCTTTGCACGACTCGACACATATTCGATGAATTGGGAACCGATCCCACAAAAATTGGAACATAATTCTGCGGAACTTGGATTTATGCAACCTCTCGGGACGAACGTTCGTTCAAATGTCAGACTTTTCGAAGGAAAGAAAGCAACTTCGACAAACGCATTGCGCACTATGTGACGCGTACGAGTATGAATACATGTAGGTGCGTAAGGTGCGTACGGTCCGTGTTACGAACTCGAAATGTTCCGCTCTCTGATGACACGCCGTACGGCACCTGCCGATCCCAGCACCGGTCACGGTCGGTCTTGTTTCACGATCGGAACGCCAGGATACCGATTTCGAATGAATGAATCAATGAATCAATCAATCAATCATCACAGAACAGATTCCCCGGACTCGCTCAGTACTCACTCACTTCGTTGTGGCTCATCGCTCGCCGTACGAGATGCCCGGGAGCAAGACGCGTGGACGATGAATCCTCTCCCTGCGCTCGCTTTCGAGCTCCCGGGACCGAGACTCTCTCCTTGAACACGGCTGCCTTCGTGCTTCACCGTTCGGTACGGCATATGGCTACGAAATTTGGAGCTAGTCCCACTGAAAAACAATGGCAGTTCGAAGCCTCAATCCACGGATACGGGACAAACCGACACGTACTCCGTTGGTAACGCAACCCGGTCTGGTGAACAATGCTAGTTCAAAACCAACTCGTACTCCGTTGGCAACGCAACGCAACGCAACGCAACCCGGCCCGGTTCGGCCACTTCCCGCTTGGCTGAAAGTGTGGATTGGGTAGGGTTTTTTGCAACATCCAACCAAAAAGTAGACCTCGAATCATTCCAAGGGGATATGATTTTATCCTCCTAATCTCGTTTCACCACGGCCGTGACCGACCATCCCGTTGCGAGCACGATTTTTGCTATGCACCGCGGGACTCTTGGCGTATACTACGTGGCACCTACTATCCATTCCTCGTAGACGGATATGGATGGCAAGGGAATACACCGATGCCTGCCTACGGCTCTGCTTCCAAAAATTCGATCAGTCCGTTGGCAGAAAGCCAAATCTTGCGGCACAACGTGTCCCCGATCATGTTCCCAGAGCACCTTGTGGTTGTTGACGGACATCAACGGAAAGGGCAGGGATGCAACGTCTCCTCTGACATCGGAAGAAGGACGGTTGTCATTGATGCTTCGCATCGTGGGCGTTGCCTCGGCAACGGCGATCGCACCCGCCATCGCCATGGCCAAAGCAGGGTTCCAGGCAATAGAGTTCCCGGGTCAGGTGCGGGGGGACGCGGCTGTCGTTGGTCCCCCACCACGTGAAAGCTGGGAACGGTACGGGCCGTCGTTTGATCCCGAGAAAGCACGCTTCGACTGTTCACCCCGCTGCCACGATGGTCGTCGTCACGGTCGCAACCCATCGAGGCGGTAAAGGAAAACCCACTGACCAGGATGCATTTTCGAACGTGGCTCCAGATGCTATTCGGTTGGCACGCCAGCGTGGCAATCTTGTGCACGAGAACGGCTCCCTGCGAAAATCCCAGCACGACCGTGGATGGGATCTGGTTCTCCCCGCGACTGTTCGTTTCGCACCACGCATCGCGGTCCGCTCGCAGTTCCTGTTCAAGATACTCCAGCGAGCGGTCCATCCCCGGAAAGGTTCCGGTTACCGAGGGTCGCAGGTGGCGATCGTTTCCGGTCTCATCGGTGTCGTGGTAGAGAAACCAAGCGTAGGCGTGCTCCCTGGAAGACACCACGGCGGTGGAAGAGTTCTCGGTAACATCGTGCTCGGTGCCACCCTTCGGTGCCGATGCCCTGGGCGGCAGCCGATGGGGACCCTGCAGAAACACCACGCGGTATCCGGCAACGGTGAGGCGCTTGGTCAGTTTTCGAGTTCGGTGGGAAAAGACGCGAACGTTTTGGGCCCATCCGTGCAGCATGTAGATCGTGCCCCGGTGGAGGATTCCCCGGCGACAATCGTTTGTCTTGGGGATTTCGTTTTGCGCGTTGGCTTCCAAGACCAAGCGTTGAGGGGGTGGATGGCTCGGTCGCTCCTGTTGTCTCGAGGATTCGATTGTTGACGCGGACTCCTCGGTCGTTGCTCTTATTTCTGATGCTGCAGAGGATGGCGGAGGTCGGGGAGGGGAATGGACCACAGCCGTAAAGTCATAATGGTTGTCGCTAGCTGATTCTAACGAAGAGCGAGAGGACACCCGTTTCGCGGTGTCGCTAGGTGCAGGAGAAGAATCATCCATGGCCATCGCCATCGCCATTGCCATTGCCATTGCCATTGCCATGGAATTGCGTCAACACCGAAAGTGTTCGTGGCGTGCAGCCGTGCACGAAGCACCGAAATCTTCAAATGTATCAGGGAAGCAATAATATTATGGTACGGTACGTAAGGCTTATGCGTACGAACATACTATTGTTTTTGAGGCCCACCGCCATTGTATGCAGGGGACGATTCGCGCCATAATTTCTTCAACTTGAACGCAGTGGGTTCAACACCCCCTAGAGTAACTTACTGATTCCTACGGTACGAGAACAGGGTTGTCACCCGTGTCAGCTGTGAAGAATTCATTCCGTAAGTTACGTGTACCGTAGTAACTTCGGACCGGTTCAGAGGAACAATTTTGATGGATGGAAACTCTCTTCTCTCTGTCAGAAGCTCACGACGACGCGTACCGGTAGGTAACCTTATGCCGACAACACGAGCACGATACAGCAAAGCGTTCGATCGAAACAAAACAAAACGAAACGTACCGCACGCACCATTTGCTTCCCTTTCCCATGGACGACGAGTTGTCCGTTGCGAGCGAACGGTCGGAGGACACCGATGCGCCCTGCTTCCGCGATCAGCTGTTGTCGGCCGTGACCCGAGGCATGACGAGCTACGTCCATCTCTATTACAAGAAATGGGGAGAGAAACCCACCGGGGAAGACATCCAGGAGCGGGTGGACATTTGCCTGAAAACCATTGTCGGCTACCACTTCCGATCGATCTTTCCCCTGCTTCTCAGCAACTACGAGGTGCGGAATGTCGAGACTTCCTTTCCGTTTTGCGACGACGATCTTTCCGGGGAAGATCTCGTTGAGATGGAGAAGATGAACGAGGACGCCGTCCGCTTTCTGAACACGCACGGATTCGAGGGCGACGCCCTCGAACGATACGGACCGAAAAAGTACCGCCGCGGAACGAAGACGTCGAGCGACGAGGCGGGCTTTCTCGCCCGGGAGCGCCGCGGACGGGATTTCCGCCTCGAAGAATTGAGGGACCGCAAGCGGAAATGCCTCCGTTCGGACCGCGCGCGGTCTCGTGCGGAGGAATGGATCCGGGAAACCGTCCGCGACACCCGATCCGGGAAGGATCCCTACCGGGAAAAGGACATCCGGTCGCTCCCGGTGGCCATGCTCAAGATCCTCTACGAATGGAAGCACGGAACCAGGGTGCCGAAGAAGTTCCGAAAAAAGCAGCTCGCCGAGGCGTGGAAAGAGGCCAGGCGCGCCCCCGGGCCGCCGGAGTGGACCGATGCCCACGAGGAGGAAATGAAGAAGCTGGAGACGGAGGAGGTTCGGTTGAAGGACACGTAACCTTAATTACAGTACTTCGTAATACAAGTAGAAGTAATTGTTAGACCCCTGCTCGTACTATGTACCGGTACTGTAAGTACTGTACGTTCCTCGTACCCCGCCGGGAAAAGTTCGCGCCATCGGAGTTCTGATGATTGATGATTCATTCGATGTGATCCCGTACACGTACAACGTACCATAAGATTACTGTACGTATACCGGTAGCAGTGTTGTGTTGGCGCCGAGCCTTCCCCTCCAAAAACATTGCCGCGATCCGGTGCTTCGCCAGCGTCATCGAGAGTTAGTCTCATCTCAAAAAATCAACCATCGCGATCCCTTTGTTCTGTGCATTACCATACGAAGCGGAACAGACGGATCGCAAAATTCCACCAGTACTGTAGTTCGTGCTCGTGCTCGTGCTCGTGCTTCGCACTTGTTTGACGCGGACGAACTCCGACAAGCCTGCCACGGGAACCAAGAAATTCGAACGCTTCGGGCCCCTCGTTCCTCCCGCGAAAACGCAATGACGAAAAAGAAGACGACGAATCCGCTTTCCGCGGCGGAGCGCAAAAGACCGGAGCGACGACGCGAAACGTTGCGCTCGGCGGAACGGCGCATTCGAAAGCCGATCTCGTGGATCGAACACCCGCACCCGGAACACCATTGCGCCCTCGACTCGAGCGTCCGGGAACGCTTCGCGACGCGACGCTGCGGGCCGAAATTTCGCGTCCCGGATGAAAGGAAGGAAGGAGAACCCACCCATGCGAGTGCTGTAAACCGTACGCGACCGCATCAAACGGCACGAAAATCATTGCCCGTAAGTATTTATTTCAAAAATACTACACGTACTTTTCTGTTTTGTCGATAATCTGGTGGCGAAGGCAAAAAACAACGCAATATTCTGAATCCTATCAGTTTACTGGCGATGCGGCGTCGTCGTCTTTTCGAAAAAGATTTTCCAAATTTTGAAAAAAATAATAATAATAATACGGTAAGGCTTAGTTTCAATTGTGTCAAGGCACGTACATCAAAGAATGTTAGATAGTACAGTACAGTACTGTACTGTATCCATTCCATTCCATTTCGTTCCGAATGTCAATCAATCAGAAAGCATCTTTTCCGATCCTACCACTAATCGTTAGCGGCAAGTTGCTTTGCCATCCATGCGTGGGTCCAGGACTGGCCGACTCAGGACTTGTTAGTTTGTGGCAACTGGAGTGGGCAAGAGCAGCGGACCGCCATTCCGAAGTGGGGTCCGCGAGAACCAAACAAGGGGATTTCTCATTTTTTGAAAGAAAAGAGAGAGAACGATCGAGAGTTGCGTCGTTCCTTCATTCCTGTGCCCGGTGGTTTCCTTCCGTTCCCCCGAGAGCGGTTTTCACGCGAAAAGCCTCCACAACAAGCAACGGGAGAAACCTCATAGTCGGCGCCAAGCCGATACCAAACGACATTGCCGCGTTTTAGTAGAGGCAGTGAACTCCACAACGCGACTGCAGATGGACTTTGCCCCGCGGTTGCTCTGTTTGGAAGGATACGGAACGACGGATCGGGACGGCTGGGCTCGCCTCGCACCAGATTGCTAGAGCAGTACGCCCTTTTTCGGTTTAGAATGAATCCGTTTTGGCGAGCGCCGGTGGCGGCACCACGGAATCTGCGTCGTCGTCGTCGTCGTCGTTGCCGTTTCCATTACTATTGCTATTGCTATTGCTATTGCTATTGCGGCCCACGAGCTTGCTAACAACCGCGGGAACATCGTCGTCGACGTCGCCATCGAATCCGTCATCGGCCGCGCTCCAGGCCGACAGCGTCGAGAAATTGGCTTCCATCGTTGTTGGCGGAAGGGCAATCTCGATGCTGTCAAACTCGTGGGGGCGGTGGCCGTCGGCGTTGCCATTTTGCTCTTTTCCCACCGGCGGGGGCGGCATCAGGTCCTTCGACCCGGCCGAATGGTTCCCCCTGGAGTTTTGCTGCTCAAGCTGGGTCTTCATCATTTCCCAGGCCTGCGACTTTTGCTTGGTCAGTTGCTCCTTGTCCTGGGAGGTTTCCGATTCCGTGTCGCTGCAATCGAGGAGGTTCGCGGACGACTTGATCTCGGACTGGAACATGGGCGGGACCTCCGGACCGCCAGCGGCAATCTCCAGGGTCTTGTACAAGTTGACACGATTGCGCTCCAGCGACAACGAGCCAAAGGAAGTCCCGACCGGCGTCCATGAGACCGCCGTCCACCATGTCGGGGTTGCTGTTGTTGAGCATATTGTAGGACAGTACAGTTCCAAAGGACGTCCCGGTCGTGCTCATAGGGAAATTCGTCAGATTGGTGGAAGCACTCGCCATGGAAATATCACCGATGGAAATTCCCGTCGGCTCGAGGATCCCACCCATGGGAGCAGCCGGCACGGGACCGTCGTGTTTCTGGCTCTTGGTTTCGTTTGCGACGGGGTTGTTACTGTTGCTTTTACTGCCACTGCCGCTCCCGGGCTTGGAAGCTGCCAGCTGGCGCAGCAGTTGTGAGAACCGCTGGTCATTGCTCCCCTGCCTCGGGGCGGTGGATTGTTGCAGTCGCTGCATCTCGTTGTCCGACATGGCCATCGAACCAAAACTGATTCCCTGCGGTTCCAGATCTTCCAGTGGAGCTGCTACTAATTCGTCAAAGTCTGGTGTTGCTTTCAACGGATCGGTGTGGTTGCTGTTGTTGTTGTTGTTGTTCTCGTGAGGTCCGGATTGGTGGTTGTAATATTGCTGCTGCGATGGATAGTGCTGTGGCTGTGGCTGTGGCTGTTGCTGTTGATAATTGTTTTGCTGGTGCTGAAACTGGTTGTACTGGTAAAATTGCTGCTGCTGCTGCTGCTGCTGCTGCTGCAGATGGTACGAGTGGATATTGTTCATGCCATTGTTCACGCCCATGTTCATATTCGTATTCATATTCATGTTCATATTTACATTCATGTTCATGCCCCTGCTGTTCGCCATCATCATGGCATTCTGAACCATCAATCCGCGTTCGTTCAACGTCATGAAATTTTGTAGTTGCGAAGAATTTCCGTTGCCATTAATATTATTACTTCCAATCCCATCGTATAAATTGTTGTTGCCGATTGGGAACTGCTGCTGCTGCTGCTGCTGCTGCTGAAATTGCTGCCGAAGCTGCTCTTGCTGCGACGGCACCGACACCATTCCGCCGGTGTTGCCCGATTGGGAGGACGACGACGATTCGGAAGTCCGGCGCGGCTGCGTCTGTGGTTGCGAGGGGTGTCCGGGAATTTGTGGAGGCGACGGTACCCGTTCGACGGTATCCCTAGAATTGGAATTCGATCCCCCCGAATTATTCGCCGCGAGTTGCGCATTGATGGACTTCACGGTCGCGGTAGCCGTCGCTGCGGCCACCTTTTTGCGAATATCGGGGGCACCCTCTCTCAATGCCTGCGACGTTTTTTCTTGGGCGCGCTGATCCCCCACGTCGAACCAGAGCTTCGTCTTGGCGTCCTTTTGCAAAAAGCGGCCGGGGGGGTTCTGGCTGCGGACGGCGTTGACAATGGACCGGGACAGGAGCATTTTTTGGCGCTTGGGAAGGGTGATGTAGAGCTGTTTGTTGGCGGCTACCAGCATTCTCCAATGGGAGTTGCCGACTGCATATTGATGGAGCGAGGGGGAGGTGAGCGAGCGAGCATGAGCGATGGTACCGTATACCTACTGTAGAACAAAACAACAGCGGCACACGAAACACGATTGCATTGTTATTATTTTTTGGTAAGACCACTCACTGTGATTGTTTGTTCCCCCTCCTCTCCCACACAGAACATCGTGGTCGTGTGGTTCGAGAATGTCCTTCAAGGGATATGTTGCGTTATTATTCATCAGAGCAAATGGCTGCGCTGTTGTCGTTTCAATCTCAAGTTAGTTGCTTTTGCTCGAACGATAACAGTTCGAGTTATGAGACGTGCTCTCGACACCCATCTCCAAACAGCTTTCGGGTTCAACGCGGTTCTCAACCCGGGTCTCAAGCCAGCGGTTGTGTCCCACTCAATGACCCCAATGGTTTCTGCTTGGGAAGCATTGCAACTTGAATCCTGGCGGTTGCAATTAGGTGTCTCTGTTTCTCGCCGTTTTTGGCTCATTCCTGGGGAGTTCGTGGAAGGCGTAAAATATAGTTTTGCTCGCGCAAGACCTAAAAAAGATATATTTGTACGTTTTCGACCTGGAAGTTTCGAAACGGGTCTGTACACTAAGAACGGGTCTGAACGTCAGCTTTGCTCGCGCAAGACCTTAAAAACATATACGTGTTCGGTGTCCATGGATCCCCAAAGCTTACAATTATCCTATTTGTACACCACGACCCACCCAAGAAGAAAGAATTTCAAGAGGACAGTAAGGTTCCTTCTTTTCACAGAGTTATTACTTCATTATTTTTTGATGAGAGGTTTCTTTCTCAAAGACTTTTGCTGTAATGTGTCGGTGGAGGGAAGATGGGCACTCAAACACCAATCAAAAATCGTTTGAAATCTCCCGCAAACTGATACAGCCAGAATACATTTCCTCTGACATGGTACTACTAGAAATAGATAGTAGAATAGAGAGAATAAAAGGTGAAGTGGCACCAGCAATATCTCCTGTTTTCATGTAGTACTAGTAGTAGTAGTTTCATTTGCTTCTGTGGCAGCAACAACAACTGCAGTTGCAATCCAGTAGCAATGATACCTTCAAATTGAAGAAAAGTAACGAGGGTAGACAACAAAGGCATGCTAACTATCAAATGAAGTTGAGGATGAGCTCAGTCTGCCTTCTGGGTGGCATAAGAGCTCTACTATTGGAGAGAACTGCTATCATTTCAATCAAACTTCCATAAGCATTCTAGAACTTTTCTTTTTTATGGCATGAATAATAATTGAGAACATGTAACAAAATTTGAGTCCTTACATGTTATTAATAATGATAATATACGTATTTAAATAACTTTAATCACCAAAGGTGATACTAAATTACTCAGTCTGTAACCAGACTTTAACGTCGCCTCCATCAGAGAGTCAGGACCCCAAGTGGTAGAACGACAAATTTTCAAACAAACCTTGAACATCAGACAGGGAAAGGAACAAACACAAGTCCCACAAAATAGGGACTTGAGAGCAAGAAGTGAGATGGGAATGTAGATATTGGGAGAAGACCCAGTATCAAAAGGGAAGGGACAGGATGAGAAGCAGGAACAGAGTACAAAAAACCAAGGTACAAAGTGGAATCAACCCTAAGATCCAGTAAGCCAGGCTCGTAGGAGAGCAGCCTCTCATTGGTATGGCTGCACCGGGGGTGCAGGTGTATGGTTGTAAGCCACTGCCTCTTGGCAGTCAGGGTGTAACCTTATAGGACTTGGAAAGGGGTTTGTGAAAGGGAGTGTGACTGGGGGAGTGCACCTGCTGCGCCAATGGCCAATTCAGAGGCAATGGAAGCATCAAGAGATTGGTGTTGTTCAGCATCAAGGGTGCCCCCAGGACCATGGAGTCGTTCATTTCGGTAAGTCCAAAGATCCCAAGAGGTAAGAAAGAACTGATGGATGATAGCTGTAACCCAACGTCTGGGAGAGCGCTTGCTTCCAATGTGGGAGTAGTAAGCAGCCTGGATTTGATACCAGCGAGGAGACCACCTACCAAGGAGCCAGTTGTGCCAACCAATTGTTCTCTGTGCCCTGACAGCCGTGGCAATTGCAGGGGAGTAGGATGAGGGATAAATGTTCTGGCCCTTCCGAACTCTGGTGAGAAGATCCACAATGGCAGCAACCAATGATGGATCAGTCTGAGTCCTTACATGTTATTACTAGTAGTAGTACTCTCATTGCAGTACTACTACTCTAGTAGTAGTAGTAGTGCTGGAGCTCTAAGGTCCTGATGAGATTTCTATGTAGCTCTTGCATAATTCCTAGACGCACTTTGTATTCTGTTCTAAATAAAGCATTGGAACAAAAAATAATAATAATGAAAGAAGAGGTTGGTGAATCACAGGAAGTAACCTTACGAGTAACCTTACCTTACTCGTTCTTCTACTTAGTTGACCGTTAATTATGGTGCATGCCGTCTCGCATGTGCGAAGTCTTCCCAAAGGTAGGAACACAGCTTTCGTTTTCGTACCTTCGACGCATTCAAAGGTACGTTGATACTCATTTTTTCTGTGTACGTCAGTCCGCCACGGCAAACCGTCGTCACTACGTATCCAACAACGAAGGACGGGCTAAAAAAATGGAACTCCAGTACAAAAAGTATGGGAAGGCATCAGTTTGCATCAGTAGACACGTCGCATCAACTGCCACCAATAGTCGTAAAGTAGCGCGTACGATCCGTACTAGTAACGCATGCAAGTATACGAACGCATCGCATCGCATCGCATCGAATCGAAAAAAATCTTTCATCTGGACCCCGCTGGAGCCGAATTCGCAGCAAGACTCACACCACAAAGTATATCAACTCGTGAAAGTCATCGTAAACATGAAGTTCTCAACAGTCGCTTTGCTCGGCCTCATGGCCACATCCGCTTCGGCCTTCACATCATCGGTCTCGAGACCGAACGGAGTTCGCGCCGCTACTTCCCTCAACAACTTCGTCGAGACCGCCGAGTACGCCGAGAGAGATGTCTACACGTTTGATGAGTGGGCCGCGAGCTGTGGTGTCCAAAAGTGCGACGGATTCCAGCTCACCACCAACGATGGATCGGATTACTTCGCCGTCACCGGTGCGGACTTGCCCGCCGGAACTCCCATTGTTTACATTCCTCCCGAGATGGTCCTCTCCTCGAACCGTGCTCAAGAGGAGTTCGGACAGAGCCTTCAGTACTCCGAGGAGCGCATCAAGGAGGGTGGTGTCGCCAACCAAATCCCTATTTTCCGTCTCGGTGTAAAGATTTTGGCCGAGTGGGAAAAGGGAGACCAGAGTCCCTGGTATTACTGGCTCAACTCCTTGCCTCGAGTCTTCATGAACGGAGTGTCCATGACATCCGCTTGCTTCGACGCCCTTCCACCATACGCCGGTTGGCTTGCGGTAAGTATAAAATTCTTGGATCATTCTAATTTTCGTTTCTTCTTGTGGTGAATTTTCAGGTGCCAACTGCAGTTGGCGTTTGATGGTTCGTCATCTTCTCATTCGATTTCTTCCGAAATTCCTTTTAACTTAACACGGCGGATTGTCGGATGACAGACAAAAGAGAGAATTAACTTTGTCAATTTCAAGAAGGCCCTCCTCTCTGCCCCCCTCAACGAACAAACGGTGACCAATGACGAGCTCGTCAAGTGGGCCTACAACGTTGCCCTCACCCGTTCCTACTCTCTTTCCTCGTCGTGCCGACGCATCGCTCCGTTCGCCGATTACTTCAACCACGACGCGGAACCCAACTTGGATATCACATACTCCGACTACGCGTGCACCGTTTACGCGAAGCGAGATATTGCTGCCGGAGAGCCACTCACAATGTCGTACGGAGCCGGAACCAACCCATCTCCACTCTTCGCCACATACGGATTCCTCGACGAGTCTTCTCCCGGAACTTTCTGCAAGCTCATGGAATTGCAGGGTGACATGGAAGAAATGAAGTTTGGATTCAAGGATCTTCTCTTCTACAAGAACGGCGAAATTTCCCCCGAGGTCTACGATCTTGTCCTCTACAGCATCCTGAAAACGGACCCCAACTTTGAGTTGGCCCCTTTTTACGATGCCTGCATGTCCGGCGATGACTGATACCAAGAACGCATACCACAGCCAATACTTCTCGTACACACTGGACTACCTTAAGAACCACGTCGACACAACTTTGTCAGAGCTTGACCGACTCTCGTACATGGCCGCTACCTACGATCCTGCCACCCACCCTCGTGCCCCGCTCATCATGCAGCACAACGCGTTTGTAAGGGAAACGTTTCAGGCTGTCAAGTACAATTTGGACTCCATGGGATAAAAATTTCAAATTATATATCGGTTCGATGCACAGCTCGACATACAACACAAAACAACCAAGTAGACGGAATATTTCGTAATTTTTTAGTCTTAGATGTAATGCACTTCAACTTCATCAGTCCAACGAAATCGAAGCCTTACGAACTTTGCAACGATCGCGTGATCAGTAGAGCTTCCTTAGTACACGTAGTACTTCAATCAGAATGATGTAGACTGTCTTCAATAAGGATTTCGAACGATTACTTGACGTGATTGGCTTGGCGCTATGGGGAATAAGCACTACCGATCAACTCCGGCAGAAAACTTCCAATACTTCGTACTTGCCATCTTTGTCGTAGTAGTGCTAGCTGTCCCAGTGTCAGTATTATTCCAGTTTGAAACATTTCCTGAACTTTGGAAACCGTCCGTCTGTGACTGCATCGTGATAGAAATAATCCGAGAGCCCAAATGACAGGTGGATTTTGCTACGATGCCTCTGCAACGCAACCTCCTTGTAACAGGGAAGAGTCTTTACTCGTCGAGTTCATGGACTTTGATTGAATGAAGACGTGTGGTAATTAACTATCTGACATAGGACGAGTGCAGTTCATAAATCATAGAGAAAACTTCCAAAACTACTCCCTAAGTATAAATCTCCTGTCAACAAGCAAATTGCCTAACAATCGATAGCCTTCCAGCAAGTACTTCCAATTTTGAAGAGCATCCCAACATGGAAGGAACACAATTCAGTAGTTTATTTGAACGAAGGTACTTTTATGTGTTGCATCACTTTTGCTTCAGAAATGATGCGCTTTTTGAAACGAGAATTAGTTACTTTTTTCAAGAGGATAGTGAAAGAGATCTTGCTCAGGTTTATTGTGCGAACCTCCGTTTAGAGTGAAATGTGGCGAGAAGCATCATTCAGCACATAGAAACTATGAACAACTCAGAGCCACAGATGAATTTGAGTACTAGGGTCTTCTTTCTGAATTCAAAGTGATACCTGCCAAAATCTACAACCCTTTTGGGCAGTCTAAGTGCATGTTGCCATGGAACAAGTTAAGTTGACATATCAATTGTGAATCTAAATCATTGTGATGTTACAGTATCTGCCCTATCAATTTGAACATCCATCATATCTTGGAATGATCAAAGTACTATGATGGAAGACTGATTCCGACAATCACTTGGTCTTGCTTTCAAGTACTGAAGATATTTGTTGTCTGGGGCATTCTTCTTAAGCAGAACCCTCTTTTGCACATGTTTGCCTTCAAAGAGATACAATACTTTCCTAGACAAGCAGTACAGCTCTCAAGTAAGACTGTCTATAATAAAAATTGGTGTACAGGATTAGAAGGTCTTACAGCTCCTGATTCTTATCTAGGCTGCAGTGGAAGTGTGTACAATTGCATGAACATAAATACATTTCTTTGGATACAATAGCAAAACTTGTTACAAGTATTTGTTCTGATGTGATGAATAATCATATCCTTTCAAGCATCATATAGAAGTGGTGTTCAGAATAGTTTGTGAACATTTCTTGTTTTCAAACACATGATGATCTGCTTGCAATATTTGAACTCCATCATAATTCTAAATAAACTTCAAAGAATTGATCTCTTCATAGATGTGGTGATGGGGTTGTCCAAAAGGGTTCTATCAATGAATTGCACCCAAAGCTTATTCAAACTATTCGTCTTATTGGAACAATTGAATACTACAGTGCTACAATCGTAGTTGTTCACATATGTTGTATTTCAAACAAACTCCATGACAAAGTTGCTCATATCCTAACACTCCAAATTCATCAATGCTTGAAGTGTTTTTGTCCATTCAATTCAAATACATTGAAATTAAGTACGATGTAAGTTAAGGTTACTGAGAAAATTGAAAGCATCCCAGAAGTACCACTCAAGTTAGCTGCAAGAACCATTCAGAATTCTAAGAACACATCTCAACGGCATCATCTTCTGTCACTTTGGCATACAAAATTATACTCTACTAGTAATGAGATTATTTTTGAACAATGTTCCACATGTTCTACTTTGTCGGCCAGCACAGCAGTAACATACTACTAGCAATTGCCTGCAAAATACTACTAGATGAATGGAATAGAATCACATCATGATGCAGTCTTTCTGTGTGAGCTATCCTGGGATCACAATGTCCTACCGGTAGTTACAACAAATAATGCATATCTATTCACATTACTCTCACCGTAATTTTTTTCAATTGTAACTGCAGTCATATATTCTAACTCAAAACATCGACCAATCATGCTGAACATCATTCGAAAAGGATATTCAGAATCCCGAAGGGCAATCGCAAGGTGTGCTACAAACAAGCATGAACTGACGATATCATAGTTGTGCCCCTCGTCAACAGAGTGATGATAGCATTTCGGATTGATTGCAAACTCCTATACCACCACCGTACAATGACCTCGAGTCTGTTACGACACGAGGAATCAATTCAAGATCCTCTACGAAAAACACTCGAGCCAATGATGATCATAAGACACGAATAGATCAATCAACATCTGCAAGCAAAGCTAGTCGTAATATTATGTAAGGTAGAAGTTTGATTTGAGTTGCAAAAACCATGGTTCCTCTATCAAACTAATTATGTAATAGTATTAAACTAATAAACAGTAGGGAGAAATGGTGATCATATCGTAGCGTGTCTCGGTGTATACACATCTTCCAAGAGCAAGATCTTGCACACACACCAGACAAGATCGAAGTCGTTTTCAAAAAACCCAGTAAGATCAAATCGTACTTTTAACGGTTGGGAGCGCTTCACGATTTTACTTAGTCAAAACCGATGCAGTTCCAGTTGATTCCGTTTCGTTAGTCGAGACCATGAATTTAATCCAAGCTGAGGTTTCCGGAAAGGCATCCAACGAGGGCGAAAAGGGAGAAGAGGGAGATGAACAAAAGTTGGAATCGATCGGCAGAAAGTCCGAAGGGGTACTCTTGTTCTTCGATGTCATCACGAGGAGCCTCGGCAACGACCTTGGATCGGGCAGATCCGGTCAAGAAAGCAGGGATGGTGCTCTTTTGCTTGCGCTCGAGCTCGGTAAGACCATCGTCGAAAACGTAGTCAGTGCGGCTCTGGGGGGTCACACGGGCCTTAGCAGCCTCCTTGTAGTCGAAGTCATGGAACGGGGGCAGTGTTGAGAGTGGGGTGAACGAAGACAGGCTCGATGGTTCGTCCGGCGGCTCCTCCAGAGATCTTGCCTCCTCCGAGCTTGAAGTTCTGGGCCTTATCGGCGAAAGAAGGGTATCCCTTGCTGGCAGGAGGGGGCTTAGGGGCCTTCAATACGGAAAAAGTTTGAAATAATTGGTATGCAGCGTTTGTTGTAGATTACGTTGCGGTGACAAAGCGACGTGCGAAAGAAGTAACAAAGAGTAACAGCACAAAAAACGTGATGAGCATACAGTGACTAAATCATTCTTTGCTCTACCTTGTCGACTTCTTTAAGACCCAAAAAATCTCTACTCCCGTTGTCGAGTTGGAAGAGTTCTGTCTACGTACAGAGGCGGCCTTCTTGACGGCCTTGGTGGCAGGGGCCTTTCCGACAGCACGGGTTGCGAACTGAGGGGCGTTGAAGGCGGTAGCCGAAGCCAAGAGCAAAGCGAAAACAGTGGCGAACTTCATTGTTGATATGATCTGAACAGGATTCCGATGTGTTTTTGTAATTGTGATCAGAGTCCACGGCTGCAATAATCGAAGCGGACGATGAGACAGATCCTACCTACAACAAGGAAGAACTTAGAGTGCGCGGAAGGAAAGCCATCATCGACCTTGTATTACTTTCTACGGTTTCGGGACCTTGAAGAGGGCATCAAGACGCGTGTATGGAATACGTGTTTGTTGAATTTCTTTGCTCGCGATCTTTGTATGAAGGTCTTGCCATCCTTCCGTTTTGTGAAGTTGAAGCGTATCATAGGTGATGTCAAAGTGCTACGGGAAATAAAAAATGTAAGCTACCAATAAGAAATCGGACAATCAACACTATTGAATCTTTACCGTATCCTCTCGTCCTCGTTCTGGTTTATGTCAAGAACAGCCGACTACCGTGCATCATCTATTGATCCTCTGGGAACTCCCTTGCTCTCTTCTGTCTTTCTCTCTTCCCATCCCAACAGCAGCGGTCTTCTTATTTTTCCCACAAAAGTCAAATAAATCAATCAATATATTGTCAAGATGAAATTCGTTGCTGTTGTCTCCGCCGCCCTTCTCGCTTCGGCCTCCGCCTTCGCCCCTGCTGCCACCAGCGAGGTATGTCTGGTTTGCGCCTCGATTCTCGATAGACGACCATCGGACTGCAATCCGAACGTAGATGGTTGCGCTCGTGCCGGAGGCCGACACACATCCCACTAGAATGCCTGGCCCTGCCGAATGAGTTCGTTGATTGCGATGGATTTCGTTGTGACAGTTTCCACGGGTGTAATGTGTTGGATTGATTGATGATCTGTGCAATAACTTCTTGTTCTCACATTCGCGTTTTTCGAAACACCAAACAATCATTGCAATCGTTGTTGCCGCACGCGTACTTACCGTACAGCGCGCCGCCACCGCCCTCAACATGGACCGCCGATCCGCCATGGCCGGAATCGCCGCCGCTGCCGGTGCCGCCGCCATGCCCGGTATGGCCCTCGCCGATGGAGCCACCAGCACCGCCTACCATCCAGAGACAAAAGTTCCGATACGGATCCCGAATTGCCGCCCTCAAGGGCGCCGTCGCCGCCGGTGACTTCGCTGCCGTCGCCGCCGAGAAGAACGCCTTCATCTTGTACAACTCTGGTGCCTACCCCGGAGCCAAGAACAAGGCCAAGTTGGCCGAAGCCGTCAAGGGAACCAACGCCATCTTCGCTGCCATCCGCTCGAAGGATGCCGGCGCCCTCAAGTCCGCTTACGCCGACTACACCAAGACCATCGACTTGTCCGACTACGCTTCCATCTCCGCCGACCAAGGACAGGGATACTCCTCCGACTACGATTACCGAGTTGGAACCAGCCAAGCCGCCATCTGGGTTCGATAAACACCGGGTTGTTGCTACTGGATACCACACCGGTCGCACGTTGTTGTGGCAGTTGATTGGGTTTAGCAGTAAACTTGCAACAGCGGCTTGAAGCCGAGGCGGTACGATTACAGCGGTTGATTTCTGTAGTCTTTCCTCGCGTTGAAGAATGCGGGGAGATAAAAAAGAGGCTCGATATATATAGTGTTATATGCAATCCAGAACAAAACGGGTCTTTTGATTACGAATAATTCCTTGGAGCGAAAGATTGAAAGAAATGGATGGAATGTACACTACGATAACATTGATTCATTTTAGATCTAGATTTTTGCACGCTTTTCCGAAACCCAGCCTAGATATATCTGTACATTTGTGGATACATCCCTTCGAAGACATTGGTCTGCCACAACGTACATAGCATAAAGCGAACGGTTCACTTGTGAAACCGGAGTCATGACGAGAAAGCAACCGTCATGCATCAAGACATCCTGCACTATTCAAATAAATAGTTGAACAACAATATTATGATGATAGTCGCAATGCCTTGTCCATCGGGAACCGATGGGAGACGTCGGAAGATGGCTGCGCTCTGGACAAACCGATGCCGGTGATGGATGATTCATTCGCACCGTAAATTACCGTGCAATTTGTATCGGCAAGGTAAGTTAATTACCCTCCTCGTTGACATCACTGATACCTACCGGTAACTATCATCCCTGCCGGTAACTACCGTACCAACAGAATTGGTTTCTTCGGTTTTCGGTTTCGAGTTCCCGTTCCCCGTTTTGATTTTTTCTTGGGCTTCTCGGACTGACGTCGGAGGAAGAATCGTACGGTAGCAAGTGTAACATTATTTTCTACGAAGTAACGTACTGTAACGCACAAATTCCACTAAGATTACCATACATACGATAATACTGATAATAGCCTACTACTACTAACATCACGAACCCCACCCCTAATCATCACGTAACATTACTTCGAATGTCATGAACCCTAGCTCTAGTGGTAGAGTACCGGTACTGTTCAATTACCGTAACAGTTACGTAGTAAGTTACCGGTAGTAATTAAATTAAAATACGGATAATTACTATCATTGCGAGTATGTGTACGTACATACGGAGTGGTAAGGTATGGGGCATGTATGATTTCGATTGGGCCAAAGTCGAGTTTCGGGAGTTTTCTGGATGGTTTCCCTGGATCCCGGAACGGGCTTATCAAACTGTGGTATGGAAGACCGACAAACCCACACTCGAAACAAGACTCCGATGATATTTTAATTATCATCATCTCCATCCCAAAAAAAAATACGAAGTATGCAATAAAAACGAAGTAACTTACGTTCGAGCACCGAATGTTACCGTACATTTGCACACTGCTCCATAAGTTACCGCACGGTACTGTCTTCCGCACGACCAATACCAACAATAAGTAAGGTTTGCACAGCCTAACGTATTTCGTAAGATTCCCTCGTGGTTTTTCATCGACGGTTTCGGCGTGCCGTGAAACGAAACGAAAGTTCGAAGCACTCCTTCGTTCGAGTAAAATTCCATACCGTACAGTAACCTTACCTGGTTTTTAGTTTCGTTCCAACAACCGGTTCCCGCCAAGGTTCAAAAAATCACCAAAAATAATTACCAAAAAACCTACCGTATGCCATCCCATCCCATTCCCCGAAACCAATTGTAATCTCACCGATACTATTGCTGTACAGTAACCTTACGGTATATTATCCCGTTCCCGTGAGCAGACACAAGACACCACCAGAGAGCACACGCACGGTTTCACGGATGTGACCCAGCTCCAAACCACCAGGCATTGCGTTGTTTTATTATTTCTTCCGTTCCAAATTTCGTTCGAATCGTTGGTTGATTGATTGATTGATTGGTTTTCCATTCCGTCCCACGATCTTCCTTCCTTCCTTCCCTCCCTACCGCCGCGAATCAATCATCTCGATCCAGCAAGCAATCCATCAATCGAGTGTCTTTTTTTGTCGTCGCCGAGAGGTTTGAAAGAAAACATGTTTTAGGGGCGTTGTTGGTTGGAGTCCGAACAAGAACAATCGAAACGAATCAACAATCAAATTGCGTTGCGTCGCGTCGAGTTGAGTTGAGTTGAGTTGGATCGAGTTGAGTTGAGCCGCATCAGGTTGAGCCAGATCCATCCACCCATCCATTTCCGTCGGCCATCGAGTGATCGACAAAAGCCAACCTCGTTCGTTCTCACAACACAACGCGGCACAATCCAACACCGGTCCAAAACAAAACGAAACGCAACGAATCCGAGGCCCGGATCAATCCGTCGATCCATCCATTCACCCATCCATTCACCCATCCATCGATCCATCCATCCATATCTATCCCCACCGACGAGCAGGAAACAACACGAAACGACACGACACGAACCGAACCGAGCATCCCAACCCTGGAATTTCCGTCTCTGCCACACGCGCACCGAATTCGCTCGCGAGCTCGATCCCCGGCAGAGAATCATCCCACCGATACGGTAATTACCGCACTCCTAACCAACACAATACTCCTCATTCCTTGTTCTACGGTAAATTACTTGCACCACAAACCAGAAACCATGGGCCTCTTTGGACGAAAGAAGAAATCCCCGGGCGGGGGGAGTCCCGGTTCCGGATCCCGGTCCTCCCAGGAGCAGGCCCGGGGTCGGTCGCCAACGGGAAAATCGTCCAAAGCAAGCGCCAGCGCCAGCGCGAGCGCCAACCCAAAGCCCAGCGCCAAGGCGGGGAGAAACCTTTCCCACGAAGTCTCCATGTATTCGAAATTCAGCGATCCCTATTTCGACGCCTCGGACGACGACGCCGAGATGGAAGCCATGACGGCCATTCCGGAGGCCGATTACCTCCGGGAAAAGGCCAATGGCACTACCAATTACAATATCCACAACAAGAACAGCAACAGCAACAGCAACAATCCTACCGATCACAAAAACAACAAACAACCGACCCGCCCGGGGGCCTCCCAGCCGCAGAAGCAACCCCACCAGCCGCGACCGAAATCGCCGCACCACCATCCGCAACACCAACTCCAGCACCAACACCAACTCCAGCACCAGCACCAGCACCAGCACCAGCACCAGCTGCAGCTGCAGCAGCGGATGCGGCGCGGCAAGAAACCCGGGGTTCCCCCCGGACAGGTGTACGAGAGAGCCGTCTCCCCGGTGAGCTACGTGAACGTGGACAAGTACTACCAGGACGCGTCTCCGTCCTTTCACGCCAGCTACAAGAATCTGCACGCGGAACACGCGGCGCAGAACAACCAGCACAACCACAACCCCAACGATAACAGTAACAGTAACAGTAACAGTAACAATGACGATGACGATGACCACGACGACGACATTCGGAGCGAGGACGGCGACTACGAACTGTCCGCAGCGAGGGAACCGCCGGGCGCTGTGCCGAGTCGCAAGCAACAACAATTGCAGCAGCAGCAGCAATTGCAGCAGCAGCAACAGCAACAGCAGCAGCACCACCAGTATCAGTACCAACACCACCCGAACCTTCCTCCGAAGCGCGCCCAGGGCGCCGCGACGCCCCGATCCGGCGCAACGACGCCCCGTTCCGGCGCCGCGACGCCGAGGTCCTCGCGGAGCGTGAGCAGCTCCGCGAGCCACAAATCGTATTCGAACAAGGCCGTTTTCAATCCGCACTCGAATTCGAATTCGAATTCGAATTCGACGACCGCCCTTCCGAATTATTCCAATTCGAATTCCAATTCCAATTCGCGCTCGTATTCGCACTCCAATTCGAGTTCGAACGTTGCCCTCTTTGATCCGCATTCGAATTCCAATACCGAGTCGCATTCGCGGTCGAACACCGCCCAGTTCGATCCGCATTCCAATTCCAATACCGAGTCGCATTCGCGTTCCAATGCCCATTTGCATTCGAATCATCACCATTCGAATCACAATCAGAATCAGAATCATCACAATCATCATCAGAATCATCATCATCCGAAACCGCGCGGGGCAAGGGACGGAAGCAGCAGCGCCCGGAGCCACGGAAGCAGCAGCGCCGCCCACAGCGCGAACAGCGGCCGCAGCAAGAACAGCACGGGGACCTCCCAGAGGGGAAACACCTCGACCCCGCAAGGGCAAGCGCAAGGGCAAGTTCAATCGCAATCGCAAGCGCAAGCGCAAGTTCAATCGCAAGCGCGACCAAAGCAGCAGCATCAGCATCAGCATCCACATCCGCATCATCAAAAGCAGCAGCAGCAGCAGCAGCATCAGCAGCTTCATCATCAGCAGCAGTATCAGCAGCAGCATCAGCATCAGCAGCATCCACCGCAAACACCACAACAACAATCGCGTTCCGCGGCGGTCCCCGCCAAGAAAAAGATTTCTCCCGCCGGAACCCTTGCCAAGAGGGTCATCGAGCAGCAGCAACAAGAAATCATGGAAATCCAGGAGCAGCAGCTCGCTCTCCTCCGGCAGCAGTCGTCGGAGCACAAGGATTGGCACAACGGTCAGCAGCACCAGCAGCAGCAACACCAAACCAGTCCCGCTGCTCCTTCGGCTGCTGCGTCGCCGTCGACCGGTCTCCCCGAACCACCCGACCTCAACGAGACCACCCGGGACCTGGTCAAGACCTTTATCGGAGAGATCTGGAACCGCGGCGAGATCCAGACCATCGCGAGGGTCTGCTCCCCCCGCCTCCGCTTCAACAGCGAGAACGGCCTCGAAAAGGTCGGCCACCAGGGATTCTCGACCATGGTCCTGTCGGTCCGGAGTGCCCTCGACGACTATCACTGCGAGATCCACTCCATGGTGGTGGAGGGACGCAAGTGCTTCTGCCGGCTCCGGTTCACCGGAAAGCACGTCGGGACGCTCCTGGGCTATCCGGCCACCCACAGGCTGGTCTCGTGGACGGGGGCGTCGGAATTCACCGTTTGTCCCAACCGGCATTTGATCCTCAAGGTGTGGGAGCTCGGGGACATCAAGACGCTGGAGAAGCAGCTGCAGGGCGATCCGCAGACCCAGACGCTTTCGCAGGCGCGGGCGCTGTCGCATTCGAATCCGCAGCGGCCGCGGCACGAATCCTGAGAGGCTGCTAGTTCGAGTTCGAGTTCGAGATCGAGTTCGAGTCGGCCCGTGGGGTTTGGGGACGAGGAAGGAATGGAATGGAATGGAATGTATACCGTAGAAACAATGGTTTTGATACGGAGTGCTGTGCGTGCATTGCACATTCTGATGCCCGGTTGCTTCCGAGGGAATTCGCGCAACGAAACCGATGTCTTCCGGGTCGGAACGAAAGCACGAACACGTCGGTCGGGTGGAGGGGGCAGGAAGATAGTGGATGGACATGCATTCATGCATGCATGCATGCATGCGTGTATGCGTGTATGCGTGTATGCACGCATGTACGTTCTGCTCCTTCCGCATGGAATTCATTCACTTCCCGATCAACTGCCCTTCGCGGAGACGCAATTCTCTCTGGAAAGAAACATTGAACTATCTGCCTGTTGCCGTGACTTTCAAAAGAGCAATGCGAACAATAAGTGTTTCGATCAATAAATAATAATTATAGCAAGTGAATAATAGTGTTCTAGATAAATATCACCAGAGTTGAACAGAAGCCATGCTCTCTGTATTCATACATGCTTCCGCGTTTCCCCGATTTCCGAGACTTCAACGGTTGGAGAAGAGCGGCACAAAACTGTTGACCGGCCACAGAAGCACGAAGAAGAGAATGAGGGACGAATCTAGAACAAGAGTGCAAGACTTTTTGGAGGCTACCAGGACCAAATCAACCACTGCGCCTGCAGGGAGGCAGCTTCCTGATGGTGACTTCCGCTCTACGATATGTTGTGGGCCGGTGTGTTGTTGTAAAAGATGCATTCTTGAAGAGTAAATAGCTAGCTAGGTGTTTTGTTTTGTGCTTTTCTGGTCCCATTCGTTTCGTTGTCTGTCCAACCAAACGACAAGGATGGAATCCCGCGTTGTTGCTTGCGGTCTCTACTTTTTCCCATTGCCGCTCTGCGTCTTTTGGAAATCCTTCATTTCCTTGGCAGCGGCGGATTGCGCGGTCCCCTGTTTCCTGTTCTTGCGCTTCTTGTTCCTGGCCTTTCGGGCCGCAACGGCGGCCAGGGCGGCCGCATCGACTCCTACCGGCTCGTCGTTCCTGCTGTTGTTGGCATTCTGGTTGTTGTTCTCGTCCCCAGCGGGGGGTTCGGCAACCGTCTCGGTCGTTTTCTTCTTGTTTTTCTTTTTCTTCTTTTTGTTGCGCGTTGTCACGGTGGGTGGTGGGGTGACCTCGTCCCCCTTTTGCGCGGCGGGCACCGAGGTGGATGCCGCCTCTTCCTCAGCCGGTGTGGAAGGAACCTCGTTGTTCTCGGGTTCCTCCCCCACGGTTTCTCCCTCTGGCGATGCCTCTTCCTCGGCTGGTGTGGAGGGAACCTCTTTGTTCTCGGGTTGCTCCTCGATAACTTTGGCGTCTGTCTCCACCTGGGCTGGCGCAGAAGCAGAGGCTTCGTCCGAGGGTTGCTCCTCGGTTGTTTTGGCCTCTAACTCTGGTGCTGTATCCGGTGTTGCCTCCTCCTCTTCTGGTGCGGGACTAGGGATTTCTTCGGTCTCGGGTTGCTCGTCGGCGTTGTCCATCTCTGTCTCTGTTTCTTTCGCTGCGTCGGCTTGCGTTGGCGGGAGATCTTCCGTTTCGGCTTGCATCTCGACCACAGGAGCAACGTCTCGTGCCGTCTCTTCCTCGTCGGATTTCGCAGGAATCTCTTCCGTTTCAACCTGTTCCTCCTCAACGGCACCGGCTATTCCGTCCGCCGCAGGTTCGGTTTCGGATGGTGTTGGTGGAAGTTCTTCCGTTTCGATCTGGTCCTCGACAGCGTCTTCGACGGGGTCTTCCACTGCCGCCGCGTCTTCCTCGACGGGGCTTGGTGCCGATCGAGGGGCTTCCTCCTCGACTTGCTGCTGCGCGGAAGCATCGGCGTCGGCATCTGCATCGGAAACAGCGTCGACGTCGGAAATGGCTTCTGGCTCTTCCGCGAGAGGTGCCGATGATTCCGTCGGTTCCTCCGGAGTCTCAGCGGCCTCATCGACAACCGCCGGTGATGTTGTCGTTGTCGTGGTCGTCGCTTCCGTTACGGCTTCCTTGGGCTCGGCAATCTCTGCGGCGGCGTTGGTCGCTTCCATGTCGCTGGTGAGATTAGTTGCTGGAACTTTCTTTTCCCCAATCTCTGCCGGTTTCTCGATTGGCTCTGGATCGCTCTTGCCGCTGCCGCTGCCGCTGTTACTGGTTCTGGCTTTGTCGCTGCCACTTTCGTTGTCGCTGCGAGAGAGCAAGGCATAGACGGTCGCCGCAACTGCTAGGGTGGCACCCGCTACCAGAAGGAGGATGCTGCTTTTGCTGGAAGACATGGCGAGGATTTGCTTGCTTTCGGTATCTTGGTTTCTTCTGGGTTTGGCGGTGGGGTCTCCGACGGGATCTTTGACGCGAATCAACGTAGCTAAGTGACTACGCTGTAAACCTTACGAAGTACAGTAGCTTGTAGGCCATTTGCAATTGCAAACTGGATCACAATTTCGACGGTTCTTGGTCAAAATCGATACAGTACAGTTGCCTTACGTAATAATGAATGATGTACGAAGTAAGCCTTAAGACTTACTTCGTATTCAGCATTTAGCGAGGATTTGATTGGGGATTGGAAGATCGCACTCGATAACGTACTTGTACTACTAACCTTAGTTGTAACTTTCTCAAAGTAAAGCTCGAAATGAACGAAAAGACGGCATTCTTGTGGTTGGAAATGAATGATCGTCCAATGATTTTGAATTCGATCTCTCGAAAACCTCCACTCGTGATTGATTAAGATGCGTTGGCGGGATTGATTCGACGACAAAAGAGGATGGTGTTGCAACGTTATGGTAAGGTTGTAGGTAACCCCGAAACAAGATCTTCCGATCGGCACCTACGAGAGTGACCAAGAACGAGCACGTATGTACCTGTAGTAATTACCGGTAGCAATATTTTAATAAAACAACGACAAGTACCGTAAGGTTTACCGTTAAGGTTACTGGAATACCGGTAGAATACGTGCATTCCCTGTCCCGACTGTGTCACAGCATCAATCCGGAGGGTTTTGAGACCAATATTATGAAACCGTACGGTACATATCACATCGGACAACGATCAGAGAGAAGAAACAGTGGGGTGGTGTCGAAGCAGGAGCTTGCAAATCCTCCGTTCGAGGTGATTTGCCACGCATCCTTCGACAGACTTCATGATGATTCGACAGAGATCACTTGGAATCAACAAAACAGCATTACTGCTTTGACGAGTCAAAAATATGGTCTCATGGATCATCCGCATCCGGAGCTCCACAACTTCTGTTATGATTCATTGCCCTTCCATTTTTATCGTGTGTCGTACCCATGCACAAAAAATAATACGAACACTATTTACTAATGTACTACACGTACAGGAGTATCGACGAAGCCCGCACATATGAATGCACCCATCCATTGCGATAGTCGTTAGTTTCTAAAAATTAGTCTACAATTCTGTGATACCGTTTCATCGACTCGTTGTGGTTTTGTGTGGTTGCGGCACCATTCACTCACTCGCTCACTTTGTCGGTTGCGTGTAGTCACTCACTCACTCACTGACTTACTTCTGTCCTAATTACATCCCACCGGCCAAAAATTGATCTCTCGCTTGGCGAAAGGCCTGTCCGAGCGTCATGTCTCCCGCGGTAACACCCGCGGGCAATCCCGGTGTTTGCGGCTGTCCCGACATGCCTCCCATGTCATGGGTCTCCTCGTCCCGGAGCAGGACCGCGGACGACAGCTTGGTTCCGTCCGTTTCCAGCACGATTCCTCCGTCGCAGTGTTCGTCAATCAACAAAAAGACCAGCTCGAGGTTGTCCAGGACCATGGTTCGCTCGGTCGTTCCTCCCATGAGCTGCGAGAGGGCGTCGTACATGCCCTCGCACAGGTGCGCCAGGACCAGCTCGGATTCGTTGGACGGAGCAATGTGGACGATCCGGACGTCCCCGCTGCCGCCCTGCGAGGATCCGCCGCAAAAGACGACCGTCTTGCCCCGGACACTGACCACCTCGGCGGCGTCGGGCCGCGCCACGATGCCTCCAATCTTTTGCTGGATTTCCTTTTCGAAATTGTAACGGGTCTCTTCTCGCGAGTGCCCTTCGTCCGCGGTCTTTAGAAAGTCCCCGTAGTATTTCCCCGCCAATCGATCGCCGTCGCTTCCCAGGACCAGGATGGCATCGACTTTTGGCATCAGCGGCGCGAGTTGCTGGCGAAAAGCAACGCAAGGCAACGCGAGGATAGTAGTAAAACATTAATTGTCGATTTTGGTTTGTTTCCGATATGGGTCATTTCGGGTAATGAATTGTCGCATCAATCAATGTCCAGAAAGAGTGGCACCCCGCATGCATTCAAATTCACAACAGCCATCGTGCCAATGCCAAACCAGTACATTGATTTCGTCATTGAGATGATGACCCGGTTATTTTCGTGTCGATCGTCGTTGCACCGGTTTCCCACGGATTGCAAGAAACCAAGTCGGTTCGTTCCGCAAAAACGAAAACGCAAATCAACGGAGGAGGGGAAGGAAGAGACGTCGGTAAGATCTTGGAATGATTGGAGTGGGCACATCGTACAAAAGCAAGAATCTTTGGTTCGAGGGTTCGACAATGGCGACGACGCTGACAAGATAGTTTTTGTTTCTTTTTGGGCAGTCTCCGATGGATCGTGTTTGGAAAATATCGGTTGCAAAGCTCGATTATAGTTCGGATTCCAGATTCCGTCCAATTGGGCAACAAAACACCAGGGTCAATAGAATCCTCGACTTCTTTGATTCATTTTATTGTGACTCGTGACTCCGGTAACAACACTAATTTTCCCTTTTGGCAGACGCAATGCCGACGGGGACACCTCCTCGTCGTTGCTGTCTTCACCTTCACCATTGTCGATTGCTTCCACCATCGATGAATGATTCAGATACATACCATATTGAAATTGTAATTGGTTTCGTAGAACAAAGTTGGATTTTGTAGACGATACTGAACGAGCTTGTGTCACATCAACGGAGTTGTTGCGGCACGGAGTGAGGATTTCACCAACAAAGAATGACCCGATTGCTTTTCTTGTTTGTTTCGTGAGTGTCTTTCGAACCACAATGAGAATGAATAATAGCCTTGATTATTGATTAGCCTTAATCCTATTATTATTCCAACATCTGTTGTTTGGTTTTTGTACGGTCCTTATGCATAACCTTACTGCATAAGATTACGCAAGCATAACTTTACTTGTACTCGTACATAGATTACATATTACATACGAGTAGTACCGTACGTACGTACCGAAGGAATGATTGAATCTCAAAATCAATCACCTCGTTTGGTTTACTTTATGATTGATTGATTGATTCATTCGATCGGACACCAGATGAACAAGAACATCATGGGCAGAAAAGCTGAAAGAAAAACGGTACGAACACTCAAAACTCAAAGATACAACAACGAACAACGAGCAACGACACTGAAGGACCCAAAATCACATCTTCCGTACCAGAATAGGGGAAGGATCATCGGCACGAGTTACGAGTCCGATACTCTTTCCAATAGGATTTGGCACCACTCGAGTTGTCGTTCCGAAGGCTCATCCTTTTTTCTCTGGTTGCTGGCTGTTGTCGTTAGCGGTTGTTGTCACTCCTGACACGGTGCGAAAGTCGGTCTACCATGGATTCTTCGCCATCCTTTGCGACAAGAATGCTGACGAACCAGCACATTCCTAACATCAATAGCCACAACAACAGATCCTTGTCCCAACCCAATCCGAATCATCGTTCCGAAGCAAGTTCATCGGCCGGTGGTCCAACGGCAGCAGCAGCAGCAGCAACAATATCAAAAATCCATGGCAAAGACAGCAGCTCCGGAATCCAGAACTTTGGGCTGTCTTCCGGGACGGACGCTGTTGGCAACAACCACAATCCCAGCAGGATATCCCACAGCGATCCTTTCTCCAACAGCGGGAGTGGCTACCAATCCCAATCGCAGCTGCAGCACGATGCTTCCGGACACTTACACGGACATGGACAACCCAGCACCAACCTGTTTCGAAGAAACAGCGGCGGCAGCAGCGGCGGCGGGAGTGGAAAGAGCCACCACCACCACCATCAGCACCTCAACAAGCATTCCACCAACGCCACGGACTCCAACCGACCCCGGCCCAAACCAAAACCCAAACCGAAGCAGTCCCCGACCAAACCAAAGAATCCCCTGCGCGTCCTGGGCATTGCCCTCATCGTCGACCACAAGGGCATCGGTGCGAGGATGCTGGCTCGGTATCCGACCTCCCAGTCCTCGGTCAAAAAGGTGGACGACGAGGACGAGCCGGATCCGGACGCCGATCCCAGCGGTCGGAATTCTCGTTCCGGACGGCCGGTGGGTGGCAGCAATGACGAAAACGACGACACGGACCAGGACGACGACGACGACGACGACGACGAGGGACTCGGGGACGATCGCAAGAGGTCCTCCAAGCACGACGACGATCTCTTCTTCACCCTCACGGCCCGACAGATGGCGAAACTGTTCCGGACGAAGCAGTCGCTCTGCAACCAGCCCATGACGCTCCGGGTCAACAAGACGGTCTTTTGTTGCCACGCGATATTGTTAGACGAGCAACACGAGACCGGAGGAGGTGGAAGCAAGCCCGACAATGACGAAAAAGATAGGGATGGTGAAGCCATGGACAATGAACTGCGGCTCTTCAGCGTGGTGGTTGCCCTGTCGGCGTCCAAGCACCAGCAAACGGCCCTCCCCTTCTCCAGTTTCTGGGACACCGGCTCCGGGGAAGACCTGGTGGATCTGGAACGCTTCGTGAAGCACGGAATCCTGGCCCCCGGGTCAAAGCCGATATCTGCAAAGGACGCCAAAACCCACAAAGACGAGGACAAGGATAAGAACAAAGACCAGGAAGCCGACATGCGCTGGAAAATCCAAAAGAAGAGGGAACAGACGGCGGCCCGGGTTTCCTCCACTTTTCTGGCCATACGGAGGGTCCACATTTCCCTGGTGCGGTTTTGCCGGGCCCTGCAGCGGGAGGAGCACCGCTGTGGGTACATGACGCTACAATCCTCCGCCCTCTTTCGGACCCGAACCGAGCGCCAGAAGCAATGGGAGGAGGCGCAATCGTCGGTTGCGTCCAAGGCCAATGCCTCGGCGGCCTCCGCGAGCGGGGGAAGCGCGGGGGACCGCAGTCCGTTTCCGCGCGCACAGTCCCACTCGCGCACCAACTCGTTCCTGAGCGTCCACACGGTGCTCGGTGGCGGCGGTGGTGGTGGCAGCGACGCTCGAAATCCCCGCCCGGTCCGGGGCACGGTGGAGAGGGAACAAGAAAAGGAGCAGGAGATCCTCGAATTGATGCTGGCCTGCAACCCGCAGGACCATCATCATCACCACCACCGCGAGACACAACACCAACAGTCGTGGTACGATTCGGAACACGGATCGCAACGATCGCAGCAGAGGCAGCACGGAAACCTGGTGCGCGATCTGGTCGCTGTCTTTCATTCCCTATCCCGCAACGACCAGGAATACCCCCCGACACCGAGCTCGTTGCTCTGCGAGCGGGATGCTGTCGTGTACGTGAACAATCATTTTGCCATCCCCATCGATGCCGCCGGACTGAACGGAAGCCTACACTCCCCGACGTTGTTTTCGTCCCCCGGTCTTGCTCCCTCGCACCACAAACGGGGCGTGCTGCACCAACTCTTCGAGGGAGGACCCAACGTTCTGCCCTATTACACGCTCCTTTTTCCCCACGCCTCCCCGTCGGAAATGCTGCAGACTTTTCACGCTTCGGGATCGGCGCCTCCCCAGCAGCTGGAGCACCTGCTGATCACGGTCAATCCCCAGAAACCCCTGACGCAAATCGCAATCGACGCGAACCTTCCCATGCACACAACGATGCAGATCGCCTCCTTTTTGGTGGGCCACGGGGCTTGCATCACCTCTCCCGTGGTCACCTCGAGGTCGCGACTAACTTGTCTCGGAAGTGACAGCATGCACCTGATCCGGGAACTGGCGCTGGAGTTTTCCCAAGCCTTTCCCGGGGTCAATCTGTTCGGGGTGGTGAGCTACCTGACGACGTCCTCCCGACACCTTGGGGACGCCATGGCGGTACTCATCGATACCGACAACGACGAGGCCGCCTGGTTGCGGGAGGCGCTCCTGGCGTCTCCCAAGTACCGGCTGTACAATCGCAATCGCGGACAGAGGGGCACCGACGGAGACAGCGCTGCCGCCAACGAAACGGGAGCCGCGATCCAAGAAAGCATCAGGAACGGAACCGTGAACTTGTTCCGGGAGGAAAAGGAAACGTACTCGCCGACGCTGCGACCCAAGAACTCCGCAACCCCCGATCCGATCTATGCCCCGCTGCCACCCATGTCGGTCCACGAGTGGCTCAAGGATCTCGAAGACTTGCTCTATGCCATTGCGGTTTGGCTCCTGTCCCGGGGAGTCCTGGTGCAGCTCCAGGAATATATGGTGGCGGTCGACGTTCCGGGACCAACACCGCCGCCCTCGCGCGTCGTGGACGGAGACGAGTCCAGCTCCTCGCTGGTCCTGCCACTCTCCGGGAGCGAGCTTTCCCGGCACCGCAGCGGTTCGGCCATCAGCAGCGGCGGCGGTAGCACCTCCAAACAATGCGACGTGGACGAGGACCTGTTCCGGGAATTGATGGACATGGACTATCTCAACGGCGACGTTTCCATCATGGCTCTATCGTGGCGATTGGCGATCGATGCCCGAAAACTCCGACACTTCGGATTGCGACACAAGCGCGTGCGGGTGATATCGCGGGTTCCTTCCTCGGGAGACGATTGGGAACCGGCCGCAACGACTGCAACTGCAACTGCTACGACCACGGCTACGACCACGACTACGACCACGACTACGAACACGACTACGAACACCACTACGAACACCACTACGACGGCTACGACGGATACCGCTACAGCGACCACAGCGGCAGCGGCAACGCCCCCGGAGTTTCCATCTACGGCCGCGGATGCGCCGGATCCCGTTGCTCAACCTTCGTGTTAGAAATTCTTTCAACGCGGCAACTGGCAAATAAGGGTTCGTGGATTTCGATGGAAAGTCTATGATGCATTGTATTGCATCACATTACATTTCGATGCATTTCACGGCATTTGATGCAAACAGAATCAAGGCGTCTTTGTCATTCAGGTCACACATGCGAAACACAGTGCGTCTCACAGCACTACTTTTCTAGCACGATATAAAGTACGAGTGATGCCCACAAAAGTTCTTTACATCAGTCGACTTGGAAGAGATAGCAGCAAAGTAGCGATAGAGTTGAACGAAAACAATGTCGGAGCCCACATGAGTCGTGGACCCACTCACGATGGCGTTGAAGCAAACAAAACGGCTCTACTATACTTTCTGCCTTCTAGACAAAGTTGGAAGTTCTGGTCGAAGGAAAAGTAGCTAAGGATTCCTAGCAGATTGCAGAGGTGGTCGATCTCTGCTGTTCAGATAGTTTAAACCGAGAGATAGATACCGTAATACTGTCGGGTTGGATGATTCCTACACTGTCACGAGCACGGTTCCCTTCCCGAGTTCCTGGAAATCGATTGAGTCGAATCGAAACTGGTAAGTATTGGTGTTTCATTGAAGTATGTATAGGTAACAATGGGGAGAACTATGAAACTGTGTAATAACAGGCATGCGCATACTCGGCAATCTTTGGAGAAAAGGTCAAGTCAGTGAGATGGAGACTTGTTGAATCAGTATAAACCGAAAAGTAAAATGATTCAGAGTCACACTTTTTTGAGTTTAATTGAAGCATTAATCTATTGTGGTAGCAATGGGGAAAACTATGAATCGGTGTAACAAAAGGCATGCACGCTGTACCCGATACTTTCACGAGAAAAATGATTTCAGTCAGCAGATGGCTGCTGGACAATGGGCTACTCAAACAAAGAAACCAAACACCGACCGCCAGCAGTTCAATGAACAAATGAGACTGACCCGGTTGTTCGAAGAGACTAGTACATGTTGAAATCAATTTATATTTGTATGGAAATGATCGAGTGAATAGCGAAGAGCGATATTAGCGGATAGGAAATAATGAGCAAACTAGAAGTGAACACTTCTAGCATCAACATGTGAGTAGTACACGTAATTGTAATTACCGGTACCAAGAAGTAGTATTGTGACAACGAAGCTCACTTATTTGAAAATAGTGAGCTTCGTTCTAATTTCGATTTTCAAAAAAATAGTTACAGTATCGGAAGGTACGGAGGTGTACTGTGATCACGAATAACGCAAATACGGAAAAATTAACGTATAACGTATTTTGTCGAGGACCAATAGAAACGTGTACGGTTACACGTAAGAATCAATAATAGCCCTTTACATCTTGTGCAGGACTGCGCGCTCGGCTTGCGACAACGGCTCGAGCCTAACAGGAAATCTAACACTCACTTTTTATGGGTGCGTGCCTGATGCCTAGCCACAGACCTGTCAGAAGTCAGTGAAATACGAACCACATGCCTGCACGGAACGTCGTCTCACCAACCTACTTATGTATAGACAATTGATGATCCGAACCACAACGACCGTGAGTTCCAAGACTGTCATTGCAACGAATTGAAAAGGCCCTGTCTCCGTTACACGTAGTAGCCGAAGAGTAATTGTAACGATTGATTACAACTTCTCGTATGATTCTTAAAGATACCTTCTTGTGGCGCATGAAGCTTGATCGATAAAATGGCTTGGTATAGACTTAGGTCGAGGTCCATCCTCAAAATTCTGCAGACGGCCATTTTGTTTTCGATCCTGTCGACCGTGTTGCTTCATCAGTCCAGCATATCGAGAAGAACCGAACAGGAACTCGAGATCGAAGACTGGAAGATCGAAAGCGGCCGGCGAATGACCGGAACGCCGGGACTTCGGAATGGAGAACCATCGCCACCGGCGCCGGTGGAAGCGAAAATCGAAAACAAGCAGCATATCCTGCCGTCTCGTCGTCTCGACGAAACGGAATCTCCCACGAGCCAGCTCGAATCCGTGGGACGGCACCCGAAACCCGCAGGCCCAACGGGCACCGCGGATGCGACACAGAAAAAAGCGGTTGCAAACGAACAGGAAGAATCCGAAACCACTCCGTTATTCTTTCTCAAACACCCTGACGAAAGGGAAGAACACGATCGTGTTCGCCCTATTCTAGCGACGGAAAATGATGCTGATCCGTCCGAGGAAGAGTCAGAGAAGGACAGTCCCGAACTCATCATTGTAAAAGGAGAGTCTGGGGAAATTGTTGTTGCGGAAAAGCAAGAAACGACACCATATGCAATTATTGGTGATCCCGAAGACGAGAGCGAATCAAACGAAAACGAAAACGAACGAGATATAGCAGGTGATTTCGAAAGAGATGCGGCAGTGACTGATACGAAGGACTACGTGAGTCAGGTGGAAAGTCTATCGGATCACGTGGATATCACAGAGGGGAACGAACCAAAAATTTTGTGGGGGATTGCAAGCGCTTTCGGGATGGATATGGAAACGCGCAGGCGAAGATTAATCAGAGCATCGTATCTATCCTTCTACAAAGACAATCAACATTTTGTGGACGATCGAAACCCAATATGCTCACTCATAGACGTATTGGAAAAGAAAGTAGACTTTGACGCGTGTCAATTGGTGTACACCTTCGTCATGGGTGGAAATCCAAATGGGGAGGGAGAGTTGATGCTTGGACCTGGGTCATCATCCTCCGACTACTTGGCTGACAGGACTGCAATCCCGGATGCAGAGCGCGACGCTACGTACCTCAATATAAGGGAAAACCAATTCGACGGAAAAATGCAGACATGGTTTTCATATGCATCGAGTCTTATCAATGAAGGGTTGAACTTTGATTATGTTGTCAAGGCGGACAGTGACTCATTGCTTTATCCGTCGTTGTTCTTCAAGAACATAAACGTTAAACTCCCACAAAATCCTGTTCGAGTGTATTCGGGAGTATCTGTCTCGCGGCGTCATTGCGGATTCAGAAGCGACGAGCACTGCTCAAAAATGATAAAAAAATACTACATGGGAGGCTCTGCCGAGTTTCTTTCTGCCGATCTCGCTCATTACGTTGCCTCACTCTCGCACGACCGAAGGCGGGAACTCGAAATCACCGAACACGAAGACATCACGATGGGGAATTTCGTTCTGAGTCATCCAGAACATGTCACGCCGATTGAGCTAGGTGTTCCATCAAAACTTATACGAAAGAAACCAATCAAAATTCCCTGGCTTTGGACCCACGACAAAAAGACAAAGTCGCCCGGAAAATGGTTAACCCTTTGGCTACAATACGAGCAAAATGTCCGCCGTGAAAATCAATCTGGTCGCAACGTCATGATTCTACGAGCGTCGAAACAAGTCGGTCAGTTGCTTGATACGGTTACTAGGTCAACGTGTGCAAACGTCAGGAAGTCAATGGTGGAATACTGCTTTTACAATATTTTTCAAGGCAAACCAGAATTGTACATTTCCAAATTTGGCACAAATTCTTCCACCTTTGTGTCTTCCTCCGAGATTGAATGGAATCCGGAAATCAATGTTTTGGAATTCGAACAGCCGTGGAATGAAAAAATCCTGGTTGGTGTCCAGAATCCTATCAATGAACACATAAGCGAATGGCTAGATGGGCTTACCGGAACAAACACTGGCAGAGCTCTCAGAGTTTCTTCCAGGAATCGAAAAGCTCTGCTCAAGCTTAAGAGCTCACCCGAAAGCGAGATTTTCGTAATTCGAGCCGAGCACATATGGGACGATGTTCTTTCCGTAGAAAAAGCGCTGGGAAATCCGATTGCAAACGAAATCGAAGCGAGCCACTGGCGTTCGATCTCGGACCCCGCGGTTCTGGTGAGAGCAAGAATGGCCGAGGGGAAACAAGTATCACCAGAAATGTGCTGTACACTGCGCGAAGAGATGCGTGCGTATCGAGAGTTGCTTCTCCTCGGAGAAAACCTAAAGAGACCAGACAGTACACTGCAGGAGTCTGTGGATGGCACCTATTCAATGTGTGGGGTCCAGAATTTTGAACAGCTGGAAGAAAAATGCATGGATTTCATAGCAACAACGGATCAATAGTAAATCCAAGACTTGATTCATTCACAAGCAACCGCTACGTTGACCCGATCGATGAGACACGGGTCGACGACATAAATAATGTATATTACTATAACAACTCGATTTTTCGTTCATACGACAGTCTCGCGCCATATACGGATTCATTCGTGAGTGATTGGGATACTACGTGGTGTTGGAAAGAGGACAAATCGTTTTACTTCTCCGTTACCAATCAGCCAAGTTAAGTTTGGAAAACTCAGAGAGGTTTAAAACAATCGGAGCGAATGGTTCGTAAAGCCTGGCGCCTTGTCCAGTACCACCAAACAAGCACATACTAGTTGGAAACATGAAAAAATAAATGATAACAATCCGTCTCCGTCTTTCTAGAGATCGATTTATTTGCTCTCCACAAGGATTGACAAATGCAGCACGTGCCCACCATTCCTGCACACACTCTCAACAAAACCAAAACCAAAACCACAAACAGCAAATCTTCAACAGTATAGTAGTGCGGTAACAAAAACTGATCCTGACTTTGCGCACAAATCTATTGTTCGTGAATAGCGAGCATCACCGCATAAATAGTATAATGCTACAAACAATAAATAATAGCAATACCGCTGCGTGTGCGGTTTCTTTCTTTCTTTTTTTTTTTTCGGTTCCGAGTTCGACGCGCTCTAGGAACTCGCCGCCTCCGCCACCGCTCCCGTACCGGGCGGCGCTCTCGCCGCCACGCGGTCCTCGGGCACGGTGCAGACCTTGGAACTCAGCCGCTCCCGAACGTCCTGCCAATCGACCTTGCTGGTGTCGGTGCTGAGCACCGGCACGTACACCGGAGCCGGCATGTTTTTCCCGAGCGGCAACACGTCGGGAGTGATCCCCTTCCCCTGAATCTCGGACCCGTCCGGCGTGATGTACTTGGCCACCGTGACCACCAGTCCCGCGCCGTTTTTCAATCCGTAGACGGCCTGGATGAGGCCCTTTCCGAAGCTCTTTTCGCCCATGGTGACGGCCCGGCAGTTGTCGTGGAGCGACCCCGCGAGGACCTCCGAGGCGGAGGCGCTCATTCCGTCGATCCACACCACGAGCGGGGTGTCGGGATCGATGGAGAGGTCCTGGAGCTTGGGCGTTCGAAAGGGCAGCTCGACCTGGTTGCTGTCCACCACGTAGGTCGCCACGCGGTCCCGCAAAAACAGGCTGGAGATTTCGATGGCCGACTGGAAGGCCCCGCCCGTGTTGCCCCGCAGATCCATCACGTAGGCGTTGGCCCCCTGCTTTTTGAGCTCCGACAGCGCCCGCTGCAGGGAGGAATTGACCAGGGTATTGAACTCGGACACGCGCACGTATCCCACCTCTGAACCCAAAAAAAAAGCATACCGGCATACCGACAAAAGCAGCGAGCAACGAAACAAACGCGACGCGACAACATGCCGCGGGGCACGTGCAGAAGAAAATCGGTGGTCGATTCCGGGGTAAAAAAGGTTGCGAAATCCCATCGTGTCCAGAAACGTCGGAGAACACACACACACACACACACACAAAAAAACAAACAAACGCACAAGAATTTGGCGCAAGGTTAGACACGAAATGGGAGACAAACCGAAATCGCACGCACGCACGCACGCACTCCGAAGAAGAAGAAGGACGAGTTCTCCTCGTGCGTGCGTGCAATGCGATGCGACAGGACGGGACAGGACAGTAAAGCGGGACAGCGCACGAAAGCAACGTAACGTACTCGTTCCGTCCGATCGGGTCTCGGAAATCTTGTACTGCACCGGATCCTTGACTTCCATGGTTTGCCGTTCCATCGTCACCACGAACGTCTCGGACGACTGCGGGTTCCCGATCGAGTCGATCGTGCTGGGACCCTTGTCCCGGAGTATCGAGAAGGAGACCTGCTTGGCGTTGGGATTCTCTCCGATCTGGTCGATGATGTCGAAGGCGTTCCGGCCCCGGGTCGGGATCCCGTTGACGGCCGTGACAAAGTCTCCCATTTTCAGGCCGGCCCTGTCGGAGGCCGACCCGGCGATGGGCGGGGCGCCGACGATGATGTCCTTCTGGGCGTTGGGCATGAGGGTGACCCCGACCCCGATCAGGTCGAACTTTTGGATGGCGGCGTACTGGTCCTTGTCCAGTATCCGGGTGTACTTGTCCCCGAGGGACTGGACCATTTCGTTCGCGATCTTCATGGACTTGCCCTCGTCGAACCGGATCTTTTCGAACTTGGATTCGACCCTTGCCCGGACGTCGTTCCAGTCCTGGGAGTTGAAGCTCCGATCGAGGTAGTATTTGTTGAGGAGGGTCCAGACCTCGTCGATGACGGAGGAGGAAAATTCTCCCCTCGTCGATTCCCTGGCTCGTTCCGCCAGTTCTTCCCGGGAGACTCCCTTGAGCAGCAAGCTCTCTTGCTGCGTTTGCTGCTGCTCCGGGGTCGTCGCGGAAACCGTCGTCGCGGAAGCATCCGTCTCGGCAAAGGCGGGAGGCACGGGACCCACGACCGCCGTTCCCGACGAGAAGAAAATGAGGGACGCTGCCGCGAAGGCTGCCGCACGGTGAGACATTTGATCCACAAAGGATTTGAATACACCATTGTTATCACCACCACCATCATTGCTATTGTTGTTGTTGTTGTCGCTTCCAAAACCGAGATTCAATCCCATTCTGTTGCTGTTGCAGTTGTTGTTCTTCGTTCCACCACAACCACCGCGGTGCGATTCTTCCCTCCCGTTGCCGATGCATCGGGAATCGATGGTCGCCCTCGTCCTCGTCTCGACGAACGAACCGCGACGGAGGGGTTGAAACGACACGCAAACCTCCGGGAGGACAATTCCAACCACCGCCAGCATCAACGCCAATCCGACGACCGTTGGCCGTTTTGTCGCCGAGATCACCGGATGGGATCTCGTCATCGTTTCTATCTACGGTGCGTTTGTGTTTGTATTTGTGTTTGTGTTGTTGTTGCGTGTTGTTGTTGTTGTTGCGTGTTGTTGTTCTTGCGTGTTTGATTCCCATTCCTTGCAATGAGATATGCTGCAGTTCCTCTTCCTCTACCGTAATTACCGGGTAATTAACTAACTTACTTGTAGTTGCAGGTCCGATAGTCCTCCTTGGTTGTTCGTTCCCTCCACGACAGCCATGCTATCGAGTAAGGTATCGAGATGTTGAGGTCGATCTCCAAGTGTGGATCATTTATTTTTGAAGTTTTCGGAACACCATTCCGTCCTCCACGTGTGTGACGCCTATACGTGACTAAACGAAAACTCGTGACTCAAAGAAGACCGCAGAGCCGCACATGAAGGAATGAAGGAACTCATCTCAATCATCAAATCAATCTCAATCAATCAAAATAATCGGGAGAACGGAAAATCTGAAATTTCGTGTCGTTCTCGGTTCTACCGGTATTAATTAAGATTACCACGAACGACAGAGATCGTATTGGTGCAAAAAGTTTCGGAGGAGAAGCCCAGCTTCCTCGTACTTGTCGTACGTACTTTCCATCAAGGAAAGCGGGTAACCTCACGAACTACGACGATATGGAAGAATAGTAACTTACTACTACTACTACGAATTGCGAAAAATCCTCTTGCATCCGACAAGCGTCGAACGTCGAGCCGAGCCCTTATCCTCCGATTCACTATTGCGTTTGCCATCGAGCAACTCCAGCGACACCTCTATTCTATTCCATTCCATTCCATTCTATTCCACAGCACTCCAAACACCTTACCATGGCCCGATTCTCTCTCGCAGCCCTTTCACTCCTGGGACTCGCTTCCCAGCACGCATCCGCCTTCCAACCGGCAACACACCCGGCATCCACACGCACATTCGCATCCACATCCACACGCACCAACTCCGCCCTGAACGCCGTCTCCAAGAAGGATGCCTACACCGTCACCCTCCTGACCGGGGACGGAATCGGACCCGAGATTTCCGCCGCCACCAAGGGCGTCCTCGACGCCCTCTGCGCCAAGCAGGGATTCTCCCTCGAGCTGAAGGAAGCCCTCATCGGGGGCGCCGCCATCGACGCCGTCAACGATCCCTTCCCGCAGGAAACCCTCGACCAGTGCCTGGCCTCGGACTCGGTCCTCCTGGCCTGCATCGGCGGGTACAAGTGGGACAACAACCCGCGCGAGCTGCGCCCCGAGACGGGTCTCCTCAAGATGCGGTCCTCCATGGGACTCTTCGCCAACCTGCGGCCCGCCAAGGTCCTGCCCCAGCTGATCGAGGCCTCCACGCTCAAGAGGGAGGTCGTCGAGGGCGTGGACGTCATGGTCGTTCGCGAGCTGACGGGGGACGTCTACTTTGGGACCCCCAAGGGAATCGATGAGGTGGACGGTGAGTGATAATAGCGATAGCGATAGTGATAGCGACAGGATAGCGCGATGCAAAACAAAAGAAGCGAATGGAAGAATGCGCGGAAACAATCCAATCCGCCGCTGCTCTCCGGTTCCGACAAGAACTGCTTCCGATCGCGGATGGCATGGCATTTTCCGTTCCTTCTTGTTTTGTTTGTTTGTTTGTGTTTTTGGCATCGTCTCTCATTCTTCCTTCTTTTCGACCCGTCGCGGACGATGATCATTTTTTTGTCAATCCATTGATTGGGTGATGCGTTCGTTCGTTCGTTCGTTCGATCGATCCGCACACCGAATGCCACGGAATGCGATTGCGACCCCATCCTCGCTTTGCGGTGACGCTGCCGTCCCCACCCAAAAAATTCCAAAACGAAACCAAAAAACCAAACGAAACCAAACAACCACAAAATTCAACCCGACCCGACCCCGACTCTTCCGAAAAACGCCCGAAACGACGCGAAACTTTCTCCCCCCGCGCAAAAATCTAGGCGAGCGCGTCGGATACAACAACATGATCTACCGGGAATCCGAGATCGATCGCATCGCCCGCGTCGCCGGCGACGTCGCCAGCAAGCGCAACGGCAAGCTGTGCAGCGTCGACAAGGCCAACGTCCTGGACGTGAGCCAGCTGTGGAGGGAGGTCGTCACCGAACGTCATTTCCACGGACTTTGCCGGCGACGTCGAGCTCAGCCACATGTACGTCGACAACGCCGCCATGCAGCTCATCCGGTGGCCCAAGCAATTCGACACCATCGTCACCGGCAACATCTTCGGGGACATTCTGAGCGACGAGGCCTCCATGCTGGTCGGGTCGCTCGGCATGCTGCCCTCGGCGTCCATCGGGGAATCCGGACCGGGAGTCTTCGAGCCGTGCCACGGATCGGCGCCCGACATCGCCGGGGAGGACAAGGCCAACCCGCTGGCCATGATCCTGAGCGCCGCCATGATGCTGCAGTACGACCTGGACCGTCCCGAGGAAGCCAAGATGCTGGAGGACGCCGTCGAAGCCGTTCTGGAGGAGGGATTCCGAACGCCCGACATCAAGATCGAGGGCGACGGATGCAAGCTCGTGGGATGCGTCGAGATGGGACGAGCCGTCGCGGAAGCCGTCGCCTCCATGGAAACCGTTGCCGCGTAGAGCGGCGGCAACCCGCGTGCCGGCAGCAGCAACGACAACGACGCATTTTTTATTCGAAAACAATACTAATAATAATCATAATATAATATAATACTATTTATTGATATAATTATAAGAATAAAGCAACATCTTTTTGAACTTCTATTACTATTCATATTACTATTGAATATAATAATATGAATAATAATAGTTTGATGCAATCCCTTGCCGACCAAAAAACATTGCCGAATTCACGCCGATTGATGGATTTGTACACTATTGGTATGTCAGTTTCTTTTGAAAAAATATTCATTGGTTGTCGTCTCTCTGCACTCGCTCGGTGGGTGACCGAATGCCACGATGGATTAGGATGGTTATCATTGTTGTTGTTGTCTTTGTTTTTGCTATCGTGCACGTACCCTGCTGTCCTTATAAAATCTTGACATTCTCATCAAACGTAACCGCCAAATGGTCTCCCATATCGATCAACTGATGCGACGACTCCACTCGAACCATGCCTTCGCCAGACTGCTCCGCGTGCGAAAAGGGCGTCACGCCGTCCTCGACCCACTGGTCTTCCAGCGCCTTCAATTGGAAGGGTTTCGGCAGGACCCAGTTCGCACCGCAGTTTCGGAAGTGGTCCACGTCCTCGGACATGACGTTTCCAGTGACCCCGGCAATGTAGGAGGAGCACCCCATCTTCCGCATGAGCTGGCAGGCATCGGGGCCGTTCATGACCGGCATCTCGTAGTCGAGGAGGATGCAGTCGTAGAATTTTCCATTCGCCATGGCTTCCTTGACCATCGCCACGGCTTCTTCGCCGTTGCACGCTCCCTCGGTAGTGTGTCCGTTGCGTTCCAGCAAGCGCTGGCACAGCTTGCGATTGGTGACCGAGTCGTCCACTACCAGCACACGAAAGTGCGGGATGGTGAATTCTTCGTACTCCAATCCATTTTCTTCGTCGGACAAGTGTTCCATGTATTCCGTCGAAAGCGCCTTGCTTTGCCTGTGTCCGGGTGACATCTCGTTTGGCAGTGTGGGATTATTGTCCAAATAGAGAGCCGTGCAGAGCGTGAAGGTAGTGCCTCGACCAAGACCCTTGGAGGAACAAGTGAGGGTCCCGCCGTGCTCGAGAACAATCCCCCGGGCAATATTCAGCCCCAGTCCACTGCCCCCACCGGCTTGGAGCTTGTTGCGATCGAATTGGGTGCCGTCCTCGAACACAGTGTCGACTTGCTCTTGGGTCATTCCCGCACCCTCGTCGATCACTTCCACCGAAATATTCCCTACCTTGGTGACCTCGGCCAGTATGTCCTTGTGCAAGGACACATTCTCCTGTTTTTGTTTGCGTTCCGGGAGCAAATCCACAGAGACTCGAATCGTCATGCGGCTGTTTTCTTTCGAAAACTTTAGCCCGTTCGATATGAGGTTGCGGAAGACCTGAATCAATCGGATCTTGTCTCCCACCACCTTGCAATTGTTGAGCATCTTGGTGGGCAAATCCGACGCCTTGAGGGGAGGACGATTCGCGATGAGTTCCTCGACACCATTTCCGTTGGTCTCGTTCTCGTTCTCCCACAATTCCGACGACATGAGTGGAGAAAAATCCATTTCCAGCGATACCAGTTTTTCCTTGGCGGACACTTGGAATTCTTCGACCGTTTTTTCCAACGCGCTCCACATGTTGATGAGAGACAGCTCCAGCGACAACGTTCCCATCTGGATCTTGTCGTAGTTGAGCAAATCGCTCAGAACCCCGACCGCCGCATCCGCGTTCTGAAAGACCTGGCCGGACAAGTTCATCCATTCTTCCAGCATGTCTCGTTTGACCACTACAACGTCTTCCTTCTCCTCGCCGTTGTTGCTCTTGCCCTTGTTGCTGCCGTTGGGACCCTGGTTGCCGTCCTCCTCCGACAAAGACACGGCCATGTCGTTCTGCAGGAGTGTCAGTCCCATGCAGACCGTGTTGAGCGGCGTCCGAACCTCGTGCGAGACGAAGCGGACGAATCGGCGCTTGGCCTCCAAAAGCTTTTCCTTGGAATCGAATTCCTTGCGGACGCAGTAATCGTAGGACACAAAGAGCAAGCTGGTAAAGATCATGATGGCGACGCTGATGAGGCAGGCCCGAACCGGCACGGAAACACGCTCGTCGGATGCTTCTGCTTCGCCGCCCATGATGCGGCCAACCTTCTCGACAAAGACATCGGTGGCGTAAACGTCCATAAAGTACTCGACGCTTCCGTCCATGAAGAGGCCGTCCGTGATGGACAGATTCAGGCGGCGAAAGTTGCCATTGTTCTCACCCTGGAGGTATTCGAGGTCGTCAAAGGGGACCCATTCGTCGTCCGGAGTGCATTCGATCATCTCCTCCTCCTTCGTTAGGTAGTATGTTCGGGTAAAGGTGTGGTGTTTGACGCAGGTGTGGGTTCGGTTTCCGACGTACTTGGCCTTGCCTTCCTCAATGTTGTAGGTGTGTTCCTTCCCCGTGCTGGTGTGGATGACCACCCGGATTCCGGAAACGTCGGGTTCAAAGGCTTGCTCCAGGAGTTCGTACCAAATCTGTTTGTGGAGAATGAAACCGGTAAGCTGAAACCAAAGCAAATAATAAAAAGGAAAAGAATCCCACAGGTGGGGGCAAGCAAACAATAAGTTAGAGGCGGTTTCGTTTCGCTTCATGGTTTTGGTGCCACCAAGCCACCAATCAATCCATAAAAAGTCAAACCCTTGCGAAATACAGTACAAGACAAGACAATCCAACTCGACGAGACGATCGCAAGGAGACAAACCAAACCAAACACATCAAACCGAAACAAAAAGCCAAACCCAACCCAACTCGACGCTGCTCGACTCACCGTTGTGTTGTCGTCGCGGGGATAAATGGGACTAAAGGTGATCCCAGCCGGACCGGTCTGAATGTCCTTGGCGTTGGTGCGCTGCCACAGCATGTCGGTGATGCTCCCGCAGTAGGTGGAGGTGTCCGTTCGTTCCTCGGAGCACCGGATAATGTCGTGTACCACACTGGCGCGATTGGCCTCGAACATGACGTCGAGCATCAAAGAGGTGTGGAAGCCAAAATTCGACTGGACGAAGGGGACCATGATGTGGTCGGGATTGGGGATTCCGTGGGCGGACCGGTTCGACAGGATGGGATACCGAAAGTCGTCCCACAGCTTGTTGTTGACAGCATCGTATCCGTAGCCGAACATGCCCTTTCCAAAAGCGGAGTGTCCCGTCACGTTGGGATAGCCCCATTGGTCCCAGAGGTCGAAGTAGTAGTCCTCAAAGTCCTTCTGTTGACCGCCGACGCTGCTGTCGCCGTATCCCCGGACGATCGTACAGAAACTGAGCGAACCCTGGGTCACCACCTGAAGGCTCGACGAAATTGGCTCGTAGCCCTCCATGTACACAAAGGGCCACTCGGAAGCGTCCGGATTGGCCGTCCCCATCATCAACGCCAGGGCATCGGTTGACTTTTTCTTTCGCTCCATGACCCAACCGACGCTGGACTCGGCCTTGGTGGCGATCGAGTCGAAGCGATCCCTGGCGAGCCGGGTCTCGGCGGTCTTGATGAGCTTGTACGAGGTGTAGCCAAAAAGGACCGCGCAACCCACCAGAACCACCGCCAGGGCCGTCCGGGCGAGGCCGATGGTCTGCTTTCGCTTGCGGGTCTGGGCGGTCATGGGGCTGCTGGCGTGGCTGCTGTTGGTGGTGCTGCGGTGCGCGGTGCTGAGGCCGGTGCTCTTGGTTCCGCTGCTGACGCTGGTTTTTCGGGAGCTGTTTTTGTTTTGTTTCGCGTTCTCCTGGCGGTCCTTGCTGCCCGCTCGGAAGGACTTGCTCCATTCGATCATCTGGTGGAAGGAACCCGAGGAGCTGGAGCGGGAGTTGACGGAAGATCGGGACACGAGGTTCTCGGTCATGATGATGATCTATTGTATTGCTTGGTTGATTGATATTACTGATATTGAATTGCTTGGTATAGCTTGGTTGGTTACCGATAGTTCTTGGTGCCAATCCGCCGGTTCAAAGTCGATGTGATGGAAAGCTTTTGTTGATTGGTGTTGGTGTTGGAGCGACTACGACAGCGACTTCAAATCAGGTCGTGGTCCGGTGGACTTTCGATTGACGTGTCGATCGGAAGCTGTTTGTCTTCGAAGCCCTCGGACGCTGCGTTACTTGATTCCTGCAAACGAGAATACAGGTACGAGTGCCGTGCGAGTACTGCTTGTTGTCACGAAATCTGACAGAGAACGAACGGATCACAATCACACACGTTTCGTGTTGGATATGTTGTGTGTTGCCGCAATCGGATGATGATGTTGTTAACTCGGTTGCTCCGAACAGAGAATTCTGGTACAATAGCACGAACTCAATACCGGAATTTGGATACAATTATTTTTCTTGTGTCTCGTATCCGCAGTGCTTTGTTGGAATGTTAATTAAAAATGCAGCGAGGAGCGAGATGCAAGAGAATAATATTATGTGTCTAATATGGTGCATGCGTGGTTGCCAGAAAACAGAGAACAAAAGAATGCTTTTCTTGACAATGATGTGCTGTTGTTTCTGCAATTGCTTCTCATGCATCGACCGAACATCAAAAGGAGCAAAAACTATTGTTTTTAAAGATTGAACTTCGTTTTGTACAAGTAAGGTAACCGTAACTTACTGTACCACTGTACGATCAATCACCAATATTTGGATTTCGTCGATAAAACGTAGACGGACAGTACTATTCCTACTGTATGGAGCCGTTTGGAAAGAGGAGGAAAATTACAAATTACATTATGTCACCAAATCCGGGAAGAAAGGTTCAGAATAGTCAAAGTTTTATCCGAGAAGAACCAGCTTGTTTCTGTTTCTGTGTCAAAAGGGCAATTACGTGGATCCTTCTGGGCGAACCATTCATGGGACTGATACTTCGAGTTTTCGAAGGACGGAATACGTACATCTATCTTTTCAGTCATTACTTCAATTGTCATGACTGATCTGGCAGATGCCTTAGGTTCTTTTATCCCGCTTAAAATATATTGACGATGGAAGGTTAAATCCAATGATAATAACTGTTGAAACGTTAAGTACTTTATCCATCAATTCAGGTTCGTAGTTGCGGGGCTACGGCTTTTTTCCGTGGCATGCATGCATGATTCATTGATTTTGGATAACAAGCGGTAAGATTACTGCAGCAAGTCGATGACGAACGTTGTAAAAAATACTTCGTAATTGTATTCCGTGCATGATAAAACTTCTTCTTCGTTTGTGTCGGGGAGGGATGTTGAAGCAATACCGGTAGCCTCATCGGGCAATTACACAACCCTGTTTGCGAACATGGACGGTCCCGTTTCGCTTTTTGCATACGAGTAAGAACTTGAACTTGTACATACTCGTTCGATATTATCGAACCAAAAGAAAATAATATCATTTCCGTGCATCCGTAAAGCCAACACAGTGAGATTTATGACAATATATTGGTACTACTAGTAACCTTACTGATACCAGGGGTGATAATAGACAGGGGTGCGTGAAAAAAAATTACCCATGCGTGCACAAATAACAAAAACTGTCCTCATTTTTCTTCGCTATATTTATTTTTAACTAACACTAGTTAAAATACCTTAACTTCAGATAGTAATAACTCCATCAAAAATCAATCCTAATCTATATTTCAAATATCTGCATTATGTTTTAAACTCTTTTGAAACAAGAATATTCAATAAAAATGAGGTTTTGAAAAAGTCTAAAGTCATCTATTACTGATACAAAGTTGAAGGCCATTTTTAGGCTCCCACATTGTTTGTATACCAATAGCACCGCCGGCAGTCGATCACTCCCACATCGAAGTTCTTCTATACTTTGCGGCGCCGGTCGACTTCAATTCCACCATCTGGATGTCCAAGGGTTTCTAGTGTACCTATGTTTGATATCCACCAATGGAGATGAATATAATCGAATCCCACAAGTGTTCGATACTTAGCTGTGGGATTGACATGGGAGTGACATGGGAGTGATCAACTGCCGGCGCTATTGGAGTACAATCGAAAACCTGCTATTACTACAAATAAACAAATAAACCAAAGCAACTCTAATTCATTATTTCTATTTTCCCAAATTGCTAAAGCAATCCTCCACTAAACAACCACTAAGAAATAGAACCAAATTGACAATCAACAATGGTGGTGTACTCAACAATCGACTGGTGGAGACGCGACACCATGGTGGAATCATTGAATTGTTGAATTCCCATCGTTGTCAGCGAAATCAGAAGCAGTTTGAAAAATAACTTTCCGAGGTCAATTTTCCAGCAAAAAAAAGGCTCAAACACACTCTCAATGCAAGGATTGCTCTGGACAAGAAAACACTTAATTCTCTTTCTTTGTTGATGACTCACCAGCATCGATTCCAACTGGACCACTTTGTAACACTCTATTACATCAAGACGCAACAATGGACAATCGGTTCGACACGTGGATTATGTACTGCAAAACAATAGCCTAGCACAGCCAAGATAAAATCAATACAGCGGGGGAACAGCAAGCAGCAGCAACGCATCAACCCTCCAATATACTACGGAGGGAAAACAAGCAGCAGCAAGCAGCGATGTGTCGATATACTACAGGGGGGACAGCAAGCAACAGCAAGCAGCGACGCATTGATATCGATCAATCCATTTGCTCACGATTGCTGTTGCAGAGAAAGCAACATCATGGAAGGCCAAAAGCCCGTAAAGTAAGTTGCGAACACCAAAAAAGAGATTTTCTGAAGAGTTTAGGAAGGCACTCAAACATGGGGTTTCCACTGAGAAAACAGCATACTTTTTAAGAGGTTGTAACAATTTCTCTACTACAGAATAATTTTTTGGCACCTTCCCCGCACACTCGAGGCGCACCCACTTTTTGGCAAGGCTGGTGCCGATCAATGCAGCAACAACAATCGCCAAAACTCTGCTACTCCAATTTGTTTGATTTGAGCTTGCTCCAGTGTATTCAAGCCTTGATCCAATTTATTTACGCTTGATCCAGTGTATTTAAGCTTACTCCAATTTTTTTATATGCTGGTCCAGTTTTTTTGTAATTTCCTGCAGCCTTTGGGGCATTTTATTTTTTTCCCGCAGCCACCAGTTTTTTTTTCAAATATGGTGTCTGCGGGAATTTTTTTTGTTTCCCTCAGCTGCAGGAGCGTTTTTTGCTTCTGCGGGAGCGTTTTTTGCTTCTGCGGGAGCGTTTTTTGCTTCTGCGGGAATTTCTTCATTTTTTCCCCTTAAATGTAGTTTCGATTCCCTCAACACATGTTTTTTGGAGGAACAACTGTAGGAAATTATGATTTCCCGCAGACTCAATCGGTTAGAACATTCCAAAGCCACGTGTTTTTTGTTCCATCCCCTGTTACGGTCTAGAGTAGAAATACACGATAAGAGTATTTTAAAGATGAAAGATTAATAAAATTGTGTTATAAAAGAGAATGGTTGAATACTTTACGAGATGGGAATGATTCCTTGAGTATCGGTGAACGATCGAATAATGAGATATTATTCGGTGGGCATAATATCAATAATCGTTGATGCATGGGAATCTTTGTTTATCTTGATATTTGAATAATATTCAGTATATGTACATGAATATTATTTATATATTCTTGTATATTGGAACGTATGCGGGATTCAATAATCATTTACGTCAACATGTCACATAGTTCCCCAATGATTAGGTGAAGTTTGCATGTGGTTCAATAGAATAGGTTCGGAGTTGAGTAGTATTGATGGAAAGAGGATATGCTTGTTCGGAGAACCGGTTGAAGATGATATATGCCCTTTGAGATATTTCAGAAGATATATGGTAATGTAGATTGAACTGGGATTGAAGAAGGTTCTTCGTGATACTTTAGAAATCGAAGATTTGTTTCTTGTTCTTGAGAGTGCTCGTAAAGACATGGTAAAAATAGAAAAAGAGTCGAAGAAAATTCTTTTCCTCCCCCAACTGTGATGTACCTCTCGGGGTAGTGGAGCTGATTATAAATTCGGTTGATTTGAAATCGATTGCTTTGTAGGCATAAAAACACCTCCTGTTGTAAAAGGATTGAGTAGGTAGGTGAAAAGCCGAGCGTTGGATGTGTTGCTTTGCCGTGTCTGCGATTGTATGTTTTAAAGCAGAGAGGGGACGCATTGTTAGTATGGAATTACATTGTTAATGCGCTCGCGATTTGCCGTATACTTTGTGCCATACCCCGGGTCTACTAGTGATTAGAATAGTAGTGATATGCAAATTGTGAGCTCTAGTGGTTAGTCTATTGCTACAGTTCCAAGAGCTCTTTGAATCGGCGATTCTATCGGCTCGCCGATTGTTTTCTTTTATCCTTATCCTTAATCCAGTCCCGTGTGTACTCGTGACTGTATTCTGGCGTACGGCATACTCCTCCATGGGACTGCTACGATTTGATGGGATCCCTGCAATAATAGGGATGGACTCTCCTGATATTAACCCGGTCGGTTACAAAGGGAGCAGTTTCAATAGTTACAGTTCCATTGTCATGGGTCTTGAGCACCTTGTAAGGTCCTTGCCGTGGGAAAGATAGTTTTGGGATAATGCCCTTCCTTTCCAGGGTGACATAGTCTCCTTCCTTATAGACATGGGGGATCCTCTTCTGGTTCTCCCTGATATTACTCTTGTGGATACTCTTTTGTTTCCTTGCTTGAATTGCTTCCCAATCCACCGGAAAATTCACCGGCATAAACATGTCCCTTCCAAACACCAATTGTGCTGGGGAATATCCCAGGGTGGTGTGGATGGCGCTTCTAATAGCATAGGCCGCCTTGGTAGTGAACTCCTCAAAGGGGTCCTTCTCGTGGAGGTCTCTTTGTTCCAGGTTAAAGGACAATAGGCAGTCCTTCAGGACCTGGTGGATTCTTTCCAGTACTGAGTTGGATTGTGGGTTCCAAGCGCCACTGGGCTTTCTTTTCATTCCCATGTTGTCACAGAGCTCCTGGAACTCTGCTTTGAACTCACTCCCGCCATCAAAACCAATTTCCTTTGGGCGCGGATACCTTGCTAGCCAAGTACTGTCCAACAATCGTTGAGTTTCTGCTGCGTTTGGCGAGTCCTTTAGATGGGCCAATTCAAACCATCCGGTCACTGGGTCCACCATGGTGAGAACATGGATGTGGTAGTCTTTACCATTTTTATTGTGGACAGTTGCAGGTCCCCAGAGGTCCACATTGACCCTCTGCCATTTGGTAACCTCAGCTGCTTTTTCCGGTAGTAGTCCATACTTCTTCCGGCCACTCTTTTTGAACATCTGGCACGTGTGGCAGTGTTTACAGAGGTCCTGGACGTCCTTTCGTAGGCCTTTCCAGGTGAACACTGAGCGAATGCTCTGTTCCATTCTCTTTTCTCCGGGATGGACCAGCATGCTGTGGTACCATTCCATAACTCTATCTTTGAGTTTGTCCGGGATCAGAATCTTCCCTCCCTTGTGGATTAGACTGTAACCTTCCACCGTTTTGGTGGTCATGCCGTGCACCAGAATACAGTCACGAGTACACACGGGACTGGATTAAGGATAAGGATAAAAACAATCGGCGAGTTGACAGAATCGCTGATTCGGAAGGCTCTTAGAACTGTAGCAAATAGACTAATCAATAGAGCTCACAATTTGCATATCACTACTATTCTAACCACTAGTAGACCCGGGGTATGGCATGATTTTAAAATCAAGCTGAGTGCTGATGACCATGAGCAGAAAGAGATCGATCGGCCAAGGCGCCGACGAGATCGAAAGACTGCCAGAAAATGGAGGCACAGAGAGGCAAAAACAGGGAGAAGGATATCCAGTGTCTGCAGCACAAGGAAGACCGACCCCAGCAACTGTTGGCGCCCAAAGAAGGGAGCAACAGCAGCAACAGAGACACCTAAGTACCTAAACAGGACCATGGTCGACAGCAGAAATAATCGAACAAAGAAATAATGAAATAAGTGTCGAAAAAGTGACACATGATCCAGTGAGTGGACTAATTGGACCAACACTGAGTGGATGGACAGACCGAATAGGGGATGCCAACCAAAACCGAAGTATACGGATATCCGGAAAGGTATATAATGAATACCTAAACACCACCAATCCCACGGGAAACGGGAAGTGGGACCGGCCCGGTGATTGCTTAATAGAGAAGCAACGCCGGAGAACCACGGGAATCAAATCCCACGTTATAAAAACAGAAACAACTCCGGAGAACCACAGGATTCCCGGGAACTAAAGAGAGAAACAACTCCCACCACTGGACAAACCAGGGGGAAAATCAGTTACAACACGAGTTATCACGAGAGCAATGAAAATCCAGCAAGAAAAACTGGAGGAACTGAGCAATCACTTTTTGCTCAATCTCACCACAAGCAGTGAAATAACAGAAATAGTGTAACTAAAGTAACTTAATAAACAACTGATTAAACCACCATGGCGACCAAAGGAACCAAGTTGAAACCTTTCAACATCACACGGGAGGACTGGCCGGAAGACGCCACCACCGTAAAGATGAATGTAGACAGCGAACAAGGTGGAGTCGCATTCAGCGACTACCTGAAGGTTCTCAACGGTACTGAAAGACCAGAACTCTTCCTTATCTGGAAGAGAGACTTTGACCAGAAAATTGCTGGCAATGACAAACTCCACGGAGACCAGAAATTGGAGGTTCTACAGAGAATCCTCTCTAAGGAAGCACTCGCACTTGTCCAGCGAACGCTCACTCGGACCTACTTGGCCGAACCGACCCACAAGGTCCACCAAACCAGACGCGTACAGAAAAAGATCCAGGAAATCGAGCAAAGGGACCAAGCAAACATCCTACTCTCAATGGGGCAAGACGCCACCGAAACTCCCACGGGAGCCTCCAAGGAGAAGGCAAACGAGAAATCTCCAACCGCCGACAAAACCGACACAGCCACGGCGAGATTGGACAAAGAATCAGAGACCGACAACCTCGAGTCCCCAATCCCAAAGAAAAAGGTCGCAAGCGCCCTCACCCAGTACTACCAATCCCAGGAGTACAGGAAGGATATCATGGAGGAGTGCATGCATGTCCTCAAGCTCAAAATCTTTGGCAATGACCAACACGGCAAGCGCTCGTATATCGTCCTCCGACGAGTCATGCGAGGCATGCGCGTGGACCTCAAACATGGCATTAGAGCCTGGGCCAATCGAATGGCCGAACTCCAAAGCTATCTCCCAGAATGCCTCTGGGAATGTGGCAGTGACCAAATGGAAACACCAAGAAGTTTCACCCAAGGAGAAATGAAGGAAATCTTGGATTCCAACATGACCCACTCCCAACGCGAGAAACTGGAGCACATTAGTTGGGACCTCTACACCCACTCCTTTAACACCACTATCGACAAGCTCGAAAACCTGGAAATCACCATCCGGAAGGAAGCAATAATGCAACAACGCATCACCGACCTCGAAAAGCAGACCGGTGTCACCAACAAGACTCCCAAGGCCGCATCTGGGGGAGGAACCCACCACGGGAAATCCCCTGGCAAAAAGAAGCGCCCTGTGGACAACAGCAACAAACAGCTATGCAAGACCTGTGGCAAGGTCCATGCCGGCAAATGCTGGAAACTAACCGGTGGTCCCTCCAAGAAGGGGAAGTTCGACCGGGAAACCATCAACCTGCTCAAGGAGCACTTTGTGGCAAAAGAACAAGACTCAGACGCTGTGCAACACTCCAAAACCCACTGGGGAAGGAATCTATCGAACCACGAGTACTCTTATGTACTGGCCACGGCCCAAGCTGACCACGACGTCTCTGATGACGAGATCGACATCTCCGACCGGGAACTCAAAGAGTACAGAAGAAAGTACAGAAAGACCTTTAAAAAGAAAGGCTCCCACAACTGAATGGCTGATACCATCCACACGGGACCCCGCATCATCAACAGATTTGCGGACGTCTGTGTGGAGGTATTGGATCACAAGGGAAGGGGAAGGATGCTCCGGGGACTACTAGACTCCGGTTGCTCCAAATCCATCATACTACAACAGTTTGTCGACCGAAGTCAACTAACGAACCGAGACCAAAGATCTGTCACCTACAACACGTATGGAGGCAAGTTCCGAACCAAGTCTGCGGCTTCAGTGGGACTGAGGTTGATAGAATTTTCAAACTCCAAGACCATTAAATGGACCTTCCAAGTGGACGAATATCATCACCACGAGGAAGTACCCTATGACATGATCATAGGATCAGACCTGATGGCACAACTGGGACTGGATATAAAATACAGTTCCCGAACAATCGAGTGGCAGGGTGACTCCATCCCCATGAAGGGACTGGGGGAGCTTACTGACCCGGACAAATGTGAGGCAGTATTCTTCGCCAACACACAGAGTCCAATCCTCCAACAGGAGGAAGAGAGGCAATCCAAAATTCTGGATGCAGACTACTCCAAAGTCGATATAGACGCTATGGTCAATGACCTGGAGATTGCAGACGCGTCCAAGGCAGCCTTGAAGAAAACGCTAAAGAAATTCCCAACACTCTTTGGAGGAGGATTGGGTCTTCTCAAAAACATAGAACCGGTATCCATTGAGCTACAACCAGGGGTCAAACCGGTCCGGCAGAGGTACTATTCTGTACCCCATGCCTTTGAACAAGCCCTCCGGAAGGAGATTACTAGGCTCTGCGATATTGGAGTCCTGGAAAAACTCCCTCACGATGATGACTCTCCATGGGCATCTCCTACTTTTTGCCAACCCAAAAAGACAGGGGACATTCGCGTTCTAACGGACTTCCGGAAGATGAATGCAGCCATCCAGAGGAAACCGTTTCCACTACCACGAATAGGGGAAACAATCCAACGGCTCCAGAAATTCCAATCAGCCACGGCACTGGACTTATCCCAAGGCTATTATACAATCCCCATCTGCAAGGAGAGCCAAAAGATTTGCTCTACCATTCTACCATGGGGGAAGTATGCCTACAAGAGACTGGCAATGGGAATCGCATGTGCGCCCGATATCTTCCAATCAGTCATGATGAACCTCCTCGGCGATCTGGACTACGTCCTGGTCTATATTGATGATATCCTAATCATCCAGAGAGAAGGGGAATCTGAACAGGATCACCTCGACAAAATCGATACAGTCCTACAAAGACTGGATGACGCCGGCTTCCGCGCCAACCTCAGAAAATCCTTTTTCATGCAAAAAGAAGTGGAATATCTGGGATTTCTGTTAACAACAGAGGGCATTCAGCCCCAGCCAAAGAAACTGGAGGCGATGAAGCGTCTGGAAGCCCCCAAGAACACTAAGCAACTCAAGATGTTTCTTGGAATGGTCAATTTCTACCGGGACATGTGGAAGCGACGCTCCCACATCCTAGCCCCCCTGAACAAACTAGCAGGGAAAAAGGGAAAAATGAACTGGTACTGGGGTCCAGCAGAGCAGAAAGCTTTCATGGAGGCGAAGAGGATGCTCGCAGATGAAGCGAAACTCGCATTCCCGGATTTTACGAAACCATTTCATCTCTACTCAGACGCCAGTGACAGGCAACTGGGAGCAACCGTATGCCAAGATGGCAAACCCCTTGGTTTCTACACAAGGAAACTGAACTCAGCGCAGCTCAACTACACTGTCGGGGAAAAAGAACTCCTTGGCATAGTAGAAGGCTTGAAAGCGTTTGAAGGAATCCTACGAGGACAAGATGTAACCATTCACACGGATCACCTGAACCTAGTATTGTATCAGCAGATGCCGACCCAAAGAATGGTCCGGTGGAGACTCCTCATGGAGGAGTTCCATCCGGTAGTCAAGCATGTTGCTGGCAAAGACAATGATGCAGCAGATGCACTGTCTCGATTGGACATCACAGATGACCCAGCAGACACCGTGGAATGGCTACCACCAAACAAGCCCCTCACCTATGCGGATGAGGAAGAGCACCTCCGGCAGCTCCTATTCCCGCTTGGAGAAGCGCCGGAAGAATTCCAGGGCAATAGTGCATTCCCACTTGCCCCGGACATGATTCAGTTCTACCAGCAAAAGGACACAGGAATCGTGAGTGCTCTGGAAAAAGACAACCGACTGACCACCAAAATGGTGGAAGGTTACAACCTAATCCACAAAGAAGGAAAGATTCTGATTCCCGACAAACTCAAGGACAGAGTCATGGAATGGTACCACAGCATGTTGGTCCACCCCGGAGAAAAGAGAATGGAACAGAGCATACGCTCGGTGTTCACCTGGAAAGGCCTACGAAAGGACGTTCAGGATCTCTGCAAGCACTGCCACACGTGTCAGATGTTCAAAAAGAGTGGCCGGAAGAAGTATGGACTACTACCGGAGAAAGCAGTGGAAGTCACCAAGTGGCAGAGGGTCAATGTGGACCTCTGGGGACCTGCAACTGTCCACAATAAAAATGGTAAAGACTACCAAATCCATGTCCTCACCATGGTGGATCCAGTGACCGGATGGTTTGAATTGGCCCATCTAAAGGACTCGCCAAACGCAGCAGAAACTCAACGTTTGTTAGACAGCACCTGGCTAGCAAGGTATCCGCGCCCAAAGGAAATTGGCTTTGATGGCGGGAGTGAGTTCAAAGCAGAGTTCCAAGAGCTCTGTGACAACATGGGGATGAAAAGAAAACCCAGTGGCGCCTGGAACCCACAATCCAACTCAGTGCTGGAGAGAATCCACCAGGTCTTGAAGGACTGCCTGTTGTCCTTCAACCTGGAACAAAGGGACCTCCACGAGAAGGATCCTTTTGAGGAATTCACTACCAAGGCAGCTTATGCGATTCGCAGCGCCATCCACACCACTCTGGGATATTCCCCAGCGCAACTGGTGTTTGGAAGAGACATGTTCATGCCTGTAAATTTCCCAGCGGATTGGGAAGCAATCCAGGCAAGGAAACAGAAGAGTATCCACAAGAGCAACATCAGGGAGAACCGGAAGAGGATCCCCCATGTCTATAAGGAAGGAGACTATGTCACCCTAGAAAGGAAGGGCATTGTTCCGAAACTATCCTTCCCACGACAAGGACCTTACAAGGTGATCAAGGCCCATAACAATGGAACTGTAACTATTGAAACTGCTCCCTTTGTAACCGATCGGGTTAACATTAGGAGAGTACACCCCTATTATTGCAGGGATCCTATTAAATCGTAACAGTACCATGGAGGAGTATGCCGTGCACCAGAATACAGTCACGAGTACACACGGGACTGGATTAAGGATAAGGATAAAAACAATCGGCGAGTCGACAGAATCGCTGATTCGGAAGGCTCTTAGAACTGTAGCAAATAGACTAATCAATAGAGCTCACAATTTGCATATCACTACTATTCTAACCACTAGTAGACCCGGGGTATGGCAGGTCAGTCGATTGTCTTTTTCCAAAGCGCTCATGATTTCTGCGTCCTTTTGTTGGTAGAACTGAATCATGTCTGGGGCAAGTGGGAATGCACTATTGCCCTGGAATTCTTCTGGCGCTTCCTCTCCAAGTGGGAATAGGAGCTGCCGGAGGTGCTCTTCCTCGTCCGCGTAGGTGAGGGGCTTATTTGGTGGTAGCCATTCCACAGTATCTGCTGGATCGTCGGTGATGTCCAGTCGGGATAGTGCATCTGCTGCATCATTGTCTTTGCCCGCAACATGCTTGACTACTGGATGGAACTCCTCCATAAGGAGTCTCCATCGTACCATTCGCTGGGTGGGCATCTGCTGGTACAGTAGGTTAAGATGATCCGTGTGGATGGTCACATCTTGGCCTTGGAGGATTCCTTCGAACGCCTTCAGGCCTTCTACTATGCCCAGGAGTTCCTTTTCTCCCACAGTGTAGTTGAGCTGTGCTGAGTTCAGTTTTCGTGTGTAGAATCCAAGGGGCTTGCCACCTTGGCACACAGTTGCTCCCAGTTGCCTGTCGCTAGCGTCTGAGTAGAGATGAAATGGTTTTGTAAAGTCTGGGAATGCGAGTTTTGCTTCGTCGGCGAGCATTCTCTTCGCCTCCATGAAAGCTTTCTGCTCTGCTGGACCCCAGTACCAGTTCATTTTGCCCTTCTTCCCTGCTAGTTTGTTGAGGGGGGCTAGGATGTGGGAGCGTCGCTTCCACATATCCCGGTAGAAATTTACCATTCCAAGGAATATCTTGAGTTGCTTGGTGTTCTTGGGGGCTTCTAGGCGCTTCATCGCCTCCAGCTTCTTCGGCTGGGGCTGAATGCCCTCTGTTGTTAACAGAAATCCCAGATATTCCACTTCTTTTTGCATGAAAAAGGATTTTCTGAGGTTGGCGCGGAAGCCAGCATCGTCCAGTCTCTGTAGGACTGTATCGATTTTGTTGAGGTGATCCTGCTCGGATTCCCCTTCTCTCTGGATGATGAGAATATCATCAATATAGACCAGGACATAGTCCAGGTCACCGAGTAGGTTCATCATAACGGACTGGAAGATATCCGGTGCGCATGCGATTCCCATTGCCAGTCTCTTGTAGGCATACTTTCCCCATGGCAAAATGGTAGAGCAAATCTTTTGGCTCTCCTTGCAAATGGGGATGGTATAGTATCCTTGGGACAAGTCCAGCGCCGTAGCTGATTTGAACTTTTGGAGCCTTTGGATTGTTTCCCCTATTCGTGGTAGTGGGAATGGTTTTCGTTGGATGGCTGCGTTCATCTTCCGAAAGTCAGTTAGGACGCGAATGTCCCCTGTCTTTTTGGGTTGGCAGAACGTGGGGGATGCCCATGGGGAATCGTCATCATGGGGGAGTTTTTCCAGAACCCCGATGTCACAGAGCCTGGTGATCTCCTTTCGTAGTGCTTGTTCGAAGGCATGGGGCACAGAATAGTACCTCTGCCGGACCGGTTTGACCCCTGGTTGGAGTTCAATGGACACCGGCTCTATATTTCTGAGTAGTCCCAACCCTCCTCCAAAGAGTGTTGGGAATTTCTTTAGTGTTTTCTTCAAGGCTTCCTTGGACGCGTCTGTAATCTCCAGGTCATTGACCATAGCGTCTATATCGACTTTGGAGTAGTCGGCGTCCAAAATTTTAGCTTGCCTTTCTTCCTCTTTTTGGAGTATTGGACTCTGTGTGTTGGCAAAGAATACTGCCTCGCATTTGTCCGGGTTCGAGAGCTCCCCCATTCCCTTCATGGGAATGGAGTCACCCTGCCATTCAATTGTTCGGGAACTGTATTTTATATCCAGTCCCAGTTGTGCCATCAGGTCGGATCCTATGATCATGTCATAGGGCACTTCCTCATGGTGGTGATATTCGTCCACTCGGAAGGTCCATTTGATGGTCTTCGAGTTTGAAAATTCTACCAACCTTAGTCCCACTGAAGCCGCAGACTTGGTTCTGAACTTGCCTCCATACGTGTTGTAGGTGACAGATCTTTGGTCTCGGTTCGTTAGTTGACTTCGGTCGACAAAACGCTGTAGTACAATGGATTTGGAGCAACCGGAGTCTAGTAGGCCCCGGAGCATCCTCCCCCTTCCCTTGTGGTCCAGTACCTCCACACAGACGTCCGCAAATCTGTTGATGATGCGGGGTCCGGTGTGGATGGTATCGGCCATTCAGTTGTGGGAACCTTTCTTTTTAAAGGTTTTTCTGTACTTTCTTCTGTACTCTTTGAGTTCTCGTTCGGAGATATCGATCTCGTCATCGGAGACTTCGTGGTCGGCTTGGGCCGTGGCCAGTACATAGGAGTACTCGTGGTTTGATAAGTTCCTTCCCCAGTGGGGTTTGGCGTAATGTTCAGAATCTGAGTCTTCTTTTGCCACAAAATGCTCCTTGAGCAAGTTGATGGTTTCCCGGTCAAACTTTCCCTTCTTGGAGGGGCCACCGGTTAGTTTCCAGCATTTGCCGGCATGGACCTTGCCGCAGGTCTTGCAGAGCTGTTTGTTACTGTTATCCATAGGACGCTTCTTTTTGCCAGGGGACTTTCCATGGTGGTTTCCTCCCCCAGATGCGGCCTTGGGAGTCTTCTTGGTGCCGCCGTTCTGCTTCTCGAGGTCGGCGATGCGCTGCTGGAGGACCGTCTCCTTCCGGATGGTGGTTTCCAGATTTTCGAGTTTGTCGATGGTGGTGTTATAGGAGCGGGTGTAGAGGTCCCATCCAATGTGTTCCAGTTTCTCGCGCTGGGAGTGGGTCATGTTGGAGTCCAATATTTCCTTCATTTCTCCCTGTGTGAAACTTCTTGGTGTTTCCATTTGGTCGCTGCCGCATTCCCAGAGACATTCGGGTAGGTAGCTTTGTAGTTCGGCCATTCGGTTGGCCCATGCTCGTATGCCATGTTTGAGTTCCACTCGCATTCCCCGCATGAATCGACGGAGGATGATATATGAGCGTTTGCCGTTTTGGTCATTGCCAAAAATTTTGAGTTTGAGGACATGCATGCATTCGTCCATGACATCTTTCCTGTACTCCTGGGATTGGTAGTACTGGGTGAGAGCGTTGGGGACGCTTTTCTTTGGGATTGGAGCCAATTCCTCTGGCTCTGTTTCCTCATCCGAGTTCGCCGTGGCAGTCGGTTTGGTTTTGTCGGCGTCGGGAGATTTCTCCTTTGCCTTCTCCTTGGTGGCTCCCGTGGGAGTTTCGGTGGCATCTTGCCCCATCGATAAGAGGATGTTGGCTTGATCGTGTTTTTCAATTTCCTGGATCTTCTTCTGGACCGGTTTGGTATTGTGGATCTTGTGCTTCGGTTCGGCGTAAAGAGTCCGAGTGAGCGTCCTCTGGACAAGGGCTAGTGCTTCCCCAGAGAGGATTCTCTGTAGGACGTCCAGCTTTTGGTCTCCGTGGAGTTTGTCATTGCCAGCAATTTTCTGGTCAAAGTCCCTCTTCCAGATGATGAAGAGTTCTGGTCTCTCCGTACCATGGAGGACCTTCAGGTAGTCGCTGAATGCGATTCCACGTCCGAAAACTGTTTCGCGACCCCTCCCAAGAATTTATTTAGGGGGGTTGCGATTTATTCCTGGCTCATTTTGACGTAGCTCGATTCCTAGCTCTCTCACGATTCGCAACCCCAATCGCGACCCAGATACTACCTCAATTACGAGAAAAAAAAATAAAATTCAAACTCGACCCAAATTTTTTTTTCAATCTGACTCATTATTACCGACCCTACCATCATTATATATTATGAGACTGTTGCAGAAATTCACTCCCAAAAATTGATTTCTCATCCCGACACAAAGTATTTCCCATCACACCCCTCAAGAAATTCATCACAAAAATCACAATTATTACCCGAAGCCCAGGAATCGCGACCCCCATGAAAAAAATTTTGAAACACTATGATGCAAAATATAAGTCTTTCTTTTGATAAATATTGATATTACTCTAATAATTGTTTATTCTCTGTTCAATTTTCTCACACACGCACACACAAATTTTGGTTCGTTAAAAGAAGTCGTCGTCCTTGAAATCGTCGTCGCTCTTCGTTTCGATCGTCCTTGTCTTCGTCGTCCTTGAAGTCGTCGTTGCTTCTCGCTTCGATCATCTTCGTCCTCCCTGAAGTCGTCGTTGCTCTTCGCTCCAAATTGCCTTCCTCTTCGTCGTCCTCCCTGAAATCGTCGTCCTCTCTGAAATTGTCGTTGCTCTTCGCTTCGATTGGCTTCGTCGTCCTCTCTGAAATCGTCGTTGCTCTTCGCTTCGATCGTCTTCGTCGTCCTTGAAATCGTCGTTGCTCTTTGCTCCGATCGTCTTCGTCCTCATGCACACCACACAAATTTTGGTTCAAACGATTTTTAAATAATGGTCATTGTGATAATTTCATCCATACCGGTATCTGTACTGCCAGTAAAGGTCTCCTCACATCGCATCATATTTCATCAGTTGCAATCGCATCATTTTGTCAGTTGCGATCCCATCATATTTGTCTTGCGATCGCAATATGTGTCAGTTGCCCCGTCGCATCATTTTTCGCATCATTTTTCAGTTGCCCCGTCGAATTAAAGTTGATTCTTCCCTATCAGTAGCAAGCAGGCAACTCAATGCAGAATTAGAACAATTGAAATCCATTATCAATACCCCAGATCTTGATGTGCTTCACTCACCGTTGCATTATATTTCATTTGCCGTTGCATCCTATTTCATCAGCAGTTGCGGTCGCCTCCCTATCAGGAGCAAGCAGGCAAGTCAATTATGCACAGTTAGACGAATCAAAATCCATGATTAATACCTCCTCCAACCTTGATGTGGTTCACTTACCATTTCCATCTCATTATATTTCAGTTGCCGTCTTTCTTGTTCCGTTCCGACCCAAAATTATGTGAAGTAAGATTTACGACACATGCATTTTCTGTCATGCATGTGTTTGCCGAGAATTGATTTCTTCTACATGATAGCAGTAGAGTTACTACTAGTAGTATGTACCGTACTGGAGTAATAGTAGAAACCAGTAGAAAACTGATGATGGTGATATCGCGCGCCACCTAAACCACAGAGAGCCAGCCCCGCTGCGCCATAATTTTGGACTACCTCTTATGTACTACTACCTACGCACTGCAGTAGTATGTAGCAGCAGTGTATAACTGTACTACTACTACAAGCAGCAAGAATAGTACTACCTCAGTGAATATACCATCAAATCAAATATCTGAATGAATCTGGCCATTCTTTGTGTGATTCCAGTGTGAATATTTCTCATCCTATGCATGGGCAAGAGTATGCAAAAAGAAGTATTCAAAAATCACCAATAATTTGGATGTCACCACTGAATAATTAGTAGTTGGCCCAGTACTGCGGAATTTACTAGAAAATACTGTAAAATCACATATCTGAATGAATCTGGCCAATCTTTGTGTGATTCCAGTGTGAATATTTCTCATCCTATCCATGGGCAAGACTATTCAAAAAGAAGTATTCAAAAATCACCAATGGTATGGGTGTCACCACTGAATAATTAATATTTGGTCAACTACTGCGGAATTCACTAGAAAAAAGTAGCAAATCACATATCGGAATGAATCTGGCCAATAGTTGTGTGATTCCAGTGTGAATATTCCTCATACTGTGCATGGGCAAGAGTATGCAAAAAGAAGTATTCAAAAATCACCAATAATTTGGGTGTCACCACTGAATAATTAATATTTGTTCCACTACTGCGGAATTTACTAGAAAAAAGTACCAAATCACATATCTGAATGAATGCGGCCATTCTTTGTGTGATTCCAGTGTGAATATTTCTCATCCTGTGCATGGGCAAGACTATTCAAAAAGAAGTATTCAAAAATCACCTATAATTTGGGTGTCACCACTGAATAATTAATATTTGGTCCAGGACTGCGGAATTTACTAGAAAAAAGTACCAAATCACATATCTGAATGAATGTGGCCAATATATGTATGATTCCAGTGTGAATATTTCTCATCCTATCCATGGGCAAGAGTATGCAAAAAGAAGTATTCAAAAATCACCAATAATTTGGATGGCACCACTGAATAATCAATATTTGGCCCAGTACCTCAGCATTTAGTAGAAAATACTCTAAAATCAAATATCTGAATGAATCTGGCCAATAGTTGTGTGATTCCAGTGTGAATATACCTCATCCTATCCATGGGGAAGAGTATGCAAAAAGAAGTATTCAAAAATCACCAATAATTTGGATGTCACCACTGAATAATTAATATTTGGCCCAGTACCGCAGCATTTCCTAGAAAATACTGTAAAATCACATATCTGAATGAATCTGGCCAATCTTTGTGTGATTCCAGTGAGAATATTTCTCATCCTATGCATGGTCAAGACTATTCAAAAAGAAGTATTCAAAAATCACCAATAATTTGGATGTCACCACTGAATAATTAATATTTGGTCCACTACTGCAGAATTTACTAGAAAAAATTACCAAATCACATATCTGAATGATTCTGGCCAATATTTGTGTGATTCCAGTGTGAATATACCTCATCCTATCCATGGGTAAGAGTATTCAAAAAGAAGTATTCAAAAATCACCAATGGTATGGATGTCACCACTGAATAATTAATATTTGGTTGAATAGCTGAATAGCTCACTTATTGTGACATGTACTTCGCAGCCAAAATATTGCTATCGAATCGTGATGTAGCAAAAGACATTCCCATGATGGGACTTGAACTGGCAACACCACATTCTGTGCACCCAATGGTGCCACTATTACTATCTACTACTGACAGAAGGGTGTTCTCTCTATCTTATAATGCTACTACGATCTCGGGGAAGGCGCATCGTGTATAATATGTACCACCAACAGTAAGGTACTGTACCTTCACCGCTTCGCGCCAAAAGATTTGTACCAGTACCGTACATGCAGTATACACCGTACTGGAAACCTACACATCCCCTGCCTATGCATACATACGTACTACTAGGTACTATGTATGCAGACATGTCATTTTTTCTTTTACTAAGACTGTAGACTTAGTACTGTAATCTATGTACATTGCTGTCATTTTTTCCAGTCAGCCTGTACAAACAGTACTGTTACCTACATATGTGCATCAATTACGTGCATCATCATCGCGGTGAATTTTGTTGTTCGATTTTCCGCCCCACATCTCCCTCGTGGAGGATGTGTCATAATTTTCATTTTCGGAGGATGTGTCATAATTTTCATTTTCGTTTCGGTGTTGGAATTTTCTGGCCGGACCAGTTTAAAGTGAGAGCAAGGCGCCTGGTACCATCTTGGAGAGACTAATGGCAAAGAAAGTAAAGAACTGATCACTCTTGAAATCCTTCCTGTTATCTTTTGTTATCAAGGTAGGGTGGGCTGCAGACCTTGAGTCATCTGGCTTACCCAGATATCTACGAGTACGACGCGCGAACGAACGAAGACGATCGGACCTGCGGAGGACAACGACGACGATCAAACCTGCAGAGGACGACAAAGACGATCGATCGGGGAGGGATGACGTACACTAAAAGGTACGACGAAGGTATGATCGTAGAAGAGGGGGACGACGACAACCGGGACGACGACGACGACCGGGACGACGATGACGACTAACCGCCCGTTGTTTACTATTTTGTACAACCACACACAGATCGTAGCAAAGAGCAAGGACGAAGACGATCGAAGCAAAGAGCAACGACGATTTCAAGGACGACGACGACGACGATCGAAACGAAGAGCAACGACGATTTCAAGGACGACGACGACGACGATCGAAACGAAGAGCAACGACGATTTCAAGGACGACGACAACGACGATCGAAACGAAGAGCAACGACGATTTCAAGGACGACGACGACGACGATCGAAACGAAGAGCAACGACGATTTCAAGGACGACGACGACAACGATCGAAACGAAGAGCAATGACGATTTCAAGGACGACGACGACGACGATCGAAACGAAGAGCAATGACGATTTCAAGGACGACGTCGACGAGGGGAACGACAAATGACCGATACGATTGTTGAAGAGGGGAACGACCGATACGATCGAAAGACAGCGATAGTTCTTTAAAAATATTCTCGTGTATTATCCCCCCTGTATTATCGATGCGTTGCTGCTTGCTGTCCCCCCATGTATTATCGACGCGTTGCTGCTGCTTGCTGCTTGCTGTCTCCCCTGTATTATCGACGCGTTGGTTGCTGCTTGCTGCTGCTTGCTGTCCCCCCCCCTGTATTGTAGACGAGTTGCTCCTTCTGTATTATCGACGTGTTCGTTGCTGCTTGCTGTCCCCCCTGTAATGTCGACGCGTTTGTTGCTGCTTGCTGTCCCCCCTGTAATGTCGACGCGTTGCTTCTTGCTGTCCCCCCTGTATTATCGACGCGTTGCTGCTTGCTGTCCCCCCCTGTATTATCGACGCGTTTGTATTATCGACGCGTTGCTGCTGCTTGCTGTCCCCCCCCTGTATTATCGACGCGTTGCTGCTGCTTGCTGTCCCCCCCCCTGTATTATCGACGCGTTGCTGCTGCTTGCTGCTTGCTGTCCCCCCTGTATTATCGACGCGTTTGTATTATCAACGTGTTGCTGCTGCTTGCTGTCCACCCCTGTATTATCGACGCGTTGGTTCCTGCTTGCTGTCCCCCCTGTATTATCGACGCGTTGCAGCTTGCAGGAGCGACAGATCGTTGCTGCTTGCTGTCCCCCCCCCTGTATTATCGACGCGTTGGTTGCTGCTTGCTGTCCCCCCTGTATTATCGACGCGTTGCTGCTGCTTGCTGTCCCCCCCCTGTATTATCAACATTGTTGCTCGCTGTCCACCCTGTGTCAAATTTTTTTTCTACATACCGTACGGTACTTCCAATTTTACTTCCAATTTTTGCACGACGTAACCCTTTTGTGTGATTGAAGTAAATTTGATTAAAAATTATTTGTTGTGTTGAGTCTAATGTGTCAAATGTAAAAATGGAATGAAAACGTGACGAGGGACTGAATATCAGGGTCTAGATCTGAACATTTGTCTCGGACCGTTGGGGGAGTTGAGAAAAGGGAGAAATATGGTTGAGAATAATGGAAAAAAGTTGAGAATAATGGAAAAAAGGTTGTGAAATAAAAAATTGGGGTCGTGTTTTTTTTAGACAAGCCGCGATCCGGTCGCGATCCGGTCGCGATTGGTCGCGATGGGTCGCAAAACAGTTTTCGGACGCACCCTTCTCGCTGTCTACACTCATTTTTACGGCGGTGGCGTCTTCTGGCCAGTCCTCCCGAATGATGTTAAAGGGTTTCAGTTTGGTTCCTTTAGCCGCCATGGTGAGTTAATCAGTTTTCTATTAAGTTTAATTCAGTTACACTATTTCTGTTATCTTGTTGCTTTGTGCTGAAACTGAGCAAGAATGATTGCTCCAGGTTCTCCAGCCCTTTGCGCTGGGTTTTGTTGCTCTCGCGATAACTCGTGTTATAACTGATTTTCCCCCTGGTTTGTCCAGTGGTGGGAGTTGCTTCTCTCTTTAGCTCCCGGGAATCCTGTGGTTCCCCGGAGTTGTTTCTGTTTTTATTTTGTGGGATTTGATTCCCGTGGTTTTCCGGCGTTGCTTCTCTGTCAAGCATTCACCGGGCCGGTCCCACTTCCCGTTGTCCCGTGGGATTAGTGGTGTTCGGGTATTCATTATATACCTTTACGGATATCCGTATGTTACGTTTTTGGTTGGCATACCCTATTCGGTCTGTCCATCCACTCAGTGTTGGTCCCATTAGTCCACTCACTGGATTATGTGTCACTTTTTCAGTGTGTGTTTTCGAATTTTTCGATTATTCCCTTTTGTCGACCATGGTCCTGTTTGGGTACTTAGGTGTCTCTGTTGCTGCTGTTGCTCCATCTAATGGCGCTAACAGTTGCTGGGGTCGGTCTTCCTTAGTGCTGCAGACACCGGATATCCTTCTCCCTGTTTTGCTTTTTCGCGCCTCCATTTTTGGCAGCCTTTCGGTCTCGTCGTCCTTTTTGATCGATCGGTACCTTTCTGCTCATGGTCATCAGCGCTCAGCTTGATTTTAAAATCATGCCATACCCCGGGTCTACTAGTGATTAGAATAGTAGTGATATGCAAATTGTGAGCTCTAGTGGTTAGTCTATTGCTACAGTTCCAAGAGCTCTTTGAATCGGCGATTCTATTGGCTCGCCGATTGTTTTCTTTTATCCTTATCCTTAATCCAGTCCCGTGTGTACTCGTGACTGTATTCTGGCGTACGGCACTTTGTCCGGTCTTTTATGGGTGTATTTGCAGCAGTCACTGGAGGTTCGACTTTTCGTAACTCCAGAGCACCTCTGTGGGTTTTGGATATAGATTTCGTGGGATTGCTCTATTATTTTTGGAGCTCCCTGTGGACTATTTGGTTGTCCGGAACAAGGTTGCCCTTGTTGTTGCTGCTGTACCCTTTGTTTTGTTTTGCGTCTGTACCCTTATCGATATCGATATATGATTCGATTCGATTGATTCATGGCTTTAGCGTCTGTACCCTTTGCAATTAGTTCGCGTCCGAACCGATCTGCGTCCAGATCTTTTATTGCTGTGATTCTCCATTTGTTTAGTTGCCATAACTGAATCTTTTATTTTATTTGGTTGATTGTTGTTGCCGTCACTGGGGATCGGACTGAGCGCTTTGATTTAGTTCGAACATTTTGTTTGCAACAGGGCTCATCTCTGTAGGTTCTTTCCCTCCTTTCTGGGGGTTCTCCTCCATGCGTCTCCCCAGTCAGCAGGGCTGAGCTGGCATCCAGGTCCAGGGGAGCTGGAGGCACAGTGCTTTGTTGTTTGTTATTACCGGGCTGGTTGGTGAGCCGGCGTGGTGATCGGTTGCCGTCGAAAGCGAGGCGTTTTGGGTTTGAAGATAATGGTACCTTCGATAGTTCTTTCAAGTGTTCCATCATGTTGGGCGCAGTATGATTCCATGGCGCGTTTCATGTGGGCTTGGAAGGATTCATTGGAAGCAGTGCTTCCAGTGTCATTGCTAGGAGCCGTAGCAGTGCTGTTGTTGCTGCTATTGCTCTTATTTCTTTTGGAATATCTGTTCCTTGGACATTCGGACCAGTCGTGGTTATGTCCTGGAATTCTGCAGGGATTGTTATATTTTCTTTTGCCACCGGATGGCTCCTGCTCTTTCTCTTCTTCTTCTTTGGATTCAGCGTCGCTGTCACTGCTATCAGAGCTGTTGCTGTCGATGCTGTCAGCGTCCGAATCAGAGCTGTTACTTCGATCGTCCGTGTCGTAGGATTGTTGACGTCTTTTAGCTTGACGCTCTAAACAGCTCATATGGTCCACGATGAATTGTACAGTGGTATCTTCTTGTATTCCTTGGTGGATCAGACCGTAGCTGTTGATCCATTTGCTTGGGAAGCTGTGTAGCAGAATGGTCTTGGCTTCTGTTGGTGATAGGTCAGTTCCATGTCCTTGGAGTTTCTTGGTATATTTGAAGAGGATTAGCATTCGGTCTGCATGGTCTTTACAACTGACGTTGCTTGGTTTCTTGCATGTTCGGAGATAGGTATGCATGATGTCTTTTGCGTCGGTTGCGTTGCAATGGTCTTGCTTGATAAAGTCAATAATTGCTTGCTTGTATCCATTCAGTGTTAGTGGATATCGACGTTGGTTGCTTGTTAAGTCTGTCCATTTTGTTTGAGCGTCAACAGAGAGAGATCGATTGAAGTGAGCGATGTACGTGTTGACTGGTAGACTTAGAAGCTTTGCGGCGTTCCTGAAGGCTTCTTCCACAAATAGGAATTCTTCTAGACCTCCTTTGTTGGTGAATAGAGGGATCTTCATGCTGTCTTGTCGTCCACTGGCATGTGTGATGGAGAGCTTGGTGAGTTTTGGCTTGCTTCTCTTGAAGGAAGGAGTATAATTAATTGGAGGATCTCCGTCCGAAAACTGGTTCGCGACCCCTCCCAAGAATTTATTTAGGGGGGTCGCGATTTATTCCTGGCTCATTTTGACGTAGCTCGATTCCTAGCTCTCTCCCGATTCGCAACCCCAATCGCGACCCAGTTACTACCTCAATTGCGAGAAAAAAAAATAAAAAAAATAAAATTCAAACTCGACCCAAATTTTTTTTCAATCTGACTCATTATTACCGACCCTACCATCATTATATATTATGAGACTGTTGCAGAAATTCACTCCCAAAAATTGATTTCTCATCCCGACACAAAGTATTTCCCATCACACCCCTCAAGAAATTCATCACAAAAATCACAATTATTACCCGAAGCCCAGGAATCGCGACCCCCATGAAAAAAATTTTTGAAACACTATGAAGCAAAATATGAGTCTTTCTTTTGATAAATATTGATATTACTCTAATAATTGTTTATTCTCTGTTCAATTTTCTCACACACGCACACACAAATTTTGGTTCGTTAAAAGAAGTCGTCGTCCTTGAAATCGTCGTTGCTTCTCGCTTCGATCGTCTTCGTCCTCCCTGAAGTCGTCGTTGCTCTTCGCTCCAAATTGCCTTCCTCTTCGTCGTCCTCCCTGAAATCGTCGTCCTCTCTGAAATTGTCGTTGCTCTTCGCTTCGATTGGCTTCGTCGTCCTCTCTGAAATCGTCGTTGCTCTTCGCTTCGATCGTCTTCGTCGTCCTTGAAATCGTTGTTGCTCTATGCTCCGATCGGCTTCGTCCTCATGCACACCACACAAATTTTGGTTCAAACGATTTTTAAATAATGGTCATCGTGATAATTTCATCCATACCGGTATCTGTACTGCCAGTAAAGGTCTCCTCACATCGCATCATATTTCATCAGTTGCAATCGCATCATTTTGTCAGTTGCGATCCCATCATATTTGTCTTGCGATCGCAATATGTGTCAGTTGCCCCGTCGCATCATTTTTCGCATCATTTTTCAGTTGCCCCGTCGCATTAAAGTTGATTCTTCCCTATCAGTAGCAAGCAGGCAACTCAATGCAGAATTAGAACAATTGAAATCCATTATCAATACCCCAGATCTTGATGCGGTTTACTCACCGTCGCATTGTATTTCATTTGCCATTGCATCCTATTTCATCAGCAGTTGCAGTCGCCTCCCTATCAGGAGCAAGCAGGCAAGTCAATGATGCACAGTTAGACGAATCAAAATCCATTATTAATACCTCCTCCAACCTTGATGTGGTTCACTTACCATTTCCAGTTGCCGTCTTTCTTGTTCCATTCCGACCCAAAATTATGTGAAGTAAGATTTACGACCGACACATGCATTTTCTGTCATGCATTTATTTGCTGAGAATTGATTTCTTCTACATGATAGCAGTAGAGTTACTACTACTAGTAGTATGTACCGTACTGAAGTAATAGTAGAAACCAGTAGAAACCTGATGGTGGTATTGCGCGCCACCTAAACCACAGAGAGCCAGCCCCGCTGCGCCATAATTTTGGACTACCTCTTATGTACTACTACCTACGCACTGCAGTAGTATGTAGCAGCAGTGTATAACTGTACTACTACTACAAGCAGCAAGAATAGTACTACCTCAGTGAATATACCATCAAATCAAATATCTGAATGAATCTGGCCATTCTTTGTGTGATTCCAGTGTGAATATTCCTCATCCTATCCATGGGCAAGAGTATGCAAAAAGAAGTATTCAAAAATCACCAATAATTTGGATGTCACCACTGAATAATTAATATTTGGCCCAGTACCGCAGCATTCTTTAGTAGAAAATACTGTAAAATCAAATATCTGAATGAATCTGGCCAATCTTTGTGTGATTCCAGTGTGAATATTCCTCATCCTATGCATGGGCAAGAGTATGCAAAAAGAAGTATTCAAAAATCACCAATGGTATGGGTGTCACCACTGAATAATTAATATTTGGCCCAGTACTGTGGAATTTACTAGAAACTACTGTAAAATCACATATCTGAATGAATGTGGCCAATAGTTGTGTGATTCCAGTGTGTATATTCCTCATACTATGCATGGGCAAGAGTATGCAAAAACAAGTATTCAAAAATCACCTATAATTTGGGTGTCACCACTGAATAATTAATATTTGGTCCACTACTGCAGAATTCACTAGAAAAAAGTACCAAATCAAATATCTGAATGAATGTGGCCAATAGTTGTGTGATTCCAGTGTGAATATTTCTCATCCTATGCATGGGCAAGAGTATTGAAAAAGAAGTATTCAAAAATCACCAATAGTTTGGATGTCACCACTGAATAATTAGTATTTGGTTAACTACTGCGTCTGATAACTGATTTTAGACGTGGGTCAAAAATTTTCGTGCTGGATGTCACCACTGAATAATTAGTAGTTGGCCCAGTACCGCAGGCATTCTTTAGTAGAAAATACTGTAAAATCAAATATCTGAATGAATCTGGCCAATCTTTGCTTTGTGTGATTCCAGTGTGAATATTCCTCATCCTATGCATGGGCAAGAGTATGCAAAAAGAAGTATTCAAAAATCACCTATAATTTGGGTGTCACCACTGAATAATTAATATTTGGCCCAGTACTGTGGAATTTACTAGAAACTACTGTAAAATCACATATCTGAACAAATGTGGCCAATAGTTGTGTGATTCCAGTGTGTATATTCCTCATACTATGCATGGGCAAGAGTATGCAAAAACAAGTATTCAAAAATCACCTATAATTTGGGTGTCACCACTGAATAATTAATATTTGGTCCACTACTGCAGAATTCACTAGAAAAAAGTACCAAATCAAATATCTGAATGAATGTGGCCAATAGTTGTGTGATTCCAGTGTGAATATTTCTCATCCTATGCATGGGCAAGAGTATTGAAAAAGAAGTATTCAAAAATCACCAATAGTTTGGATGTCACCACTGAATAATTAGTATTTGGTTAACTACTGGAAAATGTACTGGAAAAAATTACCAAATCACATATCTGAATGAATGTGGCCAATAGTTGTGTGATTCCAGTGTGAATATTTCTCATCCTATGCATGGGCAAGAGTATTGAAAAAGAAGTATTCAAAAATCACCAATGGTATGGGTGTCACCACTCAATAATTAATATTTGGTCCACTACTGCGGAATTTACTAGAAAAAAATACTAAATCACATATCTGAACAAATGTGGCCAATAGTTGTGTGATTCCAGTGTGAATATTTCTCATCCTGTGCATGGGCAAGACTATTCAAAAAGAAGTATTCAAAAATCACCAATAATTTGGGTGTCACCACAGAATAATTAATATTTGGTTAACTACTGCAGAATTTACTAGAAAAAAGTATCAAATCACATATCTGAACAAATCTGGCCAATATTTGTGTGATTCCAGTGTGAATATTTCTCATCCTATGCATGGGGAAGAGTATGCAAAAAGAAGTATTCAAAAATCACCAATGGTATGGATGTCACCATTGAATAACTGAATACATCACCTGGTGACAAGTGCTTCGCAGCAAAAATATTTCTATCGCATCGTGATGTAGCAAAAGACATTTCCATGGTTAGACTCGAACCACTACAGTACATTTTCACACAGTACCACTATTACACTCTAGTGCTGTTGAGCATGTGTTCTCTTTACGTTATAATGCTACGTACTTTCGGTTCATACTACTAGGTACGGGCATGTACTCACCACCAGTCATTTTTTGTTGTACTCAGCCAGTAGATTCACTACCAGAATCTACGTACTACATTGATGTCATTTTTTTCACTCAGCCTGTACACCCAGTACTGTAGACTACTACTGTAACGTACGACAACATAGTGGTGAATTTTGAGATTCAACGTATCCTGTATTTTCCGCCCCACATCTCCCTCGTGAAGGATGTGTCATAATTTTCATTTTCGTTTCGGCGTTGGAATTTTCTGGCCGGTCCAGTTGAAAGTGAACCACGAGGCGCCTGGTACCATCTTGGAGAGACAAACGGCAAAGAAAGTATAGAACTGATCACTCTTGAAATCTTTGTTACCGTTTTCTTTTGCTATCAAGGTAGGGTGGGCTGCAGTCCTCGAATCACCTGGCTTACCCAGATATCTACGAGTACGACGCGCGAACGAACCTGCAGAGGACGACAAAGACGATCGGAACAACGAAGACCGAAGACACTAAAAGGTATGACGAAGGTACGATCGTAGAAGAGGGGGACGACGATGACGAGCGAGCTGACGACGACGACCGGGACGACGATGACGACCGGGACGACGATGACGACTAACCGCCCGTTGTTTATTTTGTACAACCGTACAACCACACACAGATCGTAGCAAAGAGCAACGACGAAGACGATCGAAGCGAAGAGCAACGACGACTTCAAGGACGACAAACACGATCGAAACGAAGAGCAACGACGATTTCAAGGACGACGACGAACGACAAACGACCGATACGATTGTTGAAGAGGGGAACAACCGATACGATCGAAAGACGGCGATAGTTCTTTAAAAATATTCTCGTGTATTATCCCCCCTGTATTATCGACGCGTTGCTGCTGCTTGCTGTCCCCCCTGTATTGTCGACGCGTTCGTTGCTGCTTGCTGCTTGCTGCTTGCTGTCCCCCCTGTATTTTCGACGCGTTCGTTGCTGCTTGCTGTCCCCCCTGTATTGTCGACGCGTTCGTTGCTGCTTGCTGCTTGCTACTTGCTGTTTCCCCTGTATTTTCGACGCGTTCGTTGCTGCTTGCTGTCCCCCCTGTATTGTCAACGCGTTTGTTGCTGCTTGCTGCTTGCTGTCCCCCCTGTATTTTCGACGCGTTCGTTGCTGCTTGCTGTCCCCCCTGTATTGTCAACGCGTTTGTTGCTGCTTGCTGCTTGCTGTCCCCCCTGTATTTTCGACGCGTTCGTTGCTGCTTGCTGTCCCCCCTGTATTGTCAACGCGTTCGTTGCTGCTTGCTGCTTGCTGCTTACTGCTGTCCCCCCCTGTATTATCGACGCGTTGCTGCTTCTTGCTGCCCCCCCCCTGTATTATCGACGCGTTGCTCCTGCTCGCTGTCCCCCCTGGTGTATTATCGACGCGTTGCTGCTTGCTGTCCCCCCCTGTATTATCGACGCGTTGCTGCTTGCTGTCCCCCCTGTATTATCAACGCGTTGCTGCTGCTCGCTGTCCCTCCTGTATTATCGACGCGTTGTTGCTTGCTGCTGCTTGCTGTCCCCCCCCTGTATTATCGACGCGTTGCTGCTGCTTGCTGTCCCCCTCCTGTATTATCGACGCGTTGCTGCTGCTTGCTGTCCCCCTCCTGTATTATCGACGCGTTGCTGCTGCTTGCTGTCCCCCCCTGTATTATCGACGCGTTGCTGCTGCTTGCTGTCCCCCCTGTATTATTGACGCGTTTGTATTATCGACGCGTTGCTGCTTGCTGCTTGCTGTCCCCCCTGTATTATCGACGTGTTTGTATTATCGATGCGTTGCTGTTTGTATTATCGACGCGTTGGTTGCTGCTTGTTGTCCCCCCTGTATTATCGACGCGTTGCTGTTTGTATTATCGACGCGTTGCTGCTGCTTGCTGTCCCCCCCTGTATTATCGACGCGTTGCTGCTGCTTGCTGTCCTCCCTTTATTATCAACGCGTTCGTTGCTGCTTGCTGTCCCCCCTGTATTATCGACGTGTTGCTGCTTGCTGCTTGCTGTCCCCCCCTGTATTATCGACGCGTTGCTGCTGCTTGCTGTTTTATCGACGCGTTGCTGCTTGCTGGGGGGTATTATCGACGCGTTGCTGCTGCTTGCTGTCCCCCCCTGTATTATCGACGTGTTGCTGCTGCTTGCTGTCCCCCCCTGTATTATCGACGTGTTGCTGCTGCTTGCTGTCCCCCCCTGTATTATCAACGAGTTGCTGCTGCTTGCTGTTTTATCGACGCGTTGCTGCTTGCTGTCCCCCCCCTGTATTATCGACGCGTTGCTGCTGCTTGCTGTCCCCCCCTGTATTATCGACGCGTCGCTGCTGCTTGCTGTCCCCCCTGTATTATCGACGTGTTGCTGCTTGCTGCTTGGTGTCATTGTCAGTCCATACTGTGATGGTGTGTGTCGGACCAAAGGGAGGGTGACTTCGGCTTTCGCAGAAGAAATAAAATCCATAAGATCGTTCTTAACATAATAAGTTCGGCAATCAATGTTGGACTTCAAGTGAAATGAAAGTCCTCTACAGACATATCGGTAGGTGTGAAAGTGGCTCGATTCTTGTTTGTATCCCTTGAAGGATTTTGATTTTCTACTTCTTCCGGAGGCAATGCAGTTGCGACAATGGAATGTCTTGGGTATTCTGGGCTCATTGGCAAAGTGCCTTGGGTCGGAGGAAGCTTTCGGCATGGTGGTGTGTGTTTTTGTGATGGTGCGATGTCCCGGTATGTGATGTGACACCACTGAAAAAAAAAGTTCACAAAGGTGCGTGACGAAACACTTTGGTGTGATTGAAGTAAATTGGATTAAAAATTATTTGTTGTGTTGAGTCAAGTGTGTCAAATGTGTAAAATGGAATGAAAGTGTGAAGAGGGACTGAATGTCAGGGTCTAGAACAGAACATTTCCGTCGACACGTTGGGGGAGTTGAGAAAAGGGAGAAATGTGGTTGAGAATAATGGAAAAAAGTGGAGAATAATGGAAAAAAGGTTGTGAAATAAAAAATTGGGGTCGCGTTTTTTTTAGACAAGTCGCGATTGGGTCGCGATCCGGTCGCGATTGGTCGCGATGGGTCGCGAACCAGTTTTCGGACGTCTGTAAAGTCCTGCCATGGTTGTTTCTTGATTCGATTCAGAGCGTTCGATCGATTCGGTGTTCGATCGCTTCGTTGTTCTTGCTTCGATCGGTTCTTTCGGAGATTGCGATCGATCGTTGTTTCTTTTTGCTTGTCAGGGTATCGATGTATCCCTGTTGTTTAGGATAAAGGTTGTTTCTTGGATTCAGTACTGAGTTGGTTCTGTTTCTACTTTAAAGCACAAACAGTAATTACTGTGTTACGGTCTAGAGTAGAAATACACGATAAGAGTATTTTAAAGATGAAAGATTCATAAAATTGTGTTATAAAAGAGAATGGTTGAATACTTTACGAGATGGGAATGATTCCTTGAGTATCGGTGAACGATCGAATAATGAGATATTATTCGGTGGGCATAATATCAATAATCGTTGATGCATGGGAATCTTTGTTTATCTTGATATTTGAATAATATTCAGTATATGTACATGAATATTATTTATATATTCTTGTATATTGGAACGTATGCGGGATTCAATAATCATTTACGTCAACATGTCACATCCCCACTTGAACACACCAGTTTCTGCTCTACCGGTATTCATCCCTAATCCTTACCTACGGTACTGCAATCCAGCACCAATACCACTAGTAGTAGCGTTAAGCACTGAATTCAGATCCGTCACCACTACTACTACTTCAATCAACTACTACAATCAATCCCTGATTTTCTTAAATCCATCCCTATCATAATACCATCAACCCACCATGTTGTGACTCTAGGCTCATCCCTACTACTACTTCAATCCACTTCTAGTAGTAAGGTTTACCATAAATCACTGAGTCTAGATCTATTCTTAAAACAATCCACTACGAGTAACAAGTTACCACCATCAACTAAGTTTTTCTCGAATTTCTTGTACGTACATACCGGTAGATTCTTTACGGTTGTTCCTACTATCGTCTAGTGATGGCATTGTCAAAAATTGCGCTTGTTCATTTTTGATGAGCAATCTTAACATGTTCCGAAGTAAAGCTTACTCGTACCGTAAGGGTTTAGTCACTAACACCGTCATGACACCGTAGAATACAGTAGTTTTTCTACACGTGCATCAGTTAATGGTTTTAGTGATAAAACCCCCTCCTGTCACACTGTCTGTCTGCCTACCATAATTTCGATCGATAGAGGTTTGAAATAGAGGTTCAAAATCTCCGAGTCGAAATTTTGCTCACTTTTTTTTGCTCCCATCATGTTTTATTTGCAACACTAATAACAAAGGCATGTCTCTCTGTAACAAATAGACCACTTTAAACTATTAGATCGATCCACAAATTGGAGGGCTTCTCCTTCTTTATATAATAGAGCTCTTCGAAGCGTTCCTGTTTGAATCCTTTGAGAGGGGACCGAGATATTAATTTTCGCCGTACTTTCAGGTGTTTTTGCTTGCTGTTTCTTGGGGGGAGTGTACTCAGTCTACAGTTCGATTCTCAAAAACGACTTGTCCAATCCATCTGCAAATTGGAGGCCTTGTCTATCTTGATATAAGAGAGCTGTTCGAAGCGTTCCTGTCCAAATCGACGAAGAGGGGACCGAGATATTAATTTTCGCTGTAGTTTGGACCGGGGGAGTTTTCGGACCAAAAAAAGACGCAATTTTGCTGCTGCTTGGACCCTTCGATTCTCCAAACCAAGCGCTCCAATCGATTCGAAACTTGCAGGTCTCCTTCCTCTAATAGTGTAGATGGTGCAGCTACAAGGGGATAATTACGACACAGGTGGTTATGGAGATAGAGGGGGTGTGACAACTCTTAGTGCTGCGGTTGTTGAAATGGAGTTTTTTTGAGTTTTCGAGCGGATTTTGTGGCCCAATGTAAGAAAAGGTCAGGCACGCAAATAATAAGCTTATTGGGTATCATTGGAAAGCTCGTGACCTTGCCATTTCTCTCATCGAGTATAAATTAGTGTCCAAGCTGATGTCTTAGAGTGATTACAGTTAGACTAAACAGTGGATCGTTTGCTGTTGCTCTGGCTCATAACCAGTCCCCAAAAACAAGACGGTATTAGTGACTAAACCCTTACCGTATGCATTCATTAGCTAGAACATGCAGAATGAATCATCTCAATCAAAATCGATTTCGGAGATTTTGGTCGAGTAAACAAATAGGACCAATCGGATCAGTATTAGGCCTAAACTAATACGTAGTATTTGACTAATATGACTGACAAAATTAAATTGCCAAAATCTACTGCGCTGCAGCACGAGCAAGGTTAATCTTACTATCGAAGCATTATTGTTTTTAATGTTAGTACAAAGTAAGATTAAGGTTAACTTACTCGTACTACGAAATTCCTATCAGCTGATCCCCCCCATTTTTAATCAGATTAACTCGGGGAGTTTAGGGCAATTTGACCTTCGTCTGGTGGTACATTTTTCTACTGGAGTCTACTGCACGACTCAGTCATTTCCCAGAAAGAAACTCTGGTACTAATTTTTTACACAAATTCATGTACAAATTAGGCTACAACTCCTCCTGACCATGGTGATTGAATTGGAAGCAGTTGCAATAGACTTGTAGCCATACCACCTATGTCCATCCAACCCTTGTGCCCAGAGTTTGTTTATCTGGTGTTATCAAGTCAAGATTGGTTGAGTAGGAGCCAAAATGTAATTTTGAACAATATCATGTAGAATTAGTACTGGAGAGATTTCTCAACGAGTTGCCTTGGAGATGCTCTGTAGAGCCGTGTAGAAAAATGTACTACCAGACGAAGGTCAAAATGCCATAAACTCCCCGAGTTAATCTGATTAAAAATGGGGGGGATCAGCTGATAGGAATTTCGTAGTACCAGGGACTCGTAGATCACTACCGGTAGATGAGTCGCACTACAGATATGTACTACTAACCTTACCAGTAGTACGTACCGGTATCATTCCGATAGCTTTGAGCTTCCACAAGATAAACGGGTTGATAACGGACCGTCCGTCGTTCGAAAGTGCGTACGACTACGTGTACGAGCGCCCATAAAAGTGCGTGATTACGGGTACTGGTACGAGAAAGAGAGCCGCTGTACGGTTATGTTTCGAAAAGACTCATGGTAATGTTGTCATCGTCACGAAGTAAGTTAACCTTACTAGTAAGTTACTGTATTTTTTTTTGATAGTGAGGCCAGTAATTAAGGTTACCCAGATTCAGTTTCTTGCCTCGTTTGATGGTGACATCCCAAGCAAAAAAACGAAACTTGCACCAACCTCTGATTCCCAACGTATCGTTCGAAGCGCTCGGAACAGAGAATCTTTCGGATCAGTCAACAATCGTCAATTCTAGTTCCGATTCCGATTTGCAACTCGACGGAATACATCCACCTTCGGTTTGGTGACAAAGAAGACAACCAGCTCCCGAATATCGGTCACCAACCCGATTGCAGTTTCCGATATTATCTAAAAGTATTCCACTTCACTCCACTCCACTCCACTCCACTCCATCCAACCAATTCTGTTCTATTCTATTCTATTCTATTCGATCCGAAATGTCGAGCAACGACGGAAAATTGCTCGCCACGGCCGTCGGAGCCGCCACCGCGGGAGCCGCACTGGCTATTATGGCTCTCAAGATGATCGAGGGCAACGGCAGAAGCAACAACAACAACAACAACGGCGGCGGCGGCAGCAACAACCACAACTACCCGGGACACAACCAGAGCGTCCTGGCCTACCATCGGGACCCGCGACCGAAGCGGCCCACCGTCATCATGAACGATCCGTCCGATCTGCACGAGTCGATATCCCACGGGTCCATGCAACGCGAGTCGAGCGAGGCCTTGCTCTTTCCGCACAACCACGAGGAAAAAATGCGCCGCCGGATCGCCACCCGCTACACGATCGAGGAAGAAAACAACCTGGGCCGGGATTCGGTGACGGTGCGGGTGCCGGCGACGTCGGCCAACGTGGGTCCGGGATGTGAGTCGTGATTGTTTGTTTGTTTGTTCGTTTGATGATGATGTACCGTCGTATGAGTCCTAGTATTGTGTTGTGCTTTGCTTTGTGATGGCTTGTGTTCCTTGCATATGAACGATAGGAGATCATTACTGCAACTGCTGCAGCTTGGTATATTGAATTCTCTGTCGAGTGATTTTTTTTTTGGTGGGGAGGTGAGCCATATCGTTGTTGTTGCACTCTTCGGCAAGCACTCAACCATGCTTTTCTCGTTTTCGTGACGAATGATTGATGGAATCCGTTCCCTTTTGACTTTAAAAAAACCAATGCAACAAACAAATCGATGAATGGATCCCGACGAATGGATCCGGATGAATTGGAATTTCTTCTTCAACCGCCGTGATTGGAACACGAACAATTCGATTTGCGGAATTTTTTTTAAAATTTGTTGTCAATTATGTACACCAACCCCGCTACTGTCTATCACACCAAACCACCATCGATGATTGATTGATTGATTGATTCATTCCTTGTGGCGCGTCAGACGATTGCATCGGAATCGCGGTCGATCTGTGGTCCGAGGTAACGGTGTCCCGGGTCCCGGAGGGCGACACCGTCGGCTTTGAAATCACCGCCGAGGGGGAGGGAGCCGAGGCCATGCCCAAGGACGAGACCAACTATCTGGTGGTCGGCTGCAAGGCCGCCTTCGAGGCCGCCAACAAGCCCCTGCCCCCCCTCAAGTACCACGTCGTCTCCCGCATTCCCTACGCGCGGGGACTGGGCTCGTCCAGCGCCGCCATCGTGGCGGGCATCGTTGCGGGCCTCGTCCTGGCCGGCCACCGATTGCCCTGCTGGGGATCGGAAGCCCTGCTGCAGATCGCGGCCGGCATCGAGGGGCACCCCGACAACGTGGCGCCCGTAATCTACGGGGGCATCCAGCTCGGGATCCACAACGGCAGCCGCTGGCTAACGGAGCGCATCTCCAACCCGCCCGGCCTCCAGTGCATCATCTTCATCCCCGACTTTATCGGAAAGACCTCGGACGCCCGGGGGGTCCTGGACGACACGGTCACCCGGGAGGAAGCCGCCTTCAACATCGGCCGGGCCGCCTTTTTGGTCCACGCCTTTGAGACCAACAACCTCGACAATCTCCGGTGGGGGGTCCAGGACAAGCTCCACCAGCCGCAGCGGGGCAGCAAGCTCTACAAATACCTCTACCCCATGATCGAGGCCGCCGAGAAGGCCGGGGCCTGCTGCTCCTACCTGTCGGGGGCCGGACCGACCGTCATGGCGCTGACGAGCGGGGCCGCCGGGGACATTTTTGCGCAGCGGGAAAAGGAGCGAACCGACATTCTCGTGGCCAAGGCCATGATCCAGTGCGCGAAGGACCACGGCGTCGACGGAAAGTTGCTGGTGACGAACGTAGTCTCGGAGGGAGCCCGGGTAACCCACGTCGAGCCGCCCTTTTCCACCGGAGAAATCACCTACCGCGACAACATTTAGTATTGCACTACACTGAACCGAACTGAACTAAACTGTAATGGACACCAATTCACTTGGCTGCAGTGCAGGAGCCCTCCATTCATCCTCGAATCGTACCAAAGAGAACCGGAAACTCCCGCACCAGAGCTGGTCCCGCCGCGTGAGCACAACGAGCTGTCCAGTACTAGTATAGTAACGAATGCGTATCGCATTATTCTAGCAACCACAACCATACTCTAACAAATAACAACAATAATCACAAAAAAAGTACGAAGTTGATCTATCTGTGACTTTCCGATGCGATGTAACTCTGGAGTGATGGAACCGAATCCCGACGCAGATTCCTACGGGAGTCATGCAGTAAGTAAGTACTTTTACCCACTCTTCTCAGAGGGATATCGAGAATCGCATAGTGTTCTTATCGGCGTGTATCGTGGAAGGATTTTCGAAAAACCCACAGTCAACTATCTGCTTTCGGAAACGACACACACACACACACACACACACACGCGCGCGCGTACACACATGTAGAGTAATTTACTTTCCTCGACTAGAGCTCAAATCTTATTTTTTGACCCAGCTCGAGGCGGTAAGGGGAGCTCGGATGTACGAACTTCTTTTCCAGTCCGGTTTGTCTTCCGGAGAAAGCTTCGCGTCTGCTTTGTTGCTTTTTGGTAGAAGACGAGAGACCCGAAAACTTTTGCGCGGCATGTCCCGTTTCCGGAATTTCAGAGCTCACATCCTTATCCAAAAGTCTTCGCCACTGCGAGTGCGAGAAAACGAGCATGTTGACCGGAGTGATTTCTCAACAACGCCGTAGAAAAATGCTGAGGGGCAAGGCGATAGTATTTCACTCCCGGGAAAAGCCGCAAACAGCATGTGCAAAAACTATCGTCTTTTTTGGGGGGTTTCTTCTCGAAATGAAAAAAATTTGCCTCTCAAGGATGGTCGTCGTCTAGATGTGCTTGGAATGGAATGAAAATATTGCATTGTGCACAGACACGCAGCGCGACATCCGTCCGTCGCTGCATTAACCCCAGCCAGAACAGCATCTGCAGCTTCCCTTTTACGGGTTCGTTGGCTCGGATTTTGAGACCTTGATTTTCTTGTCAGGTGATTCTACAGAAGGGTCATTGGTAGAATTGTCACTATTTGATGACTCCATGCTTGAAAGCTGCTACTTTTTTTGTCGTGTTTTGTTCTCATCATCGCTACACTGTACACTACGTGTAGTTTTTGCAATACATTTCAAAATGTTCATTGCTCGAGATTCTGCGGCTTCGGACGTTCGATCCTCCTGCATTTCCATCGATTGCCATCTGGGCAGCAACAGCGAAGATCCCGATGCAACACTCGAGATCACAACAGGATGTTGGCTGGCTGGCTGGCTGAATGGTCCGCAGATCGCCCGATGCGGTGCGATGCGATGCGATGGGCTTGGCTGGGCTGGAACTCTGGAACTGTCCGAGCAAACCTTTGAATTGCACACAGAATGGTGGAATCCATTCGCCGTACAGAACAGTGAATTGAGAATGCAATCCGTACTGCGAACTCGTTGTCTCGTCGCGGTTGCACTGCATGGCTACCAATAGTGATTGGTGTTGGCTGGTTGGTTGGTTGGTTGGACAACTTATTTAGGTCCTCAATCGTTGCTACCGACCCCCGCTGGTCTCGGGCAAGAGGCTCGAGTGGTGGTGGGCAATCTTCCATTCCCCGTCTCGGTCTCGGAGGTACAGAAACGAGTACCGGGCACGGACCACCGCCAACGAATCATTGTCGGCGGTGGCTCCGGGCTTCCGCTCTGCATCCAGTTCGAATTCGTAAATCCCCGCGTCGTGGGCCCAGGATCCATCGGGTCCGATCCGGACGTGTCCCCCCACGATTCTGCCTTTGGGTCGGCGTTTCAGAAACGAGGCAAAGTAGTCTTCTACCGAGGCCCGGTCCGTCCGCGGCGCGTCCGACAGTGTCGGGAGGAGGATCACCGGGTTGGCGTTGCCGGTACTCGTACTAGTTGCGGTACTTTTGTTTTTGCTTTTGCCAGTACTAGTGCCAGCACCAGTGGGACCGTTGGGAGTCGACGAGGAGCCGCGGTGAGAACGCCACGTGCCGCGGGTTCGATCCGCTGTGTCGGTTTCGTCATCATCATTGGCATGCTCGTTCTCGTACAGATACAAGTTCGCCACCACCCTGGGATCGCCCGTCATCACGGCCTCGTTCCAGCGGTCAAAGATGGCGCGGATTTCGTCCTTGGTTGTGTTAATGTTGTTGTTGTTGTTGTTGTTGACTTTATTGTTTTTGTTCAATGGCAATGGAGGTTCGTTCCATGATCCGTATTGGTGATGGGTGAGGAACTCCGTTTTGTACCGGTCATGGCTCTGTGCCTGGAGCAGGATCAACAGCCCACAACCGAGACAGCAGACGATCCGCAGGAGCCGGCGCTGCCGGGCGATGCCGCCGGGCCAAGGTTTATCCTGTTTGGAGGCGGCGATGATCTTGCCGCTGCTGCTGCTGCTGCTGCTGCTGGAAATGTTGCTGTTGATGCTGTTGCAACTGCCGCTTCTGATAATGGTGGTGGAAAGGAGGTGTTGGAGACTCATGGATTGATTGATTGATGCATTGCTGGTTTTCTCTTGGAACAGTGATCTACAGTACCGTTCTCACCAACGTTAGTTGAATGCAAGTCTCTCTCTCTCTCTCTCTCATCAAAAGTCTTCCGTCGTTTTTTGTTCATTGTTCCACAAAGAAGAGTTGCGCTCGACGAAAAAAAAACAAAGTTTGCGGACGGCGTTCAAAAAGGAACAGAAATGAGAATTCAAAATGCGCGAGTCGGTGTCATACTCGTACGTACAATGCATACATCATCACAAGATTACGATGCCAATGCTCATTATTCGTCGGAGTCGCACATGCATCCGACATGATTTTGAAAGTCATCCACGAATTGGTGGTCATTGTTGAATGGTTTTAGCAACCTTAATTCGTACGTACAAATTACCGTAATTGTTTTTTCGAATGGCCCAATCACAACTTTGTCAGGATAGTAGAAAGTCCGCGCAAACTTTTGATCGAATATCATAGTACGTACGTGTAGCAATTTAATTCGCAAACTTTCGCTGAAATTATCTACGATTTAAGGATTGGAATTCGCCAGATCGAATGGGCTTTTGCGGGTTGGTCTCGTATTTGTTTAACCAGTTGGACTCTCATCATGGATTTCCTCGTAACCGCAGTAACAGCTGCTTTGGGCGCGAATCGCACATCCGACCATTGTACGCAAACCGGGTTGACACCTACGGAATTCCTGCAGTTTGAATGAGAGCGGGCACACATCGCCAAGAGGTCCCACGTGCCCGATTTTTGCGATGATCTCCAACCCAACGGATCGCCTAGATCCTACGCGTTGATTACTACCAGGGTTTCGAATAGGTTCTCGGTACTTGTACTTAGGCGCAGCATTGTCCATTCGCGCCCGACCCCGCTCGCACACGTCCTAACATCGCTAGATTCCTTTCTCGTCCGGGTACCTCGCCAATCCTCTCGCCGAACCCGCATCGCAAATTTCCACTCTCGCCGTGGCCGACCGACTTGCACATCCACGGTTTTGCAATTTTGCGTGGGTCCCTCCTCACAATTGATCCATAAGCAAGACAAGCCGAGCCGCATCAATTCGACATCGCCATCCGATCGTCGCTCCTCCTCCCCATCTGCGAACTACGGTGAACTTACTGTACTTGTACGGTGTCTCTGTCAAGCACACTCATCCTTCTGTTGCTCGATCGATCGATTGCCAAAGGAAACCACACAACCACAAACATCCGCATCGTTCCTATTCATCGAAACCAGTTAGCTAGAGCTCGTGTGGTGTCATTATTATTGTTATTATTATTTTTAATATTTTTTGGAGGCGGTTGCAGTTGAATCCCGTGTCGTTGTGTTAAAATCGGCAAGAGAAGCAACCGCAGAAGCAGAGCTACTATAGAAACACACGGATCAACCCGCGGAACTCGCTAAATTAATTACCGAACGAAAGGATGAGAGCCGAAACCACAACCAACATCAACATTGTCAGCAGCACCAGCGCCAGCACCGCGAGTGGGGATGACGGAACAACGACGAGCAACAGCGTTAGCGAAAGCCCGGAAAAAGTAGAAACTCCGCCTTCCACCGTCCAATTGCCAACATCGGCGATCGCGGCTCCCTCTCCCGTTACCACCAAGGCGAAAAGCAACAACATCATCAACAGCGACAGCAACAGCAACGACGACGAAAACAACGACAACAACACCGAAAGCAGCAGCAACAACGACAACAACAACGACTCTGGCGGCAGCAGCAGCACCAAATCGACCCCCTCGGGCAAAAACGGCAAACCCCTCACCGTTACCGTAAATGGAAACGATCGATCGAAGGATTTGAATGAGCACGATGTGGTCTGCGAAAAGGGACGAGGCGATCACGAGCGCTGGCCGGGGAACAAGCTCTATCGGCACCTGATCAACGTCAACAAGGAGACGTACAACGATCTGGCACCGATAGAGCGATCCAATATTATCGGCAAGATCATTGGAACGATCCAGGAAAAGGATGGATGGTTTGTTCACCACAGCGAGGCCACCGGAAACTGGGCCAAGCTGACGGAAGAAAAGGTTCGAAAGAAGGTTTCGGACGATCTCCGACGAGAGGTGCGGAGGCGCCGGGAAAAGCGATCCCACAATTCCTTGTTCAGCGCGAAACTGCGTGCCATCAAGGAAATGGAGGAGGCGGAGGTTGCTGCCAGGGATATTCTCGAACGAGTCGATGATCCCCGACAGAGTGATGTTCTGTTTGGACCCGGAGCGAGGCGACACCCCGGAAACAAGATCTACTGGCACCACATGAAACTCAATCTGGACCAGTACATCATTTCCCCCTACGGAGCCCGATCCGTAATCAGCCGGAACATTGTCCAGATCATCCGGAGCCAGCACGGTCGATTCCTCGAACAGGATCCCAAGACGGGCATCTGGTATTCCATCAGCGACAAGCGGGCACTCGAAAAAACCTCCCACGCGCTCAGCAACATGAAGTACAAAACGAGAAAACGACACCCCGACGAACCACCCTTTCCTCCGCCGGCTATGTACGGACACCATCACGTGCCGCACGGATTCGTCCCGGCTCCCCCGCACCACCTCCATCACCTGCATCCTCATCATCACCCACACCATCATGCCGCCGCTGCGGCAGCTCATCACCACCATCTCGCTGCCGCGGCTGCCTACCGGTCGTACGGCGAAGAGATTGTGTACGACGACGATGTGATGGATCAGGAAAAGGTATTCGAGGGGGACTCCCCCAACACGATCTTTGCCAAGAAACGAACCAAGAAGTTTCGGCTGCTCAACCGAATGGACGACGTGCCGGGAGCGGTGGGTGGTGCCCCTCCCTCCGTTGTGGTCACGCAGACCCCGCTCAAGGGAAAGGATTCGAACGCGGCGCCACTGCCGGCCGTCGATGCTCCCAACTCTGCCGGTACCTCGGACAAGGAACACGGAAAGCAAACCGACAACAACATTCCCAATAGCAACAGCACTTCAAAACTCAATGCCGCAGCCCACCCCACGACTACGACACCAGAAATGACCAACTCCAAGGGAGTAGGAAAGATCATCTCGCCCAACTCCTCGTCGCATGCATCCGAGAGCGGCGTCGAATACCAGGAACAACGCAACCCCAACGCCTACCGGAGATTCGTGCACCACGTTCCAGCCGTGGGCATTCCCACCGAACTCGACTACCACCATCGTGGAGGAGCCACCGCCGCCGAGATTGCCCCCCGCCTCTCCCACTTTGAATACCTCAAACACTACCACGGGGCTCCCCCGCCTGCTCCCAACGGAGCCGCGTTCAAGACGTTGACCTACGCCGCCGGCATGCGAGCCGACGAGTACGCGGCTCCTCCGCCCCACCACCATCCGTCGGCGCAACAGATGCGCCGATACCTGGCACCCAACCTCGTCGCCGCGGCGGCCCACGTGGCCACCGCCCACCACCACCCCGGACAGGATGCGGCGGCGCTCAACAGCGCCCGCCGCTGGGCCGCCGCGGCGTCTGCGGGTGGGCCTCCCGAATACTACTAGGTAGGGAATTGACCGATCGATCAACCAACGAACCAACCACTGGGGCAACACGCGGAGGAACTAGCGGAGGAACTAGCGGGAGAATGCTAAAGCGCAGGGACACATGGGTGGATGGATACAAAACATACTACAAAACATACCATTCTGACGGGAAGGAACCAAACCAAACCAACGTTCATTGTTTGGAGACGATTGTGACGCCCACGATTCGAAAAGTTTCCGTCCGGGGGAATGAATGAAATCCACCATCCGATAATAAATATCCCCCCTTGTTAGAGACGTCGCTGTTGTCGTCTATTGGTTGCAACGAGAATCTTAATCTTTCATTACTTTGTACAAACGATGGGAGGATCGACGAACGGAATTGCTAGAGACGGAATGGATGTGACGCAAGGGATGGGGAAGTGCAACGATTGATGAGGACTGACGACTGACTAATAATAATACTGGCTGACCGACTCAATGAAATGCGCTTGATCATCCTTTCAAAACATCATCAACAACAACAAACAACAATATTAACAACATCAAAACTCATATGATAATACTAAAGATACTACCACTCGGCGCTTTTGTGCGTGTGCAGCGGCCGGTCACTGTGCTGTGCTGTGCTGTTGCATGCAGAAGATGGTGGCACGGAGGACGGAACGGAATGTACGACGGATTGGAAAGAATAGATTGGAGAAAGAATAATATAGATGATTGAATCGAATCGAACGAATCAATGAATGAAGGAAAGGAATCCATCGGATTCTCTCGCGCTGTCGTCGTGCCTCATCGGAGCAAATCCGGGCGAGCGAATGAACAACAAAACAAACAAGACTACAACAATAATAAACTAACGGACAAAACTAACTAGGGGAAATTGGATTAACAGTGCTTTCAAACGGTTCATTTGTGATTGCAATATTAGTTAGTAATAATACATCTTCTGTTGTTTTGCATCCGAGATTTTGGACCCAACAATCATACGTGTACGTAAAATACAATATTATTAGAACAGTTTGGAATGCTCGTTCGACAGAGCCATTTTGACCCAATTTCGGGAATGATTGTCCTCCTTGCATAATATATTGATCCAATCGCTGCTAGATTGATTGATTGATTCATTCATTCATTCAACGAGGGTTCCTTCATTCTTCCGGAATCAATTCCGTTGTACATTATATTATTATAACACAACAAACACATATCATTATTATTATTATACAATGCATAACATTGATGCGGTGGTCACAACAAATAATGGAACCATTCGTTCAGCCTGCTTCCATCCGCAGTTCTATCTCCATGATTGGATGGAGGTTGTTGGTTGATCGCATACTAACTACTACTGCGTCCGATGCGATCCATCCCGAAAACCTGTTTTGACAAGAAGAAGCATCGATCGTCTCCCAACGCGCACCGTGCGTACATCCAGTATGGGGGGCAAGTTTGTTGTTGTGAATGATGCTCTCCCCCTCGCTCTCCCTCTCCCAAACCGATGGATCCATCCTTTCAATGAGGGATCTGACCGGATTTGGAGGCCCCGTATGCATATTCCAACAAGAATCTCTCGTGGTGGTATTGTGTCCCCCGCAGCCAGCCACCACCCGAATGGCGTGGAACGACACGTTGCTGCTTGTTGCTACCACACTAGGTCGCAAGCAGGCAGGTTTCCACCAGTGTCCGTTCTCGACGGGAGGCTTCGGCAATCGCTGTGGAGTTTGTGTACCGACAAAGATCAGACCTCCGGTTTCGCCAAGCTTTGGCATCGGCAAATAGGGCAGGACAGAAAAGGACAGCAGAACAGGGCAATCATCACCCCCAACGGAAAAAAAAAACGGGACGGACCACAAAGCAAATCGATTGTTTGATGATGTCCGAGTTGTAAATGGGTACAATATTTCTGATCCGGTCAATTTCGCTCCTTCCAATATCAATGACGACGACGACGACGACGACGACTGACGAAAGCTCTGTACGCGATGACTTATGCGGAAACTAGAATTGGCTTGGGTGCACTTTTAGTCATTTTTCGGTTCAAACGATTGATAGTTCTTAGCTATACGTAGTTTGTAGTTTGATTTTTTTCATTTTTTTCTTTCGAAGCGAGAAATAGCTCGAGTCACCCTGCGTTTTGTGCCTGTTTCGTGATTGTGATGATTGATTCGATCCCATCCCATCCCATCCCATCCGACGACTGCATCTGCCTCCTACCCCACAGCCGTCCGGAGAATGCTTGGTCGTTACCTCGTTGGCTCTCGTCGTCGGATGCATCGTCACGCCTCCACATTGCATTCCACTCAACTTGTCGACACGGGTTGCCTTGCTTCTCCGCACTCGAAATCGATCCAAAATAATTTATGTGCCTTGCATAATTATTATTCATCTATCTGCCCACGCAGATATCCGGGAAGAACGAAACAACCGGAATCCGTGGGATTTTCTTTGTTTCGCTTTGTTTCTTTACTCTTTACGTGATGGTCGCCGACAGTCCCGTCGGGGGGGGAGCATCTTCGTTTTCGCCGTAAGATGCATCGACGACCTGCCCGTTCGATCGTAACGACCGGTGCTCGTTCCTGGCATTGAAGGCCGCCGAGCACGCGCAGACGGCACCGCACCAGCTGGCAAAGTATCCGTTTCCGGTCGTCACAAAGGGTCCCCGGAAGGTCACCAAAAAGGCCAGGAAGAACCACAATATCGCAAAGGCTAGCAGGAATCCAAACTTGATCATGGACTCGGTTCGATCGGGTCGCGCTCCCCCCGCATCGCTTTGCTTTTTCTGGAAGTACAGGAGTCCGAGGCACAACGCGATCGTGAAGCTAGAGACGAGCATGGCGTAGACGGCTTCTACCCGGAGGTTCTCGAATTCCGGGTGCTTGTAGCCAATGTGCTTGATGAGGGCAATGAAGACAATGGCAGCCGAGGCGCATAGACCCATGAGAGAGCCGAGTCCACGGATGCGGTTGCGGAGGGTCTCCGCCGTCAGGCCCATGGCCATGGCCGAAGTCGCGACGCAGCCCCAGGCCGCAAAGTATCCGTTTCCGGTGTCGACAAAGGGAGACGAAAAGGTCAAGAAGCAGGCGCCGGTGAAATTCCACAAGAAGAGCACGTGGGCCAGGTTGTGCCCATACAAAGCGTAGAGGTCCTCCCGGTAGACCGTCAGCAAAAAACCAATTATGGAGACCGCCAGGGACAACGAGGGGATCGAGATCTTGTAGCCCCGGGCCGTCATGCCGGTTTCCCAGGTGCAAACGGCAATCAGCAAGACGATGGAGGCACCGGCTACCATGACGAGCGGGAACTGGACCTCATTGATACGAGACCGCCAGAAAGATCCTCCCCGGGCCTGGCCGGGGCGGCTGGCATTCGGGGGTTCCGAGGGTGCCAGGGGATCATCGCCCAGTTCGGGATCGTCGTTTCGGTCGGGGTTGCTTTGCATCATCTTGATGGGTGATTGACGATTGATGTATGCTGATGGATTTGTCTTCTATCTTGGTTCGGTTTGGTGAAGTCGTGGGTTCAATGAGAACACTAGGGAAAATGATGAGGAGTGATGCCGTGAGTGCTTGTACCGAGAGGATGATATCTGGTACGGTACCCGGGTACGTTTCTTGTTTCTTCTTCTTGTCACGAATGAACGGTCTTGCGAGCAATGGATGTGCAAGTCGTCCAAAGCAAATTATTTATTGTGGCGACGATGTTATGTCGATAATAATTATTGCTTCTACTATTAGATTTTTTTCTCATCGTTTCTCGGTTCGTTCGGAGCGGTGGGTGTCATCCTCTCTCAAAATGTTGTACTGTACTCCGTCAGCTACGTCTACCCGTACGGTACGAGGATGAATGAACAGTGTACGGCGAAGACGGGAAACGAAGCGCACCCATCATGGATACGGTCATGTTGCTGAAAATCAACGGTCACACCAAAAACTATGACCGAAGAAACAATAGCCTTCGGCAAGTTTGTAACCTTAAACACTGGAAAAAATTCTGGAGTAAGGTTACGGTAAGATTATTGAGCAGTAAGAAAGATTAAGGTTTACCCGTACAAAAACAATGTAGGGCAATACTCGTACGTACTGCATCGTAGAATTGAAAAGCCTTCCGTATCCGTTTCCGATTCCAAGTGGTCGATTGAGCGCGACGAAAAGGCAGACTCCGGAGAAAAAATGAAGTCAACGAGATACCGGTACGAGTGTTGGTATGGTACGGTATGACAAAACAGAACGACCATGTTCGTAACTCGTAATTTACTCGTAGGTGAACATCTGGTATTAACTTAATTTACAGCGGAAGGTTGCTTTTTTTATTTTTTGAGAATGTCATGGGAAGAGGAAAACAAATCATTCCACGGCCTGGGTCATACAAGCAATGATGCCTTCTTTGGAAATCAATTTCGATACCCCGTTCGTCTTCAGGGCAGCCTTCCATACTTCTATATTTTTCGTTAGCTCATCTGATACATATTTCAAGGCATAACCATTTTCTGTCACTGCTTCCATTACAATCGCCTGATTGTTCTTGAGTTCTTCTGATGCATAATACAAGGCATGACCATCATGTCTCACTGCTGCACTCACAACTTCCTGATTGTTCTTGAGTTTCTTAGATGCATATTCCAAGGCATAAGGAGTTTGTGTCACTGCTGCAATTGCAACCTGCTGATCGTTCTTTAATTCTTCAGATGCATATTTCAAGGCATGACCATTCTGTCTCACTGCTGCAATTACAACCTCCTGATTGTTCTTGAGTTTGTCAGATACATATTTCAAGGCATGACCATCTTGTGTCACTGCTGCAATTACAACCTCCTGATTGTTCTTGAGTTTCTTCGATGCATATTCCAAGGCACGACCATCTTGTGTCACTGCTGCAATCACAACATCCTGATTATTCTTGAGTTTCTTCGATGCATATTCCAAGGCACAACCATCTTGTGTCACAGCTGCAATCACAACCTCCTGATTATTTCTGAGTTCCTTAGATGTATTTTTCAAGGCAAGACCATTTTGAGTTACTGCTGCCATCACAACCTCCTGATTATTCTTGAGTTCTTCTGATGCATATTGCAAGGCACGGTCATTTTGTGTCACTGCTGCAATAACAACCTGCTGATTATTGCTGAGTTCCTTAGATGCATATTCCAAAGCAGAACCATTTTGCGTCACTGCTTTCATTACAATCTCCTGATTGTTCTTGAATTCTTCTGATGCATATTTCAAGGCACAACCATCTTGTGTCACGGCTTTCATTACAACCTCCTGATTGTTCTTCAGTTTCCCTGATGCATATTTCAAGGCATCACCATTTTGTGTCACTGCTGCAATCACAACCTCCTGATTGTTCTTGAGTTTCTTCGATGCATCTTGCAAGGCATAACCATTTTGTGTCACTGCTGCAATCACAACCTCCTGATTGTTCTTGAGTTTCTTCGATGCATATTCCAAGGCACAACCATTTTGTGTCACTGCTTTCATTACAATCTCCTGATTGTCCTTGAGTTCTTCTGATGCATATTCCAAGGCACAACCATCTTGTGTCACTGCTTTCATTACAATCTCCTGATTGTCCTTGAGTTCTTCTGATGCATATTCCAAGGCACAACCATTTCGTGTCACTGCTTTCATTACAATCTCCTGATTGTTCTTTAATTCTTCTGATGCATATTCCAAGGCACAACCATATCGTGTCACTGCTTTCATTACAATCTCCTGATTGTTCTTGAATCCTTCTGATGCATATTTCAAGGCATGACCATTCTGTCTCACTGCTGCAATTACAACCTCCTGATTGTTCTTGAGTTTGTCAGATACATATTTCAAGGCATGACCATTTTGTGTCACTGCTGCAATCACAACCTCCTGATTGTTCTTGAGTTTCTTCGATGCATCTTGCAAGGCACAACCATATAATGTCACTGCTGCAATCGCAACCTCCGGATTATCCCTGAGTTCCTCAGATAAATTTGCCCATGCAAATTGATTCTGCGTTACGCTGGTAATCGCCGACACGATCTCTTCGGTGAGTGCAACGGATCGACCCGACGTTGCATTCGGGGAAAGTTTTCGCTTCCCTAAAGCGTGTGGCATTGTCGCGGCTTGGGAGCAATCGGCGCGACTGGATGGTTGTGAACGGACGGTGGATCAATGGGTCGCCCGATCGGTTTGGTTTGGACTGCACTGCGGGACGATGGAAACGTGTTGGCTGTATACGTACTTGGATCTTTTGGATTGGATTCGAGGTTTTGGTTTGTGACGTTTCGAGACTGCCGAGTCGTGGGGTAAGATTTTTTGACGGTTGGTCCGCAACAGTGTTCGGTGCTTCTTTTCGCAACGGATGATATTGATTGATGATATGTGCCGTCGAGGATTGTGAGCAGTTCCCGAAGCGCGATCTGGACCCGAGATGACGGCCGAGTCGTTGCGTATTCGTGGTGAGCAGTCGCCGAAGCCGAAACAGCGAACACTCGATAGCTTCCGTGCAAGCGGGAACCGGAGGCGGGGTATTGTGTTTCAAGAAAGGAAGAACCGGAGTTTTTGAGCTCGTAGAGGATACGGCTATTTATTTTTTTGTTGATGATGTTGTTGCTCTTGCTCTTAGCAGCGTGTGGTCGACCAGTGATATTATACTATTCGTACCTCGGCGGCAGCGCGTGCGGACTCGGTATTGCTGATATTCGTGGAATTCGGCAGAGGGGATTTGCTCCTTAAGGTGATTGGGTATTGTTCCAATGAATTGATGATATTCTTACGAACGAATCTATCGTACGGTAGCTCTCCGAGACTCCGAGATTCTCCAAACGTCGTGATGCGGTAGCACTTTTAATGAAAAAAGGTTTGATTGATGAAAAAGGAATGCGACCGAAGTCGGGATACCTCGTACTCGTGCACGAGCTCACACGGTAAGTTGCGTATTGTGCGGTGTTTCGTCTGAAGGTTTTGTATTACGTTCAACGTACGTAATTGTAGTACGAGTATGGTGCACTCTCGATGCAAGGTTTGCTCTGGATAAGGAAATTGCTTTCAACAGGTGTGTTGCAACAGGATTTGGGCAATCACCATGGTCCGGGTCGAAACAAGAAGGTGTTGTCAAAAGAATGAAAAAAATCAGTGCTCTGACAACGGTGTCAAAACAGAGCATAAAATCCTTACGTACCGGTAGAAATTTGTACTAGAGAATTTTCTGAGTTTACGTCGATTCCACACATTAAAAGTCCTCGAGTGAATCTGATTAAAAATTGGGGGGATCAGTTGAGAGGAATTCCGTAGTACTCTTACTGGTAAGGTTACAGGTTGCTGCTCATCATCTCTTACAGAATTTCGTTTCCCCCCCCATGTCGTCTAACCAGAGATACGGTATTTTGATGATAGTGACGGTAAGTTACTCATAATGGTACTACTCGTAGTACCTCTAACGGTAAGGTTACGTACTTCTTCGTAATTTTGAAAGTTTTGTCCTTAGGAAGTCTGCAAAAAACAAGAAAAGGCATTAATACCAGGAACAAAAAGCTCTACAACTTTTGAGATCGTACGAGAGTTCCAGCCTCATTTTTCAAATTTTCAAATATCGAGAATGAGTTTTCCTATGCCCCGGTTAAATCACGGATCGGATCACACATCATCATTGCAATACTACTACGGTAAAATTAAGGTTTACCCATGTATTCTTTTCGTTTGCCCTAAGATCTTACCCGTACACTCGCACTCGCGGCTGCAATCGTTGATTGGATATTGGAATTGAGATGATATTCTATGAAGATATTCAAGGTGGTGCTATGATCTGTGCTAAGGCTTCTGCGTAGGAGAGTGTACTGGGGCTACAGGCAGCAGCCCCCAGTAACTGACTAACAGGTGCTGAGCTGAGTGCTAGAGCTGTGTGCTAATTGCTAGCATACAGGCTCAGCAACAGGCTTAGCAACAGGCTTAGCAACAGGCTTAGCAACAGGCTTAGCAACAGGCTTAGCAACAGGCTTAGCAGCAGACCTATCCTGTTTAGTATGGATGCTAGCAGAGTTTACTAGGGTCGCCGCGTACGATTTGTACCAATCGTACGTACCCCGAGTAAAGCACCTGTTATGGTGTAGCTAAATGCTACAGGGTTAGGGTTGCTAAGGCTACGAGATACTGGAAGATGCTAACCTACCATGATAACAATGCTAAGATACGATGCTACCGCCGGGGCCAGGTCATTGGTGTATAATATGTACCATGACTGGATGCCCGGCCCAAACAGTTACCCAACGCGCTAGCATAAGTGAGCTAGCATACGATTGGATCGCTAATAATTAAGCGAAGCTTAATTAAGCGGAGCTACGCTACGCTACTCGTAGGATACAGTACCAGAGCTACGGAAGCTCTGTTATTATACGAGTTAGCGAATCGATGTCACGATACGATACAGAGCTGAGCGCTTTGGCTCAGCTCCCCTTTTATTCACTCTTTTCTTTATGCTCTAAATTAAAAGCCTATCATGCCCTCCTTTACGACCGATTCCGATGTACCTCTAGGGAAGTGCTTTGTATTGCTTAAGTGTATGCAATAGACCTTGAACGGTCCACTGTAGACTCACGATTTGCCAGGGATATACGTGTTGTTATTGTTAAGGCTTTTCCTTATTTACAGACCAGTACGAGTCGACTTATCTACAAGCCGATTAAGTTCTACGATTAGACCACGAAGACCGCTGACGAGCGGATATCAACGCAGTTTATCAGACCCACCGCTCGACCCACTTCTACGAACCGGGACGCCGGCTAGAGCGCGTGATGAAACCCAGCTGGCTGATCACCACTGGCATCCATGCCTACACTTGGATGTAAAACCTCAGCTGAAACTGGACCAGCAGCTGACATCGCGAGATCCCTGATGTTAATGGGGAGCCCTTCCCTAGACCCGCGAACCGACCGGAGTCCGCACATCCACCTCTGCGGATCTATTGATATTCATATTCAGTAGCTGAGCGTCATGGTGGCTCCATGGAGGCTCAGTCCGGTGGGGAAGGAGCAGATGGACGTGGAGAAAGCAGCGTCCATGATTCCCTGTTATTTTACAGGATTCAAGGGGACGTTTGCCGGGGATGGGACAACGCTGGAAAAAAGAAAAGGACAGACCACCACGAACTTTCCAGTGAAGACAGTGTCCAGCAGACCAAGGACATGACGTCAGTCCCATCCGAAACAATGAGGCGCAGACAACCTCAAATCTGCCATACCATTGATTTTTTGATTTTTAGCCAAGGGAACTTGGAATCAGACAAGCCAAGAACCCTGAGATCTGTCATATCTCAGAATCAAATCGATTGGTTCAGAGCAGAAAGACCGAATAGAATTCTTCTTTTGGTCGTAACCAACCATCGAATCGGAACCATCGATGTGGATACCTTTTAGGGATACCTTTTAGACGTCGGCACGAAACTGTTGACACGAAAGTGTTGACACCGAAATGCTGACGTGATACGTGATACCTTTTCTTTCGAACGTCGACACGAAACCGATACGGAACAGAACCTTCGATCGACAAATTGGATGGAAACAGTCCCCATCACAAAAGAATTTGGTTTAGAAACTGAAGCAAGTTAGTTACTCAAAGCAAGTCAATACAACCATGGCCAAGCAAACTAGAAGACAAGTCGCTGTAGCCGCCACCGGAGACGGCGCTCCTGGAAATGTCCCTGGAGGCGGCGCTCTTCCACCTGGAGCCGTCGCTGGAGCCGGTGCTCCGCCGCCTGGAGCCGGCGCCACTGGAGCTGTCCCTGGAGCCGGCACTCCCCCGACTGGAGTTGCTGGCGCCGCCGTCGCTGGAGCGTCCCTTGTTGGAGCACCTGCTGCGTTTGGAGTCTCCTGGATTCAGCAAGAATCAAACCTCGACATCCAACCTCGATCTGAGATGATCCTGATTGCTGTTGCTGAGGAACCGAGAACAATGCGCAACGAGAACGCAGCCCGGATGGCTGCTGACCCAATCCCCAAATGGGCGATGTCCTCCGAGAAATATGCTAAGAAAGCCATCGACGCGGTGGAAAAAGAGCTTGGCACTGAGCAATATGGTTACAAGTACCTTCCGAACAAGGTATCAACCCCGCTGACATCAGACTATCGACCTGAAGTTGATGTAACCGCCGAACTGGATCCAAGCCAACAGAATTACTACCAAGGATTGATTTGCGTCTTGAGGTGCTTGTGTGAACTTGGGCGAATGGATCTGGTCATGCCTGTATCTATTATGTCTAGATACCTAGCGCAAGCGCGGACAGGGCATTTGAATCAAGTATTACACATGTTCGCTTATCTCAAGGCGCATGCCCGATACAAATTGGTGTTTGTTGACGCCGATCATGCTGGATGCATGGCAACAAGAAGATCCCATACAGGAATTATTATGTTCCTGAACAGGGCCCCTATCCCGTGGTTCAGCAAACGCCAGACCACTGTCGAGACCTCAACCTTTGGATCTGAGATTGAGCAGGAGCAGGGGCACGAGCAGCGGCATCAGCAGCGAAGACGACACCAGCATCAGCTGACCTGTATGTCTTATAGACAGCGAATCTGAGTATCTATGACGTTTGACGGCCGAAAGGCCTGTATGTTTGCAAGTATTGTATTTGTAAAAAGTATCCCTGAAACCACCAGTATCCTCAACAAGAAGCCCATCTTTGCTCGTGACAGAAGAAAAGGTGTCATCGGTAGTGCCCGACGACTGGTCTACGAGAAAGAAGACTGCCTTACAAGCGCAAACGATGTGCTGTATCACAGAACACCATTAACGAAGCATTGTATCCTTGCACTGAAAGAACTCGATCGATTGCTGTATTCCGGAACGAGGAATCGATACCAACGGATCAATGTAGCAAGGGATCGATAGCCAATCCATAGCAACGGATCGATAGCAACGGACGCTAGACGCGAGGATTCACAGCAGACGCTAGACGCTAGTAGACACGATTCGAAGCCGACCGAGTCTCTATACCTGAAGAACAGCGGGAACGATGTTTACGTATGTCCTTGCAGCGAAAGAGCAGTAGCAGCAACAAGAGAACAACATCGATGCCCTGACAGGAGAAAAGCCTACGGCAGCTAAAAGGATTGGCGGGAGCAAGGGAACAAGCGCAGCATGGACCCGCAGCGCATTGTTAGTAGACAGGGCGTTGAACTGAAGACGACCTAATGTAAGGAGCAATGTAACGCTTACAGAGCTCGTGATTTACAGGGATAGAGGATACAAATGGTAGATATATGGATGACTGATACAAGATATGAGCAAGGGCAGCATGCTATGAGCGACAGCAACGACGCTCGTTGATAGACCTGCCCCGATGTACTATGTTAGACGTGTATCGCGGTCGATCCGTCTCGGCATTGGCGTATCAAATCAATGTACCAGCAGCAAGATCAGCATGGTCTGCAGAGAGCAACTGTGAGTTGGATAGTCGTGCAGATACGACAGCTGCTAGTTGCAACATGATTTTACTGGAAGATTTATTCCCACGAGACTTTATATTACGGGGACAGGCTACAGCACAGCCTGATTTGTCCCAACTGAATTAGGGACTGTGGACAGATCGAGTGGACGAGACAGATCGAGTGGACAAGACAGTTTGACCCCAAGTCCTCTCATTCAATCCATATCGAGCATACTGCTGAGGATGGGGATGAAGGAACCCCCGACATTGGATATTAAGCTTCTGCTTAATGGTGTTGTTTCCTACTTCCCCACCTTCATGAAGCACGAGATGGAGACCTGTTACCACGTCATTGCTACCAGGAATGAACCCTGGAACCGAACGAGTTCCAGATTCCAGCAAGCAGAATCAGAAATTGACCAATCACATCCTTATTCCCCTGACTCGACCAAGTTTGTTTCTGCCGTACAGTAACAGCAGCAACAACAGACCAAGGTTAATACCCCGACAGCCCGAGCCTATCAAGAACATTCCTATTGGGACCTGTGTTACAGCCTACACAGCACCCGACGGGAAAGTTTGGTTGATCTATTTCCACGACGCACTGTATTTTGGCGCCAAGTTGTCCATGTGATTTGCCCGAATCAGATACGGGACTGCCATCCAGATCCGTTGCAGCAGTCCAAGAAGTCCAACAAGCGTAAGATGGAGCCCGTCGAAACACGGTCCAACTTCAGTCCCCATTTGTACGACAAGCCTCTTCACAGCGACGAGCTGACCCTTCCCCAGCATGATTGTTATGAGAAGTACAAGCTGCGGAGTCTCCAGCAACTCTGCACACGCCGTGACCTGACCCCATGTGCGATTGCATCCGACTCTCGTCTGGATGCACGACTATCTTCTCTCTTTTCGGGCGATTCATTGAAGACTTGCGGGGACGATGATGTAGACGAGGATGCAACAGTACCAAGTCTTACAATCAACGCCATGCATACCCCGTTGTACGAGCGCGCCTACACCGATGGACGCGAGCGCTTCGAATTGGATCCCCGTCACAGTTCTCCCGTCTGCTTGTCTGCCGTTTACAAGCATGTTCGATGGGACGATGCAGTCGAACCAGTCGATCCCGAGCTCGACACTATCGCCAGACGAGCCAAGTGGGGTCCGACGATTGACACCGAACGCTACTGCAAGATTGACTCCGACCGTCTGTCCAAGATCTGGGATGTGTCCTCGAGAAAGGCTGCGGACACTCTTCGTGTCACGACGCAGAAAGGGTTCCGCAACCCTATGCATCCCCTTGTCCGCCGACTGCCAACGCAGAGCTTCAGAAACAAGCGCATCGCGGCTGGCAAATGGTATACCGACACCTGGATGGCAAAGGTCCTAAGTATCATGCGACAAGATTCAGCCGCCCAAGTTTTCAGTAATGGTAAGGGCTACGATGAGTTCATACCTATACAGGGCAAGAAACAAGCGTATGAGGGACTGAAGATTTTCATCCACGATGTTGGGATCCCCGAGCATTTGATATCTGATGGCGCTCGAGAGCAAGGAGCCCCTGGAACTTACAAGACCCCATGGAATAAGGTTGTCAGCAAGAACCATATCCACCAGACCTTTATCCAGCCAAGATGTCCCTTCCAGAATCGCGCGGAGCTCAGCATCGGCCACATCAGCAGAAGCATCCGCAAGAAGACGGCCCGGAAGAGATCCCCCAAGCGCCTGTGGGCTTTCTGTGGGGAGCTTGCTGATGCCATTCGACAGCGCACAGCTTCCGTTCGAGATTGTACATGGGTACATGCCAGACATATCTCTATACCAAGCCCATGAATGAAGAATGGCGTTCGCACGATGTCAAGCGCTATATGGACTCATTTGCCCAAGCAGTGGAATCCAAGATCGGGGACAAAGTTGAGGATAACGACGCGAAGTTCCAAGCAACCTACCCTGATCCCCCTGCGGAGCTATTTGAAGGACACCAAGAAAGATGGGAGCTCGCCGAGCCGGAAGCTTCCATTCCAGATATTGACGATCTCATACCTGATGGGGATGACTATGATGAGTATCTTGGTAACAAGGTGATGATCCAGAAGGGTGACGAGCGGTTGCGTTGTGTTGTGACGAGTCGTTCAGCTGACCTTAATGGCAATCCGATTGGCAAGAGGAATAATAACCCTATCCTTGATACCAGAATGTATGATCTGCAGCTTCCAGATGGTTCCGTCGAGCAGTACACCGTCAATATTGTTGCTGAGAGTATGTACAGCGAAATCGACGACGACGGATGTATGTTTTACCTACTGGACGAGATTATCGATCACGAGAAGGATGGATCCGCCGTCAGGAAGCAAGACGCCACGATCACCAACAAGTATGGTCGTAAAGTCCCCAAGCCTACCACGAAGGGATGGCGATTGCCCGTCAGTCACAGCAATGCGCATATGATCACTCCAGCTACAGGGACGTGTGGTCTCTGTTAGAGGTGGAGCGCTGACGCTACAGCAAAGCATGCGTACGCTCATATGGTTGGAGCCGCCGCAAGTGAACTAAACAGTAACTTATCCGAGTACGAGCCTTGCAAGGATCAAGCCTGTACATGTGGAATGATACTGATACGGGGACACGCTGTCCCTGTTACAGGTTGAACGCCAGCAGGCTGGAGCGATCGCAGAAGAGCAGCAGATGTTGCAAAGCAGGAACGCTCATGCGGAAACTGAAGTGTTAAAAGCGCAACAGTGCCGCATGGAACAGACGATTGCAAACAGCATCGAAGTTGACACGAGACAGGCAGCTAGGCGTGCGCATGGCAAATGCTCGTACGGGATGAACGACCTAGCAATGCCTCAGGTACTCCGGATGATGCTGATTGCTAGGACTATATTTCAGTTACTCCACTACGGATGGTGCCGATTGAACACGCCCGATCGAATATCTCAGCAGTGCCCGACGTACTTCAAACGGTGCTAACTGCTATGACCGGTTGAATGTTTTGATTGAATGTATCGATTGAATATATCGATGGAATGTATCGATTCAACGTACCGATTGAGAGACGCATCGAAACTGCTAAGGCAAAGGATATATGGTAAAGGATCTAAATGTATCGCCTCGTAGCATGGTGTTGGATGCGACGATTACTTAACAAGATGAATACAGAACTGCTGTTCCGGGGACAACCAAACGATTTAATCGGTCAACCCTATTACAGGAGCAGCATGGTCTTGAATATACGATCTACGAATCAGGAGCTGCTGTTTGAAAGCCAGTACTACAGGACAAGCGGCACGATGCACGATTCGAGATTGACGACAACCAGTTAAACGATAGCCGACAAGAAGTGACAAGCGATCCCATGCAGAATATTGTAACAGTTGCACTGCTTTGGGGACGACAGCTTGCTCACGATCGAACGAATGAACGAGTTGCAGAAGCAGCGCGTTTTGGATCTATGGTGACAGTCCGACAAGCATCCCTACGAAGACTGAGTGAACAGTGGCAGTTATACTGTTCCGGGGACAGCTTGCTCACGATTGAACAAACTGACCAGGAAGCAGCGCGCTTCGAATCTCGAATTATGTCCAAGCAGGACATGAGCTGTACGAACAGTCGGATGTGCAAGAACAGCTGAATCGACCTCTCAGCCGAGTCATGTTAACCACGACGAGTCTGTTATCAAAAATATCACTAGGCCGGAGAGTCCATGCAACAAGGAACATAACAGCGTTCCTTACCACAAGGCGCGCGAGTCTATTGCTGCTGGCACAACCCGAATTGCAAAGGAGCTTGGCGAGACCAATATTGCTGACTTATTCATCAAACTGTTGAATGGTCCGGCTCTGAAAGAACACTGTGCTCGATGCATGTGGTAAAGAGAAAATTGCTCTAGCTGCATTATTTGGGGTACCTTTGGTCCCTGACAAGCAGCTCGGACGCAGCAGCAATCGATTTCGTTTTTTTTTCGGAAGCAATCGATTACGATTTTCGGAAGCAATCGAACGCAGCTGATTTCGATATGAGCTTCCTGACTACTTCGATGTTCATCCCGATTCCGGATTTGATCTGATCCTATGTTATATTTGGGAGTCTCCGGTACACCGGTTCCGGGGACTATAAACTTGAAAGACAATAGGCTGATTGATCTCCTTGTTCGTGTCAAGGAGTGGAACCAAGGGCAAAACGTCCTCCGGTCCGACCCCCCCTTTTTTTTGAACTACGAATCAGCCGGGCCTCTGATAGAAGAACTGCAATATTTGGTGCAGTTTGATCTCTGACAAGTTACATGGAAGCATCCCTGAATTCTGTTATGATCCATCCAAGTGTCCTGGTACAACAAGCAAGAGTATTGGTGTCCTCCTGGGAGTATCTGTTTCCGGGGACTGGTATAGTTGCTCAGTTGCTCATACAGGACCACTGGCATGAATCACGGGGACTATGAAGATATTCAAGGTGGTGCTATGATCTGTGCTAAGGCTTCTGCGTAGGAGAGTGTACTGGGGCTACAGGCAGCAGCCCCCAGTAACTGACTAACAGGTGCTGAGCTGAGTGCTAGAGCTGTGTGCTAATTGCTAGCATACAGGCTCAGCAACAGGCTTAGCAACAGGCTTAGCAACAGGCTTAGCAACAGGCTTAGCAACAGGCTTAGCAGCAGACCTATCCTGTTTAGTATGGATGCTAGCAGAGTTTACTAGGGTCGCCGCGTACGATTTGTACCAATCGTACGTACCCCGAGTAAAGCACCTGTTATGGTGTAGCTAAATGCTACAGGGTTAGGGTTGCTAAGGCTACGAGATACTGGAAGATGCTAACCTACCATGATAACAATGCTAAGATACGATGCTACCGCCGGGGCCAGGTCATTGGTGTATAATATGTACCATGACTGGATGCCCGGCCCAAACAGTTACCCAACGCGCTAGCATAAGTGAGCTAGCATACGATTGGATCGCTAATAATTAAGCGAAGCTTAATTAAGCGGAGCTACGCTACGCTACTCGTAGGATACAGTACCAGAGCTACGGAAGCTCTGTTATTATACGAGTTAGCGAATCGATGTCACGATACGATACAGAGCTGAGCGCTTTGGCTCAGCTCCCCTTTTATTCACTCTTTTCTTTATGCTCTAAATTAAAAGCCTATCATGCCCTCCTTTACGACCGATTCCGATGTACCTCTAGGGAAGTGCTTTGTATTGCTTAAGTGTATGCAATAGACCTTGAACGGTCCACTGTAGACTCACGATTTGCCAGGGATATACGTGTTGTTATTGTTAAGGCTTTTCCTTATTTACAGACCAGTACGAGTCGACTTATCTACAAGCCGATTAAGTTCTACGATTAGACCACGAAGACCGCTGACGAGCGGATATCAACGCAATTCTTCTGTCAGAACCGTAATTTATTGTATTCGGTTCGAGACTCGAGAAGACGTGTCAAAAAAGTCAAAAACCCCAGGACGAGCGAGGACGAGTAAGGTTACCTTACCAGCACCTTCTTTTAAGTAACCTAAAGGTTTACCGGTATTATTATTATTATTATTATTTCAACCGTTCCAGACGAGAGGGACATTGAATCCAATTTCATTCCGAGCAGTTACAACTGTTTTTCATCGACAACACCAACACCAACACCAACGACAACGACAACGACAGAAAACTCGTCAACCACCATGAAGATTCCCGACATCCAGCGCGGCATGGTCCAGACCGCCCTGGGATCCATGTTTTACCTGCTCAGTGACGGACGTACCGCCAACAGCACGAACAGCACCAAATCCCCGATCCTCTGCTTCCACATGTCCCCCCGATCGTCCGACGAGTACCTGGAGGTCCTGCCCCTCCTGGCGGCGCCTGACGAAACAGAATCATCCGGTGACTACGACAACGACGTCGAGACCGGCCGCGTAGTCATTGCCTTCGACCTTCCCGGATACGGCGCGAGCGAGAACCCGACCCGTTCCTGCACAATGGACGAGATCTCCGATGCCTGCCTGGAGGCCGCCGACTCGATTCTTGGCAGCGACGGCAACAGCAACGACAACGGCAACAGTGCCGGCTACGTCGCCGTGGGATCCCTCCTCGGAAATTTTTGCTGCGTGTCGCTCGCGTCGCGGCACCCGGACCGGATCGCGGCGGGAATCGTCACCAACCCGTGGTTTTCCCCGGGGGCCACCGGGTTGCGGGTTTCGGACGGAGACGCTCCCGCCATTCCCGATTCCTTTGTCCTGCAGGACGACGGATCCCACCTGGTGGGACTCCACGCCAAGCGCAGCGGTTGGCTCGACAACGAGCTCAACCTGCGGGTGGTCCAGTCGGAGATCCAGTACCTGTCCAACCGCCGCAGGCGCTACGCAAAGGGCATCAACATCGAGGGGGGATCCGACTACGATTTCGTGTCGGCCGCCAAGATCATTGCCGAGCGACCCAACGCCGTCCGGTTTTTGTGCCTCAAGGGAGAGGCCTGCGCGACGCTCTTCGACGCCTTTGGACTGCAGGGATCGGAACGGTTTTCCGAGGCGGGCTCGCTTCTTTCCGGGGAGAGCGGGGATTCGCTCGAGGTGGCGACCCTGAAAGGAGAAAAGTCCACCCTCAACCTGGTAAACCAAATGCCGCAAGACTTTGCCTCCCGCTGCCGCCGGTTTTTGTCGAAGCACGGGTTGTAAAATCAACGAAACGAAGCCAAGCGAGACGAACGGGTATGGCTTGTATCCATGGCCCGGGAGTCGTCTCGGATTGTGGGAAACGGCACGGACGCGAGCTGTCGAAATCAACCACAATCCTGCTGCTGCTGCTGCTGCTGCTGCTGCATCCAAATCAACTTAAATGTTGGTGAAACGAAAAAAATGTTGCATCGGAACCATTCCAATCATGCGACCTAAACATTCGAACGATTTTCTCATTTTTTTTCTACATGAGGATCAAATTGCCTCGACCAGTTTTCGTCTAGAAATAATATCTTCTTCGATACTTTCGACAAAACCAATGTCCAGGAATTGGTAAACCCTATGAATAACAAATGCACGGCTATTGAAATTGTCTTGCATATTATTATTCTCTCCTTCTATATTCTCTCTCTGGATCGGTAAAATAGTATTCAACTCCCGTCGTGCGCAATGGACCCAACTCAGCGTTTCTTGACGCCCTTGAGCGTCACCACAAAGTTGAGCGTCGCGTTCGGCGGTATGTCCGGCTTGCAGCCGCGTTTCCCGTACCCCAGCTTGCTCGGAACGGTGAGCCTGCGCTTTCCTCCCACCGTCATGTTGGCGATACCCAGGTCCCAGCCCTTGATGACGTCCCCCGCGCCCAGGACAAACTCGAACCGGGTGGCCTTGTCGAACTCGTACCCGTCGTCGAGTGTACCCCTGTAGGCCACCGTGACAAGGTCTCCGGGTTGGGCCGTCCGGGAGCGATCACCGCCGTCGTCGTCATCGTCGTCGTCGTCCTTCTTCTTTTTCGAGGACGAGGAGGACGATCCCAGGTCTTCGATAACGAGCTGCTCGCCGTCGTCCCGGGGTTCCACCACCGGATCGCCCGACACCCTAAAACTCTGGCCCGTTTGCACCAGCACGCCTTCGTCGACACCCTTTTTGAAGGCCTTCTTGATGGCGGTGGCATTGTCGCAGCCGCATTCCGACTTGAGATACTTGGTGATGGCGGTTCGGGAGGAACCCTTCGGACCGGGATCCCTCAGCTCCCGAATGGCCGAGACGATCTTGTCCAGGACCGTCGTTCCTCCCTTCTTCTTTTGTTTTGTCTTTTTGGCGGCGGCGCCGCCGCTGTTATTGCTGCTGCCGGTGCGCTTTTTGGGGGCCATGACGGAATGGAAGATCGTTGTTCTCGTGGAATCGGATGGTTGTTCCGCGATGGCAACGATCGGGGTGTGCCCTGTCGTTGGGACGATCGAGAAAAAATATCTGAAACTGGAATGCGTACAAGACAAGACAAGACAAGGCAATGGCGGTTTGAGGATTGGCTGGGCCGGAACAAAGAAAGATCTTTTTGGAGATGAGATGAGATGAGATGAGATGGGATCAGATGCGATCAGATGCGATGAGAGTGCCCTTCTTGTGATCGTCTGTGCTGAAGTGTCGAAAGCTTTTTGTATACTCGAGAGACTAAGATAGTTCTTAGCTTAATTTCCTGCAATCCTGTTTTGGTAAGGTTAAGTCTTACGGTATCCTACCGGTATGGGATAATCTTACCCCGGCGCCGTCTCGGGTGAAAGGTTACGTCAACTTCGGAGTGCACGCAATCTTACTCTGTGCTCACATTGGCTAAGTTGATCCGCTCAGGAACAATACGCGACTACTCTCAGTATCTCAGTACACAGCTATGAGCAAGAATGAATGTTTTTAAATAGTGAGTAGAAGTATTTTATTCTATTGTCATTATTGCATAATATAATTGCATAAACATTAAAAAAACATTGTTCGGAGCGGAGTGAGTCAGTCGCGTGTGAAAAAATAATGAAAAAAATACGATTACGTGTAAATATAACTTGGTAGTAGCGCTTCCTGGATTTAAAAATTTTTGGGCTTTCTGCTGTAATCTTACCGTACACGTAATCTATCATAATTATTATCTTGTGTTTGTCCGCGGACAATGAACCCAATACGGACATCCAAAATGTGAATGGATCTCCATTGATGCCAATTTCTGCTATCCAACACTGTTTCCATTTTTTGGCGTTCCAGATGTGTGTGAAAGGCAGGAACTACCTTCATCCGGACAAGCCCAAGCAAGTAACAGTGGGGGGGACGAAAAAAAGATAAAAATGATTGTCGAGTGAGCCACGGATGGATGAGAGCAAGACCGCAGGAACAACGAATCAGGTTGAGAAATTGCGTCTTCATAGCACGCGTGCAATGGATGCGAACGAGATTGTTGTGTCTTATTCTCGGACGTTGTTGTTCGCTCTTGGCTAATCATTACTTACGGCACATCCCATGTTCTTGGAACGACTTGATTGACACTTTGGATTTTGATTGATTGAATGGGTTGATTCACAAACAATAATAGTAATGATTATTCCAACAAAAGTACATACCACGGGGGCAACCAATCCTAGCAATGTGGATTCCGGAAAGTCCTGGTAGCACTTCGTCGCTGCTGGAAAAAATTTGGGTTCCTCTTCTGTGCTGTATGTGTATTGGAAAAACTACTCTGTGTGTTGAATCGGGATCTCTATAGGAAATATTATGTGCCTAACGAGTCTCCATAATATTTTTCGCTCGTTGCTTGTCGCATTCCTCTAATTGTCAGTGGATACAGTGTAGTAGTAGTAGTAGTATTGTACATGTATTGTTATCCGTGTCACGACCCACGAGTGTCAAAAGTATGGGAGAAATTGGTGGTTCAAAAACCAATACGGATGCACCTTGAATCGATCCTCCAGGTGCTTCGAATCAAACGTTAGCTTTGCGTGACTCCCTCCCGTGTGCCTTCCGAATGCGATTGTAGTGGTCCTCGAGCACCCGCCGGGTCACTGGATTCCTGACGCTGATTTGCGCGTCGTACGGCATGGAATCCACCACCACCACGTCCGTTAGGGACAGTTGGACGTCGTCGGTGGGGTCCAGATCGAGAAAGCATTCGATGGGTCGATTCAATATCCCGATAACTGGTCATCTCGACCTTTCCTCTCACAATGGTGCAATATCCAGGATCCTTCAGGTCGTGGAGGGCCTCCTGGCCAAAGAGTTCCAGGACGGTCGTCGCATCGACCAGGCACTCGTTGGACGGCCCGTAGGCACCCAGGTCCGTCCCCGCGATGAGTTTTCTCTTTCCGGGGATTTTTGGCTTCATTTCGTGCATGGACATGAGGTTCGGGTAGAAGATCACCAGGTCGTCCCCGTCGGGCTGCATCGTCGCCGCTTTCTGTGCCAGCTCGTCCGCGATTTCGTTCTCTTCCCTCGGGACGTGCTGGAGCGAATACTCTCCCTTGAGTTGCGAGAGCAACCCGAGGCAGATCTCGTAGTAAAGCTTCAGGATCGGCGACCGGACCTCGTATTCCCCATTGAGCTGCTTGATGACGACCTCCGAATCGCCGTAAATGTCCACGTCGAACGGTCGAACCGGGTGCTCCCGGAGCAGGCCGCGGAGGCCGAGAATGAGCCCGTTGTATTCTGGAACAGCGTTGCCGTTGCAGCCGGCGTCTCCCAGTCGCCGAGAGAGACGGGTTGCCATGGAATAGATTTCCTCCGCGGTGAGTGCCTCGCCTCGGCTCTCGCACTTGTAATAGAGGACGCCACAGCCACCCGTTCGGGGGTTGTCTCCCGATGTGGCGCCGTCAAACCACAGTTCGTAGCGTGGGTTCGGTCGATTCATTCCCCCCTTTGTACGTTGTGATTCGTTTTCGTTTGGTTCTAGTCCTGGTTTGCGTTGCGTTGTTTGGCTTGGTTTGGCTTGGCTTGGCTTGGTTTTCTTTGCTTTGGTTCGATGCTAAGGCCAGGGGTCATAATATAAGAAGGGGTATGCCACGATCGCTAAAAATCGGTGATTCATATTCCATGTGTGGTCCAAAATAGAAAAATTTCCCTCAGTCAATTTTTTTCTTCTCATAATTTACTGCATATCACTAGTAAAAGTGTACCTGATAAAGCAACTTACCAAGTACACTTCCAATCACTCTCCAACTTTTAAATTTGATATGCAGTTCACCGTATATAGTTGAGAGTCAAGTAGTAAGTACCTTTTTCAGTTTACATCCATCTGCTGTCTGATATTGCTGATTCAAACTACCAGTGATCTGTGCCTTCCACCTGGAATATAAAATACAAAATCGGATCGTCCGTCCGTCATCCGTTTTATTTTTATTCAATTAAAAGCTTCCACTTGGAACCAAAATTTGGACCATCCATCCAAATAAATTACTTTATCTTCCATCCATCTAGAGTGAAAAGCAGTTACATATTCATAATCCCTGTAAAAAATTGGGCTAGATACAATATTCAAATATTGTTTTGTTACAATTTTTGATGGAGTTGTTATAGATTGAAGTGTAATAGTTTTTGTTAGTATTATGCAGTGAAAGTGGAAAAAAAAAGTTTGAGGTTGAGGGAAATTTTTCTAAATTGGACCACACATGGAATATGGAGTGCCATTTTTTTTTACTAGTATTTGTACGTCGAACACGGGCGACGGACAGACTTCGTGGCATACCCCTTCTTATATTATGACCCCTGGCTAAGGCGTCATATGTATGATACATGACAGTCAACCAGAAAACAACAAATCCATCAGAGAACAGTTTTGTAGGGAAAAGATTGAGAGCATCCGGTTCTCAGACGCAGCGGTTTTGGGCCAGGGGTCATCTTCCGTTCAATTGCTGGAAAAATGAAATAATAGATCGACAAATAATGATAAGAAGAATGAGATGGTTCCAGAAAACAATTCAATAAAGAAGAATACAGTTCGAAATGTCGTACGGTACCGGTAGATACCACTATTATTATTATTATTATCCTAAGAACTTAAAATACGTAACCTTACCGTACCATAGTTGTTGTCAACACCACGATTGATTCGATTCATTCATTCCTGTTCGTCTGACCTTGACACGTTATCGATGCAAAACTCCCGATGTTTTTGCTTCTCTGTGTTTCATCAGTCTATCGTCCCGGATCGTCGCTGGTCGGATTTGGAATGAGCAAGTTTTTGGATTGTTGAGAGATTTGGACATGGATGCCTTCCTTCGCCGGGGTAGCAGAAAGACAGAGAGAACGGGAAGGAGACAGAACTGAAAAAAACAGAGAAAGAGGAGCGCAAAGAAGGAAATTAATAAACAAACCATCAAAACAATAAGCACGTACTTTCATTGCCACCATGTCGTCCCGAATATTCGCGTCCCGATGCAGCGTCAGCAGCAGCGTTGCAAGCAGCCTGCGCCGCGCTCTGTGGCCGGCACCCACTACAGCATCCGCATTTGGATCCACAAGCTGGGTGCAGAAGACGCAATCACGGACACCAACTCAAATGAAAACACAGACACAGACGCAGACCCAGCGGCGATGGGGCCACACGGTCCGGCTGATCGCCCTGGAGGACCTTCCCCACGGCAAGGCCTACAAGGGAGACGTCGTGACCGTCAAGGCGGGATACGCGCGAAACCACCTGGTCCCGCAAAAGCTGGCGCTCTACGCCACTCCGCAAAACTTTGAAAAGTTGGGGATTGTCGATCCCGATATTGAAACGGAGGAGGAGCGAATCGCCCGCCTCCTGAGAGAGTCCAACATGACGGCCGCGGAAGACCGGTATCTCAAGGACGCGGATCTATTGAAGAAGTATCTGAGGAACAAGGTGGTGAGTTTTGTTCTGGACGATTGGCGTGGATGTTGGTTTGAATCTGATAAGCAATTGGGTTTTTTTGGTTAGGGGGTCTCTGCGTGGTGGTATTCTTGTATCTGTTGGATTTCGGTTCTTCTGACACATTCTGCTATCATTGATCCCCGTGGCATCGATTGCGTTGATTGGATTTGATCGGGATGCACCAGCTCCAAATATGGCGCAACGTCGATCCCAACAGCACGGACACCCTCCATCCGGGAGTGGTCACGGCCGAACACATTCGCGACAAGCTCTCGAAGCAACTCAAGATCGACCTAGACGCCACCGAACCCGTCCACATTCTCCGCACGGCCGGTTCGGACGATCCGGCAGCGGCCTCGTCGTCCTCGACAACGACGAATCCCCTCAACTTTTCCGACCTGGACGAGGCCAAGATGCAGGCCATGGCGGACGAGCTGGTTCCGGTGGCGGACTCCGACGGAAAGTGCGCGATCCAGATCAACCGGTTGGGGGAGTACCTGGCGGTCGTCGGACTCAAGGGTGGGTACGCGGTTCCGCTCCGGGTATTGGTCCGCCAGCGTGCATGAGCCAAACCAAAGGAAACGAAACAAAAAACAGAAAGAACAAAGCACTTGCGATTCCTCGGTTTCGCTTTGTTTTGAACCGAGAATCGGAATCCGATTGCCGAAGAGAGAGGTGGCGATGGATCGAAATGCACAAACCAGTTTTTGGTGTCGCAAATAGGTTGTCAGATAAAGTAATAGTCAATGCCATGAGATTCTGAAGAAACAATGAACCCACATAGAGTTGAACTCGACGATGGAATATTCGACAACTGCAGCTTGTCTCATAATATAGAACACTACCGTATGGTAGGAATGACAATCAAAATACAGTACTTCTTTTTGGGCTGTTTGGAAATGATATTTCTCCTTCTGTTGCTGACAACACGATGGCGCTCGCACTCGAACCGGCGGCTTCTAGCTACAAACTACGAAGATTGATCACTGTCGAAAAATGGTTGCTACAGGATTCCTACTGCGGGGTGGTTTTCGGTGTAGTGCATTGCGTTCCGCTGCGCTGAGCTGCGCTGCGTCGGAAACTCATCACTCGTTCCTTAGCTACTCGAAATCGGGAGGCTGCGACCAAGGCTTGAGCTGCAGATCCTTTTCTTCCTCCGTCAGGGAGGCCGCCTTCCAGTCGTTTCGGAAGAGCAACACGGGCCGTCCCCATCGGTCCTGGACGATCATGATCCCGAACAATTTCCCGTCGGCATCGGCCTTGTCGACGGCATCCCATCCTCCGTCGGCCCATCGCGCCAGCGAGTACCCCAGGGGCTCCAGGAGCGATTCGACCTTGTACTCGTTCTCGAGCCGAGCCTGGACCACCTCGAATTGCAGCTGCCCGACGGCGGCCAGCATCAGCGGGCCTCCGCCGTCATCGTTGCGCTGCCGGAGGGCCTGGACGGCACCCTCCGCCAGCAGCTGGTCGATTCCCTTGCGGAAGGACTTGTAGTCGGAAGGATTCGGACTGCGAATGTAGGCAAACTTCTCGGGAGAAAAACTCGGAATCCCCGGAAAGGCCACGCGCTCGTTGCCGGTGAACAGCGTGTCGCCGATCGCAAAGGATCCGGGGTTGTTGATTCCGATCACGTCCCCGGGGTAGGCAATCTCCACGCTGGATCGATCCGAACCAAACAGGGCCTGCGCCTGGGCCAGGTTGTACTTCTTGCCGGCCTTGCTGCGGGAGTGGCCGACCTTCATGCCCTTTTCGTAGACGCCCGACACCACCCGGACGTAGGCCAACCGATCGCGGTGCTTCGGATCGAGGTTGGCCTGTGTCTTGAAGACAAAGCCGGTGAACTCCCCGTGCTCCGGCGGGACGAGGTGCTCGTCCCTGCTCCCGTCGCTCTTAGCCTGCCCGCTCACGGCGGACCGGGCCGTGGGCTTGGTGCCCATCTCCAAAAACTTGTCCAGAAAGAGCTGGACGCCGAAATTCGTCATGGCCGATCCGAAAAAGAGGGGGGTTTGCTCGCCGTCCAGCACGCGCTCCATGTCGAGGGGCTCGATGAGCTCGTCGAGGAGCTCCTTGTCCTCGAGCAATTTTTCAAAGAGCTCGTCGTCGGCAATGAGCTCTTGCAGCCTGTCCGCCTCCGAAAAGGGAACCTCGATGACCTCCGCCTTGCCACCGCGCTTGGTCGGTTTCTGGTACAGGTGCACGACGTCTTCCAAACGATCCAGGACTCCCTTGAAGCGGTCCCCGTCTCCGATCGGCCAGAGGATGGGGAAGGATTCCAGGTTGAATTCTTCCTGGATCTGGTCCATGAGCTCGTAGGGACTCAGGGACGGCCTATCCATTTTGTTGCAAAAGGTAAAGAGCGGCAATCCGCGCAACCGGCACACCTCAAAGAGCTTTCGCGTCTGCGGTTCCAGACCCTTGGCGGCATCCAAGAGCATGATGGCATTGTCGGCGGCCGCCAGGGCTCGGTAGGTATCCTCGGAAAAATCTTGATGGCCCGGTGTGTCCAGAATGTTGAGCCGGAAACCCTCGTAGTCGAAATTCATAACGGTCGAAGAAATGGAAATCCCGCGCTCTTTTTCCATCTCCATAAAATCGGACTGGGTAGCTCGTTGCTCGGCCTTCTGTCGGACGGCTCCGGCCTGCTGGAGGGCTCCTCCGTAGAGGAGCAATTTTTCCGTCATGGTCGTCTTTCCCGAATCGGGGTGACTGATGATGGCCAGGTTTCGGCGGCGGTCGATTTCGATGGATGGAGCCGCAACCGAAGACGCCGTGTCGGCATTGTACAAACGGCTGGAAGATGCTCCGTGACGAGAAGAAGACGACGTGAATGCATCGCACGGACTGCGAAGCAAGCCTACCGCCAAGAGAATGGCGTATGCGGAATAACGGACCATGCTGCTCTGTTGTTGTGGTACGCGGTGACGGATGTGCCCCAAAGATACTTCGCCAAGAGCTCTTTGACGGACTCACTTCCTTTTGCGAAGATGATGGCGATTTCCTTCGTTGTAATGATGCAGCTACGAAAGAAAAAAATTCGTTGAGTTGGTTGTTGTTTCGTCGTCTCGACTTCGGTTTTCGAGTGTCGTCGGCAACATCATTTGGTGGATGACGCACTGGGGTCGGACGGTTTTAGGGGCACAAGGACTACATGTACTTTGAGTGCCACTTGGAAGATCATTTTGAACCTTAACTCCAATAGAGCCCCTACTGTGCCGAAGTAGAAGTAATACTCAATACGTTAATTACTCGTTTTCGAAGAAAGAGTACGAGAGCTACTCGTAGAGTTCGGAGTCGTTCTTGTACTCGTACTCGTAAGATCTTACTCGTTCTGTTGTGTTGTTTTGTGGTGGACATAAGACGATACGAATACGAATACCGGTACGGGATCACGAAGCACGATTAAACCTTACGTTCAAGTACGTACCGGTACTCGTACGAGTACGACTGCAACGCCGGGGGGATTCCTTCCTTCCGATCACAATATTTTTTGGAAAGGGAAAAATTGTGTAAAATCCGTTTTTTCCATCCGTTTCTGCTCCTGTTTCTGTTCTTTTCCATTCTCACAGCGTGGATGGCAACAGATCGTCAGTTATCTCTGGTGTAAAACGGACGTCAAAAAAATCAATTGATCCTCGTTATCGGACTGGTAGTGACTGGCTATGAGCAGAGGGAGGTCCACAGCGTGGAACCCTGGATCAGTACTACTACTATCTTCTGCGTCTCGCTGCATCCAACATCAGAACACGACAAGAACGGGATTTCTCGGTGTAACATGGCATCGATGTCATGCTTCGGTCCAAATCCAAATCTGTTCTCACAAGAACACAACTATCTGTTTCCGCAACGAGCTCCGAAAGAAATACGACAAACAAATTTACCATGGTGTTGTTCGATCGAACTCTCCGGGCCCTCGAAGACCTTTTGTCGTCGGCTTCGTCCTCTATCCTCTCGAGCGTTTCGGGGATTGCCCTAGCAACGCTCGGCAGCACGCTGATGCTTGGCAGCAAGCATCTCGCCGCGAGGTGGTTGGCGTCGTCGATTGCACTCGCTCCCGTCGCGATCGACTCCTTTTCGCTCGACGCCCTCTTCCAAACGGAATCCTTCGAGCGAGCGCTCATCGGCGCAATCCCACCGACGAGCAACGGCATACAGTTCTGGACGCGGCTGCTCCTGTGCGGTGCAATCCACGGAACCGGAGAAATCGTGTTGGGGTCCGGCGTCGCGAAATTCCTTTCGCACGAAGCCAGCAACTCCGGAATCCGCAACGCGTTTCCGTCGACACACGTCCTCGTCCCGGGAGTGATTGCGTACCGGTGGTTGGACGCGCTGCAAAAAGACACGGAACGCGGTGAGGACCGGGGGAAGAAGACACACCAGACCCCGAGTGTCGGTGGCTCGGCCAATGAAGACGGTTGCGAGGATGAAACCCCGACGATTGCGTCGGGTCGTGGTCCGAACCACGACGATTCGGTGGGAGCCGAACAAGTTCCGACCTGCACCAATCGTGACGAAAACAACAGCAACAACAGCAATGATCCAGGCGCTCCGAATCATCCGACTCTTGTCAAACAAGCTGTCGATGGTCACGCCGTTTCGGAACTCGACTCGCGAACTACCAGCAACGACGAAACTGTTAGTGTTTGTTCCGCATCGGTGTCTTCCGGCACCAGTGGAGTTGCGAGCGTGGGCAGCAATGGCAACTCGGCGGTTGTGGGGGGTTCCGACGAGAACGGACCCGGCGTGACCCGTGCTTCTCCCCCTCCGACTGCTAGTCCCAACGATGAGGATTGGATCGATCGCACGGCAACACCAGGTTTGGAGGACGCGGCCGATCCCCAATAAAGTCGGACGACAAGAAAAGACGAACGCACCAGTAAAACGCAGAACTCGAAATGCTTGGCAAAGAATTTTCGAACTATTGAATTAAATTATTGTTCGTACACGAACTGGATTTTTATGAAGACAGAAAGTAGTGTCATTGCGGTATTCTAGGTTTATATCTCGTATCTTAGTTCCAAAGTCCAATTCCATCGTTCCGTTCCGTTTCGTTTCGTTTCGTTTCGTTTCGGAGGGAGGGCTGCATTGTTGGAAGAAATAATATTCGTACGACGGACAGACAAAAATACGATTGAAATAATCGAATGATCGAATAAGAAAAAAGTATCCAGGACCGACTTTATTACAGATCAAAAGAGACAACAGAAAATATCAAAGAGAAAAGACAGTTTTCAGATCAACTCACTTTTCTTGATTTTATCCAATTCAAAACCATCAGAATAAGATAATAACAATTACGAACAACACCATTGTCTACATATTTCGTCATTAGCGAAGTGACCATAGAGTGTTTATCACAACGTAAAATCAAGAAAAGGCGGAAAACAAAACAAACTCACTCATCAAGGAGATACACGTGAGAAGAAACAGAATATCATGAACAAGGAATCATCGACCGTTTCGGACAAGAAGTCCGACAATGACACCAGCAAGAAGCAACCAACATGGGGCAAGAACAAGAACCAAAACAAGAACCCGACCTCCAAGAAATTCCAAGGTGGAACCACAGGACTCGAAGACCACATTTTCTTTTATGGAAAAGGAATGAACGCCAAATGGCTAACCTCAAGAGAGAAGCTTCTCAACTACATCGGAAAGAAGTACTCCATGAGCGAAGCAACTTCAATCGAGAACGGCAAACTAAACCTCATTGGAATCACCAAGCCAGATGAAATCAAGGACAAGGATGATTTCGATAACCTAGAATTCTACAAACAAGAAGAATGGAAGCTAGACATGAAGCGATACAACGAGACCAAATCTTTAGTGAAGCGGAATCTATCGACCTGTTACGCCATCATCTGGGGACAACTAACACTTACCCTACGAAACCACGTCAAAGCCGATCCTGACTACGCAGCCGCCTCAACTAAGAAGGACGCCATCGAACTGTTCCAGATTGTATCCAGAGTCTGCAACAAGACGTCGACCATCAACCATCAACCAACAACAGTTGTGTCAAGCCTGTACAGCATCATCGCACTAAACGGCAACAACATGTCACTATCCGAGTACTACGAACACTTCTTCGAACGATGCAAAGCCGCGCTTCACAGCAGACTGGACCCGACATCGAGTACCATCGAAGCCTACCTCACCGAGCGAAGCATCAACCTGAACGGCGGAGACCGCACCAACGCCAACCACCTGAAGTACCTCAAGGACATAAGAGCCCATACAATCGACCAATTCTTCACAATCATGTTCATCAAGCAAGCAGGGGATCGATTCGAAGAATGCCGACGATCGCTCAACAACGATTACACCAAGGGAACCAATCATATCCCGACCACCATTGATGGAGCTTACACTCTTCTCCAGAACTACGAAACGGCAGAGAAGAAGAACTCCACACAAAAGAAGAAACAGAACGGGAACAAGAAAGACTCGAACAGTAACACCGAATCTGTGAACAATGATGACCTTCCAAAAAATGCACACACTTTCCAACAGGATGGGCAAAGCAAGCAAGGTCAATCCAAAGTCAACAATTTCCGTTAGGTGCACAAGCTGCTACTGCACCTGACGGAGAGCAGCACGATAAGATATCCACTAACAATAAAGTCATCTGCTACAAATGTGGATGAGAAAATCACATATCACCACAATGCACACATGACACAACCATCGACGGGGATGACATAGATCCCAACTCCGATTCACGACCGTATCGACCCAAAAGATCCGGCACAGCTCACATAAACCTGGGAACTGATCCCGAGATCGTTTCCCCAGATGAATTCGATTTCCAAGACGAACTAGATCAAGAGGACTACTTCACGGCATATCAATTCACCCAACACAACAGAACCTACACGGAAGACATGCGTGGAAATGACCGGTACTGCATGAACATGAGCCAGGTGCATGGAAGACTTGATCCATTCTGGGTACTCATCGATAATCAATCCACTGTGCACATTTTCTGGAATGAAATGTTTCTGGTCAACGTGAGAAAGACAACCAACACTTTGGACCTCCACACAAACGCAGGAAAAGTAACGATTGATGAAATCGGCGAACTGCCAGGAGTGGGAACAGTATGGCTACACCGAAAAGGTATCGCCAACATCCTGTCATTTCACGCACTACAGCACATCAACAATTTCGAGATCGACTATTCTACACGACCCAATAAGGACGGGATCCGAGACAATGCGTTTCGCGTTGAAACACCAGAAGGATCGTACCATCGTTTCCAACCTGACGGAAGAGGTCTGTACTACCTTGACTGTTCTGAGCATTTCGGATGTGGGAAAACGAACACAGTCTTTGGAAAGAACGTGTCCACCACGTCAGTCTGTCCTCAGTCAAATGATAAGACTGCATCTTTCTCTCTGGCCAATGATGGGATAGTCACCATTCAAGGCACAAAAGATCAGTATACCAATCGCGATGTGAAAAGGGCAGAAGAAGTCCGAAGGTTCCAACATGTTGCGTCACACCCAAGTGATGCGACCATGATCCATATGGTACAGAAGAACGTGATCAAGGACTGTCCGTTCGTCGCAAGAGACATTGGTCTGGCTAAGCAAATACTTGGACCGAGCGTGTACGCTATCAAAGGGAAACGCACCGAACGAAAAAGGGCTCCAGTACGTATCGATGATACCGTACCACTACCGAAAACTATTGCAGAACACTACTCGCAGATCATCCTTGCTGTTGACGTCATGCACATCAACCGAATCCCGATGCTGGTCACCATCTCCCGTAACATCCATTATGGAACAGTGGCAGCTCTACCCAACATGAAACTACCAAATCTTGAAGCGGCAATCATGTCTGTTGTCAAATCGTATTCGCTTCGAGGATTTCATGTGGCCGTGCTATTACTTGACAAGCAATTTGACGGTCTGACTACTGGATATTTCAGTGGGGTCGAATTGCGGATCAACATTGTGTCCAGGGACGAACACGTACCAGAAATCGAACGGTTCATCAGAGTGCTCAAGGAACGATGTCGTGCAAGTTTTGCCATGCTTCCTTTCAATCGAATTCCAAAACGGATGGTGATTGCACTAGCCCAACGAACAGTTTTCTACCTGAATGCGTTTCCATGGCCGGAAGGCGTATCACAAGAACTCAGTCCATTAACGATTGTGGAAGGGCGCACCCTATCCTACAAGCAACATTTTCAAGTCATTTTTGGGGAATATGCCCAAACATACGAGGGAACTGATAATACCATGAACTCACGCACAGTCGGCGCTATTGCACTTGGGCCATCCGGCAACGTGCAAGGTGGGGTAAAGTTCTACAGTCTTCTTACTGGAAAATGTTTGGACCGTGCAAAACCGGACTACACCCTTCTCCCTATGCCTGAAGACGCCATTACCCGTGTCCATCATCTATCCCGCAACAGTCGATCTGGATTGATTTTCGGTGACCGGCATGGAACTCCTCTTCCTGTGGTCGAAGACACTGATTCAGGCGACGATGGAGACTTCATTCCAACCCCTGAGACAGACATTCCACTCATCGCAGACGACTACGTCGAATCTGATTCCGGGATCGACACTCCAGAACCCGAAATCACAGGAGTGCCCACTGACGATACGGAGTCCAACGAGGAAAACACAGGAGTGGAAATGGACTCTGAGGACCTTGAAGTCGAAAATACAGGAGTGCAAGATGATGAAAGCACAGGAGTGGACGAGGACAACACTACTCAACATGCGGATACAGCGGACACTGCTGAAGTGGGGGTCGAAGACGATTCGACTGATCCTGATCCGTTCGACGCCGATGCACTACCTCAGGATGGGATAGATGCACCTGCGAACGATGGTTACAGAACTTCCAGCGGACGGACTGTCACTAGCACCAGGCACCCTGACTTTGTGTACAATTCCATTGGGGTGAACCACACCATGCTGGATGTGGAATCTACTCAGGAAAAGATCAGGCGTGTGACAGCACCAATCGAGTGCGAAAACTTTATCAATGCTCTCGAGTATATTGAAGAAGTAAATCGCAAAGAAAATATCATCAACCATTATGTCATGACTCAGATGAGTATCAAGGAGGGGCTGAAGACTTTTGGGGACAAAGGAAAACAGTCGATCATGAAAGAGATCAACAACTTAGTGAGCAGGGATTGCTTCGGCGAGGTAGACCAAGAGTCGCTAACACCGGAACAAAAGAAACGAGCATTACCAATCCTGATGTTCATGCTCATCAAGCGAGATGGACGTCTCAAGAGCAGAGGCTGTGCAGATGGGAGACCACAGCGTTTGTGGACCACAAAGCAAGACAACTCATCACCAACACCGGCAATCGAGGCCATCAAATACGTATTAGCGGTAATAGCAATGGAAGGCAGGGATGTGGCATCATTCGATTTACCGGCACAATTTTTGCAAACCGATATGGATGCACTCCTGTTTCTAAAGGTGACGGGACCACTTGCACTACTACTGGTTGAGTATGACGTCGATCGGTGGAAGAAACACCTCAGAAAGGAGCGTGGGAAGCCAGTCATCTATGTCCAATGCAAGAAGGCAATATATGGAACCCTCAACGCAGCAATATTGGCGTATAAGAAGTTGACGGGACACCTGAAGTCATGGGGGCTAGATATGAACCCATACGATCCATGTGTGTGGAACAAAGAAGTGAATGGCTCCCAATTGACAGTGGTGTTTCATGTGGACGACGGGCTGGTCAGTCACAAAGACCCAGAGCAAGTAACTGAATTTCTAAAGCAACTAGATGGAGTGTATGGAAAGACTGATCCATTGACCATCGGAAGAGGTCCGATACACGAGTACCTAGGCATGACACTGGATTTCTCAAACAGAGGGTCAGTAATGATAACTATGTACGACTACATCAAGAAACTCATAGACAAATTACCACCAGACATGATCGGAACAAAACCAACTGCAGCACCTGAGTATCTGTTCAAGACAGGAGATCAGAACGCGGCATTGTTGCCGCGAGAAAAGGCGGAAACGTTCCATACACTGACAGCGACGGCGCTGTATCTAAGTATGAGAACCAGGAACGATCTTCAACTTGCATGTGGTTTTCTGTGTACGCGAGTCAGAGAACCGGACGAACATGACTGGAAGAAATTGGCACACTTGATGAAATATTTGCAAGGTACAGCACATTTGCCATTGATCATAACGGCAGATGGACAGGGAACTAGAATCTACATGGATGGATCACACGCAGTTCACATGGATATGAAAGGACATGCCGGGATGTACGTCACTGAAGGCACTGGTGCACTGATGAGTGCATCGAGTAAGATCAAGCTAAATACTGTTAGCTCAACGGAGACAGAGCTCATAACAGTTGGTCAAAAGCTACCCAAATGTATCTGGTATCGATTGTTCCGCATTGAGCAGTCCGGAAAGGCCGATGAAGACATACTCATGCAAGACAACAAGAGCGCAATGTTGCTTGAGAACAATGGCAGATTTTCCGCTGGTAAGGGAAGCAAACACATTTCCATACGATATTTCTTCATTACCGATCAAATCCAGAAGAAGCATTACAAGGTAGAGTACTGTCCAACTGAAGAGATGATCGCTGATTTCTTTACGAAGCCGTTGCAAGGAGCTCTATTCTACAAATTCCGTGATGCAATCCTTGGCATAAAAGCGGAAGACTTCGATAAATACAAGGAAAAGTACTATCAAATTTTAGAGAAGTACCGTCAGTTGAATGAGGAATTTGACTTGGCAAAGCAGAAACAAGGTACCTGAACGTCGCCAAATCACAGGAGTGTGTTGGAAGAAATAATATTCGTACGACGGACAGACAAAAATACGATTGAAATAATCGAATGATCGAATAAGAAAAAAGTATCCAGGACCGACTTTATTACAGATCAAAAGAGACAACAGAAAATATCAAAGAGAAAAGACAGTTTTCAGATCAACTCACTTTTCTTGATTTTATCCAATTCAAAACCATCAGAATAAGATAATAACAATTACGAACAACACCATTGTCTACATATTTCGTCATTAGCGAAGTGACCATAGAGTGTTTATCACAACGTGCATCGCACAAAACCGAGTCCGAGAAACCCGGCCGTTTCTCTTCGAACCACTTTGGAGGAGACGCTCCGGGTGTTTCTTCGACAAAACAGGTTGGTTGCTGCGGCCCCAAGGACTCGGCGCGATTTCCCGCGACGGAGCGAGCCGGAATCAATCAATCGCCGGGAACGGAACGGAAATTCCCTTCCCCGACAACGATGGAGCGGCAACGAGTTCGTTCGTTCGTTGAGCGCGGTTCGATCGATGACACGACGCGGACGCGGACACGGCTCCGGGTGGGCGTCCGTCCGTCCGTCCGTGCACGCGGTTCGGGACGCACTGCGCGGCTGCCGCTAGGAGGAGCGGTTTGTGTCCGTCCGATCCGAATCATCTAGGATCGCGTTTGTGTGCGATCCGATGCTCGAACGATCGCAACCCGGATCCCGGTTTCGTTTCGTTCGGTTCCGTTCCGTTCAATACAGCATGGCCTCTTCTCCCGTGATGGAATACAATCTCATCGTGTAGCTATAGAGGGCAACCGCCTCGGACGACCCCGGCAGGAATGCCGCCACCCGGGTTCTGCCCCGGAGCTTGCCATTCGAAAGCCCTTGCTCGGGAGTGGACGACGGAGCAAGCCAAGAAAAAGCAGAGGGCGACGACTGCTGCTGCTGCTGCTGCTGCTGTAGTGTTGGTTGCTGTCGATCGAACGAGACAAACTCGCGGTAATACCCGGTCAGCTCTTGTTCGACGTTGTACTGGACAAAGCTCCGGGACACCAAAAAGTCGTCGTCACCGCTGTAGTTGTAGTTGTTGTTTGCGTTGCTTGCGCTGTTGCTGCTCTTGGGTTTTGCGCTGCTGTGATCGATCATGGACAGATCCAGGTGTTGCGATCGGAAGCCACCGGTCCGGGTCGGCCCCTCGTAGTCCATGCGGCACCGCGTCGCGTAGGGGCCGTGGAGCTCGGGGTTTTCTTCCGGCGCGCACCCGTCCCCCGTAACAAGGCACGGGGGGCTCAGCAACGACGACGACGACGACGACGACGACAATGATGATGATCCACCGGGTTGGGTGCTGACCCTTACGGCGGTCACCTTGGCCTGTGGCCAGAAGGCTTCCAGCTTGCGCGGTAGGTTGTACGCGACGTCCTCTACCACCGTGGCGTCTGCGTCTGCTCCCGGAAACTCCGAAACCGAAACCGAAACAAATCTCTGGACAAAGGGAGCCGGATTGAAGCCCACGTTGGGAAGGACGGCGCAGGTTCCGAGGCCCGCACCCGGCACCCGTAGGGACAGCTCGTCCCTCCCCCTCGGAAAAGAGGCTCCCTCGAACCTGTAGGTGCACAGCCAATGGCCCTCCATCCAGGACGGGAACGCCGGGAGGCCGCCCGAGCACCTCGGCTGCGGGACGAGTTCTTCCTTGTCCGACAGGGTCGACGCGCTGTACCGCAGCTCCCTGGAAAAGTCCTGGTCGGGGGGATCCCACTGGATGGTGGTGGTGGTGGTGGTGCTGGTGCTGGTGCTGGGTGATGCTCGCTCCTTTTTGTTTCGCTTGGGATCGTACGAAAAGGACCGAAAGGTGTTCCGGACTTCGTCGTCGTCGTCGCGTTCGCGGTCTTCTCCCGATCCTCCGGGTTCGGCACCGCAGGGATTCGGGGCGATCAGCGCGGCGGCGGTTGCGCCACCGGCTTGCAGGACGCTTCGTCGCCCCGGGGAAAAGGCCATCCGCAGAGCATCGGCGCGAAACGATGCCGATGCCGATGCCACCAATGATACCACTACTGGTACCGCGAGGCCCGCGGCAACGGTCATGGTGCTCCCGAGGCGCAACGCGGCGATCGTGCGGTAGTATGCGTGAGGGCAAAGCAGAGCAAATTTGTTAATGCTTTGCGTCTGTTTTGATGATTCGGGCTAGAAGGTTGTTCGTGCTCAATCAATCAAAACAACCCCGTGGGTCGGTGGAAGACGAATCGCGAGACGAGATCTTCTTGGATCCACCGGTGTGCGGTGTTGGTACATTACCGTAGAGGAGCATCAGCACTCGTAAGTTACTTTTCTGTTCGGTGTGCCGATTTTTTTTCCCTTGTGATGGCTCGGTACCGTAGTGTACCCGTAGAATTGTGATGAGCATTTTCATAAGGATTAAGGTTACTCCGTAAGATTACAGTACATAGCACGTAAAAGTCGTCACTCGTGACTGACTCGGAACCCTTATGTGGAGGACTGGCTAACGGTTCTAACGGTTGGAAAAATCAATCTCCCAAAAGGCTAAAACAGTTCTAATATTCGAAACTTCCAGTTGCCCAATTTTGTTGTTCTGACTGCTGCAAGTAAGTAAGATCTCAAGTTCAAAGTACTTTTGTTTCATAAAAACGAGCTAGCTGCGTATTAGTAATGGGTTGTACAGTTATTGGCTCGGATCTAGTTTAGATTGGTATAGCATTCAATCAATTAGAAGATAGAAAATTGGACTGGTTGGCCGGTGTCACTTCAATCCTGAAATATGGAACTATTGATCATTGATGTCGTGTGTGTCGTGGTATCAAAGTTGCGCAACTGATTCTCGTGTACTAGTACATCGGATCGATCTTTCACGAGGTGCATACCGTTCACCATTCCGTTTGCATCTTGTGCACTTGTTTTTTTTTATAAAATTGGGTGACTGAGGACCCGTGCGCATTTGCATGCTTGGTAGCGTCCTCGTATGAGGAAAAAAAAATTTTAAAAAAAACTCGTAGGCTCGGATCGCGTTTGCTTTCGCTGCGTTCGAATCCAGAGAGACGCTCTAACAAAACACGGACGAGGCTCCGTGCTCGTCCCGAGCAAAACAACCGTGCAGTCCGTGGGGTATGGCCGACTTGAGCCACGCCGTGGCCACCGGTCCCTCTCTCAGCTCTCGCTCCAGATCAAAGATAACGATGGCCGATTTGTCGCTGACCGCGTCGTACATGACCCCGATCAGGTAGGCCGCTCGCTCGTCGTTCGGGTCCCCGCCGTCCTTTGGAACGATCAGCGGCTCCCCCGCAAACCGGCGCGTGCCGAACCACCAGGCATCGATGGACTCGTTGACGGTCCCCACCGGAACGTCGTCGTCGTCGTTTTGGGTTTGCTCTTGATTGACGGAGGCCTTCAGAAATCCGCACGGCGCGCTGGAGTCGCCGACCACGTTGCTCGCCGATGCGTACACGTAGTTCGCGTTCTTGGTAGAAAAGTTGGGATGCACCAGCGGGTGCTCGGCGCAGGCGTTGGCGGCTCCGGGTGCGATTCCCATCTTCACGCAGGTCTTGGTCACCGGATCGATCACCAGTTCCCACAGGTAGGTCATCGGGATCGCCTCAAAAACGGGAGCAAAGCCTCCCCAGGCTCCGAGGAAATCTTTTTGATCCGATGGGGGCCAGCCCGAGAACATCGTCCGGATGTGTCCGGTCTCCGGATCTTCGTAGGCGTGGGAAAAATGGATGGAGAAGCACGCCGGAACCTCCACGACAAAGGGCTCGAATTTGGTCTTGGCCGTGGGCCGCGGGAGCACGTGCAATGAGACGTTCGCCCGCCCGTCCATTTCGAGGCTGGCAGCGGGACCCTTGTTGCCCGACATGAACTGCAGCTGGTTCAGCTTCAGCGAGTTGACCTTGAGCATTACGCAGTTTTCGGTCAGAGCCATGTCGTGCGGCGCCAGCTCGCAGTTCTTGAGGACAAAGGTCTCCGAAGCGACGGGAGAAAAGTCCTCCTCGGCCCATTCCGTCACGGTCACCTCGAGCGAGGCCTCGGTCGGCAGCTGGGACCAGTGCCACCCTACGAGGTTTCCGGTGTCGGGACATCGATTCGGATGAGCCGTGTGCGCCGTCCCCCCGAGGAATTCGGGGATGAACTCGTCCGGAATTCCCTTGCCGAGCTTCACGGGAGTGCCGGATTTCAGGATGCCGCCTAGGTCGTCTTCCCCCATAGATTTGAGCGTGGACGGATCGAGTCTGTGAGGCAGGCCGGCCTCGAACAGCGCCAGCACCTTTCCTCCGAAGGAGATAACCTGCGTGTTGGCCGAGTTCTTGATTTCTGTTTTCAGGGCGTTTCCCGCCAGCTTGCTAAGCAACGGCACCTTCCATGGGTCCTCGTTGAGTCCCCTCCGGGGAGGCTCGGCAAATCCCCACGGTCCGGTTCCAAAGGTGGACCGGTACAGAAACTCGTTGGCCTTCGCCTCCGCTTTCATCTCTTCCGTTTCGACGAACCGGGACAAGAATTTGAATTCACGCCTTCCGTTCGAGTCTGGGGGCGGGAACGTGAGCTTGATGACGAGACCGTCGGCATCGAGTACGTGTTGGACCCGTTCGCCCCCCACGCCAAATTTTCCCGGTCCGTTCCGGTAAAGGCAGCCGACCAGGTCCTCGGGGATTTGCCCCTCGATCATGCTCTCGTCGATGGTGTATTCCGCGTAGCCCGTTTCGGGATCGATGAGATCGGGGTGGTCCGGGGGACTCTGGTACGTGTGCCATGCCCTTCTCCAGTCCCGGGTGATGAAGACTCCCCTACCGAGATCGCTCTGGTCTTCTGTCGGGTGCGTTCCGTTCTCGAGTGCCTCCAACAACTCGAGCGGCAGGCGGGAACGGCTCGGATCGTTCAGTGTCGGTCCCAATTCCCAAAACGTCTTATCGGCATCCGCTCCGGAAACGGATGGCGCATCCGATGTTACTTTTTCGACTGTGGAATGCAGTCGCGTTTGCGGCCCTGTTGCTACGGCACTGAAACTCGCGGTGATGTGGTTGCCGCTCTGAAACGCATGGACGGTTGTCGACAACCAACCACTGACAAGAAGGATTGAAACGATTCCGTTCTTTCCGTCCTTCATGGCGACGCTACTACGACAGACAAAAGGCGGAGATTTGCGAAGAATACGATGAGTCCGAGTAAGATTACTTGCTAAGATTTACCTATCCGTTCCGTTGAAACAAAAAGAAAAATGAGATGTCAAGCACAACATGAGTAACCTTACCGTATTCATCAGTCGAACGCAGTAATCTTACCCGTAGAAGTATTCAATTTTGAAGTGCAGAATTACACGGAGATTGATGATGATGATGATGATGATGATGATGTGTTGCTCGTTTCTGTACAAGTATTACGAAGCACTGGGTAAAACCTTAGTTTCGTATTTATTTTCTTGTTGATCTCAACTTTGTTCAGCATTTCGTTTTAAAATTGACTCAGCGTTGGGATAGATTGTATTTACGGTAAGGTTAAGTTAACCTTACATATTCATAACAGATCCCGATTAAAATAATAATATTATTATGTGTGACAAACATTAATTTGCACTAAATCCTCTACCGAAAACCTAGATTTTAATGTGTATGACCGTTATTATATGCCAATAATGTTTTCAGAAATCACTCCTTAAGATTACCGTTCCAAGGAAGAGGCACGGCAACTATCCTCTCAAAAAAATCTGAATGGAGTACAAGTACAGGTAACCTTACGAGCACTACGGTACGTATCGTGTTGCGCATGCCTACCGATACTCTCATGGTCGCACGGACAGTTCTCATTCTTACGTATGCTGAAAGGCGACCACAAGCAGCCAATGGTGTACGCGCTAAATTTTTTTTCCTGACCTGATCTTCAATATGTTGAGATCCGAACAAATCTTACAGAGTTTTTCTCGGATACCTTTTTGTTTGACAGAAAAATTTTGACTATCACTTCATGCCAACAAGTGCCAACCTCAAAATGATGAAGGGATTACTTGTACTGTTCTTCTCGTACCTGTACATTTAACCGAAACAGGGGACACTGTAACGTTGTTCTTACATTATTTTTTCTGCGTATCGAATTTCGAATACTCATATCGGGATCCATGGAAGGAAAGGTTTTTTCATTGTGAGTGCCTGCCATTCAATATATATATATATCAACACTGATACCTTGGCTTCTCGGAGAAAAAAGCTTTGTTCGAAATAGTTCACAAACCATCAAGAAAGCCTCCTCTATGGCAATCAAAGAAGCACACGACACTGTCCCCGGCATGAGATGGAACGACGAGCGACTAAAAATCCAGAAACACCAAGCGCTTCAACAAGGACAGAACAATTGGAAGCGAGATGGGGAGATCCTTGATGCCTCGTGGTCGGATCTCTATCGAATGGTTCACGACAAGACTGTTGGGTTGGAGACGATTGTCAATTATATCCGTGCTCGTCCCCATGAAGTGGGGGCACCTGTCGCGAATGGAGATACCCCCTTCCGGCTTGCGCTCCGCACCGGATGTGGGGTTGAGATGGTGACAGCCATGCTAAAGGTTGCACCGGATGCCTCCAAGGAGAAGGGTCACCCTACCCCGTTTATGGAAGCCCTGTGCCCCGAGCAAACAATCCAGGTGGACCCGAGAGTAATCGAGACCTTGATCCACAATCGACCTGAGGCAATCCGGAACCCACGCGTACTTGGGTACCTTTGTAGCCACGGCAATCCAGCCACCACATCTCTGGACCTCGTCAAGCTGCTCGTCAGTCACTGCCCGAACGCTGTGCAAACGGTCGGGACGGGAAACATGCTCCCTCTGCACTGCGCTTGTGAATCCGGGATGTCCGTAGGCATAGTGCGATACCTCTTGAATCTTTTCCCGGGGGCATGCTCGACCGAATGCGAACCCTATTTTGTACCCGGTCCAGATTCGGACAGCTCAAATCTCCCAATAGCAGCAAGGCTGCCGGTAGAATTGGCCTGCGTTTCCAAATTTCCAAGTCTAGAAGTCATCAAACTCCTAGTAGAACGACAAACGTTCAACTTTTCGAACGTCATTGACTACGGGAAGCTCCTGATTCTAGTCGCCAGGTCGATGAAGAATACTTATTTCATCAATCGCAAGAGCAACGTTCATGGACCGCACTACACAGAAATCTTCGAGTATCTCCTCCCAAGAACAAATGTCCATGAGCGTAGAAGAGCCCTCCAAGTGTTAATTGCCGATAGCGCATTAGACGATGTTCACTCTTTCGAGTGCGTGAAACTTATCTCTGATTGGACAACGGTGATTGGTACAAACATCCTGCACGATGCCGTGGAACGAGGACTCGTCGAGATAGCAACGTATCTCTGCGATGTCTACCCTTTTCTTACAGCGCAAAAGGACGACTCTGGATCTCTTCCGCTCCATATTGCTAGTGTGCCTCGGGCCAGTCACACCGACCATAAATACGCACCCCCGTTATCTTTCAACGACATCCAACGGCGAAAAATGGTGCTCCAGCGCATCTTGGTTGCCCGAAATCCCTGGGCACTGATGGTTAGAAATCACGAAGGAAAAATACCGAACGAAATGGCAGGACGACAAGCCTCTAGCGGAAAAATCGCTCGAGCCATCTTCAAAGAAGAGGACTTCTTGGAATTTTGTACGAAGAAACGGGCATGGCTACAGGATCGGGCAACAATAAATAATGCTCTATCACGGGAACGGAAAAAAAGTCAAACCGTCGCAAGGAAACGGTATTCGTACTCGATGTGGTTTCATGAACTGATGAGGGTGGGATCGTTCTTGAGTTGCGGCAAAGAAAGTCGACGAGAACGTGCAAGAAAACGCGTTACGTATTTGGAGGAATTGTTGGAGAGTACAATATAAAGATATGGACAACGATGACAGCGCAACGAACGAGATAGCTTCCAGTGTCCGTCGTAGATAGACGATAATTTGTACGGAGTACGGTAAGTTATCTACTTGCAAACCTAAAAATAAACAAATTTCTAAAAGAGTTTGAGTAAGGTATTTTTGGTCTGTAGAGTTTTGACTTGACCACTTGCCATTGTTATCTCTAAAGAATATATAGTAAGATTTACTTTATGGTAGTAGATGTTTTCCACGGTTGTTGTGGGCAGTTTTTCTTACTAAGGTTTGACATCCATAGGGAAGGGGTACATCAACAGTTTCATTGAAGCTTGTATTGAAGATTTTTTCTACCAAAGGACTGAGATGACAAAGTGTTTGACTTTAAGTCTGATATTGATATTCTAATGATCATGAATGGGTGAAGATGCTTGGAGAAGAAGAATAAATCCTTTTTGTTGGAATAAGGGAGAAGTCCTATATTGCTGAACTGTTTGTGACACAGAAATATACTATTGATTTTGTGTTTCTGTTATTTGATTTGATTAGTAGCTATGGTGTGATGTACATGTGTAGGTTGAACTGGTGGTGTTTGATGGCCAAGCAAGACAGTATAATTTTGAATGACGGTAATCAAAAGGACACTCCTCGTGGTTGATAGTAGTCAAACGTCCGCTTTTTCGTTACTAAAGTACTACGTAACATTATCAAGTAATGACGACACGTCCTCCCCCCCTCCTCTCCTGGTGCTCAACTGCTGCTACTACTAGTTCTAGCACTAATAATAGTAATAGTAGTAGTAGTGCTAGTAGTGCTGCTGGTGACGATCGATCGGCATCGCCAGCAGCACCACCTCCACAATTCTCCTCCCCATCCAAAAAATTCTCCTTACCGTAGTACATCTCTTGTTAAGGGTTTTCTACAAGTAAGGTTAAGATTACTGCCTATGGACGGTCGATGTCATGCTCGAGCTGATATCAGTGGCGCTACCAAACAACTCTTACAACGCAAACAAGAAAATAGAAATATCCATAATTCATATCGCACTGTACGTGACCCTTGAAAACCTTTCAAATTTTTTTAATTTGTGAGTTCGAATGATGCCCGGAGAAATCTTAAGTCGTGGGGCATATACAGCACGTCATTGTTTGACCACAAAAGTATCATGCAATAGTTTCTTCCATTCAATTCTTTTGTCGGAAGAACTTATTCATATTCATTCTCTCGATAATAATACCGTAATTGAAGAGATTGTGTAACCCGTCGCGCAAGAAACAATTATTACGATCATCACTAAATCTTCATGGCGTCCTTCTTCGCAACGCAGCTTCATGATACTTCAGCATCAAAACTTATCCTTTTTTGAACTCCTGATACATCCCAGAAGAACAACATTGCGTTACCAACATTCGCACCATTCATTGCCGGACACGTGACAACTCGAAACATTGTGTCTATTGAAATTCGGGGGAAATACGACCGGAGAAGCTACGGGAGCGACAACAACTTAAACGTTCATCCTGTCGTATAGCTTCGGAAGTGACCACCCTTGCATCAAAGCGAACACGGAATTAAACAACGATATCGATAACAACGAACTTCCATTCAATACCAACTCTGACGCCCGTGCCGATTGAAATATCACCATTCACAACGTCAACGGCAGGAATACCGCCGTAGCTGCAGCCAACGAGGAGGACAACAACAATCCAACTTCGAAAACGAGGGCGAGAACGAACGTGTAGCGAAGACGGAGAGCAAGACGAGGAATACAACTGCAGCAGCACAAATAGTTCCAACACAATGGTAAGGAGAAAAAAGAGACCTCCTAAAAGCAACAATCATGATACCTCTAATAGGCCGATTACGGAATACATCGAGAATGATCGCAAGTCTCAACAAAAACTGGAATTGTCGTCGGAGATGACAAGACAGACAGCCAGTATCGATGCAGAAATCTGTATGAGCGACGACGGAAACTTGGAACGAAACCAGCAAATCGATGCGGAAGGGATGCGTGCATCATCGCAATCCTTGGATTTATGGTCTGAAGTTTATTACAATTCTTCGGACTTTGAGAAATCGAAATCATTCATAATACCGACGAACAACGATAGCGAAAGTAGAAGCGGAACTGGACCCGGAAGCGGAAGCGGAAGCGGAAGTAGAAGCGAAAGCGCAAGCGAACGGAAGACGTACCCATCTGACTGTTATTCCTTTTTGTCCCTTCACGGACCCATGGACAATATCTATTTCTTTGGTTTTGGAATAATGGTATTTCTCTTCCAAATGTCATTCCTTGTTCTGATTGTCCTCAGTGTCCTTGATCAGAATTGGAGTAATAACGGAGATGTAGGACAATCCGGGAGATGGAATTATTGCATCCTTCGTTGCTGCCAACACCAGTCCTCTAGTTCGAGCAACGCAGGTGATTTCGGTACTTTCCTACGTTTTATTTGCGGACTCTAGTTTGCTGGATGTCATTACAGGAGTTGAGACATTCCCCTGGCGCACCAAGAAGGCAACCAAGTCCATGTTTTTCTCTTGCGCTCTTCGTTTCTTACAGGGTGCCTTGGCATCAACAGCAGCATTGTTGACAATCGTTGCATCCGAGACTGTAATCGATATTGTTCTCAATTTCACAGCGCTCGTGAGTACCAAGTAATTTTGTTGTTTTTTATCGGATACGTATATTGGTTATTCAGTGCCTGAAAAACTTCTCTCACACGAGATTCTTTTGTTCATCTTCGACACTGATTCGCTGATCGCAAATAGAATTTCATCAGTCACATAGATGATGTAGCGTTTGAATTGGCCATGGATGGAAGATATGGACCGAAACTCGAAGCGGAAGCAAAGCGTATTGCCGAGCTGGAACTTCCTCGTTGTGTATCTAAAGGAAACAACCTCAGACGCTTTCAGCGTACATTGGTAGCTGCTGCACTTTTCCTTCTTGGTATGTTAGCTGCGATTATTTATGGTCAAGAAAGCAAAAATATATGGCTCACCAAAGTATTACGGGTTGAATTCCAAGACGAAAGTCTAAGGGCATACAGTGGATGCTATTCCATAGATGAAACGGCGAGCCTTCGTGGTGGATACAAAAGAATGGTGTACACCAGCGACGAACAATCCTCTGACAAAGCACAGCACTTTGGATATTGCGTAGATGACCATCGGTGGACGTTATTTGAAGGTATGACGGATGCTTGCAGCGCAGGTGAGGGTAAACTAGCTCACTCCGCAATGACACCTTCTTTTGACGTATCTACTGCTTTTGATGATGGGTGGTATTCTGTGTCTGGCACACCGTTGGACCTTTATTTCATTCCATTGGGTAAAGATGTGGAAGACCGGTGTTCATCATTTGATAATGGCGAATGTGATCCCTTTTTCAATACTTATCAGTACCAGTACGATGGTGGGGATTGCTGCGCTGCCACATGTTCTCATCCCCGTTGTGGAATTGGGGCAATGGCAGAAGTATTTGGCACGGTGGATACAAATGGCAAGGGCTTCCCTCTCTGCAAAAATCCGAAAATGGTCCCCGTAACCATCCACCTTGATAACTTCACAAGTAGCCGGTCGCCGGCAAACATGCGCCAGAAATTTAACAGAAGAGAGGTTGAGATGCTCTCAATTGTAAAAACCCAGCGCTGGTGGGATACGAAGCCAACCAGTCCAACTCTCACACTTCGGTGTGACGAGAAAAATGTTTTGGTTGTAAATGTTGATGAAAGAATGAGGAACCAGACTGAAACTGTCTTTGTGAATGATAGAGCGTCCTGTAGAATGACAGTGACAAACAGGACTCGGTCCGAAGAATCAGTATATGATCCTCCGATCTGGTATTTTGACATCACTATGTCTCTTGGCAGTGATGGCGACAACAGTAATATGAGGATTCTAGAAACCAATACTGGTGAACAGGGATCGGCTTCATTTGAAATCTTGAGCATTCCGACCTGCATGATTGAAAAGCTTTCGGGATACACAAACATGGCAACTATCTACATTGATAATAGTCACTCATTCGAGGCTGTGAGATGGATGATCGAAGACAGCGCAGGAAATGCAGAATGTAACAGTGACTTTTTGACTGAAATATTTGCCTTGAGTGAATTAAATTTTGGTGCTTTAGTTGCTGGTGGGAAGGATTCATTGTGGATTGAAGCAAATAACCTTTGCCAGTGGGCTGCCATTGAATGCAATAATGATGATACCCTCTCTTCACTGAAATTGAGTTCATCATCCCTTTCGGGCACAGTGTCGACTTCAATTGGTTTGTTAACGTCACTCACTACGATACTCCTTGGTAAGAGTAATGATTTGTTAGTTTGTGATAATGATGACATTCTCAGAAAATCTCTAACACTTCATACATTACACATTCTAAACAGAGGGGAATAGTCTCACTGGGAAAATTCCAAGTGAGATTGGTTTATTGTCTTCTCTGGAAACGCTAAGATTGGGTAAGTTGTGCTTCAAAGTCAGTTTTGTCTGTGTAGACTTTAATGTTTTTTGGTACTTTCAAAACATCCTTTGCAACTGAGCGTGAAAATGCATACTCTCTTTGCAGACGAAAACACACTATCCGGTCAAATTCCAACGGAAATTGGCTTGTTATCCTCTCTCCAAGAGACGATTTTGGGTGAGTGGGATGGTCTTACTTGTTTCTTTCATGGCATTCTCTTCAACACTCAGTAATTTATACTTGTTCTCTTTGAAGGTTATAATTTCTTCACAGGCACAATTCCATCTGAGATAGGGAAGCTTACCGCTTCCAAAGTGTTCAAGTTGAGTACGTTTTATATTGTATTTCATTTTCAGGCTTTCAGCACAGTGATTTCTCTCTACTAACATTAATTTTGTATTCTGTCTGTAGATTACGCACCAAATGTTGTCGGTACTATACCAACTGAGATTGGCATGTTGAAATCCCTGGAAGAATTGAGGTTGGGTAAGTGATTCTGCATGATCAGTACGTCGTACTGCTACTTTACTCCACTGCTGTTGCCCACTTATCCTCTTCCTTTCCTCATATTTCTTCATTGTTCAGATAGCAATGATTTGAGAGGCCTTTTGCTTACTGAGATAGGAGCGTTGACGAAGCTCCAAGAGCTAAATTTAAGTACGTGATTAGACAAATAATGGGCATTGGCACGTCATAAGGGGTTTCGTGGTCAAACTTGCAACTCAAGCTTTTTTTCTTTTCTATTTCAACCATCAGACGAAAATAATCTCACTGGAGAGGTTCCGAGTGAGCTTGGATTGCTGTCATCTCTTAAATTTTTGAATTTGGGTACGTCATCATGTGACTGTGATTTTGCGTTGCAGTCTTCATCGCTGTGGTATCGTCGACGGGCATTTTGGTTGTCATGTTTCTAATCTTCACTGCATGTCTTGTTTGTCATGTTTCTCAGCACGAAATGAACTCAAAGGTAGAATCCCAACTGAAATCGGAATGATGTATTCCACTCTTCAAGACTTGAATTTAGGTGAGTGAGAGAAAACTGTGTTGGAATTGAATTTCGATCCTTTCATATCGCGTACTCGAAATTATCTAAGCTACCTGTGTAATTTTATTTTAGAGAAAAATAGTTTGACGGGAGATATTCCGACTGAGATTGGTTTGTTGTCGTTACTGGAATTGCTGCACATCGGTAAGTGATTGCAAATGTTTCTGTGCATTACCTTTTTTCTCCCTGATTGTACTTTTATGCCACCGTTGCAGCTGACGGTATTCTATGTCTGTTGTTTCTGAAGGTGAAAATCTTCTCACAGGCACCATTCCAACCGAGATAGGAAAGCTTACCAATTCGAAACTTTTTTCTTTGAGTACGTTCAACATTTACAGTGTCGCTATTCTATCACTACTTTCGTGTTGTTTCTTTCTACTCACGTTTTTGTTTTGCATTCTTTCTGTAGGTGAAACTCAAGTTACTGGTAAAACTCCTACTGAGATTGGCCTGATGACATCCCTCCAAGAATTGAGGTTAGGTACGTGAAGCAGTTTGGCTGTCGTTATCTTGTCGTTTTGTACGCAAGACGTATTGTGCAATCATGAGCCATAATGTTACCCTGCAATACACAAGTCATCAATGACGACACATTCCCGTTCGCGGATGTAAGAGCACATTGGTATTCATCGGCGTTTCATATGATACATCCTTCTTCCGAGTCGCATGTGGAATGATCGTCGTCTTCAATAGTTTACTAGTGTACGCCTCTTATAGTGTTGCTCACCATGTATTCATATCTGGTTTCCTATTTAATCTCTCACATTAGGTCGTAACAATTTGAAAGGTGAATTGCCTACTGAGATGGGATTGTTGACGATGCTCCAAGAGTTACGATTGAGTAAGTGATTAGATCAATGTTGGGCACGTCACTGGGAGTTCCCTGGTAACAAATGCAACTGACGCTATTTTGTTTTTTTTCATTTTAATGATAAGATGAAAATAACGTCACTGGAGAGATTCCGAGTGAGCTTGGATTCTTGTCATCTATCAATATTTTGGACTTAGGTAAGTGACACAAGTGATAGTCCCACTCCTCATTTCTGTATCATTGAACGTTTCTAATTTTAACTCGACATGTATGATGTTCTGCAGCCAAAAATGCCCTGACTGGCACAATCCCGACCACATTTGGAATGCTAAATTCCTCTGTTGAAGTCTTGGATTTGGGTAAGTAAATAGAAAATTTCTTGGAAACCAACTTCTGTCCTTGAATATTTTTCTTTGTGCTTCTAACCAACTTATTCTCGAACCCGGTAACTATAGCCAGCAATTCTTTGATTGGCAAGATTCCAACTGAAGTTGGCCTGTTTTCCTCGATAGAAAAATTGTTTTTGGGTAAGTGATTCATAATTTGGCCTATTAAACACATGCCCAGCCTACTTATGCAGTGTCTGTCATTTTCTTGCATTAATATTACTAACGTGACTCTGAAAGATTCAAACGCTTTGACAGGAGTAATTCCAACTGAGATAGGGGGACTGCGTTCTCTGAGCTCCTTGGCGTTGGGTAAGTTTTGACGTGATTCGAAATACTTCTGATACGAAATGTGTTGAAACTCTACTCAATAATGTTCGTTGCGATACCATTCTTTTCACTTTAGGAAGTAATCTGCTAAGCGGTGCCATCCCAATAGCCATAGGAGAGATGATAAGTTTGATATGGATTAGTTTGGGTAAGTGGCGGGATGGTAGGGATGGCAAATGATCACTGATCATGGTTATGACAATGGTTATGTTTACCCCACAACTAATATCATTCATTTCGGCTACAGATAACAACAGACTTACTGGTACTATTCCAAGTGAAATTGGATTTTTGACCACCTTGAACCATCTCTCACTATGTAAGTAGCGGACAGTCTGAAGAGTCTGCGTCCCTTGTCCCGGTCGAGTAGAAGTGTCGATTTCGGTTTTGACTGATTAAGACGTCCGTCTCCGCTTGTTGTAATAACCATCCTATGCCCTTTCCAATGCAGATAACAACACCCTGAGCGGTTCGCTTCCGAGCGAAATTGGAAAATTGACACTGTTGACCCACCTTTCACTTGGTAAGAGGATTTGTAAACTGTTGACTTCATTGACTGACTACCAGGCTAAACCCGATCCGTTCTGGTCCATTGCTTTAAAGTTATCACGCTCTCTTCTCTCTCACTCTCATGCACGCACGTCCTTGCACACTTGCTCTGCTGACTGCATTGAATGCTTAAAATTGATTCTTTTTCGAACGGTAGACAAAAATACTGGTATTAATGGTTTGATTCCCAGCGAGTTGGGATTGCTGACGAACCTTGAGTGTCTTGAACTTGGTAAGCGAATACTGCCTTATTGCAAGGCAGAGGAGGCTTTGCTTCTTTCGAACTGCAATCTTGCAGAACTGTGCATGGTACACAGCATTTGTTGTGTGTGACTAATTCTTGGTTTTTCGACTTCCATTTCGACCAATTTCACTCCGTAGACACCAACGATTTCGACTCCCCTATTCCGACAAGTGTCACAGATATAATCGGTAAGCACTGTGCAGAGTGCAGCGTTGGTGTTCTTTTGTTGGGTCTCGGTGTTTGAATAGGCGCTCATAATTTTTCTGGAACGTCGGATTGCTTTGTGGGTTTTGCCCCGACACAGAGAGAAAAGGCAATTGTCATAAGGATGGTAAAGGTGGCCCCAACCCGGACAATGGTGGCCCCAACCCGGACATTGGTGGCCCCAACCCGGACAATGGTGGCCCCAACCCGGACAATGGTGGCCCCAACCCGGACAATGGTGGCCCCAACCCGGACAATGGTCCCCCGAAATCGGAAAATAGTGCCCCCCACTCGGACAACGGCAATGTGGGCAGTGGTGGTACAAGTACCTCAAAAACGGAAGGCGGCGAGAACAACAACAACAACACCGGTAACAATGATCAAGCCCCTCGTAAGTCAGATCCAGATATGTTAGTGTGAACCAATTCATTCATTCATTCATTCGAATAAACCGAACCACCATCGTTGAGGGAGAGCAATCGGACCGTTTCCGTCACCGACGCTAGAAGCACTGTGAGACTTGTCGCGTTGTGAGAAAGGTGCATTTTTAAATTTGAAAAAAAAAACAACAACAACTTTTCATCAGCACGGGGCACTGAACATTTTGACAAAGAGGTGCTACTGCACTACAACAAACCCCGGGGAAAAAGTAATTGGGATCAATATCCTCTCCAATCAGCCAAAGGGGTGGCCAACTGATTGAAATCTGTACTATATTTTATGTCTAGGCTTCGTATTATACACGTACCATAGTTTCAATACATTAATATTGTTTGAAAAAATTAAATAATATACTATTTTAACAGTACTACACGTAGTATTCATGAACAGGCCACTGCATCATAGAAAAAATATCAGAAGCGTTCTTGTGCAAATTACGGTTCCTCCTCTTTCACAATCCGATTCTTGCAATTCTACGGTGAATTCCACCCCCCTTCCAATCCTCTCCGAAGCATTGTTGCACGGAATCATTGTTATTGCCTTGTTTGTTTGTTTGTTTGTTTGTTTGTTTGCACGGTCTTTTTTCGTCTCCATCAACAGGGGTTGCGACAGAACAGCCCGAGGATCTTTTTCGTCCGGTCCATCCACGGCTGCGCGCGCGATCCACATCGTTGGATCTCTCATTGCATTGCATTGCATTGCACGGAACGGAACGAACAAAAAAGCAAAACGATGCGAGACGCAACGGTTCCAACGCGTACGCTTTCGAAGAAGCACAATGCCCGGCAAGAGATGCCAACCAACCAGCCAGCCAGCCTGCCCGGTTTCGTGTTGCGTACGGTACCGTTACGGTACCGGTAGCTCCGTCCCCTGGGTTCTCTCCGTGGCGAGAAGAAACGACAATCATCGAAAATGCTGGATACCTCGGTCGCAACAATCTGCGTTGCAGGAAGTCGAATGGGAGTTTGCGGTCGGATGGAACCATCGGGATTTCTTGCGCACGAGAGAAACGAACGAACCATGAGACCAATTCCGTAGACTTTTTCCAAACCGTTCCCAGCAGCAGCAGCAGCAGCAGCAGCAGCAGAAGCAGCCGTCTTCGATGCGATCGCCGCCACGACCGCCGTGGTCGTTCGTTTGTGCGAGGGGCTACTTGCGTGGTGGTGATGGTGGCGGTGGCAACGAGTGGTTCGGCTCCATTCCTTCCCCCCGACGGAAGCGAATCTCAAAGGCCGTGGCTTCGGCTTCCGAGTAGCCTGCCCGTGCCCGCTCGACAAAGTCGAAACAATGATTGGTGCTGTGCAGGGCTTCCTTCTCCTTGGCCGTCTCGTACAGAGTGTCGATGAGGTCGTTGCAGATCAGCCAGGCCACGTGGGTCTCGGGTTGCATCCGGGTGAAATCCCCCTCTTCCCACGACTCGATGATGTCGTCGAATTCGTAGGACCACGCGTTGAGGGTGTCCATTATGACGTGGATGTCGATGGACCCCGTGTACGGCGAGAGGACGCTCTCCTCGGTGTGTTTCCGGAGCCATTCCTCCTTTGTCGGCATGTCGGCCAGATCCGAGGAGTGGTTCAGGATGAGTTCCCGGACACGCGTGTAGATGGGTTTCACGCGCCGGGAGACCATGTTGCGGTACCGCTTGGCCTCGATCGTCGCCGGGTCCTCGATGAATTGCTCCAGGGCCTCGGGGTCAAAGGCCGGCATCCAGTAGTTTCGGCCCTTGTACTTGATGGCCCTGAGCCATCGCTTCTTGTTGTCCCCCAGGGCAATGCGGTACTGCGCCATGCACGTGTTGAGCGTCTTGAAGGACCGGTGCAAGGGACCGAGGAAGACGCGCAGCCGCAACCGGACGCCTTCCAGGGCCCGCCTTCGATCGAGATCGCTGGCGGCGTTTCGGGTCGCTTCGGCATCCTCCCTGCGTTCTCGCTCGCGCTGCACCAAGCAGCCAATCGCCGACGCGATCACCGCCACCAGTGCCGCCAGGACGGCCAGGAACCGGGCATCGAGATAGTCGAATTCCTCCGAGTCGGAATCGGAATCGGAATCAAAATAGGACGTCGAGGGACACACGCACGTGCAATCGGTGGACATGGCTGGCTGCGTTGCGGAATTTCGCGTTGACCGAAACGATAGTCCGTCGGTGAAGGATCGCTTCGTAGCTCGAGGTTTGGTTTCTACCAAACTTTAGATTGCTTCTGGCTGGAACCGGAAATAATGCGCATGATTTCTGCAGGTGTTTCTGAAAATGCAACATCGTCCTGACACTCGCGTTTTCGTACTCGTACGAGTTCCTTGTACCGTATGGGTTTTCTTTGGTGGAAACAACAACAAGAAGTTACTATCTACTGTACTACACGTAATACGATAGGTGTGGAGTGGGTAAGTGCGTGAGTGAGTGAGTCCGATACAATACGGTAAGTTACGAGTAGATTGATCGATTCAACGTCGGATGCATAATCAACGCGACAACGCGACGAAGAGGGGAGCGAAAGGACCTTTTGTGTTTCTTCTTTTTATTTTTTGACAATAATTTTTTTTGTCACAAACACGCGTCCATCGTCAATCTCAATCGCATCGTTCATCGTCGAATTGGACATTCGAATCCTACACGTACGTTTAACGTATGCATGTAGTACGTATTGAACATATTGAACATACTGTAACGAGTACAGTACTCGTACTTACTGGTAGCTAGCTAGCGGTTCGTCGCACTCACAAAGAGTCGTCCCGGTACGGCATTTTTGAGACAGCTTTCCCAGGAGCGGTCGGAAATAGAAAAACGCGCGCAATGCGCGGCACGTTAAGTTTTTCAAAATGATATGAACTTACCATACATATCCTACATATTATATCAACGTGTGATCTACGTATTACTTCGTAGGACTCCACGATTCAAAATTTAATGGGGATCGGAAATAGAAAAACGTGCGCACCGCGCGACAGGTTAAGTTTTTAAATGATACGTATGAACCTACCGTACATACTACATATATCAATGTGTGATTTACGTAGTAATACGTAGAACGAGATAAGTAACGTTCATGAAAAAAATCTCCACGATTCAAATTTAAAAGGGGGAACCGGGAAACTAAAAATAGTTTTTTTTTGGTTCACGTAATTAAAATTAAAATTACGTACGTAATTAATTAATTACGTACGTAATTAATTAATTACGTACGTAATTAATATTACGTACGATTGGATTTAATTACGTACGATTGGATTTAATTACGTACGATTGGATTTAATTACGTACGATTGAAGATTAATTACGTAACTATGTGGCTTAAATAGGTAAAGTAGCCAATTTAACAAGGCAATAATAATTCAAATATGTCCTTTATAAATGTAAAACATAAGCCTTTTATTAAAGCCTCCAAATTGCTTCAATTTGATGACAAGGACGATGTATGCGCCTTTTAAAGTGCCGCTAACAGCCACATATTCGGTACCTTACGTACGTACAATCTACGACTTGCACTAGTAAGTGGCTGTCAGCGCCACTTTAAATGGCGCCTGGTTACCCAAGTTGAAGTAGGGGCTATCATCTCCACTCTTTACAATCTACGACTTGCACTAGTAAGTGGCTGTCAGCGCCACTTTAAATGGCGCCTGGTTACCCAAGTTGAAGTAGGGGCTATCATCTCCACTCTTTACAATCTACGACTTGCACTAGTAAGTGGCTGTCAGCGCCACTTTAAATGGCGCCTGGTTACCCAAGTTGAAGTAGGGGCTATCATCTCCACTCTTTAAACTTACCGTTGTACTGCAGAAACGCCCGTTTAAGTGGCGCTAGAAGTCCTCACTCTGTCGGAGCTGAGTACCGTATGTACGTGAGGTACATACGAATAAGTGGCTGTCAGCGCCACTTTAGATGGCGCCTTTACTGGTAAGATTTAGGCGATACAGTACACACACAGAAGCGCCTCTCATGTTGGCGCCTACGGTAATTAAGGCTTACCTTTACCAATACAACAAGTGGCCGTGAGCGCGGTCAGAACCAAGACCAACCTGTCACACTTGCATGTCGCTTCAGTTATCACGTTATGCAGTGGCTGTCAGCGCCACTTCCAGGGGCGCCTCTACTATTCCAGGGGCGCCTCTAGCGCCATAGTGAATAGCATCACGTTCAACCATGATTGCAACTGAAGAGATTTTTGATCAAGAAGCAAGAGAGACTCTTTGCTGGCCAAATCATCGCAGATGGAACTCGAAAGAGAAGGAAAAACGAATCCGTGCTGTGTTCGGAGCACCTGCTCGATCTAATTGCAGACATATGGAATAAGATCTGGGAGAAGTTGAGAAAGAGAGAGAGGGAAAAGCTTATTGAAGAAGGTGTTCAATACAAGCATCTTCTCTACGGGCTCGTTCTTATCAAGATATACTCGACAGAAGAAATCCATTGTGCAGTACTTGATTGGCCCTCAACAAAGACATTCCGTAAGTGGTCTTGGTTCTTCGTTGAAAAAATGTCCGAACTTAAAGATGATGTCATAAAGTTAGAGAATAGATTTGGTGGGTACAAAAGGGGAGACGAGGTAAAGACCAACACATTCATGTCCGTTGACTGCGTCGATTGTCCTATATTTGAGCCCTGGCCATTCGACAGGAAATGGTTCTCGCAGAAAACAAATGGGCCCGCATTGAAATATGAAGTAGGAGTCTGTATCAGAACTGCGCATATCGTCTGGATCAATGGTCCTTTCAAAGCCAGCGTGCAAGACCCGGCGATATTCAAAAACGGATTGAGCGAGAAGCTTGCAGTTGACGAATGCGTCGAAGCTGATGGGATCTACAATATCAGAGAAGATTCTGTTTCAGCGAGGCAACTTAAGAGGCCTGATATCGGATGGGATTCAGAAGCGAGGAAATCCAAGGCACTTGCTAGGTCGAGGAACGAAAGAGTTAATGGGAAACTCAAAGTCTTCAATGTACTTACTACATCCTTTCGGCATATGAAGCCAAGAGAAGCCATGATGCAGAAGCACAAAATTTGCTTCACAGCTGTAGCTGTCATTACGCAGTTGAAAATGGAGGCAGGGGAAAAAATCGAAGACTGGGAATACGATGACGAATTCAAGCCGCATTACTTCTAGAAGTCGGCAATCGCCATGAACGCCCCACGGCAACCGCCCTTCTCCGGAGTCTTTACCGCCACACTCAGGGTCGAACGAAGTCTTCTGTATAATTAAGTGCTCTATTTTAGTGAATAACCTAGAAGTCGGCCGCCGCCCTTCTCCAGATCGCAAGTTTTACTCTGCTTAATAAGAAACTCAAGTCGTCATGCTATATATGAACGACATAGGGCTTTATTTTTTTTTCTGCATCGGTCCAAACACTCTGAGCTCCTGCACGTCGGCATCTTCAGTATGATGCTCCCCATTTGTATTTTTTAACATGGCTTCGGCAGCCTCCGCCAATGCTTTGGCAAAAGGAACTCTGAACTCCTCAAAATGTTTCGGCACATAAAACATCACGATGGGTTTATTTCTACTGTAGCGATTATTCTCCGCCGTTTTCGGATGCTCGACAAGTTGGTCGAACGTCCCCATGAAGTGGATTGAACAAGGTTTTGAATCCCGATCTTTTTTACTTTGCCATGTAGTGCTTATCTGCAGATTTTGGATGCTCTTCTGAGAAGTTCGAAACAACCTACGAGCAGTTCTATCTTTGCAACTGTGCACAGTGGTTGGAGGGTCACCAACTTTTCGCTTGCCACCTTTTTTACGGGGTTTTGTAAGCGGCTGAGTCGGGCAAACGCCTTCAGTTTTCATATCATCAGCTGCAGCTGCTTCTGATGAAGATGCGCCCGGTAGCGAGATGCCAGGCAGAGAGCTGCCGGTTAGAGATGGGGCCAGCAGAGAATTGCCTGCTGGAGATGCGCCCGGCAGAGAGTCGCCCGGTGGAGATGAGGCCAGCAGAGAGTCACCAAGTGGAGATGCGCCCGGCAGAGAGCTGCCGGTTAGAGATGCGGCCAGTAGAGAGTCACCAAGTGGAGATGTGCCCTGCAGAGAGCTGCCGGTTAGAGATGCGGCCAGCAGAGAGTCAATCGGAGGAGATGTATCTGTAGGAAAAAGTTCTTCACTTTCTGTATCATCATCAACAGATACCCGCATGCCGCCCGGTCGAGGTGTGTCCGGTAGAGATCTTCCACACAGTGAAGAAGAATACCGCACCAGCTTTGCAAATGGCGACAAAAAATTTGGTTCCTCAAGCAGTGGTTGTGTGGTTTCCGATGAGGGTGTGGGCATTGCCTGTGTGGCTACCACTGGACTCTGTTTGAAACCACCTGGTGATGGACCAGTTGTTCCAGGCGGATCCCTTACGTTTCGGGTTATCGGCAACGCCATTTCCTGTGGCGCCGGCTTCCGAGCCGACGCATTTGCCAGTGGCGCTGACTTCCGAGCTGACGCCTCTTCCTGTGGCGCTGACTTCCGAGCTGACGCCTCTTCCTGTGGCGCTGACTTCCGAGCCGACGCCTCTTCCTGTGGCAACAACTTCCGAGCCGACGCCTTTGCCAGTGGCGCTGACTTCCGAGCCGACGCCTCTTCCTGTGACAACAGCTTCCGAGCCGACGCCTTTGCCAGTGGCGCTGACTTCCGAGCCGACGCCTCTTCCTGTGGCGCTGGCTTCCGAGCCGACGCCTTTGCCAGTGGCGCTGACTTCCGAGCCGACGCCTCTTCCTGTGGCGCTGGCTTCCGAGCCGACGCCTTTGCCAGTGGCGCTGACTTCCGAGCCGACGCCTCTTCCTGTGGCACCAACTTCCGAGCCGACGCCTTTGCCAGTGGCGCTGACTTCCGAGCCGACGCCTCTTCCTGTGGCACCAACTTCCGAGCCGACGCCTTTGCCAGTGGCGCTGACTTCCGAGCCGGCGCCATTACTGGTGGATCCTTCATGGTTGACGGAGCATTCTTTGGAGTCGTCGCCATTGCCGGTGGATCCTTAGTCTTCGGAGTCGTTGACTTAGCCGCTGGCGCCTTCTGGGTTGCCATTGGAGTCGGTGGAGTCTTCTTTGCCGGTGGATCCTTCATGGTTGCCAATTCAGTCTTCTGAGTTGTCGCCTTTGCCGCTGGCGACTTGTGGGTTGGAGTCGTCGGAGTCGTCAGCTTTGCCTTGTGGGTAGCCGGTGGATCCTTTGGTGCTAGCGCCATTGGTTGTGGTGCCCCGGAGTCAGCTCCTTTGCCGCTCGCGCCTTTGGTGGTGGGTGTGGTTATTGGGGTAACCTTTTTTTTCTTTGATGGTTTCGTGGAATCTGGCTTGCGCTTCCTATTGCGTTTTGTTGGTAAGATGAATCTTGGTTTCGATCGCTTTCTGAGCTGTATGCCATGGTGAAGAGCTGCAATATCTCCTCCCTCCTCAAATATCAACGGATCAGCGCTTTCATCTGGGCGTACAATCCTGCTTGGTGTTCGGGCAGCTTTTTTCTGAGTTGATTCAATGATCGAGCCGGTTGGTGTTTCCGAGACTTTGGGAGCCAGCATGTCGTTTGATGATGTTTCTTCAGAGAGACCTTCCTCGGTACGGTGATCGCCACCTGGAGTGGTTGGATCGACCGGTGCTGCAACTTGGGGAAAGAGACCTTCCTGGGTACGGTAATCATCGACCGGTGCTGCAACTTGTGGAGAGAGACCTTCCTCGGTACGGTGATCGCCACCTGGAGTGGTTGGATCGACCGGTGCTGCAACTTGGGGAAAGAGACCTTCCTGGGTACGGTAATCATCGACCGGTGCTGCAACTTGTGGAGAGAGACCTTCCTGGGTACGGTGATCATCGACCGGTGCTGCAACTTGTGGAGAGAGACCTTCCTGGGTACGGTGATCATCGACTGATGCCGCAGCTTCTTGAGAGAGATCTTCCTCGGTACGGTGATCGCTACCTCGAATAGTTGGATCGACCGGTGCTGCAACTTGGGGAAAGAGACCTTCCTGGGTACGGTGATCATCGACTGATGCCGCAGCTTCTAGAAAGAGATCTTCCTCGGTACGGTGATCGCTACCTTGAATGGTTGGATTATAGTAGGAGGCTGAGTGGGCGCCATCATGGGCATCAAAAAATTCGCTGTCGTTAGAGGAATTGGAAGAGTTATCGTTATGTGCGTTCGAAGGGTTGCTTCCCGAAGCAGGCCAAAACCAGGCCATGGTTTCCATTCAATTGCGGAACAAATTCAAGTCGTTGATTTCAATTCTTTATGAAAGAAGTTTTGAATTTTCTTTATGACAGGACTTTCCCCCTCTTTATCTTGTCGTAGTGGAGAGCAGCCAACGTCAACGAGCAGCAACCTCCCAGCGTGGACCACAGCAATCTCCAAGCGTGAACGGGCATCATCCTCCCAGCGTGGACGAGTATCATCCTTCCAGCGTGGTTTCATGTGTGTTTCAAATTTTGAACGTTAGCCAACTCTATTTGGGTCGGCGACAACCTTTTTGAGTGTCGAGAACTGGATGAATCCCTCGAGCGCTCCTTTCCAATCCCTCGTCTACGAGAGTCAAGCGCCACCGAGACAGTCGCCGATCTAAAAAGTGTGGATGCTGTTCCTTAAGTCTCCCAAGCGCCACTGAGACAGTCGCCAGCCTACACTAAGAGTGTCTAAGTGAAAGATGCAGATACGAATACGTAGTAATAATTTTGTTTTGTCTAACTACCGGTACGGTACCTGTACTGTACCGTATTAGTTTGACATCGAATTTCGATGATCTACTGACAATTACGGTTTATGATTGGTGAGGGTACGTACGAGTAACCTTACTGGTACCAGGGATGACCCCTGACAACCTTGTATCGTTACCGGTAGGGGTAATCTTACCAGTGTACCTTTCGTGGTGCAACGGAATACAAGTTCTCGTAGTTCTTCTTTTCAATTTTAAGGAGCCTTGTAATTGGGATTGATTCGACCAATCATGCGGAGTCGTTCAGCGCTTTCCTTCATCTCGCGTGCAACGCGCAAACGCATAGCCGCCCTAGTTTCGCGCTTTTTCTTGGTGTTCTTCTTCAAAACCGAGTTGTTGACTTCATTGATAAGAGCAGCACCGTCGCGAACTCCTCTGTCATATGCGGCTGCCTCCAAAGAAGCCATGTACTGGTTCATGAACTTGATGTAGTCCGCCTCATTCCAGTCGTCTTCGTCGTCGTCGGCCGCTTCTTCCTCTGCAGCCTCCTCCTTCGCAGCAGCGTTGACGATGCGCCTGGAGATCTTGTAGATTGCCGCAACAGGTTCAACGACGAGCTTCAAGAACACATACGAGATCAAAAGAAGTCCCAAGGAAAGAGCGACACGTTGAAGGGCGCCCTTGTACATCATCCACGCAGCAGCGGCGCCCCCAAGCATGGCGGTGCTGAGAACTGGGTGGGTTTGAACCACACTGGGCAAGATTACAGTGGTGTTACTGGACATGGCGAGACTTGAAAAGAGACTTGAAAAGAGAAAGCGTGAAAGTAGATGACAATCGATTTGCGAAAGAGAGCAGTCAATTTTTATGAAGGCAAGCAGTACGATCGATTTTGATGCGAAGGAAGAAGTACAATCGATTTATGCGAAGCAAGATTTTACCAAAGAAAGTTTCAATCCAGTTTCAAAAAACTATGAGACAGGGTTGGCTCGCAGTTGGTAATGGGTGAAATTCAAAAAACCAACGTTGCAACGGAAAACAACGGAAAATTTCTCAAAATCCTTACCTATAACCTTGCGAAATGAGGGTGCGCCTCACATTTTAAGTATCACAAATTATAAAAATTGCATCGTTAATCAAAAGACAGTACAATGGGAAACCAGCCTTCTACCGTGACACCAAACAATGAACCAAGGCTTGCCGAGGAAGATTGCGACGCCAGGGTCAACGAAGGAAAAGACGACGACTACGTAATGGTCAACGAAGGAAAAGACGACGACTACGTAATGGTCAACGAAGAGAGAGAAGATGTGGTCGTAAGGAAACACGAGTCTTATGAAGATACCGTTGCCACCATTATTGACGAATATTTCAGTTCAAGCAGAGAAGAAGCGCCCTTGGTCAGAGACCAGCCTTCACTGGAACTCCAGCAGCCACGCAGCGCGGCGACACGTGTTCCCGCCATGCAGAAAGGCGGTGGGTCAATTCAGATGTCGACTGTCAGGGTGGTGGACGCCACGGAAAAAGGCGAAACGGAGTAAGCTGCACGTTATAATGGCGGTGACAGCCCATTTTAGATACTCAACCACAATCTACAATTCACAACACGTGGGCGCCCCTAACGGTGGCGAATCCAACGATTTGCTACATAGACTACGAGTATCATAACTTTTTAAATCATAGTAGTATTATTGACTTTCATTACTTTTTTTCTCATGAATCGCTCATCGCTGCCAACCAGCAGACGACGGGCGTTCTATTCCTACGTATACTAATTTTTTATGAACTGTTCACCGCTACCAACCAGCAGACAGGGAACTATTCTAATCAAGACATAAATTGCTCAATGCAGAGCAAGTTCTTCCAGACCTTCTTCCAAGGTTTTGATGGGATCGATCGAAGAAGATGAAATCGAATCATCATCTCCTGAATCGACGACAGTTCCGCTACCAACCAGCAGACATGGAACTATTCTAATCAAGACCTAAATCGCTCAAATGCAGAGCAAGTTCTTCCAGACCTTCTTCCAAGGTTTTGATGGGATCGATCGAAGAAGATGAAATCGAATCATCATCTCCTGAATCGACGTCACTCGAATCATCATCTCCTGAATCGAGGTCTCTAAATAGTCATAAATCAGTCTGAGAGTTGAACACAGAAGCATTATTGTGAGTTGTGTCATGTGAGTCGTCATGTGAGTCGCCATCGTCATTTTTTGGTTTCTTTTGGCATGTCTCTACAATGTCCTCGCCAACCTCAACCTCATCGTCATCCACTCTTTTTCTACTGGGCGTCCGGCGGCGTGGTGAGTAATGTCGCGTGGGGCTTCGACCTCTTTGCGGTGTAGTTTCTTGTCCAGTCGGTTCGCGAACGCCCTGCGGCCGTATGGGGGACGGGGGAATGACTTGTCCAGGCGGTTCGCGAGTGCACAGATCCACCGGAACAAGAGGGAGCGACGGGAGCGACGGTCGAGGCTCTACCGTCGGAGGAGCGGGGAGCGACGGTAGAGGCACCGTAGGAGGAGCGGGGAGCGACGGTAGAGGCACCGTAGGAGGAGCGGGGAGCGACGGTAGAGGCACCGTCGGAGGAGCGGGGAGCGACGGTAGAGGCACCGTCGGAGGAGCGGGGCGCGACGGTAGAGCCTTTACCGTCGGAGGAGGACGAGGGGCAGGAAACTCACCAAAATTGACAGCACCCTGACGACGGCTGACTGTTGCAACAGTTTTTTGACCTTCATCGGATTCAGTCTTCTCGTAAAAGAGTATCTGGAGAATGGTCGTATACTTCTTGGCTTCTTCGTCTGGGTGATACTCCGATTCATTCGAATCATCTGAAGCATCCATATCATCAGAATCTTCATTCTTCTTCTCCTTCTTCTTCTTTTCGATTGGGACATCAAACAGATCCAAAACGACTTTTCCGTTTCTGGTGTCCATCGGATAGTCGAAGATAAAGTTGCCTTCGCTTCGCATCCTGTTGTCTTGGTATTGGGATTTCATATTCTTGACGTTCAGCCCCATACTGTCGTAGACTCGATGATTCGCAGGATAGCGCTGAATTTCCTCATCGCTCCCGTCTTTCCTGTATGTATCGAGAGTTGTGAGCATCAAGCACCTTTCCATGTACTCTGGCCACCTCATTTTTATGTTGAAAGTGTGCTCATTGACCCAAGAGATCTCGAAGTGTCTCAACTTGGCGTCATTATGAACGAGCATTCTCATCAAGCAATATCCTCTTTGAACTTCGGCTACTTGATCGAATTCGGTCCAACGACCAGAGATCATAATCATAGCGATAGCACCCTTGATTGACTGCTCCATTACGGGGCCGTTAATGTGGAGCTCATCGATACGACGGGAGAGGTCGAGGTCAGTGCTACCAGAGCTTTGACGTTTCTTGGGGGTGGGTGTTCTGAGGATTGATTTCAACGGCATCTTGCCAGGCTTCTTCAGGTCACTGTCTTCAAGGTCGAATACTACTTGGCCTCCAGAATCAGATTTGGATGTTTCAGATTTGGATGTTTCAGATTCGTAGTCGGAATCCTCTTCACGTTCAAAAATAGATGGATGTCCCCCGTTCGGACGAACAAGCTTGAGTCCTTGCTTTCGAAGAAGTTCTGCTATTTCTGCCATTCGCTTGTGGAGAACAAGAAGCGTGAGAAACTTGCAATTGGCATTTGTATTTCTTCACAGTGCTCACCGCCATGCTGCGTGTCGCTAAACGTCTTACCTTTCCAAAGTGGTAGAATGATCCTTTTTTGATTTTGTCAGATATGGAAGCAGATGAATTCCACTGATCTACTCTTCCAGCTTTATCCGGATCCCAGCCAACCTTGCCTTCTGTCTCTCGGTAAATCCAGTAGTTGTAGATACAGACTTTACCAACTGAGCTTTGCCTTTCAAATTGTTCTCTCGGCGAAGCCTGTTTCTTCCCAGCTGCTCCTTTGGTTCGTCCCATGACAAATTATGAGAAGTTCGGAACTATTAGTTCGGAACGATTCTTTACACTACTACAAAGTTCCTATCAGCTGTCCCCCGGTTCTACATCCTCAACTACTAATTTCTACGGAAACCGGG